>OU015503.1:126519745-127164745 GCA_907164885.2 Dolomedes plantarius
TTCAGTTAAAATCGGAAAACTGTGGAAAACATTTTAAAATGTTGGTTTCTTTCCGCTTTTCCAAACTGTGAAACTGAAGATTCCGAATATGTCCTTAGCTTTAACATAGTTTTGAACAAGGATATGATCCATAACAAAAATTCGATGCTATTTTTTTTCTCAGTTTATTTATATTATATTTTTCTCATTGTATAACTTTTGAATACTACTCAAACATCCATTCTATTGTTATTCAATTGAAAAAATCATAATATTTCAAATTTTAAGGACCGTCCGGCAGTCAATGCGCTGAGAAGATCCTTAGAGGAATTCAGTTCGTGCCCCCCCCCCTTCCCTCCCCCCCCCCAAAAAAAAAGTCAGAAGCCCGCTACGCCTACGAGCACACACACAAACATATACAGTGATTTCCGCTTATAAGAATCACGTTTGTTATTAGTGTTTTTGATTCTTATAAGCGATTGATTCTTATAGCCGAAATTTAGGTTTTTGGACAGGAACACACACACCTATATATACATATATTAAATAATTTACCATAAAATACTCTTCAATTTACGTTATCTTTTATTAAAATTATGTTTCATAATTTTAAAAATACATCTCAATTTCTAGACCTGTAAGTAGATACACATAATTATAGTAAGAGAAGAAAAGTATCCAATATTTGTTACAACATACCTGCATAACAGTTTTAACATTTCAACTACAGTAAGGGAGCAAGTAAAAGTTTTCTATGGTAGTTTGACGTAATGGAGTTTTCATGAGGCTGTTCATACCTCTTTCAATACCAATAGTCTCAGACGAAGATTCACCTTCTAGCTTACGTTTCGCGGTTTGATAACGTTCCGAATCTACTAATGTTACGTTTGCTTAAGTCATAGTGGACACTTCGCCGAAAATTTATGTGTTTCAGGGTCCAGGAAGCCGCAACCAGGATGTTGGAGGTGGGAAAAAAGACTTCCTGTCTTTGTTTGCCAGTGGAGAAAAGTGAAATCGGACCCGGACGGGTAAAGATGTCCACGGGTCAAGCTAATAGGACAGTGATCTGCTAAAGCGTTTAAGGGGAAACTATTATGTTATGTCTAACAAAGAAAGGAAAGTATTTTCAACTGTATTTCATCCCATCTTATCACTCTTTCTTTAAAAAACATAAATAAAAAGAACTTCGTGTCTTTTGAGGGTTTAAGTTGCTTTTTTGGAAAAATGAAAGGAAAGCGAAGAGTGTAAACTGATTCTTAAAACCGGTGGATTGATTCTTTAAAGCGAAAATTTTAACATGGAAATAATACATTTGTTTTTGTTTTTGCGATATTGATTCTTATAAACGGTTGATCCTTATAGCCACTGATCACTATAAGCGGTGGTCACTGTATATGTATATATATATATATATATATATATATATATATATAGTAACTAATTTACCACGGGACAACTGCGGAATATGATGCACACAGTTATATTTTCAACATTTATATTTCCAAAACCCTTCAGAGGGTCACAAACGGGTTTCAACCAAAACGCAAGCGAGCGAACACAGAACTTCAAAGTAACCTTGCCACTCCGATGGCTAAGCCTCATCCGCTACCCTCCTGCACTCAGGGTGCCAATCTGGGTGCGGTGCACATAGTTTTCGTGCAGGATATCATGTTCCGATAACTAACACACACACACACACACACACACATATATATATATATATATATATATATATATGTGTGTGTGTGTGTGTGTGTGTGTATGTATCCAATGATGGCATTCGGGAAGTGGCAGGCTGTGGTGCAGAAGTGTGGTGGGGCTCCATCCTGCATAAACCACCTGTCCTTTGTGTGGTGAGCGGAGGAGCTTGCAAAAAACCACGAAGCACTTGCTGTGGTGTAGGTAAAACACATTTAATAACTAATATTATAGGATATAATTAATATATAACGCGCCTGAGATGCGAGTTTGATGATGAAGTATCCCGAGATGTCTATTGCTGCAGTCACACACATCTAGACAATTCTACAGTACGCAGCCCCCCGACACCTGTCGATTAGTCACGGTCCTCCTCGAATCTCTTCGATGATCTGTGCAAAAACCGACTGAGCGCTGCCCATAAATCGCTCGATTTCACCCTGTGTACTGTGCAGGGCAGATGTGTGTGACCGCCTTATGAGGAAAGGGAGAAAGATTTGCCTGCCAATGACAAGACCTGCAGGCCCACCCCCTTTTAAACTCTCCTGCTAATAAAGACGATGCCGTCCCCCTTTTCTTTTAATTATTCGCTGCAGCAATAATGATTTTTATTTCCTTTATTTTTTAACGCAATAATTAATGAATTGAAATTTTTGGTTACCAGCCACTGACGCGAATTTTGTTAAATTATATGGGCTTGTGGTGTCCTTTGGGTACAGCGCGCTGGTTTTCGGTGCTGAGGGTGCTCGGATCGAATCCTGGCGTCGCGCCTCCGTTCGTGTCGTCCCTTCATAGGGGGTAATGCTGTCCGCCTATAGGGTGCCCCCACAATAAAATGGGCAGTAAAATTGCGGCGTTGTATAGGCGAATGTTTGAGGACAAGTGCCTCTGCATTGGGGAAAAAAATATTATGATGTGAATGAATTAATTGTGTTGAAAAATTGAGGAGAGTGCATCCTCAATGAGAAATTAGCCTATAGGCAGTGTATACTAATGGTCATATAATGTTTAATAAATCATGTTAAAATTGTTGCGCAAATTTTGATCATGTCAATTATTGCCTCAGTTTTCGCTTCTTCTTAGCTTTTCTTTCAGGTTTCGTTAATTTAATTTGCTTTTCACGATTCAACAGGGGCATCAGCAAACGAATCAGGTATTTTTATTGTAAAGGGTTATTATTGTTCACAACTACAACTCAATTAAGTTACTTGCAATTACATTTTTCTTAAACACCTCTAAGAGTGTATTAACAATCTTAATAATTTATTTCCCCCCTTTTAAAAGGTCAAACTTGCTCCATGAAGACACGGTCAGATGTTCTGGCGATTCGTCCCCAGATGTTCACTAGAAATCTCCGCTGGTCTTTACGATGGGCTGTAGCTGTTGATTGGTGGATCAAATATGTAGAAAACATGAGGCTAAGTAACTTGGGATAACTCGTGGCTTTTATTTATATTTCAAACATAAAGATACTGTCCAGCAACTTATTGAAACATAATCACTTTTAGTAGATAAAAAACGGGAAGAGTTCCGTATCCTATGGCGCTATTTGGTGCGGTTTCTGATTTTTCCGCGTTTGGCGGATTATTGCAACCTATCTAATCGACGCCATCCTTTTAGCGTCACTTAGGCTTAAAACAGAACAAATAGAAACAAAATGAATTTTATAACTTACCAGATAGCCACTGTTTGAAGAAATAATAACTGTAGAAGGGACTTTGGGTAGTCTTTTTGGATTTGCCATTATTAAAAAAGAGATCCCCCCCCCCCCAAAAATGCAATAAATTTCCAAAAAAAATTACGAAGTTTCCCTAATTCATTTAAATAATCACATTAGTGTAAAAAAGTAATGGTTTAAAAAGTAGTTATGACTGAAAAAAATTATCTGAATTAAAATAAAAAAGATTAAAATTACAAAAAGTTCAAATTTTTCAAATAAAAGAAATAAAACTAAAATAAAAATGATAAAATTTCAAACAAAATTCACTGTAAGAATGTATTATATGATAAAATTTCGTAAGATCTCATAATTATTTACAATTTTATAAAAGTTAAAACCAGTGTATTAAACATAATTTTTTAAAAATACTACAAATTTTCCCAATCGGGACCATCTAGATCATTTTCTTCGTATTTCGTCAACAAACACAAACAAGAAAGCGCCATTTAAAAATACCAAACAAGAAATCCAGTTAAAAATACACCATATTGAAATATTTATCGCCCCCAAAAAATCGCCAAATTTTCCGGCACAGGATATGGGACTTCTCCCTAAAAAACAAATATAGCATCCATCCTGATGCCGACTGCTTCACACCATAGGACCATAGGACCATAGGACAGGTGTTCTAACTGAGTTGCCTAGGCCAACGCCTTCAAACCAGTGTTGCCAACCTTTACGAAGCGCCTCCCCCTAGCGCCATCTCGAAATCCCCCTGTTTCCCCGAGCGCCATCTCGAAATTCCCCTATTTCCCCCTAACACCAACTTCAGATCCCCTAGACTAGACCTTCCTAAAAGAAATTCTGGTTCCAAATAGGCATCCTGTTTGAGAGATAAATTGAAATAAATAGAAAATACACGCTTACATAATGAAATGGAGGTTTATTTACATTTTACATATGTATGGAACTTATCTAATAAAAAAATCGCGTCTCGATTGTACATTACTGTCGATTTTTCTAATTTTAAATTTCGTCGATGTCAGGATAATTATCGAGTATTTCATCAAAGACATCGGCCTGGCTCTCATTTTGTGCTTTTACTATTGCCTGCATTTTTAAAGTCATACGTATTGACGTTGAACAATTTGAGCATACGGGTGGAAGGAACGAATTTGACACATGAACCGCAGTTCTTTTGTAGAGTAAATCTCACCATCATAATACTTTGAAGTACTTCGAGGGACAACTTATTCCGTAATTTATTTTTAATTACTTTGTATGTTGGAAAAGCACGTTCGACACTTGGATTTGATATTGGTAGTGCTATTTTAGCGCCATTGAAAATTTAGCGATATTTTCAAATCGCTTTTTCCCCGCAGAATCACAATCTTCAAATACTTCTGAATAAAATTCAACAGAATTAGTTACATTTGACCACGATTTATTTTGCAATTGATTCCATTTTGACTCTACATCGCTTTTATTGCCGTATACGTGAGTTCGATGGAATCTCATAAAAATGTCATTGAGACTGGGTTTCACTTGAGATAATGCAACTTTAAAAAGAAGAATCTTGATGAAGATTGGACATCGTTCTCAGAACAAATAAGTTATCTGATAATCGTTTTTGAATTTCTTGAGCCAAAGTACACAGAAATTTCTTACATCTCTCTTTGACATCTAATAATTCTTTCTCCTTGATATTTTGTGCAATAGAATGAAACTCAAAGCCAAAATACATCGCTGATGTATGCATTAGATGGGACTGAAAATCGAAATCCGCTAATTCAGAACATTTTTATTTTCTGTCGCCGTTACGCAAAACTGCCACTACTTACTTTATCTTTATAATAAAGATAAAGATAATAATTCGAATGAAATATGCAGAATTTCCGGAAATACCACAAAAGAGAAATACTGAAAAACACAGTCAAAGTAACACAAAACAGTCGCCACTTGCCACGTGTCGTGATTGCCGCGCAAAATGATAAAAATTGTTTATGGTTGTATTTTGACTGTTTATTTTATTTCGTTTTAATGAGAGAAAGAACCAGTAACCTTGAAATCAACCTGATTAAAATTGAACTGAAGAGTTAATTTCTAATTACTTTTAATGAACTTTAAATCTACGCTCCTACCCCCCCCCCCCCCATAAAAAAGTCCCCCATAGAGAATTCCCCTAAAAAAAGTAACTTCTAAAAAATGCGCCAAAAAAATGTAACCCCTAGAAAATACCCCTAAAAAAATGTTCCCCCCTCAAAATGCCCCTTAGAAAATGTGGCCCCTAAAAACACCCCTTTTCATCTAATTTACCCCCAAATTTAGGGGCAAAATCCCCAAGTTGCACCCCACACTGCTTCAAACTCAGATTTTTCATGATAGTAGCAACGAAGAGCTGGAATTGTTCTGGAGTAGAAAAAAGTTCGTTAAGTGACGTCAAAGTTCAGGAAATGCTTCACAAAAAGTGAAGCAAAGAGATTTCTGGTGTGTACATAGGAGGGTGAAAATGGGCAGTTTGGGCTGCCTTCACACTCACCCAACTTGGGCTTTTATACCATTATATTCAAAACAAATCTACATATTCTGAAGATATGTGCATGTGATGCCATTTCATCCAAAAGAAATTTAAATCCAGAGTTGAGGTACAAATACTCAAGTGTTGCGTCACTATTTGATGACCTGGGAACCAATGAGCAATTAACAGGCTATCAAGTGACATCACATGCCTATCATACTTCAACTTCAACTCTACCTCCCAAATGTAAATATTGTCTGAGGTAAATAAACAGTTCTTGGCTAAACAGTTCTTGGCTTATGCAGTTTACTAAATAACAGAAAGGTAATTATCAATTACAGCCTATATAATATTTCATTTAAATAAATTCTATATTATTTACACATTATATTTTTGGAGCCTGGGGAAAACTTATTGAATTTATAACCCTTGGTGCTAAGAGTAGCGTGGGGATTGAGTTAATTCGCATTTTACGAGAGTTCAACTTGAGCATTGAACTCTACACTTTTGGGACACACTGTAAATACTGTTCGTCTTCATGAGTACTATCTCCCCTCTTATTTCGTCGACACAGTTTGCGAACACCCTGTATATATGAACAACAGCTAGATGGATTGAAAGAAAGAAACTACTGAATATTACGTTTTTAACTCTTTAATGCGCAACATTCACAAACACAAAATTATTTATATTTACGAACTAAAGGACGCCATTAAAACTGAAAACAATACTTTTTAAAAATTTTTAGTAATTACCGTCACAGTGGGGAGGTGATATACATATTATACCACCGTGCTATTAACGCATATACAGATTCAAATGAATATACACATATATTGTATACTGATTGATTGTTTTTCGTCTTTAACTTCTTTTCACAACACTGTAGAACATCTAAAATAATAATAATAAACGTAGTGATACGTTTTTGGAAGAATATGGTAGGGTCATTCCATGTCAAATCAACACAATTTTTTGCAAAATCCGGAATGACCCTCCCAGATTTTGACGATTTTTGGCACACTTGCAGGTTTTATGGACATATGAAAAAATGTCAATTCTTAGTGGTCTTACTTTATCGGTTCAAAAGTTATTAAACATTAAAATTTCAATTTTTTGCAAAAAAACACCACATATGTCGGTCTTAAAATGGCTGTAAAACAGTGACCATTTGAGGTTCAGACCTGAACTTAGGCTCATTTTGAAGCTCTATTTTAGGGCTTTCACATGATATGCAACATGATAGCATTTATAAAAAAATCATTTTTTAAAATCAATTTGAAATTTTAAAATTTAAATTTCTCAAAAAGCGACAATTTTAAAATTTTTAAAAAATTCTCAAAATAAGTTTATATCATCATCTAACAGCACTCAAAATCTTATTTTGAGATCTTTATGGGATTCTGAGATATAGAAGGTATAAAGTATGCATGAGTAGAGGAAAAAAATGCCAAATCTTCCATATACATATACAAATAAATATAATTATAATGTATAATTATACAATCATATATAATTATAACTACATTTATAATTATATAAGTATATATATAATTATATACATATATAATATATATATATATAACACTTTTCTAGAAAATCCAGTCTATCTCAAAATCATAATTTTATTTATGGAATCATGCATAGAGTTTACCAGTTTAGAGACATGGAAGTAGCATATGTACAGCGATCACATCTTCATTTCTGGGAGGCCATGAACTCTTGCACAATATCCTCAATCTTTCTCACCTCGTCGCCTTGTAAACTGTATGTTCAACCAGTTGGTGTAATGGGGTTCACCTTGCAGATCACATTTGAAGAGGGAATCCACAGTACATCAGGTCTTGAAGGGTATGAAAATGAAGGAGATGGTCCTTGGGGATACGGAAATGTTGCCTTTACTTCATTTACATCTTCATTTTTAGCTAAAACATAGCTTAGGTACCATTTGCCATCATAGACTGCAACCACATATCCACCCATGTCACTGAAGCCCAACCTATTTCCATAACTTGCTACAGGAAAGATGGTTGATGTAGATGCAGAAGAAAAAGATTTTACAGTTACTTTTGTTTTACACTTTGAGGCTCCAAAGGCAAGGAGCTTTTGTGTCCCTGGGATAGCTACAGTTTTGCTGTACTGGTGTGCCAATTGTTCTTCTGTTTGAATATACTCTTCATGGTTTACATATGTGAAATCTGTTAGAAATATTCTGATTTGCCTATTCAAAGAGTTGTCTTGGATACTGTATTTGGTCTTCATAAGGTCGCTGCAGGCTAGCCCTGGCTGCCAATCTTTTTACTGTGCCCCCACTCCATCACATGGGCCTTTTCCATGTGCAGTGGCTGAAAAATGCCATTCAGCTTCAACCCCAAAATCTTTGTAGTGAAGGCACAGGTTTAAAAAGTTCTTTTTATTCTTGTATTGGGCTGCTGACCCATCTGAAAAATAGTATATTTTTTTTGGAAATGTTTCAAACTTTGATTTCAGATACTGGATTAGTTTTGTTTGAAACAGATAGACTGCAGTAGTGTTGTGCTCAAGGCAGTCTGATATTATTACGAAACTGAAATGCTCTTTTTTATCTTCTTTTTTAAAATACACTACAAACGGATGCACTGTTGCCTGGTTACGTGTCCAGTGGTAAGATTGTGCTTCGTCCTGTAATACGAAGGAATAATTCTCAGAAAAATCACAAAGGACCACCACCTCAGAATCTAGGAGATTTTCCTTAGTCTCACTCATAAAAGAATTTTGCTGTTTTGCTATGAAGTCATGACGAAGCAGAACAGAGAGTTTCTCACAAAAAATTTCAACGGAGTCATCTACTGATTTTTGGATTGTTTCCAAGTTACAGCGATCAACAGAGATCCACTGGCGAAAAGTAATAGTCTCAATTGCATTTTCTTCAAACCCTCTTTCCAGAATCATCCGGATTCTTTCTGTTCCTGGACATAACACACAATTAGAGAAGAAACAGTTAATTGACGGTGGGTTACAGACCATCATTTGCAAACAATCCTGGTATGTTTTTATCTGGTTGTCTGTGATTAATTTCATTTTGCTGTTTTCAACCATAAGTTTCACATTTTGGTGAGTAGTACATACACAAACTGAGTGGGTGCTACTCTGACCAGGCAGAATACAGTGTTTGGGCCGTAATTCTGCAAATTTAGAGAACCCAACTTTTATACCTGGAAACTTTTCCTGGAAGCATATGTATACTTCCTTTAAATTACTCAGCATCAGTCTCTTGGAAACTTACTTTAGCACCTGTGATGTCTTTCACTGAAATACATCAGAAGTTAATCACTAATCAGCTTCCTCCATTCTTAGATTGTTATATATTGTATCCTATAATTTAGGGAAAGATTTTTTAAAATCTGTTTGATATTTTTTCACTTTTTAGTAGTGTAAAGGAGATGAAATTAAGAATTAAATAATAAAATTATACATGATTATAAATGCAATTATTATATTTATATATATATATTTAATCCCATATTACTATACAATTACATATGATTGTATAATTATATATTATAATTATATTTCTTTGTATATAACTCTATAATATGGTAGATTTGGCATTTTCCCTCTAACCATACATACTTTATACCTCCTATATCTCAGGATCCCATAGAGATCCCAAAATAAGATTTTGGGTGCTGTTAGATGATAATATAAACTTATTTTGAGAATTTTTTTCAAAATTTTAAAATTGTCGCTTTTTGAGAAATTTAAATTTTAAAATTTCAAATTGATTTTAAAAACTTATTTTTTTATAAATGCTATCATGTTACTGTCCGACCACAGAACGAAGAACCACGGTTGGCATAGTGCCAAGACGATTCTATTCACCCTTTAGGTAAGGCTGCTGAGGAAGGAGGGGGAAAAGTCTCGTGTTCTCTCGACATTCTTTAGAATTGGTTACTAACTGCATTTGCTTGCTTTTTCCTCGTCTGTTATTTTGATTATTATATTAAAATTAATGGATCCTTTACCCAACACAACTGCTAGGAATAAGCCGTTCCGTAGTGATTGTAAACGTATAATACACAATGTAATTAAATTGTGTGATAAAGAAGCACTAGAAGGAAATGTGAAATGACCGAGATATCAATGTCCAGTGTAAAAAGAATACGCAGAGAAGCTAAGGGTGAAGAAACTCCAAAATTTGAATCTCCGAGGAAACGTCAGGAAAAAAGAACCACCGAAAACGTAGCTTTAGATAATTTTGATTGCGATGTAATTCGAAGAACAATTCATGAATTTTATGCTGTCCATAAAATAGTACCAACAATTCAATAGTATCAACAATAGCTCTCATGTTGTTTCATTAGAAAATATGTATTGGAAAAGGATGGTGTGATTGAAGATTTGGTTGATCCTCTGCAAATAGATATTTCAGACACGGACAGTGATTCGGATATTTCATCAGATGAATATTAGATTTTTCATTGATTTTATTTGATAGTTTTTGATACAAAAATATAAAAAAAAAATTTTTACCGATCACTGATGTATTTTTTCTGCAGCTCTTATAAATATCACAGTGAATGTAAATATACCATTTTTTAAATTAATTTAATTTACAATAAAATGCATTTTTAAAATCTAGATTTTTAATTATCATAGAAGACTGAAATTATAAATTTGTATCTCATATTCACACTTCGATTATTTATAAAATTATGAGAAAGATCTTAAATTCATTTTAAATTTTTTATTGCTAATCACAAAAGATTGAAAATTTTGAGTTGTATATCCTAATTATTTCTGCAAATTGTAAAACTGTGAATCAAATATATTATTTTTATTGCATTATATATATATATATATATTTATGTTATTACAATATATCACTTAAAAATGGAATTTTTCAAACCCTCATTTTAATATGTTTTTCGGTTTTTATTTATACATTCAATCAAAAGAAAAATTCTGAAAAAGAAAGTTGGTTGAAAACTTTCTTTCGCAGTTCTTAATATCCACTCCTATAACACTCCTATTTTTTAAATAGATTTGCTTCTTTCTTTTTATTATTTTGAAAGTATTATTCACATATTCGATCAAAAATAAAGTTTTAAAAATAACTTTAAAATTGCGGACAAAAAGCAGTCTGAAATACATTCCGTATTTCATAAACAAACACATCCGAAAATATGACGTTTTCCCCTATTTTCTTAGTAGACTAGCTTTTCTCGCGCATGCGTAACAGCTTCAAGGGACCTCGCTTCCGTGGTCGGACTGTACATATCATGTGAAAGCCCTGGAAAAGAGCTTTAAAATAAGCCTAAGTTCAGGTATGTACCTCAAATGGTTACTGTTTTACAGCCATTTTAAGACTGACATAAGTGGTGTTTTTTTGCAAAAAATTGAAATTTTAATATTTTATAACTTTTGAACCGATAAAGTAAGACCACTAAGAATTGACATTTTTTCATATGTCTATGAAACCTGCAAGTGTGCCAAAAATCATCAAATTCTGAGGGGGTCATTCCGGATCACTGTGTTGATTTGCCATGGAATGACTCGGTAGGCAATTTTTTAATTGCAGTAAAACCTAATTTATAAGTATTTCAAGGGACATCGAATAAGAAACGTATAATTGAGAAAACATGGTACTAATATAACATTAAAATTTAACGAAAATAAAATGGAGGGAATGAATATAAATAAAAAGTGAGAAATTGTTTTCAAAATGGCCTCCAAACAATTATGTATAATTGTAAAAAATATAACGTAGAAGCATATGCCGAAATGCAATTTACCATTTTGCATACAAATGTAGAAACCTACAAATGAAGAAAACGTATGAGGTTTTACAGTGCATATTAATAAATTATTTATATTTATTTGCCTGTTTATCTAAAGAACTTGCTGATTGATGTCTAGTTGAAGTCTAATCCTTGAACAGGGACTCGTGTATTTGTATTCCGTGCTTGCTTGAAAATTGAGACTTATGACCTTCATTAGGCAGTCAATGACAGTAAGATAGTGCGGTACTGATATTGAAGGTAAATTAATGTTGATGGACTGAAGCTTAGTTGATTGATGAAAAGATAAATACACAAAATTTAAAAGTAATAATACAAGAATATTGTAAAGTTTATTTCCCTTCTTAACAAATGTTCTTAAGAAATGTAGATGAAATGATTTGTAATTGAAGTGCATTATATTTCTTGTTGACTGGTAGTAATGTATCTGTGTAAAAGTATTTAGTAATATATCAGCGTAACTAGTGTAGAAAAATAAAGGAAAAATTTTGTAAGGCATCAATGAAAACTCATATTGTTGACTACTAAATGTTGTCGACTATTAATTATTGTGTAAAATAACTCTGTGCATTTGCATAATGGTTTAATGTAGGGTGAAACAACATTGGATGCTGATTTAAATGTATAAGAAATAGTATAAATGTATACGTATTATCACTGGCTCAGGGGTGGTGTACTCGCCTGCCATGCGGTTGGTCCAGGTTCGAGCCCAGGCAATGTAAAGGGTTGTTTTTCAGTCCACATTAAATTAAATAATAATATAAGAATAATGTTTTTCTCTCCTGAGCTTACCTTGATTGGTATTAGCTCAGGATATATCACCTTAAAGGTGGGGACGGTGAAATGTTTATCTACTTGAATATTGATGTTTTTCAAGTTTGCATGCTTGAATATACATACTTAGATAAATGCACGATGGTATGTTTTTATTACCACCTCATTTTTAAGAACATAATGTAATTATTATTGCAATTAAATTAATAAATCAAATGTGCGTACCTTTTATCAACTTATCTTGATATGATATCAATGAAAATATGCCTGTGTAACAATCAATTTAAGTAAAATACACCGATTTATTCAGACGCGAGTACACATGGCTGACATTACGACAGTCTCGAAAGAATTTTGAAAATCATCTGCAGAAATGGACAACTATTGCCAACTCTACTTAAAAAATAGAAGTATTTGAACTTCAATAACAATTGGTAGCAAAAATATACCAACATGCAATAACCCAGAAAAGGCTTGAATATGTGGTATGTTTTTCATACCACTATGCTCTAAAGCAATGGTTCTTAACCTTAGGTACGCGTACCAGTACCGGTACAAGGACAAGCAGCTACCGGTACGCGAATGATTTTACAATTTAAAACAAAAATCTATTCAAAATCTGTATTACAAAAAAAGAAATGACTATAATAACTAATAATCCATATGTTTTAATATTTTAGTTTGGAATTTTTCATCCATTGTTTGTGTTGTAGTACTTTATTGGAATTTACCTAATCTCAAAAGATGCCGTCTACACCTGAATGTGTTATCTATGACCATCCCATAAAAATTTGCACCCGAATTATAACTGTGTCTGTAACTGTGTTTGAAAATTATAACTGTGTCTGAGAAGTTTCTTGCCAAGCAGTAAAATTTTTAATGTCATTTGCGACCACATATTTATCTGAAAAAGGATTTTCTGCAATGACTGCGGTGAAAACCAAATATAAAGCTTTGCTGGACATTGAATCGGAACTTCGCCTTAAACTGACAAACATTGAGCCCGATATTACTTCTTTAGTTAATAATAAACAGGTCCAACCTCCTCACTAATTATATATTTTCTAAAGTGATTATTATATTTTATATATATGTTTAGCAATAAAAATATATCCCAAGTTACTTGTCTTTATTACAAATGTTCTCCATTGCATTTTATTCCCCATTTCAAAATTTTTGGTCTACCGGTACGTCACCAAATTGTTTACAACGTACAGGTACGGTACTATAAAAAGGTTGGGAACCCCTGCTCTAAAGAGTTTAACGTAATATTCAGTGAATAAAAATGTTAGCATAGAAAATGAATGACACTGTCACTTTCTTTAATATAAGTATGGGAGGGAGATTTAGAAATGTGTGATATTTAAGAAGTATGTAATTTTTTGTATTACGCTGATAACTCATTGATATTCTCCTCGAAAATTTATTTTATACCTATGTAGAAACTATAATAAAAATTTTCATCAGCTTTTATTGTGCACTTTAACATATGTTGTTAGGCATTAAGCATGTCTTATGTAGCATTAGACACATAGACATCCTTATATATATATATATATATATATACAGAAGGTCGTTAGCACTTTATGGAAACAATTTTTTAATTTGTTTTTGGCGTTTGCATTTTGAGATAAATATTTGGCAATTTCAGAATAATCGTCTGCTATTGTTTTGCTTTGATTGGAATGTAAAATAAAAAGATTTATTTTGAAAATGGCCCCTAAAATGGATAGATGGCTCGAAGGTTACGAAACTGCACTTTCCGGGGAAAAATGTTCGTATCAACAAATTATAAAGCGGTGTAAAAATTTCGGTTATGGCATTTCAAAAATATGTATTTATAATATATTAAATTTGAAAGGGAAAAAGGTCTAACTGAAAGTAAAAAGGAAAACATGACCGCTAAACCTCATCCTAAGACTGTTCGAACGCAGGTAAATATCAAGAAAGTGAAGTCTCTTATCCTAAAAGAAAATTCTCCGACTCAAAGATCCATTGCATCGAAACTAGGAATGTCTTCTGGCACTGTAAGTAAAATCATTCATAAAGATTTGAAGTTAAAAATGATGTTTAAACCTAAAGTTCATCTGCTTTTGCCAAAGCAAATTGCTGAGAGAAAAACAAATTGTAGAAAATTATATGAAAAACACCTAGCTGCTGAAAAATGAAAATATGTGGTAACACTCGATGAGGCTTGGGTGTATTTAAGTGACTGTAGTAAAAAAAGATCCATTTTCTATTGCTCAACTGACGGGAATGACTGTGCGTAATGATAGTAGCAGGATTTTGTTACAACGACAAATTAAAAATAAAAAAAGTCTCAAGTAAAGCCAAAATGAATTCATCAGCAGAATATTTTAGAACCCATTTTTGAAGAAGAAATTCCAGCCTTATATGGAAAGGACATTGATAAAGTTGAGCTTCATGTTGACAAAGCCTCTAGTCACTAGGGTTGCCAACTGTCCCGGAATTGGAATCGCTGTCCCTCATCCCGGATGAATGCTAAATTGTCCCGGAATGTAAGCGGAAACTATTCCAATTTTTTTAAAATTGAAATTGACATCGTGTAAATCCGTTGAACGTTGTGACGTCATAGTAATCCGACAGGTAGCGTGAATGTCGCAGACTAAAACTAAAGTTTCCGCGATATTTCTTTACAATATACAGATCAGGAAGTACACCGTGATTGCACAGATGGTGATTGCAATGACAAACTATGGGCAGGGTATTTCAAAAAGCATGAAAAATCGGTCGAGCTGATGAAAATTGTGTCTTTCAATTTGTCCATCCCTGCGAGTAATGGGAGAGTGTTTAGTCACATAAACTGTGTGAGGACGAAGGCCAGGAATAACATGAATATCGACTTAGTGAAGGCGGAATTGCAAATACGACTTAATAGTGAATCGTGTGCAGAATTTGCGAATTTTTTAAATACGGACTCACTTGCGAAAGAATTGGTGATTGCAGCAAAAAGCGAGAGAAAATATTATTGGAAAAACCCATAAAAATATAACGTTAAATTCGTCATTATAAGATTTAAAATTTTTATTATTATTATTATTATGTAATGTAATATATATATATATATATATATATATATAAGTTTCTATAATAGTTAAAATTAAAAATATAAAAAATAAATAATAGAAAAAACTGTATTTTGGTTTTTTCATACATAAAAATTTTCCTCGGAAAACTAGGTAACGGCTGACTGATAATGATGATGATGTTCAGTTTTGAGCTATTTGTCCCGGAATCGTCACAGAAAAAGTTGGCAACCCTACTAGTCACACGTCTCAATCAACAGCCGCTTATTCATCCCATTTAATGTAAAATTTCCTGAAGCTTCTCCAGTGGACGATTTCGGTTTTTTACTACGAGCCTTAGGAAAACGGCATCTAAGAACACTGAGCGGACTTTGGAAAACGGTCCAAGAGGAATGAGGTAAAACTCACATGGCAAAAGTTTACTTTCGTGGAAAATTCGAGCTAGAGCCATTGTCAAGAACCGTGGCTATCAGATAGAAGCAAATCACCGCATAAAATACGGCATTTGTACAGAAAACTTAACTATCAAAATCGTATCCATAAAGTGCGAACGACCTTCTGTGAATGTAAATTGGAAAGCGATTGAGTAGTCGTGCTGAATTCGGGAAAAATTCACATCTCGCTTCGAGTTCGATTTCCGCATGGGCCCCCAAAATTATGGGGCCACTAATTTAGTATTAAGTTGTACATATTTTTGAAAATTTGGTTTTGGGTTAATACAGTAAATGGGGGCAGTGGCAGATACAGAAAAAAATCTTGCACAGTGCACCCACTATAGTGAAAGCATAGTTACATCCGTAAACATTTATTTTATTTATTTATTCTTTTTTTTGGGGGGGGGTGGGGGGGTTTATAACTTCAGACTGTGATCTATTTTGAATTTCAAGAGAAAATTTCATTAATTTATTTATTAACATTAAAAAGTAAATTAATAAATTAACACTTATTTTTTTTTCTTCAAATTTTTGACTTGGTCGAAATTTTTTTGAATATCCAGTCCCATTTTATGGAGGTGGGTGAGTGTGGAAATCTGGTCCTGTGGGGGGGGGGCATGTGCCCCCCTGTGGATCTGTCCTTGGAGGGACCCCCAAAGTCTGCTTTGCCCAAGGCCCCATTGGGTCAAAGTCGGGCCCTCAGTTCGAGTCGAGTTCGAGACGACCCGTGTGCGGATGGCCTTAGACATTTTAGAAACAATTCAACATTAAAATAGTCCAAAACTTGCAAACATTACTAAAAACAAGATTTATTCAACTAGCGATGCAAATATAATTATTTCTATGACAGAAAACTTATTGCAGAAAACTTTCACCGTATAAACATCCAAACAGGACTTTGCTTTCTTTTGGCAAGTGATACTGATAATGACAAATCTGAATCATCTGGGAACGACATGAAGACCATTTTTCTTTATAGCAGTTAATATTGTGTTTATGAGTGACAGTATAATCGTTACAAACAGTCATAATGTCATTCTACATACTTGAAATATAAATAGCCGCCAAAAAAGGACTTAATACAAAATACAGCCTTTTATTTTCCACAGCTGTGTACAGTATAAGTACTCATTTAGCTTTGATACATATTTAAAATATTTTAAACTAAAACATACAATTATAAAAATACTTAAAACAGCATGATCTTACTTTACTGCTTTTGTTTATTTCAGATGAACGGCATAACAGACTTGCGATCGACACAGATCTTTGGAGGTAAACTAATATGTGCAATATAGTTTGAGAATGCTAAGAATGTAAAATAAGTCATGGATTTTCTAAAGTATTTATTATTCAGATTCCGTGACAATAACAGAAAGGCACTATTCGTGTTCTATTTCTAATCCATTTGTCGAGAGTTCAAAGAAATCCAAGTTCGTAAACACAAAACCAAACTTTATTTTACGTACACGAACATTACACTAATAAACATTTAAATTTAAATCTATAATTCCAACGGTTATCATGGTCAAAAGGTGGGGAAATCCCATCCTGTTCTATTCTCAATGTGCTCTGAAAGCGGAGGGAAATTTCCCTTTTTTATTATTCTTCGTTTTTTTACCGTTGCCAATCGGCAAACCTAAACTTCGCGCTCGGAACAATTCGTGTCCCTTAAAATCCTTCTCATCACACGCATCGTACAGCTGCTCACATTTGTTAATTACATTCCATCAACTGCAGCAGCCATGTTCTAGAAACTATCATAATGCAATATTTGGGCTTTACATTTCCTATTTTATTTTGAAAATTTTCTAACTTCCAATCAAAATTCAAACTACCAGGGTTTGTACTCATTTTTGAAATCAGAAAAGAAGTTTTTAAGGATTTTTTATGGACCGAAACTATGGATTGTTCTTTGAGAGACAATTCTTCATATCCATTGATTATGATAGATGATTTCATAAAATCATCTTCGTCAGTATACTACTGTTTACAACAAGCAAATAGTCTATTTAACAATATTTTTAGCAATTTTATTGATTTCATTTTGCAAAACTGGTCTAAAAAATGTATCTTTTTCTTTGCAAGCAGGATTTTGTAAAAAAATTAAGCACATATGGAAAAAAAAAAGTTTATTAAATTTGAAATATAAAGTTACAAGACTTCTAGTTTCAGTACAAATGATGGAATTTGTAAAAAAGTTAAAATATGAATTTTGTAGTTTATTAGAAAAATCTTGGAATGAAATAAATTCCATTTATCAGGAACAAATTATCTTTTTGGGATTTCATCAAATCAATTCGTGTTAATAAATCATAAACAAGTGTTATTATTACTGCCCTTCATCCTAGGTGGCTTGTACCTAGGATCTAAAAAGCTATAACCTCTACAAGAAATATTGAGAAAAAAATTTTTGGATAGTAAATACGCTCATTCCACCAGTACTTCCTGACAATAGTTAATTATTATGCAGAGGAACTAGCTAGTAAGGATTCCTCTTACTAGCCGGTTTTTACAGTATTTGCTAAGATTCTTACGATGATTTTATAACGTGCAAGGATGTTGCAGGCAATGAACCAGAAGTTTTTAAAAAACCTTTTGTATTTCACGATCGACACAACTCAGTTGATTAGGGGTGTTTGAAAGTACAGTGATTTCCGCTTATAAGAATCACGTTTGTTATTACTGTCCGACCACGGAAGCAAGGTCCCTGGAAGCTGTTACGCATGCGCGAGGAAAGCTAGTCTACTTAGAAAATAGGGGAAAACGTCATATTTTCGGATGTGTTTGTTTATGAAATACGGAATGTATTTCAGACTGCTTTTTGCCCGTAATTTTAAAGTTATTTTTAAAACTTTATTTTTGATCGAATATGTGAATAATAATTTCAAAATAATAAAAAGAAAGAAGCAAATCTATTTAAAAAATAGGAGTTTTATAGGAGTGGATATTTTCGGATTACATCACAATCAAAATTATCTAAAGCTACGTTTTCGGTGGTTCTTTTTTTTTCTGACGTTTCCTCGGAGATTCAAATTTTGGAGTTTCTTCACCCTTTGCTTCTCTGCGTATTCTTTTTACACTGGACATTGATATCCCGGTCATTTCACTAGCTCTCTTTAGGGATTGCGAAAGTGGAACAATAACATTTCCTTCTAGTGCTTCTTTATCACACAATTTAATTACATTGTGTATTATACATTTACAATCACTACGGAACGGCTTATTCCGAGCAGTTGTGTTGGGTAAAGGATCCAGTAATTTTAATATAATAATCAAAATAACAGACGAGGAAAAAGCAAGCAAGCGCAGTTAGTAACCAATT
Source organism: Dolomedes plantarius (assembly GCA_907164885.2). Lineage (NCBI taxonomy): Eukaryota > Metazoa > Arthropoda > Arachnida > Araneae > Dolomedidae > Dolomedes > Dolomedes plantarius. Next base: position 126,538,961 of record OU015503.1, read on the forward strand.
ATAAAGAATGTCGAGAGAATACGAAACCTTTCCCCCTCCTTCCTCAGCAGCCTTACCTACAGAGTGAATAGAATCGTCTTGGCACTATGCCAACCGTGGTTCTTCGTACTGTGGTCGGACAGTACTGTTTTTGATTCTTATAAGCGGTTGATTCTTATACCGAAATTTAGGTTTTTGGACAGGCACACACACACCTATATATACATATATTAGAAAATTTACCATAAAATACTCTTTATTACGTAAATTATCTTTTATTAAAATTGTTTTTTATAATTTTAAAAATACAACTTAATTTCTAGACCATTAAGTAGATACACATGATTATAGTAAGAGAAGAAAAAAATCCAATATTTGGTACAACATACCTGCTTAGCAGTTTTAACATTTCAACTACAGGAAGGGAGCAAGAAAAAGTTCTCTATGGTAGCTTGACGTAATGAAGTTTTCAGGAGGCTGTTTATACCCCTTTCGATACCAATAGTCTCAGACCAAGATTCACCTTCTAGCTTACGTTTCACGGTTTGATAACGTGTTCAATCTACTAATGTCACGTTTGTCTAAGTGATAGTGGACACTTCGCCGAAGATTTATGTGTTTCAGGGTCCAGGAAGTCGCAACCAGGATGCGGAAGGTGGGAAAAAAGTGTCCCTGTCTTTGTTTGTCAGTGTAGAAAAGTGAAATCGGATCCGGACGGGTAGGATGCCCCTGGGTCAAACTAATAGGAGAGTGTTTAGCTAAATCGTTTAAGGGGAAACTATTATGTTATGTCTAACAAAGAAAGGGATGCATTTTACGACTGTATTCCATCCCATCTTATCAATCTTTCTTTAAAAAAAAAATAAAGAAAGAACTTCGTGCCTTTTGAGGGTTTAAGTGGGTTTTTTTTGGAAAAATGAAAGGAAAGCGAAGAGTGCAAACTGATTCTTAAAACCGGTGGATTGATTCTTTAAAGGGAAAATTTTAACATGGAAATAATACATTTGTTTTTGTTTTTGCGATATTGATTCTTATAAACGGTTGATTCTTATAACCACTGATCACTATAAGCGGTGGTTACTGTACTTATAGTTTATTCTTTCGCCCCTAGATGTCAATCCAATGTAATCACAATTTTGAATAGTTTTGTATTCATAGATTGGCAACTCCTAGGAATGTTTTGTCTCTCTGCAGAGTTAGTTTTGATTCGATATAAGACGGTTGTGTTCTGTTTAGCTTCGTGCTAAGATCAGCATTGCGATACTCTTCTGATTTCCTATCTATATGTGTGAAAATAAAGCACCTCGTCTTTGTGTTGTCACGCCAGATGATTATTTACAGCCGTTGTTTTTATTTCCTGAACTTTAATCCGAAGATATGAACACATGGCTCCCGCCGGGTTAAGGGGACTGTATAAATTTTAACTCATTTTATTCACCATCACAAATATAAGGCCTAAAAAGCCACGTGTTACAAGCACATCCGAGGGGGGCAGGGACCTCGCTCTTCGACTCCACCGCACATTCTCGTCGACGTTCTAGCGTTTCACGCAGGGGCGGCTCCAGTCCAGAGTTTTTTTTTTTTTTTTTTTTTTTTTTGGGGGGGGGGGACACTGTCGGCTCTTAGGGTTGTATATATATACAGTGGAATCTCGATCTATCGTTTTCCAAGGGACCGTCTGAACTGAACGATAAAGGCGGAAAAACGATTGATGCGGGAACATAACAAAGCAATATGATCGTCGGGACTGGGTGAAATAAACGACACATGCGGGAAAACGATGATTCGGGGGACGGTCGCTCGAGATTCCACTGTAAATATATATATATATATATATATATATATATATATATATATATATATATATATATATATATATATAGATATATATAGATATATATAGATATATATATATATATGACGTGCGTACTATTACACCTGTCATATTACAATTTATGGCAGTCATGGTCATCCGGTGGTGTAGCAATAAGTAATCCAGTAAACATTGAACAGGCATCAGTTCGGGTTACTCACATTTATTTCTTCATTCGAACACGACCACTGATCCAAGGATCATCCAATTTAAACGTTCGCCATTTGACATTTTGGGACCCGGTGAACACACGTCCGTCGGCATTAACTTTTATCCCGCGCTCTGCCGATTTAGAGGTCAAACCCGCGCGTCCACTCTCCCTGCACATGCCAGAGCTCAATTTAGAATTTCTGGAAGTTCTTTTCGCTCCCAAATCCTGTACCTGATCTAAAAATAAATCCTCTCTACTAGACTCTCGTATACCGCGAATCGAAGGTCAATCTCAAAACGGGGGGAAATAACCTACTCTTCTACCCACGCGTCTGGAAATATGAATTATAGTGGCTCTTTCTCGCCACGTAAAGGATTAATCCCGAAGCCCCCTTTAAATTTAATTTAATTATTCCTTTCCCAACTAATTTCTTGACACACACATATATATATATATATATATATATATATATATATATATATATATAGTTTACAAATGTAAATTACTTAATATGAAACAAAAAAGAGTAAATAAATTTTAGGCGCTAAGCTGCTCACAAAAATATTTACGATATATAGATATTTAAAATTAAGATGATTAAAAGGGCAGATGTGACCATTTAATACTCCTATAACCTGAAATAAGATAGACATATAAAAATAAGCAAAAAACGGAATTGGAGGTGGTATAGTTGATGACTGGGGGGGGGGTGACCCCCCAACTCCGGTTAAACATGTTTTAAGCCAGGCAACACTCCCGGAGGTCGGCTATAACACCAAGATAGTAATAAAAAATTATGAAGAGGAAAAATATTTTAGGTGAAATAGATAAGTTAAACCAGATTTTTTACTAATATAGTCAACTAAAACATAAACTAAATTACAAGATGAATAGAATGAAAAAAAAAATCTTAATACTAAGTTACAGAAATAGAATAATACTAATTAACTAAATAATTACTCACTAACATATACACTATATATATACAAAATACTTAGCTCCCACCAAGCAATGAGACACGAAACCCATGCACACTCACATTTTTATAGACATAGTAGGGATAAATATCGCCGTATTAGGGAAATTTTTAGTGTTGCCAACTTATTTTAAAACGATTCATACAATCTTTATTGTCTAAATTAAAAAACTGGGTTAGAATAGATACGAGGAAATTGACTGGAAAACCCTGGTCAATAGCTATAGTTAAGAATTTAATTATACTGACGTCCATAGTTTTTTTGTTTGAATGTAAACGTTGACAACGTATTAACTGGTTAGTAACTATATTGCGTTTAATATTTAAATGTAGAGCATTATTCCAGTTCATAATCCTAACAGTTTTAAAGTTGTAAAACTCGCGTTTATCATATGGACAGTATGATATTAGATTTTGATTAACATTTAAACTCAAGTCTAAAAATACCAAATTTCCATAGTTATCTTTATCAGTCTCCACTAGTTTAAGATTTTTAGGGTAAAAATTAATATCTATTGCATTTAAGTTTTCATTAAAACATATGAGTATATCATCTACATATCGGAAAAACATAAGTTCATTTAGAATCATTACACCTCTTTCATAAAAGTGAAGGTATATATCTGCTAAAGCAGATGAGCATCCTCCACCCATTGGTATTCCATGTATTTGTTTATAGAAGTTACTACCATTATATAATTATAAATATCATCTTAATTTTAAATATATATATATATATATATATATATATATATATATATATATATATATATATACTGCTGGCCACTGTAAATACAACACCCTGAAGGAAACATGCAAATAACATGAAATTTACAACATGCATTAGCGGAGGTGAGATATGCAAATGATTAGAATTTCAGCGCAGACTCACATCACGCGCGCCTGTGGCGCCAGTTCAAAGCGCTATTTAAGGCTTGGAGATTTCGACGATTTCAAGTTCGGCAATTGTGTTTTTCTTGTGGTTTTTTTAAAAAAAATGATCAATTATGCCTCGTGGAAAACAGCGATCATCTTTTGATCAAGTATCCGAGTTGGACAGAGGAAGGATAGTGGCCTACCGAGATTGTGGATTATCTTTCAGGGAAATCGGTAGTCGTGTTGGACGAAACCAAACAACTGTAATGCGGATATGTGATCGTTGGATGCAGGAGGGTACGACGGACCGGCGTGTTCGATCGCATCCACCTCAGCGCACCACTTCACGTGATGACAGGCAAATTGTGCGCATGGCAGTGACGGATCGCTCAGTCACATCACGAACCATAGCACAGCACATGCAGTCTGTAACGCATCATCCAGTGTCTGCGCGTACCATTCGACGCCGTTTACAGCAGAGTGGTCTGTCCGCAAGACGTCCATTGCTTTGTCTACCCTTGACGCAGAACCACAGACGTCTCCGCCATCAATGATGCGATGACAGAAGGATGTGGACGGCAGAATGGAATGAAATTGTCTTTACTGACGAGTTACGCTTGTGTCTGCAACACCACGATGGTCGCATTCGAGTCTGGAGACACCGTGAAGAGAGGATGCTGAACAGCTGCGTTATGCACCGAAACACTGGTCCTGCACCGGGTATTATGGTATGGGGCGGTATTGGATATCACTCTCGCACACCTCTAGTACGCATTGCCGGTACTTTAAACAGCCAGCGCTACATCTCCGAGGTGTTGGAGACAGTTGTCCTTCCTTACCTTCAGGGCTTGCCCACAGCCATATTTCAACAGGATAATGCACGACCACACGTGGCACGCATTGTCCAACGGTTCTTCGTCAATCGCCAGATTGAATTGCTTCCCTGGCCGCCTCGCTCTCCGGATCTTTCGCCGATAGAAAACATGTGGTCCATGGTTGCTCTACGATTGACCCAGATTCCATCCCCAGCTGCCACAGCAGATCAACTTTGGCAACGTGGGGAAGCTGCTTGGTCTGCTGTACCCCAAGAACTCATCCAAAGTCTCTTTGAATCAATGCCGAGGCGTGTGGCAGCGGTGATCTCCAACAATGGCGGCTACTCTGGCTACTGATTTTGGCAGGAACCACACTTCACAGAAGTCTATAAATTTAATCATTTGATACTTGGTCAACATGTTATCTACAAAATAAATTTTGTTGTGATATCTCTTGTCTTTCTTGGTGTTGCAATTTGGGTGGCCAGCAGTGTATATATATATATATATATATATATATATATATATATATATATATACAGTAACCACCGCTTATAGTGATCAGTGGTTATAAGAATCAACCGTTTATAAGAATCAATATCACGAAAACAAAAACAAATGTATTATTTCCATGTTAAAATTTTCGTTTTAAAGAATCAATCCACCGGTTTTAAGAATCAGCTTACACTCTTCGCTTTCCTTTCATTTTTCCAAAAAAACCACTTAAACCCTCAAAAAGCGCGAAATTCTTTCTTTTTTTTTTAAAGAAAGATTGATAAAATGGGATGGAATATAATCTTAAAATTCATCCCTTTCTTTGTTAGACAGAACATAATAGTTTCCCCTTAAACGCTTTAGCATAACACTGTCCAATTAGCTTGACCCGGGGGCATCTTTACCCGACCGGGTCCGATTTCACTTTTCTACACTGACAAACAAATAGGGACTCTTTTTTTCCCACCTCCCACATCCTGGTTGCGGCTTCCTGGACCCTGAAATACATAAATCTTCGGCGAAGTGTCCACTATCACGTGACATTAGTAGATTCAGCACAGTATCAAACCGTGAAATTTAAGCTAGAAGGTGAATCTTCTTCTGAGACTATTAGTATTGAAAGAGGTATTAGTATTGAAAAAGGTAACAGCCTCCTGAAAACTTCATTACGCCAAACTACCATAGAAAACTTTTTTTGCTCCCTTCCTGTAATTGAAATGTTAAAACTGTTACGCGGGTATGTTGTAACAAATATTGGATTTTTTTCTTCTCTTATTATAATCATGTGTGAACCCCGATGAACTCCGATTGAACGATTTGAACCCCGATTAAATCCATGAACCCCGATTTTACGTTGTCCGTTTCGTACGTTATCCCGCGTCATACGTCATTTTCTGCTGGTCCGTGAAAATTGCCTATACTATGCTTAGATTATGTTTTAACCCTGATTTTATGTTTTCCGGTTTCGTACATTTTTTACCGTTGGTCCCATGAAAAACGTAAAATCGGGGTTCCACTGTATATACATTTACTCTAAAGCTTATTTTGTCTGAAAAGCTGAATATACTAATTATTAGTATGCTCAGCTTTTCAGACAAAAGCTAACTGAAATATGAAACAAAAATACTCTGCAAAAGCTATTTTTTAGCCATCATTTTGAGATAAATTATTTTAATCAGCAAGTATTATTAAAACACAGAAAAGATAAAAAAAAAATTGTATTTATTTGCAGTTTTATTTCTTACTGTGAGCACATGAGGCCTCAAATGACATATCTATACTTATATATAAAGAGAGAGAACTATTTTGTACGTGGAGGGTAATCTCCGGAACCACTGCATCTATTTGAAAAATTCTTTCACTGTTTTAAAGGTACATTATTCCAGATGGACATAGGCTATATTTTATGTATATCTGATCAGTAGAAATAAAGTTAGGGGGGATAATCTAGATTTGTGTGCACGGCCGCCATCTTGGATTTTTCCGCCAGGGTTTGGCGCATTTCGCATGGCGAAAATTATTGCGTTCTGGTAAAAATAACCCAATGTCAAATTCTCTAATTTTAAGATCAAACAGTTATTTCTGATGTGATCTTTTAATTACAGTATAATAATTTTAGGTCAGATCTTGGCCTTGACCTGAAAATCTGAGTCAAATTGACTATACTCAAGAGTAAATTATTTTTAAAACTAAGAGTCTTTTTGTTGAAAATTTTTGAATCCATTATCAGTTTTTCGTTAACTTATTAAATTTAAGTTGCTTTTAATTTTGTTTATTGTTTTGTTAATTGTCAATTAGTATACTATAATGATACACCATTTCATTTATTTGAAGTAAAAATTATCTGCCATCATTTCTTCGTAAAATGTAAAATACAGTATACATTTTAAATACAATATATTTTAAAATCTATACTAATATATAAAGAGAGAGGGTATTTTGTACGTGGAGGGTAATCTTCAGAACCACTGTACCTATTTGAAAAATTCTTTCACTGTTTGAAAGGTACATTATTCCAGATGGACATAGGCTATATATTATGTATATCTAAACAGTAGAAATAAAGTTAGGGGCTTAATCCTAACAATCTCCATTGTTACCGCTAACTGTCCTCTACCGCTTTTTGTGGCGAAGTCTTCAACGATCCTTAGCGTGGTGCTATCTATACTAATACAGTAACCACCGCTTATAGTGATCAGTGGTTATAAGAATCAACCGTTTATAAGAATCAATATCGCGAAAGCAAAAACAAACGTACTATTTCCATGTTAAAATTTTCGCTTTAAAGAATCAATCCACCGGTTTTAAGAATCAGTTTACACTCTTCGCTTTCCTTTAATTTTTCCAATAAAGCCACTTATACTCTCAAAAAGCACGAAGTTCTTTCTTTTCTTTTTAAAAGAAAGATTGATAAGATGGGATGGAATATAGTCGTAAAATTCATCCCTTTCTTTGTTAGACATAACATAATATTTTACCCTTAAACGCTTTAGCTCAACACTGTCCTATTAGCTTGACCCAGGGGCATCTTTACCCTTTCCGGGTCCGATTTCACTTTTCTCCACTGACAAACAAATATAGGGACTCTTTTATCCCACCTCCAACATCCTGGTTGCGGCTTCCTGGACCCTAAAACACATAAATCTTCGACGAAGTGTCTACTATCATTTAGCAAACGTGACATTAGTAGATTCAGCACGTTATCAAACCGTGAAACGTAAGCTAGAAGGTGAATCTTTGTCTGAGACTATGAGTATTGAAAGATGTATAAACACCCTCCTGAAAACTTCATTACGTCAAACTACCATACAAAACTTTTTCTTGCTCCCTTCCTGTAGTTGAAATGTTAAAACTGTTAAGCAGGTATGTTGTAACAAATATTGGATTTTTTCTTCTCTTACTATAATCATGTGTATCTACTTATAGGTCTAGAAATAGTCTACTTATAGGTCGCATAGGTCTAGAAATTAAGTTGTATTTTTAAAATTAAAAAAAAACAATTTTATAGAAGATAATTAACGCAAATTGGAGAGTATTTTATGGTAAATTTTCTCATATGTATATATAGGTGTGTGTGCCTGTCTAAAAACCTAAATTTCGGCTATAAGAATCAACCGCTTATAAGAATCAAAAACAGTAATAACAAACGTGATTCTTATAAGCGTAAATCACTGTATATAAAGAGAGAGGGTATTTTGTACGTGGAGGGTAATCGTCAGAACCACTGTACCTATTTGAAAAATTCTTTCACTTCTTGAAAGGTACATTATTCCAGATGGACATAGGCTATATATTATGTATATCAAATCAGTAGAAATAATGTTAGGGGCTTAATCCTAACAATCTCCATTGTTTCCGCTACTGTCTTCTACCGCTTTTTGTTCCGAAGATTTCAACGATCCTTATCGTGGTGCTATCGCGGTGGGCTTCTGTTCTGACTCGAGCGGTTCGAACCTAGCCGTTCTCCGGCACGCCTTTTACTTAAAAAAAATTTATTTTAATTATTAACTAACATAAAATTAATTTAATGTATTATTTAGGTTATTATTAAGGTAAAAAATATTTACAATTTATTGGCTATCAACTGGAAATTTATTGGTATAATATTTTGTTCAACCCGGACAAAGTCGGGACGTGCCGCTAGTTATATATAAAACAATTAAAATAAAAGTTCATTGTAATAACTTTTATGGAACAATATCTGCAACAATACTAAGCTACCCGGTTGCTCGCCAAGATGATTTCGCGCCAATCTTTGTGGCGCGGCTCATTCTCTCGGCTCGGAAAACCCGCCTCGATGAGCTACGTCACAAGGGTTGCAGTAATAGTAATCTAGCCGGTTCAGAAGGTCAAAAATCGGTGCACAGATTTTTCATACCTGCTGTGTTTGCTGCTTGACCGCAATTGAATCATCTTTGTCTAGCACGTGCTTGGTAACTATACGATTTTCTAATCCCATTTTTATAGATTTTATATTTTATTTAAGCTAAATATATTTATACATAGCATATTTATACATATATAAATAGCTTACTATACTAATAAATAATATATTTACATTAAATTGAAATAGATTGCACAAATTTTTTGCAAAAAATATTTTGCACGTGAGTAATTTGTATGACTTTTTAATCTGATTTTCTTTCGTTCATATATTTTACTGTAGCTTAATATATTTATACATAGCATATTTATACATATATATAGCATAATATATTAACTTATAGTATATTTATATTAAATTAAAATAGATTGAATTAGATTGGTAAATTTGAATTTATTTTTACTTCATTTGTAGTGATTAAGTTTGTCAATTGGATATTATTTTAGAATTTTTTTTGTTTACTTTGTAAAAAAATTTTAATAAACTAAATAGTTACGCTGCCCATTAGCAATATTGTTTCTAAATATCAGGCTGTATTAAATTAGACTGTCCAAGTCGGATTGCAAAATCGGTGGTAAACATGCCTTCGGCTCAGACGGTATTTCCAATAGGTTATTTGTAGTTGATATTTCTAGAAATAGTCTCCTTTTTCACCGATTTCTAAGGGAACGGTCTCTTTATTGAGTTTCCAGCTTTTTATTTTTTCAAGAAGAACGACGTTTTTTAATGATAAACTTCAATATTTTACAAAATCCTCACCGAATATTTACAAATAAGTTTTATTTATTAATAAATATCTTTATACTCTTATTTTATTGAAAAAGTTTAATAAAGAAGCTGTGTTGCATGTTAACCGACGAGTAGCGCGAAGGGGTGAGGCTTAAGAACCAGTCCTACTCACTTCTCGTGCACTAGGGTTGGTGTAAACAACAATGGCGCCAAGGTTAGCGCGAAAAACTTTGTTTGGCGAGCAACCGGGGCAATTTGGAAGCTGTTCCTCTTTTTTTTTCCTCCCATGAAGCATTAGATAACAATAACAAAAAATACATAAAAAAATTAGTCAATGTATCAACCCTTTTTACACTATTGCTAGAAGATAAGTTTTTAGTATGTAATAAATGGAGAAGACGTGAAATTGATCAGTTCAGGTCTAAATTTCTATTCGGAATAACAAAATATTGATTTTCATTTAAGGAAATTAAAAAAATCTTGTAAACAGAATAAAATGCAAGACATTGATTGAAAAACAACCCGTGTCTACCTGCCCCTACCTGAAAAAAAAAAAAAAATACTGTATACAAGCCGTAATAAAAATGCTTGCGTTTTTAAATTTCGAACATCATTTTTGACTCGCTTATAACACATTATAAAATTTCCCTCGTTTTCTTACCTGGAATATAAACATTACTACTCGCTCTAATTGATTGTCGAATCGCCCTCAACACGATTAGTGATAAACAATACTGAACTCGCCAAATAAGCGCCAACATTTTGAGGCTACTGATTCGACGTCAATGAAGTGTTCATCAACAGCCTGTTCATTATTGCTTTTTTTCAATATGTATACACTGCCCCAAATTCAGTTCGTTTCCGACTGAAACGAAGTCCTTGCGCATGCGCGCATATTATGGAATTGAGACTCATGTCATTACACCACAAAAAGTGACAGAATGGAACACTGGAAATGTTTCAACCGAAAATCGTTGGGTTGGGGGTGGGGGGAATTGTTCAAACCAATAATTTTAAACTTAAGAATAACTTAAAATTATTAAATATATTCTATGTCTGCCCGGCACTAATGCACCCGTACAAAGTGTCTTTTTCCCTTATGAATAAGTTATGGACAAGCGAAAAAAAAAACTGAAAGGTCCTAGTTCTCAAAGCCATGTTACGATTGTAAATTTTCAGAAATCGTGCCAAGAATTTCATTCGTATTTAAAATCAACGCCAAATATACTTTTTCCTTCAGAAGAATATAAGACCAAATAAATTATTTATTTTCAGGTTTTTATATTTTTCTTTTGTATTTTCATTAATAAATAGATCTATTTACTATTAGTTTCGAAACTATGAAAAAATATGCGTTTTTTATTAAACTTAAATTACACATCTAATATGTATTATTTTAGGTCGACGCAACGGGAACAAAGACAAAATCAAGAATGTCGATTTCGAAATGCACACATAGACGCCTTCAGATCGCTTAGTTTTTTGTTTCCACGCGATAAGCCCATGGGAAAAATTAAAGAAAGTAACTAAAAGATATTGAGACCTGAAAATTCAGTCTCCCTACACTATTGCGTAAAAATTAGTAGATCTCCTGTTTTGTCGAACAAAATAAATGGTCACGTTAGTCTTAGGCCATTCTAATTGAAAACTGAAAAGACATCCATGGCAAAATGCAAGGTAAACGCTCTGTTCTTGTCTTTTACGGCCCAAGTTTTAAGGTTGTGATACCATATCTCTCTTTCTTTTATACCCAATATTATTTCTGGGAAAACTGCATCCTTTAGCTACACTTGAGGGACGAGCTATCTATCTCCTCTGACACTCGAAGAAAGATCACCATATTGCGAGTTCTGTTCGAGTCTTTTATTCGAAGGGGGAGGAGAAAAGAGTTCTTAGCCAGATATCATAAAATTTTTTATATTAAATATTATATTTAGGTTACATTTAAGTTTTGACAACGGCCGATTTGCAGGACAAGTGAGAGTCATGTTTTTGACCTTGTAATACCTAGCATAAAAGCTTTTCTCCAAGGTTTTGACCCGTGCATTTTTATCAATTCAGTTATCGGCAACAAAGAGTTTGCCGCTCAATTTGCGCGCAGAGGAGCGAAGTTTGACTGTTTCGTCACTACTGGTTCTCATTGCTAGTCGTGATAAGATAACAGCTATCATTTTGTTATTATTGATCAGGTAATGTATGTGATTACAAAATTTAATTTTTTAAGATTTCTTTTACTGTTTAAAGGCAAGTATGCGATTGTATTGTGTTTTAATATGTAATCTTTTTTTTTTTCATTAATTCCGCTAACTAGTTAAGCACACGACTTTGCACACACGAACACACATCATTGTGTAATTTAAGGGGAAGTATCTCGCAGTATCTTTAAATTATCAAACAATATCGCTTAAATTGAGCAATTTTTCTCATGGCGAAGCATCATCAACCCTTTTAAGATTAGATAAGTCATATCTGAAGTTTGTGTGTTATCTGAAACGTGCTCCAGTCTTTCGCATTTCGGTTTTGCAGGGAGCGCAAGTATTTTTTCAATTTTTCAGGAGTAACAGCTAAAGTAATCATTTATTATATTTTCAATTGAATTGTACTTGTACTTGAATAATCCGTTTTAATTCTGGTATGGGTTGATATGAAGACTAATTAGGTTTTTTTTTTTTCGATACCCATATTGAATTTGTTCTAATGTAAAAAATGAAAATATATCTATTGTTTCATCGCTTTGTGACATATTTTTCCCGTAACATTTTTCTTGAAATATTAAATTTATCATAACGTGAATATCCGTATTGATAATCATTATTAGTTAAAAATAAGTGTAGGGGCTTGTATATATATTATTAAATGCTTGTATAGTAAAAAATAGTCTGTTTAAAAATGAAAAGTTTAATTTAGATACTTTTTCGTTTAAATTTGTTAATTTTATGTTTCAAATTATTTGCTATTGTTAGGTTTAATATTTGGTTTGTCTATGCATTTAATGTCATGTAATTAATCAAATATTAACAATATTTGATTAATTGGTAAGAGAGGTGTTTGGAAAAACATTGTCACAGTGTATTGGAGATATGTGGTTTATTAGTTATATTTAAGGGGTTTTAATTAATGATGTCAGTGATCTTTTTTTTTTTAAATTAGTTTTTTAATATGGTTAGTTTTGTGGTCTTGGCTAAATTTTGAATATAATTATAAAGGGACAGATAAAGTTCAATTTCTGTATTTTTAAAATCTCAACAGTAACATTACGAAAAAAAAATATTTAAAAAAATTGATTTTAAGCATTGATGTTAAAATCTAAGTTCTTAGTACTAATCTTCTGGAGCAATGTGAAGTATTTATCTGTTTTTGAATTTGTGAGAATGATGTAAGTTGCCTGTGAGATGTGGTGTCTGCTTATTATGGAAAAAATAATAATAATAAAGGATAAACACGTCTTCATGAACTGACAATATAGTTCTTTTGTGGAAAGGTATATCTTAAATCGAGGATCAAGTTAGTGAGACCAAGCATTGAGGTATTGCTGAGACATGCATTGCACTTCCATTGCATGTTAGGAAAAATCAAAATTGGTCTCACCAGAGCTTCTAGGACAAATTTTAGACTGCCATGTTATGTTTGGTAGATGGGTAGATAAATGTGGTTTGGAAGAACTGTTTTTTAAAGAGAACAATCAAAACTGTAATATCTTGCAGATTGTCCTTGAGTTTCTGAGCCAAAACTAATCTAATTTTTTTTTCCTAATGCAGCTGGTACTTGTCTTTCTGACATTCCGCTATTGCATGCAGGAAATTTGTTGGTAAAATAATACTAGTAGATTTTGGATTCAGGCAACATTTGTCAGTTTTATAATTTTAAATGATATGATCTTTTAAAAGAGTTTATTTCAAACCATCCACAATAAGTGAAATTCTTGAATAGTCAATAAGTGTGTGAAGTCCTCAAAAATTCATAATTTTAGATTAAGAAACATATACATAGTTTTGTAGTTAAATTTTGAATACACTCAGAATCTGTTTGATGTCCGATTTCACACACACACACACACACCCAAAAAAAAAAAAAAAAAAAAAAAAGGTTCTATCCTCTGAAATGTCCGAAAAATTGATGTTTGTTTAACTGGTTACTTGTATTCATATCATTTCATATGTGTAAATCCTGCATCTTACCTTTATTAAAATTTTATGGATTCTCCTATTGTCTCTATTGATTAATCCCCCATTCCATTTTCATTACGTATTAATAGCTAATTAGTTATAGTCTATTTTCCCTTAGATCTGTTAGCTAAGTAACTAATAGTGTCATGAATCTATAAATTTAACTATTTACTCTTCCTTGTTTGAAATCCATAATGCAAAACATTGCTTGAGTGATTGATATCAATATGGCTTGATGAATTATATTAATATACAGTTTCATTTCAGCAGGTAAATAGGCAGCATGGAGTTATTAAATCAGCCTCTAGATGTCAGTGATCCTGAACTGTACGAGATGATTAGAAAAGAGAAATCAAGACAGTTCTCTGGACTTGAAATGATTGCATCTGAAAATTTTACAAGCAAAAGTGTCTTACAGTGTCTGAGTACTTGCTTGCATAATAAGTATTCAGAAGGTTATCCTGGGCGAAGGTATATTTATATAAATAAATGTATATTATTGTGCTTTGCTTTTGACATTTCTTGATTACATTTCTCTTTTCTCAAATAAACATTGATCCAAACTTCAGTTTTAAAATGTTTTGAATCTGTTTAGATCTAGGTGTACATATACAGGATGATATACCCATTTACCAAAAAACCCTCAGCCACTTAAGACTTTGCACCAGCAGTGTTTTGTCTAGAGAGCTTAGCACATATAGTATAAATTATGTATTTAGGATCTGCTTTGCCCATTGAAACATTAATTTGTGCCAGGCAGTGGACAAGTTGAAAAGTCTGTCCTCACTGGTATCAGATTGTCTTGTAGTAAATATTGCTATGATTTTGCCACTTAAAGTGGCACAAGTTTTTTCATTAGGATTTAGATAGACTATGTAGGGGGTTTGGGTTAAATGAAAATGTCTTATGTATCTAGGTATGTTTAGGTTCAGATATGCAATTGTCTGATATCCATAGATAATGAAAGCTCATCCTTTTACCTAACATCAGAAGAATTTGGCTCATTTTAAAAGGCAAATTCTGTACTATTCCACAAACAGCTTGTGTGAAGCAAGCTTTCTGTTTGTATTGTTTGTGTCTAATTATTTCCTAGGACTATCAATCCTATTCGATAAAAATTTAGAAGAAAAATTTTTACCCTGTCAAACAGTTAAAATGATATATGATTCTGCTCTGTTGTGATAGATTTTATTCAAATCAGTACTGCTATATCCTTAATTTAATAGAGGTTTTCAGTGTAATTTAAATAAATATGACTGATGATCCTTACTTTTTGTTTATTTTCTTACCCCTTGTAGTTTTGCTCAAAGTTTTTTAAATTTTCAGGTATTATGGAGGCAATGAATATATAGATGAAGTAGAGCAGCTTTGCCGTAATCGAGCATTAGAAGCATACGGATTAAGTGAGGATCAGTGGGGTGTAAATGTGCAACCATATTCAGGTTCACCAGCAAATTTTGCAGTCTATACTGCTGTCGTGGAGCCTCATGGACGAATCATGGGGCTAGATCTGCCTGATGGTGGTCATTTAACCCATGGATTTTATACAGAAAAGAAGAAAGTATCTGCAACATCAAAATTTTTCGAGTCAATGCCATATAAAGTAGATCCAAAGACGGGACTCATAGATTATGATGGACTCCAAAAATTAGCAAGGCTGTTTAAGCCAAAATTAATTATTGCTGGTAAACACCTAAATTTATTTTTAAACAATGTTTTAAGTCTTTAGATTTTATTGGAGTAAAAGTTCTAATAAATTAACCTAGAAAATCTTTCACTGTGTTGCATACTCTTAGTATTTATGAATAAATTATAGTATTATAAGAGATATTAAATTTTTATTTATTGTACTTAGCTTATACTTGAAGAACTTTCCCCCTCCCTTTGGATATCTAGTTTATTAGCAATTTATTATACATAAATAAAAATAATTTCAAATTTTTTCGGGATCACCTACATCTTAGACTTAATATAAATTGTTAATGTGGCATATAGTACAATAAACTAAAAGAAGAAAGGTTTGAATTTTTTACCCCAAATAAATGAAATAATGCAGAATTTGGGTAAAATAGCTGTCACTATATGAATAAAATTTAAAGTAACTTTAATTTACTGAAATATTTTAAATTTAATATTGATTCACAAATTTTTCAAAACTGACTCCTTTTTTTAAATTTTAATTCCCAGTTTTTGGGGTAGTCAATGTAGCAGTGTTTTATTCTTAGATTTTCAGGTGGGGAGTGAGATCCTATTGCTTTTTGCCTCTGAACTGTAATAGTTAGTTCTCAACTTTTTTTTCTCTCTAGGTATTAGCTGCTATCCTCGCAACTTAGACTACAAGAGATTCCGGGACATTGCGGATGAAAATGGATCCTTCTTGATGGCAGATATGGCTCATGTCAGTGGTCTTGTAGCTGCAAAATTAGTTCCTTCTCCTTTTGAATACTGTGATATTGTCACAACCACAACACATAAAACTCTAAGAGGTCCGCGAGCAGGATTAATTTTCTTTAGAAGAGGTAAGTTTCCGCTGTTTAAAATGAATTTTGCACTGATCATTTTAAAGTGGGCACATCGCAATAAAACCTCATCTGCTAAGTGTATTATGAAAGTCTGTCTTTGTAACTATATATATTAACTTTTACATACATGCATATGCATATATATGTCTATATATGAACTTATTTATTTACATATACAGTTGGCTCTCTGTTTAACGACTTTCAAGGGACCGTGAAAAATCGTCCTTAAACAGAATTTGTGAAAAAATATTTCCCATAACGTCGGATGGGCCGGGACTGGGAAATATCGTCTTTAAATAGAGATTGTCGTTAAGTCGAGCATTGTTAAACAGAGAGCCAACTGTATATATATATATATATATTAATATTAATAAAATCTATATATATGTGTGCACAGTTTAGAAATATGAGTTAGTCTTTGCTGATTACACAGACCAGGTGGACTTTATATCTTTAAAAAAATAAATAAATAAAGTTTATAATGTTAATATTTTTGGCTGATTTTTTAAAATGTTATCTAATATTTAATAGAAGGCATCACTTTGGGTCTTGTCTAAAAATTTTCAAAATATAATTAGAGAATTATCTTAATTTTACTGATGTAGCCAGTAAAATTAAGCTTTGGGTGCAGTCAAATTAATGCAGTGAACTATTATCAGTCTGTATATGTTAAAATTTTATTTAGTTCTAATGCCAGTTTATTCATATAGGTACTCGGAATGGCAAAGCATATGATCTTGAAGATAAAATAAATGAGGCTGTTTTCCCTGGATTACAAGGAGGTCCACATAACAATACAATTGCTGGTTAGGATTATGATTATTATTATTATTTTCTTTATGATACATTTATCAAACTTTCTGGGTGAGTGATTGAAATATCTTTGGGTAATAAAAGTGAAATGTTCTTATGCAGTTATAAAATGCTTTTGTAGCTGTACCTCATAAAGAAATTCTTGTGTACAGCACAATTAGAACAATATCAAATGATAACTAATCTGATTTCGATGATATATAGAAACCCAGAGGATTTATTTTTCTGCATTTCTTGTTTATAAAAGTAGTTAATGTATGTAATTTTCACATAGTTTCTTTTTCATTATGCTTATAGTATTCCATTTTCTGTAATTTGATAAGTTAATTTATTTATATGTATGTAAACAGGAAGAAAGGGTGAATAAGGGCTTCTTATAGATTCTATACACATTTTCTGGTTGATGAACAGTTATTGCATAAATATTCAAATTTACTGAATTACATGAGATCCCTTAATGATTAGCTCTTTTACAAAGAAGGGAGTACAAGTTGTCATCAGTCTGTGTTCATTAAGATTTTGACATGAAGACAAAAATCTTGAACCAAGAGTTACCTGATACTGTGATGACTGGCTAATATTTCTTGTGCTAGAAGGGGGGGGGGGGGGTGTACAGCTCTTAAATATCAATAATCTTTGTTCTTAAAGGCCCTTAAAATGTTTGGCTCACGTGGCCAAAAATTTTTACTGCTTGACTCTTAAAGGAAAGCATTTAGGATTTCAGGCTCAAAGTAAGATTTTCCAGAGACTTTTTCTTTTTTTTCTTTTGTATTATTACAAAGATACATACATTGTCCAAACTTTTTTCAAATTTCTTTGCTACTAAGTTACAGTTTTGTAACCTAGCACTTTAATTTTATTCTACTATTTGACTTTTTTATATAATGTGGAATATTTCTCCCTAATTTTTATATTTGGTTGTTCAGAGTTGGGTATACATAGATAACAAAATATATTCATTCGCCATACTACCTACAATATATTCTGGCTGTTTCCTAATGAAAAAGCCTCTACCAATAAAGGGATAAAATTGTAGCAACCCTAACCATAATGTAATCTGTTACTGTAGAAGTCCCCACGACAGATCCAACATTTTGTTGCCAAGTGAAAACACTGTTTTGATCTTAGAGAAGCAGTTTTTTCTTAAATGGCCTGTTTCTGTAAAAACATGTACATACAGTCTTAAAAGCTCATTAGAAAATTAATACACTTCTCCATGCCTTCAAATTTGAACTATATTACCAGTAAATTTTTTTAATAGTTTTCTTGAAACACCTCTTAGTTTAAATTATACTTTGTATATGTATGCAGTATATTAGCTTAGAGAGAAAGATAACTGAATTTTTAATTTTTAACATCAATGTGTTTGTGAACTTTTGTTGAAACAGCTGCGCAAAGCATGTGATTAGTAATACAAAATGCAGGCTCGTGGGTCAGCTTGGATTGTGCCCTTGATGACATCATTATTTCTGACTCATCTGTCTGTTTGCCAATGAGAGGCACTTGTTAGTAAAAACATTCACACTTTATGCAAGAGAATCGTCGGTTGCTTTCAATGGGGCACCAAATAAGTGAACTAGCTCCAACCTTTAGTGCAGCCTAATTATTGACTAAGCACATTCTAGGGCAACATCTGGAAGGTTCATACCTTCTCCCACCCACAGACCTCATAGGACTTTCTGGTGTATGGAATTAATGTGCTCATATATGGCCTCAACATGAAGGTATTTAATATTAGGCATTCGTCAGGTTTCAAAATGAGCACCCGCTATCTAGAGCCTCTCAAGCCCCTTTTTGGCTCATCAATTATCTGGCAAAATGGATCATAGATGTATTCATTGTTCTTTTTGCAATGTCCTGTAGTGCACTAATTCCTTGTAAATGCAAGGTTTGAAATCATTGGGAGGTAAACTTGCCTAATCTATGTATGCTTAGTTTTTCAGTAATTAATTACATTTTTTAAAAATGTAAGCATACATTGATAGTTATTTCAGAATTTCTCTTACCTGATAGCACACTTATGTCTGGTTTAAGAATAAGATGGCAATATTTAATGACAATATTATAAAAATTGCAAAGTAGTCTCTATAAATAAAAATTGCAGTGGATTGGAACAAAATCTCCTGTAATTTTGCTAATGTCATTTGCATGGATGTTTATATTTTCTATAAGTTCAATTTAATTTATATCCATATGATTAATGAATTTTTCTGAGTAGTTAATGACACACTAACTATAAGTTCCCAGGAATATTTGTGCAAGCTAATCTGAAATGAAATTCAGTAGATTTTCTAGACTGAGATTCGCAAGACCTCACATCCATTTTGATTCAATTTTGTTAATAACAAAAATAATTCTAAAGGAGAGACCTTTTTGTTATCATAATGCTGTAGTAGATAGCAGATGAATACAACCTTTTAATACTTATAATTATTTGAATAATCAAATGTTTTAACTTCTGAATTATGTACATATTCCTTGAACTGAGCATTCATATGTTATTCTCTTTTTCTCTTCCTGACAGCAATTGCAACTGCTTTAAAGCAAACTATGACTCCCGAATATAAAACGTATCAGGAACAAGTGATACTAAATGCAAAAACTCTTGCAAGTGCCCTGCAAGCTAAGAATTACACTTGTGTTACAGGTACGGAATGTGATTTATCTACCTTTCTGTTACTTTAACATTATGTTCATATGTGTATAATACATAATCATACCAACAAAATTACCAAGATTGTTGTGTAGGTGTGTGCGTATCATTTATAATTTGTTAAAATTGTTGATTGTCTAAATGATATATCAAATATTTTAAAAGATACTTTTGACACCTTTAGGATAACTGTTCCTTCCCTCATAGTCCAAATAATTCTATTTAATACTGTGTCATGGAACATCTATACCAGTTTTCCTTGTTCTCAAGGTTTGTCAAAAAAATTTGCATTTAAAATTTAGTCAGATAACTGTTCTGGAATTCATTTATCAAACTTGATGGACAGGGATGGTGCATCTGCTCTTTTGTATATTTACTTCATGACAAAAGATGTTTTTACATAGAAAGACAGGAGAGTATTTTGATTCTATGGGATTTTTGAGGGAAGTTTATGTTTGTATAATTTTTTCAGAGTCAGATATCTCTTCCCATTTTGCATTTTGATGCTTATAGATGACTTGTGTGGTAAAATCCTGAGCAGAAGGTGTCAAAATGTTTCCTCATTTGAAAATAATCACTCTCATCTTTATTACTGCAAAAATATGTTATGTAGTGCTTTATATAGAATCTCATTTTCTAAAGTAACATAGCTTCAATGTCCTCCAAGTTCCCAAACAACAACTGGAGGTGCAGGGTCAAGTGGTCCGGTCTTGTCACTTGACTGTTCAAAATTCGCAGACCAGATAGAAGTCCAACCTCTCTTGAGGCAATGGCACCCCTCTTCTATGGATAGTGCATTTGCACTATTCGTAGATGCAACAACAAATTACCAGCTTTATAACGAATACATTAAAATAATACCTATGTTAATATGTTTTCACAAATCTAGTAATGAAAGTTTTAACACCATTTTTAAAATTAAGCTTCTCCTGTTAAAATTTGTTTTTTACTTTACTGAATTTTAAATAATATATAATATTTCTTTTGCCATTCAGGGTTAACTATGTATAACAATAAAGTAACTTTTTGGCAAATTTGTCATCATGGTAACTTTTAAGAATTTGTTAGCTATATTAGGTTTAACTTCAAAATATTTTAGTTGCCCATTAACAGCAATGGGTGCTGCAGTGCTCTAGCATGAGAAAGTAGTGTTTTTCCTGCATCAGTCCAGACAAAAACTTAATTCTAAATAATAAACTTGGAATCTGCAGAAGAAAAATATTATTTAATTATTTTATACTTCCAGGTGGAACAGACAATCACATAGTGTGGGTTGACCTCAGATCTACTGGATTAAATGGATCACGGGTTGAAAAGGTACTAGAGGATATCCATATAGCCTGCAACAAGAACACAGTACCCGGGGATAAGAGTGCCCTGAATCCAAGTGGCATAAGGTTAGGCACACCAGCTTTGACCACCAGGGGTCTCAAGGAGTCAGATATTGAGATAGTTGCAGAATTCATCCATAAAGGTACAGAATATTTTGCTTATTTTACATGATATTTGACATTCTAGCACACAGCATTTTTCCCTAGCATGTTTTCTTAAGGCTGCTGCGTGCTAATCCTATTGGATTTGCTTATCTCAATTTTAACCTATGGAGAAAATGTGTCTACTATTGTCAGCTCCATAAATGTTAATAATCAAATGGAAAGGGTATTTTCAGGTAGCCTGAACTTTTCTGCAACTTGTAACAGTATCCTTTTTATAAATTTGATACACCAAAGGATTTTAGGAGCATTCAGAACAACATACTATACCAGAATTTTTTCTCCCGAATAATTTATATTTTAAAATAGTATTTGCTTATTGTATATTTCATTAATAGTATTTGCTTATTATTATTTAAAAAAAAATTTTTTAATGAAAAATGCTCCAAGATATAAAATTCTTTTCCTATTACGAGGTAGAATTAGAAAAAAAAGTTCAATCCAAGTCGGCAAACCTTGAACACATTCTCCATAGGTTAACATTGAGGTGAGTTAATCCAAATAGCAGCCCATATAGTATTCTATATACATATAACCCTTGAAAGGTTATAAATTTACAGAACTTAAACATTCAGTTATTTCATAGTGCATAACATTCCTATGTTTGTTTCTTTATTGACGAAAATTTTTTTGGCTTATCTAACAAAAATAAAATAATCATAATAAACTACCCGTTTAGCTCCTAAGTGGCATAAAATAACTTGTTTAACTATAAAATTTAAACTTAAAAAAAAAACTTTTTGAAGTAGTTTGGTATTTTGGAATTAATAAAGTACTCAATTTAAAACTATTTTTATTTATTATTTCCCTTAATTTACTTGCATTTAATATATAATGAAAACAGCTGAGCTTTTTAGCTGATTTATTTTTAAATATCTTGGACAGACATATCCTTGGATTATTTTTCCAGGGTTTCTAGCTATAATATAATATATTCTTAATATTCATAATGGAAAAGCTTGGTACACACAAATAAGACATAGACAGAGGAAATCGTGTTTTTTTTTTTTTTGTTTTTTTTAACATTTGATATTTTATGTTTTAAAAATTCTTGCAGCCTAGCAGGTGGAAAATGCTGCTCTGTACTATAAAATATTAAAAGTAATATATATATATATTATTGCATGCAAGTATTTTTTCATAGATGTATGTGACTACTTGCCAGGAATTTATGCTAGGCAATAGTAAAAAAACTTGAAATATAATCAGTGATCCTTATAGTTGTTGATAGTATGTTTTTCTGCAAGAGTCTATGAGCTAGTCAGTATGCAAGTTTCACCACTAAAGTGACTTAACTACAAAATGCATGACAGCTTTAAAATATCACATTTTGATGATTCATGTTAAGTTTAAATTACCTAATGTATTAATTATGTCAAACCTAGGAATAGAGGTTGTTTTTAGGCTAAGATCTTTGTAGATTCTTCTCTAGCAGGATATGCTCGAGTGCTGTGATCTGATGCTTTATTTTAATACTGAAAGAATAATTAATGTGAAACAATGGTTTTTCAATTCTATTTTAGCAAGTATTATAAAAAGAAAAGAAAAACCATAAAATATTCATCATAAGTGAACCCTATCTGTGAATTTGGTAGGCTAAATAGAGCTTTGTTTTTCGGGGACTATACCTAGAAAGCAAGTGATGACAGTGCTAAACACAACAGAAAAGGCTGTATTGGCATACAAAAATTTGCAAATAGTTTACTTTTTACTTATTCTTTCCTAACTCGATTCAGTAGTTTTGGGGTTATATTTTCTATTAGTGTTGAGAGACTGTCAAATATTCAGCTACATTCATACATATTATACATAAGTATTGAGAAATTCTGAAGCCTGCGGCTACTAGTAATGCTTTAAATATTCAGCTTAAAAGTCCTGTCTGATCCACTTAACTATGCTGATGCATACTTATTCAAAAAAGTTTAACGTCTGTGGTGTTCAATTGCTGTGTGTGTATATATATACACTGCTAGGAATTTTTTTTTTCCTAACACCAAACACACATTTTAAAATTCTGTGGCTAACTTATGGCTGTGGTTTTCCACTTCTAGGAATCCAACTGGCCCTGGAAGTGAAAGCAAACAGTGGACCAATGCTAAAAGACTTCAAAGCAAAACTTGCTGAAGGGGAATTCAAGAAGAGAATAGAAGAGTTGAAAACTGAAGTGCAGAGTTTTGCCTCAAAATTCCCATTACCAGGATATGACAACTATTAATTAGATTACTTATTTTTTTATGTATGTTACAGATTTTAATTATGTTAATCCATAAATGTTTATTGCTATGTGTTTAGTTGACTTATTGTAAGAGAATGCTAAGCATTTCATAGCAGGGTGACCCAATTTTCAACAAGAGATCACTTTGAATAAAAATTTTAAGAGTATTAAAAATCTATAATAATGAAATTGTTATTAATTTTAGGTAGAGATAAGGGGCTAAGGTAGGTTTTACCCTAAAATTCTCACATCCATTCATAAATTAACTCCTAAACATGCACTCAAATAATGACAGGAATGTGTACACCCAAGCAGCATTACATTTTGTGTTACCAGAATGCTTGATGAAATATAACTTTGAGGAACAATTTTTTTAACAATTGACCTGAATTATCATTATTATGTACATTGAATTGGCTTTTCAAAAGTTTGCTTTATTTAGGACATATTATTTCAACAATTTCATTCATTGTGGCATAGATAATGAATAAGGTAAGATTTACACTTTTGCATCTGAAATAAAAATACACGTGGATATTAAATTAGTTATTTCTTGTGTCTTCCTTAAGATGTTATACAAAATATGTTCAAATAAAGGTTTCAACTAAAAGATAAAAACTTAAAAGATCACTATATACAGTTACTTTCAATATGAATATTCAATTATATGAATATTTTGAAAAATGGTTAAGTACCTATATGCAGTCTCAAAACATGTTATCTTAAAAAAGTGTAATATTTTCTAGTTTACAAACATGAAACAAGTTGTATTCAAATGGCATCCAAGAGAATTTTTTTTAAATGCAAATGGTCTTTGTCAAATAGTCTAACTGCAAATGGTCTTTGTCGGCAGAGAAAGATTGTAGAAGTAATATCAGCCTAGAATTTCCTTTACCAGAGAGAAGGGATATCCCTTCTCTCTGGTAAAGGAAATTCTAGAAAAATTTAAATGCAACTTTTTAAAGAAGATTTTAATAGTACAGTGTTAATAGATTCTTAAAACATTTCTTAATTATTCACGACTATAAGGCTAACAACTATTATATTTGTTATATAAAAATAAATTGAGACATGAAATATAGCTGGATAGTATTATTCAGCATGCATCAACAGGAACAAGTTACTGTACAGAACAAGAAATGTTATAAGTGATAGCACAACTTAAGTTTATTCTCTAAATCTACAGCTAGGATTTTAATATATTAAACAATGAAATATACAAAACTTTTAAAATATACTGTGCTAGTGAGGAGTTTAAAGTTGAAATAAATAAATAAAAATTTCATGGTGGGTTTGGTAATTTTAGAGTGCTATGGGTTTTTTTTTTTAAATAAATGATGAATAACTGAATTTTAATGGCAATTTTATTTTATAATTGTACTAACTTGTCATGTTTATGCAGCTGAAAAAGTATTCCATGAAAAGTCGAAAAATTGATTCAAGGAGTGACCTCCTTTAAAAGATTAATTTTTTTTGTTTTTAATGGGTGATTCAACAAAATCGAAAGTTCAAGAAAAATAAACCCTCTATTTTTCCATTAAGATCAACAAACAATATTAACAATATGCACCAAAATGACTAGTTTAATATAAACAAAAGTGTAATATCGTTGATGGCTGATAATTCAGCACCTCCAACATTGTGACATTTTAAATAAGCTCTGTGCTGTGCAACTTGAGAAAATGTACATATCTTAGAAGTCATTGTCGCTGTCGACACGAGAGGCACTTGCAGTCACCATCTTGAGGTCTGACAGGTTCTCCAGATCCTGGTCATCGTCACTCACATCAGACCCATCGTCTTCCCCATCCAGATCAAGGTCTGAATCAGAATCAAGGCTGTCCTAAAAGTAGGAAAGGAAAGATGGGATAATGCCACCAAATGACTAGGGGGCAGTTCGAGTGTGTGTGTGGGGGGGTGTCTAGCTTTGCTGACAAGGAAGGGGAGACCAGAGCAATGCTTGCATAAGACATTTGGGGAGGTATGCTAGGTAAAGCTCTCTCCCCCCCCCCCCCCCAATCTGTCTCCTGTTAGAGTGATTACAAGGCAGTTCAACCAAATCTTGGTCTTTTATTTAAAAATAAAAAATTAAGATGATGAAAAAACATTATAAACTACTGGACATAACATGAAGTCCACAAAATAATGCATGGGAGTAGATTTTCCTTCACCTGAAGCATTGGAAGACGAGACAGAATGGAAGCTGTGGTCGACTGCCAAGCTGGAACTCCTTGTCCTGGCTAAAAATGTTTTAGCCTTTTATACTCTGCATGCCTCGAAAATTAGCATATGACGTTGAAAGTACAGAGCTGTGCCAGCTTCGGATGCACCACAGATGGTTTGTAGAAACCATCACGTTGGATCTGACATCAACACCTCAGATTGCATGGTGTGATCACCACAAACGGAAAATATGTACACAAGAAAATGTGGTGCCATGTGCTCCTGACTATACCAACCAGTACTGAAAATGAGTTCTGTTTGCAATAATCCATTTTTATAGTTAATGATTTAACATCTAAACATTTTTACTTAGAAATATACAATAACTTTTGAATATTTTTAAATGAAAAAATATTGATTGAAAGAAAAATCATTTGGCTTACGAAATAGCAACAAGAAATTTGTCAATAAGCAAAGGGATTGGGGGGGGGGGGGGTCTAAAATGACTAGAAATGTGTTGACATAATACTTGAACGTTCCCTAATGGTATATTGACTAATGAATAGATAAAACTAATGCAGTTTTTTTTTTTTTTTTTTTTAAATCCCTTCAGTGAATCTTGTTCAGTGTGTGATACATTTTAAGAAGGAAGGCTGGTTATTTTTGATCCTAAAACAAACAAAAAATAGAATACGTAAAATAAGTGTTGTCAATACAACAAATGAAAAGGAACCATTTGCTGAATTATCAAAAGTTTACAGTGTCTAACCATTTTTAAAATTGACTCAGTTTTTGAGGCAGTAAGTCCGTTGGATAACTCAATTTTCAGGTCCGGAGTGAGCCCTATATGTACGTATATCAAAACATTCAATGGCTTATTTCTCTCTCATTTCTTCAGGAATGTTCACAACTTAGCTAGATTTACTAATTCATTTTATTTGTTGAGTGGCATAATGTTCAGACAAAACAGAAACCAAAAATAATAGGAAATAGTGAGCTATCAAGATAAACTTACGTCTTTTTCCCCTCCACTCATTGATCCGTACACTCTCCTATGACCTTCTCGCCTCACCCCCGAAGCTGCATAAATTAAGTGTAAAAAAAGAATTATAAAATGATGCAGACACTCAGAATTCACAAAAAGAAGTTCAGTTCATCACAGGAATTTATGAAATCAAATATGAATTTTACACATTAATAAAAGACATTAATTTGAATGCTTAAGAATTAAACTATGCATAACAATTTAGAAGAAAGTAATAATTTTTCAAACCTGAAAATTTTTTGACATACAAAAAACAGCATATAACAAATTATTTGTAACTTAGCATTAAGTTAAGCCATAAATAAAAACAAACAAACATAGTATTTTAAAATACTAATCACAATATAAAAAACTGCATATAACTTTTATAAAATTTTTATATAAACATAGATCAGATGATAATTCTTTAACTGTGACATATGTGTAGGAGTGATGATTTAATGTTTCCATTGAATTAAAGGTTGACACTCTGTTTGGGAATAGGGGGTAAACCATGCACTCTTAATTATTTAGGGGAGAATAATGCATTCCCAGGTCATAAACTGTTTACTTTCCTCACATATAAAAGAGACTAAAAAATTTAAGTTATTTCATTAGATTTAAACTTTATTATTGCCCCTAAAATCTTAAGTAAAGTGTAAAGCAAAATAATTATAGGATGAGAAACGGTGATGTTTATAGGATGCATTGAAATGAAATTTTACTACTATTATTAGGGGGCATAGATAAGCTTGTTGATAGATTGAAATATTTTGACAATTAAATAGCAGTACTAAGTACATCCTCCTTTGGTTTTGTACATTCTTTAGACCTTTCAGAGGGTGTCAAATCTTCCAAGAGAAGTATTCAGTAAATCAATTTTCTTTCTAAATGAGTCAATGGGGATCACTTGAGCAATTATGACCATTGCATTCGTGTTATTTTATCCCAAACAAAAACAACAATACGTAACATTACACAATTAGCATTTATTTTTAGTGCCAAAATCAATTTCAGAAGAACAGTATGTTAAAATATAAAAGTATTTATACAATTTTTCTCAATTAAACTCCCCTATATTTTTTGGGCCAAATTTTAAAACGTGATAGCAAATTATTGTGGAAATTGTTTTCAGTTGTTTTCAGTGCTAAGACACCTAGCTTGTTTATGTAAATTTTAGAAGTTTAGTTTTTAGAAATAATTATTAGGTATATAAATTAAATTATATGCAAGATGTTTAGTAATAAAATCACAGTATTTAGGTATTGTTATGGTTACATTTTGTAAATACAGCACAGAATCTAACTGCCACAGGACAGATGAGTCATCCAAAAAGCAATACAATAAACACAACATACTACACATAAACACTGAATACTCTCCCTTTTTTTTCCTGCACCCAATCATTCAGTCACCTGCTCAAGTACTGTAACCTTCAATCAAAACAGTTAGCAATAACTATTGACATAGCTTAGTATACTGAGCAAATTAAGATATAAGAAATAATTGTACGAGTCAATTACTTGAGTACCAAAAGCCAAGGAAACTAGAAATAATCCTCCTATTTCAAGGGATTCAGTTCAGTATTTATTACTAATGTGTACTAAAGTTATTCAAGAAATAATCCTCTGAAAAATAATTGTTCCCAAATAATTCACCTGAGTACTAGAGTTATGTGTTATTCACAAAATAATTGATCCAGAATCAATCGAGTGAAATATTCATAATTGAACTACTCAATTGCTTGTTAATTATCAATTCAAGATAATTTCCTTCATTAGTGTCATTATCAGAAAAATCACCACTGTCAATGCTACTTTTAAAAATTAGATAAATTATTTTAGTATCAAGTAGTAAAGCTTCATACCAAATGAAAATTAAACAATTCACTTGTATTGTCAAATGGCACTATTCTTGAGTGATGTGAGGTGTACTAAAAGAAAGAGGTAGCACATAATCCTCTGTACACAATACACTGTAGCAGATTATAGGACATATTTTTTTTAATTGCCCCAAAATTATAGTACTATAATATATATATAATGTAACTGAACAATTAAAACTTACTAATACATATTAAGTTGCTTAAGATTCCATATTACATGGATAAAATATAGAAGTTGTCCCATTGAAATAATTAAGAATTTATTAACTGCTCTCACATTTACTGCCAGGATACCATTCTCACTGTCTATTATACAACAGCATTTTCCCCCAATGTCTCTACACTGACTACCTGTTTGGCCTAGAGCAGGTGTGTTTAACCCGCGGCCCTACAAGATCTCAAACTTATAAGACCTATCTTCCCAAAGGAAAATAGCCCTTATTTTACAATCAAGCCTTATTCATATCATTGCAGTTTAGAATTGTGTACATTTGTGAACAATTATTTTCAAAGATGAAGCTTAAGAGTAAAATTAGATGACAAATTTCTGATGAGCATCTTTAAAACTCACTAAGAATTGTAACTGCTTCCTTTAACCAGACACTGATGCATTAGTTTCCCAAAAGCAAGGTCAAATATACACCATTTTAATATTGTAAGAAGGATGTTGCTTATGAATGTTGTTTATGTTGCTTTCTTTTTACAATATTATAATAAAAAATTAATGGAAATTTTGTTACATATAAACATTAAGTATATTTTATTTGTATGCAACCCAACACAATGTCTCTTCTGTCAATCTGGCCAAGCCAAGCCAAAAAATTTAACACTCATGTCCTTGAGTTATTAGTTTTGTTAAAAACGTGAGCTGGATGTCTGTTCCTATAGGAAAATAATCAATATGGTCCCTAAAAGGGTCATTTTTAAAAAAATCCTCTGCAATTGATGTCATCTTCTACAGAGAAAAAAAACATTTTCATAGCCCTCAAAATGTACAAGACTATTTCAAAGGTAATGAAAACACTTAAAACACTTATTGATTGGTGACGTAAATTGATGTCTTACAAGCAGGTTGTGGACGACGTGGCTTCTCTCTCGTTGCATTGATGACAGAATCATTTTCGACATTGACTATCAGGAAATCTTCCAAGTTCCCACTTTCTTCACCCCGCAGCATGTCCTCTTGGCGGAGTTTTTCCACCATTCGTTTCGTTATTTCTTCTCGTTGCTGAAAGGCATGACATTTTTTGGTCATAATTTATCATGTCTATTATTCTCTTAGTAGCAATATGAATTTTGAAACACTAATTAATTTTCAACACAAATTCATATTTTCCCATTTAAATTATGTTACAGGACAAAAACTAGGATAATTTTTATGCTGATCATCTACAGACAGCGGAGTATAATTTCTTTAAAAATTTTATCATAGTCTTTCATAGGCATTATTTGTAAATTAAAATTGCCCTACTAACTTTTGAAACTTTTTTTACTGACATACAGATAATTTTATTACAGTACTATAAGTGAAAAATATTATCAACATAACATGCAAAACTATTGAAATGTTCCTGTAAGGATTCATAATACACATTTTTCTAAAATATTTTATGGAATAATTTTATGAAAAAAGTGTAAAAAAAAAAAACATTAATGAATATTGACTTTTTTCAAAGAATCATGGTGGAAATTTTCTAAAAGCTATTGAAAATAATTAGCTTTTAAAGAAATATTTTACAGATAATTTTAGCAGCTTGCATGAAAATGTAAGGGCATTGAACTATTGATTATAAAAAAATCCGCAAATACTTTAAAAAATATTTTTCACAAATCACCTTACCTAAACTGATAGCTGCTAAAATGCTACAGATTTATGATATTGATCAATAAAATTACAAATATTGATTTTGCTATAAATTTTTGCTTAAGTGCTGCCGCCCAATATATTTACTACTTGAAATAGCATGAGTGAAAAAAGTGCTTAAAATTAATGTATTCTGCAGAAAAAAAATTTATTAATCTTAGTTTTTTAACTGTTTTATCACTTTCAGGAAATAGAATTTTTATAATTATGTAAAAAATAAAACTAGGTGGTCCATACTAAAATTTTACATGTGAATAAAATACAATTAATTTTATAGTGAGGTGGGTGGTTTGTAATAGGATGAAAGAAGAACCGGTTTATTTATAACCATTGTTTATTTGTTAAATAAGAATGGTACATATGGATAATACAAAACTGATTACAAAACACCTTTGGACCACTCAGTTTGGCCTCCTGATGAAGAGACCGGTCGACTGCCTCATTATGTTTTGGTTTACTTTGGTTCTTAAGTTTGTTTGTTTTTTAAGTTTTTTTTAATACTTTGATTTCTATTATTGCTAGAGAATCTATGTTGCATAAAGCACTAATAGCAGATTTCTGTTAAATTTTTCGACTGTTAGTGCCTTCTTGTAATTTGATTTGTTTAGAGAGTTTTTAAATATAAAATGTACGTATTACAAACAGCCATGTCCAACAGGTGAAAAAAGATTTATTTGTGCAATAAATACTCCAAAGTGAATAAATATGTGCAAGTTTAAATTTGCTAAATATTTTTTAAATTTTTTGACTTGTTAGACTCATAATTCAACATTTTGGCACAAAGTTTGGAACAGATGATTTTGATTCATCAAACCCAAGAGTTAAAAGAGTTACACATAAATAGCATAGATTTCATTTTACCATGGTAAGTTCTTGTTCAATTCGTTCTAATTCTTCCAATTGCTGTTCCAAGTAGGCAAGCCAAGAGTACTTCATGACATACTTTTTGTACAAATCTTCTAGTTCAAGTTCTAGGCGTTCATACTCATCCATAAAAGCAGGACTAGAAGAAAGGGGCATTTATTTTAAAATGTCCTAATCAATAAGTTAAATGAAAACATAGTTACTTACATTGATAATGCATTTGAAAAATAAATTTTTAAAACTGAAAAGTGAAGGCTTTGGTATTGACTGATGATTTTTGTAATTTTCCTATGTTCAGAAAGATGAATCCATCACGTGTCCAAATTACAATATAAAGAAAATTCATTTTATAGCAAAAATAGTGCCATTAGTTTTATATTTAATCATTTATATGTAAATAATAATAATAATATACTTTGATTTCCATTATTGCTAGAGAATCTATGTTGCATATAGAGCATTTATGTTGCATAAAGCACTAATAGCAGATTTCTGTTAAATTTTTCGACTGTCAGTGCCTTCTTGTAATTTGATTTGTTTAGAGAGTTAGATTTCCAGACCACATTTTTTATTGATTTAGACCACATTTTCAGACCACATTTTTTATTGATTCTTTGATTTGATAGCATATTAGCTCATGTCATCATTTCAAATAAAATGCATTATTTTTTCATATATATATATGCATGTGTGTGTGTGTGAATATATATAACTTTGCTTAAACAAGAATTTAAAAATGTAATATGTGTATGTATATATATATTTCATCTTTCACTCATTAAGCACCAGGGATGGTGAACTGATATGCTGTGATCACACACTTACCACCTGTGATCAATATATATATATTTATTTACATTGGCCACATAACAAACTATGAGTCCATTTTTATAGTTATTTTTCCAGACCACATTTTTTATTGATTATTTGATTTGATAGCATATTAGCTCATGTCATCATTTAAAATAAAATGCATTATTTTTTCATTTTGTTTAAAACTTTTAAAATTAATTTTTTTTCATTGAAAGAAAAGTTGCTAGAAATTTAGCTAAACTCGAAACAGCAAATATAAGGAGAAATTTCAATTTCCCCATTTTTAGAATAATTTTTACAAGATTCCCTGAGTTTTCCAGTTTGCAGAAATTTCCTAGCCATTCCCTGGTTTTTTCCTAATTTTTTACTTCTTTTGCAACCCTACATACATTCAACACAATATACTGCAATAAACTTTAGGGCTCTTGATGTATCGACATACAAGACCCCACAGAAAGCATATCAACCCCCACTCACTTTTGAATAAACAACATTGACAACAGGGGTTACTCACCGCACAGATTTTAAAGTCTGCAGCCGCTTCTGATTTCTGTCCAAATCCATCTTTCTCTTCTCAATCTTGGCTTCTAAATTAGCCTCGTCAGCTGCTATGTTTTCAATCATACTGTTGGTTTTCTGAATTTCTTCCTAAATTGAATACAACAATGAACTTGGCAAATTAAAAATGAATCATATAGTCATTACCAAACCCCATGTGGAATGAAACTCACAAAGATTTAATATTAACCCCATAAGTATAGACTCACTTCTAAACCTCTGGTAGCATTTCTTATTCCTTGTTCTATTTCAGTTATATCCAGCTGCTTTGACAGTACAACCGATCGATTTTCCTGTGTAAAAAATGAATCAAATAATAAGAAAACATTCACATTGTGCACCCATTATATCTTTAAAACTCTAGCTTTTATAAACCAAACTTACACGCAAGTCCATCTCCTTCAATAACAAATCATATAAAGATGCTCCTTTCATAGTTATTTCTGAAGCAAGGTGGCGTGTTACCTTCAAGTCTCCAAGCTAAATAGTAAGTTCATTTTAATTAGTACTTCAAGGGGATAAAATTCATTACATACAGGTATTTCAAATAAGTAAGAAAATAAAAATCAAAAAGCCATATTGATAAAACTAAAGAGAGATGGGAATCAAGGTTTTAAACAAAATTCACTTTAAAATAGATCAGAGGTTTTCAACAGGTGAGGATTGTAACAATGTCCCAGGAGGGTGAGATGGTTTACATTTACAAAATTTAAAAAATAAAAAAAAGGAATATAAACAAATAAGATAAAAATAAAAGCATCTCCACAAACAGTAAAAAGCTTCAAGTAAATGTTTAAACCTTTTCTTTACAGGGTGAGATAGCATGTAACCCAAAAATATGGGCCCAAGAATGAATATAACCCCCTTATTTGTCATTCTTACAAAGGGGGTATGAAATTTCCCGTTCTAAAGAGGGAATAGGAAAAATGAGCCCCGTAAGCTAAAGGTTAAGCATCAAACAAAATTCATAATGACATAATTTCATGCACATTTGAAACTACTTCTTCTGTAGTCACTCTATCAAACCTTGGTTTCATATTTTAAACTAACAGTAGAAGATTGGCCTTGAGCTAAGATTTTCTGTTTACTGTTTTAATAGACAATTATGTTAAATTAGATGAATTGGTTGTTGAAAATTGAATCAAAATCAAAAGCTTTTTCTAATACTCCACTTAATCACTGCTAAAATTCAACAAGCTGAACTAAATGTTCAAACAGCAACTAAAATATGAGGATTGTAAATAAAGTAGTTGCAACATCGCCCAGAAAGTCGTAAAACATTGGGCATGCTCAAACAGGATATAAGAAGAGTGAGGTGGAGCTGTAGTCGATGTGTAGAATACATAAAACCGTAAATCCAGTAGAAGGGGCAGGGCCCGATTTAGAAAATTCTTGACTATAGGCACAACTCGGGATGGGCGCCCCCTAACACTGATGTGGGCATAAAATTTCCAAAATTGACACACACAAAAAATAATCATGAATCATTGTGAAAGTACCATTTTACCAAGAATTGGTTATTTGAAGCGTAGAAGCCTAGAACATTATCAAATAACAAAAAACAATACAACATATTAACTTCATCATTAAAACACCAATACAATGCAACCAGAAAAACTTATTAATCCTTATATACACCATAACATACATATGATAAACTATACATATGATGAACCAATCAATCAAATTTGAAAGGATATTTAAAAAACTGCTATTAAAAAAAGGCAAAAAAAGTTGAATTGGGACTTTTTTCTTTTAAAATAAACATTTTTAGGGGGCCTCTAGGCCCGGGCCTACCAGGCCTAATGGAAAATAAGGGCCTGAGAAGGGGTAGTTGCTGCGTGACATTAAGTGAACAGCGTCGTCTCTACCACTCTGAATCATGTTTACAAAAAGTGATCAGTGGTCTGGGATTAAAATCAAGGTTGCCCATGGCTACAGCACCATCTGCATCCGGGAGTTCTTAGAACACCCTCCATACTCCCCTGACACAACCTCTTTCCTAATTTGAAAGAACCCCATCGAGGCATCAGATTTTCCTGACGTGCCGTCTGTGATCCGAGCATTAGGGTGCTCCGCTGACATCAACACACAACACCTTGCCAACGGTATCCTACGGCTTCCTGACATCTGGCAAAAGGTACATGACTTTGCTGGTGATTATATTGAAGGAATATAATGTAATTTTGTTTGTACATACATTAAAAAAAAATTCTGGGTATGTTGCCATTACTTTATTTACAACCCTCGTATATACAAAATAAAATCATTGGGAAGCTGTTTCAAAAACTAAAAAATGTAGCTTAAATATATAATAGTCAGAAACCAATAGCTATAATGCATTATTATGAGGAATTCTACAGCTGAAAAATTCAATTTGATCAACAGGAGACTGGGAGATAAATTTTCTTCACATTAGGGTCAAAATGTGAAAAATTTTCACAGTTTAAGAGATGTTCAAAGTGATCTAAGAAATATTAAGTTGAAAATCATAACTTTACTATAAAGACAAATTCTAAAAAAAGACAAAAATACTTGCATCTTTAAGATTTATAATAGTGTTAATTTAATTATTTGCTTATTTTTGGTTAAATAAAAAAAAATTTCTACATACACATATTTTGTGGCTTTTAGGAGTGCAAAACAACAGTATTTAACCACTTAATACACAGTTCAGTGACATATATGAGGAACATTTACTTGCAGAATCATGTAGCTTCTTGTATCTCATGGACACTATGCTTTTCTGTTCATTCAAATATTACAGCTCCTTGTGTCCCATTTAATATTAAATTTTTGCTTATAACTGAATAATAAAAGATTATTATCATGTGCTGTAAAAATGATGGTGATGTGCCAATTATTTATTTATACTACAATAATTTAAATTAAAATTTTAAGTCTAAAACATAAGTTATAATTATCTGCATGAAATTTTTTACAAAAATTAACACAAAAATTATGCATTAAGGGGTTAATGCTGATGCTTTATTCATTTGTATATAGGATAGTTTCTGTTCAGCTTTCTTAAAAATAATTAAAAATGTGAACCAAGTTCAAAGTAAGAAATCCGTCATAAAAAAATAGCAGTAGTTGCTGATATCTTAGTGGAATAATTTCTTTTCAGTTATGTACTGAATGATATAATACTTACTGTTAAGATGGATACTAACATATATTAGGAATTAAATTTGTATTTGGAAATTTTACTAGGAATAAAGCAACAAAGTTTCAATTGCATACCAAACAGTATAAATTTACTTGTGACAAACGAATCCCCAAGCAATGACATAATTTTCATAAATGTTGCTACCATGTCTTAATATTTTTTATTTTTCAAATACTCTTAACATGAAATTAATAAAATCCTTAACTTTCCCTCTGACTTAACACCAGAACTTTGTTAAAAATATTAGAAATGAAATTTTTAAAAATATCATAGAATTACTTTGAAAAGGCATTAATTTATTTTAATTTTTGCAGTTCAATATAACATCATGACAGCATTACTTAAAATACTGTGAATTTTCTCAAATTTTATGAATATATAACAATCATCTATATTTAGGCTGTATTATTTCTTAGACATTATTATTAACACGTGAAATGTGATAAATTTAGCATGCTGCTACCAGAAAACATTAAATCACAAATGCATGAAATATATTTAAATTTTATACTTACATATTTAATAAGGACAATAAAATATAATACATAACATAAATATATAGCTTATAATAACATGATTATAAATCTTTTATATTACCTTATAAAAAAAATTAAGACTATGATTATTTGTCAGTAAATGTGAGGCTGTAGTAGTTTTTTTTTTTTTTTAAGAAACTCATATTTACGCAAACAAAAATTTTTTTAAATGCTAAAGTTATGCAGTTGACAAAGGGCAAAATATCTTTTGGAAACAGTAATTTTTTTTAAATAAATATTGATTGCTCTAGATCAGGGGAACTGCGGCCAACCAAGCTTTTAAGTGCGGCCCAAAGCACTCATTAGACTGGTGATTTTACAAGAACAATTTTGAAAATTTATTGCTGAAAAATACAAAACTGGACAAAAATGTGTCACCAGCTGTTCCTGTTGTTCACATCAACATGTCTTTGTTAATCCTCCTATTCAAAAATGAATATGCAAAGAATGCATATAGAAATCGACTTACTGATTCTTACCTTGATGAGGTATTGAGAGAAGCATGCAGCAGATTTGTCTAAAATTGTCAAAAGTTTGTCTCAACATAAAAAAAAATCATACTCACTTTTTAAATAAACATTTGAATACATTTAGGTTTTGAGTTTTATTTTTACAGTACTATATTATGGGGTATTGTGTACTATGTTGTGACCCATGTAACATAGCAAACATATGCATGCGGCTCGACAGAAAGAGAGGTTGAGCATGACTGCTCTAGATCATCTTCAGGATAGAAGTTTAATTTCCTCTAAGAACTAGAAATTCCTGCAGTTTTTAGAAATGCCCTATCTACAAGATATAGCAGCATTTTGCTCCTTAAGTTGATGTGATTGTCTTGTAAAGCCTCTAGATTGTACTTGCAAATTACCTAGAGCAATTTCCCTCTCAGAACATTAAATGCCTTTGCCGTCTATTTACACATGAGACACCTGAGACACGAGACAGGACAACCAAGGGGCAAAAAATATATGGAGGCAAGGGCTTTACTATTAGAAGAAATTTTTTTTTCAGTAAGTTTAGAGCTTTTAACAGTTGAATTCAATATTATAGAAATAATTTAGTTATTAAATTTATTATTCTAAACCAGAAACTTAAGACAATATTTTAGACATATACAAAATAGTTTTATCTTTAAAAAATTTATATTCAAAGTGTGATGACATCATTTCAACTGGAATTCTCACTTCAGCTCCATTTCATAAATTAAATCAACTGAAATATTTCTTACACTGAAATGAAACTTCAAGTCAACCCTCGCCTAAAACCATAAAAAATTTTATTTTGGAGACTTCATGTTGCAGAATTTCAGTAAATGTTTAATGTATATCAAATAACCAAAGAAAAGTAAATCCTGAAACAAAACCAAAAATCTACTTTATGCTGTAAAAAGAATAATATATCACCTTAGATGAAATGTCAAAGTTATGTCCTACAGGAGAGTCTTCTTCTAGAGACTCTAAATCATTTTCAACTTTGGTCTTCATAGCTTCATATAAAAGTGATGTCAGTTTTAATAATTCTTTCACAGCATAACCATCTGCCATATAAAGCTTTTTCGCATTTAATTTTATGTAAGCTTTAGTTGCCTTAAAAAATGTTAAAGATTCATTAGTATAAAGTAAACTGACTAAAATACAGTCAAACCTCGCTAACTCGAACCTCGATTTCACAAATTTTTCGATATCTCGAAGAAAAAAAAATTCCCTTCAAATTTCCTATGCACTCAATGTTAAAAAAACCTTGATTTGACGAATTTTTTCGGCTCATCCCTCGATAACTTGAATTTTTTTCCATAAATGGAGAAGAAAATATTTTCTAAAGACAAGAAAATAGAAATTTCTAAAAAATAGAAAAGCTATTCAAAAATTACAGTTGTAAAACTTTAAAATGAAGGGATATAAGGACGGAAGATAACACAATGAAATCACAACTTCTCTTGACCCCCCAAGATCGGAGTTAAAATTCCTGTTTATTGTTTCCTTATCTCTTTTCAGTCAGTTGCTGTGCATATGCAGTGACCATCCATCCTTTCTTTTATCTTTTGTCCTTTTATTCTCCAGGGTTACTTTCTAGAGGGGTTGGGGTGGTTTTAACAAAACAGGAAATGAAGGCATGAACAAAAATCAAGAGGTGGGTGGCTTCCAAGAAAAATGTGGAATTTCTTATCATTACAACAAGGAGTGAAAGAAAAAACTACACGTGTGAATGCATGCCTCTGCTGTCTCGCATTCAAGCTAGTGCCGCTCCTGAAAAGGCTGAAAAGTTTCCTTTCGGTTTATCTTGGTTATTGCAGAAAAAAATTAGAAATCGTTCGAAAGCAACTATTCATCTCTACAAAATGTCTATAAAACGAAAATTGAATACGCTTACTATTGAAGTGAAGAAGCAAATTATCGAAGAAGTTGAAAAAAGTTCGAAAAAGAAAAAGGAAATTGCTAAGGAGTTTGGGATTCCAGGCAGCACATTGTCAACAATTTTAAAGAATAAAGCAATTATCCTAGAAAAATTCGATCTTTTGTACACCGATCTTATGTACACAAAAATTGAATCTTTTTTCAAATAATTTTGTAAACGGTGTTTATTAAAATTAAAAAATGGATTACTTTTTTAAAAGGTATGTAAAAAAGCTTTATTCCTCTATTCTACTATTGATAACATGCGATTTTTGATAATTCGAATTTTTGATATTTCGAATTTTTTTGTCTCTCCCTTCAAGTTCGAGATATCGAGGTTTGACTGTATATTATAATAATAAACATATATTTATTCAAAATTATTTAGGTAATTTATTATGAATTTCTCTTGAAAATCAGTTTATTACTCACAAAAATTTTCATAGTTTCTTATAAAAAAAAAAAAGCTTCATAAATTTCTTTTAGAACACTGCCAATATTCTTTTGTTTCGGGGAGGGTAAATACTTTATATTTTAATTTTTGTATTAATCTTCATTAAAATTAGTTATTATTAATCGTTCTTCCAAACTGTACAACAATAAACTTGAATATCCTCAGAGTTTAAAACATTGTAATTATTAACCCTTAGACCATTGAGTTTTCGCCTTCTGGTTCTTCCCCCAGCATTGGGTTATTTTTTTGGCAGCGCGTTTCGGAGGATCCACGTTTTGAAGGGACGTTAAAAAGTGCGAGTTCTATACAGTTAAGTTATTTAAATCAAAATAAATAGCACAAAATAAGTGAAACATAAAATTTTTAAGAATACATATATATAATTATATAATGTACAGATTGTTTTGGGTTATAAATTTCTTATAGTATGATATATTTTAAAGCAAGGTGATAGGCATAAACCCACTTCACTGTGTTTATACCATATAGTCTATTCATCACTTAGTTCACTATTGTCTTTTCATCACTTTTGTCATCGAATAAATCTGAATATCACTCTCGGAATCACTTGAAATGTCAGTTCCTTTCGAAAACCCAAAATTCCTGCCATTTTATACTGCATATATTCTAAAAATAATCCCCTCAAAATCTACTTCTTATCAGGAGAAATGGTATTTGAATGTCTTTAAAGTGCTGTCACCTATTGATGAATGAAAAAATCAATTTAGAATGCGTTAAACGCATTTGTAACATGCAAAACATTGGAATATCCAGATGGACGCGTCCATCTGGATACCATTCTGGACGTCCATCTGGATCCATTGTAACGCTGGGGGAAAGACTTTGATGAACGCGCTGCACGCGTTCGTAACGGTCTAAGGGTTAAATATGCATCTTTCTGAAACTTAAAATTCCTAATAATGAAGCAAAACAAAATTTATGTCTTACTTCATCACTGAAAGATGGATATAATTTATAAAAGGTTTCTAAAACACTAAACCTTACAATGAACTGTACAACTGACTTGATAAATATTACTCTGTCTTGTTCCGTATCAGTATCATCCGGTAATTCAGCATTTGGATCATATCTATAAAATTAATATATATATATATATATCATTGTTAAGAAAGGATCAACAGAGAACAAAGAAAGATAAATTATATTAGTAGGCTACCTCTTGACAAGCCACTGCAATATTTCAGTGACCAAAGTGAAGTTGGGATACCGGAAATTCTCCAATGATATGAGCCTTGGATACCCCAGAGCTCGCATCATTTCAGTAAAAGCTAGATGGTTAAACATTCATTAACTATCGAAAAGAACAAATAGTCACATATTATTTAAACTGTTTTTTGAAAAATCATCCTAATATACATACCTCTTAAATCTTTATAAGACATAATAGTTTCCTTGTAGGAATTAAAGTTCTATAATTCAGTCCCTAATTTCAGAATACAAATGCATAGACATTTAAAGAGTTAAATTTATTTGGAACAGAAGTTACAATTTATTGTGCTGTATGCGAAAAATTTACATTCATACAGATAAATAGTCATAGAATTATTTATTAGTCTTTAATTTAATCTTATTACCACACTAAAACTAAAAATAAGAACCATAACAGAGCAGACGATTGAAATCAATAAAATCGATATTTGGAGTCATTAGTTGAATCGGTTTTGCTTAAGGATGCAAGTTTTCAAAGTCATATCAAAATATAAGAAAGAAATAGAAAAATATATTAGTGAAAAAAAGCTAAAAGAAATGCAAAATATTTTCTGAATAAGGAAATGTTAAAAATCATTAGATTAATCGGGAATCAATTTGTAACTGCAATCATACACTACTCAACTCCTTTTCTCTTTCGAACGTGTTGTTCAATGGCGGTATTTGTGCATTTTTGTATTTACCGGTGGAAGAAGAATTACTTTTTGAGTTTAATAGCGTTTAACAAGTTTTAAATCATGCAGAGTACAGAAGAAACATCTAATTGGATTCCTACTTCCTTTGTGTCAACATCGGAAGCTGGTGAAGGGGATTCTGTAAGTTCTTTTCAGTCTATTACAACTCCCGGATCAACCGCTGTTGATCAGCAATCCAATGATCAGTCTTTCGATGTCAGCCATCAGAAGTCGTCGGTTAGCAATGAAGAAAATATGGAAAAGACAAGTGCCGAAACTACTAATGCCATTAACGTATTTGAAGAGGACGCGCGGAGTTCTTGGAGTGAAGAACCAAAACAAACGGAATTTAAAGAGACTGTTATTGATGACAGTTCTCGGAACAGTGTAAGTAGTCAAAAAAGTTCTTCAAAAAAACCGTGTTCCGATGATGAAGAAACTAAGCGTGAGTTTCCTCCTGAAAATTTATTTGAATATATGTGGCCACAAGAAAATGGTGAGTTTTTTATCCTACAGGAACAAATATGTGACTATTTAAATGTAAAGTCTTTTAAAAGGAAATATCCAGATCTCGTTAGACGGAGTGTAGATGTAGGAGAAAAAAAGTTTTTAAAAGAGAAAGGTGTTGTTACTGAAATGCAGTGTGATTTGGGACTCACTGCTCTACGCTCTGAGGAAGTACTAGAGCTCTTGAGCAAAGACTATCCTGATCATTACAAAGAATACATTAAAGTGTTAAGGGATAAAGAACAACAAAGTATTAGTGAAAAACACAAGGAATATGCTGCAACAAGTTCTGATAAGGGCAAAATGGTTGATTTGGTGAAGAAAGCTGTACAATCGGCTGCAGAATATAATGCCCATTTAAACCAAGAGAGGAGAGAAGAGCGTAAATCTTGTATGGACCTTCAGACTTATACTATTCATTATCCTGTTAAGACTACTAAAGTTAAAAAGAATACAAAGCCTGGAAAGTATCCTGTGGCACTGCTGCCTGGACAGTTTCAGGATTATTACAAAGATTATACTCCTGAAGAGTTGAAGTACCTTCCAGTGAACACAGTGTTGTATGGACCTTTAAAAGAATTAAATTCTCTAAAAGCACTGTCTGATGGAAGTCAGTCGGACTCTGATGACAGTACTGCATCAGATGGATCATGTTGTAGTTCTAGCCAAGGGACTCACGATGACAGTAGTTCGGGATCTGAGAAGCCTGAAGGGAATAAGAAATCTGCTATGCCTGGCTCTCCTTATCATCCAAAAGTTAAACCAAATGCTATGTGCAAAGTGTGCAAGACTGGAAGTGAAGGTAAATTGAAAGATGGAAAACTAGAAGAGCTTCTGCACTGTTCTGATTGTGAGAATAGTGCTCATCCTTCATGTATTGGTTTGACTTCTAATGTGGTGGCTGTTGTGAAGACTTATCCATGGCAATGTATGGATTGCAAGATATGTTCACACTGTAGGGACCCCAATGAAGAAGACAAAATGTTATTTTGTGATATATGTGATCGAGGATACCATACCTTTTGTGTGGGCTTGAAAAGTCTACCTCAGGGTAAATGGATTTGCCGCCAGTGTGGAGCCTGTTCTGTTTGTGGGGTGAATCGGCCAGGTCCAGAGTCATCAAAAGCACAGTGGCAGTATGAAATAAGTAGAGCAACTGAGAATGATGTCAAAAATCGCCATCCAAAATTGTTGTGTTTGTCTTGTTTTAAGAAGAAACGATAGTGCAACTGTATATTGCTATTTAAAATCAAGTCCTCTTTCATTTAATTTTCTATTTCTGCACACTGTTAGTGAAGTGCAATTTGATTTGTGTGTATCAACTAAAATGTGCTCATGTATTTAACAGATTACCTGAGATTATTATATAACAAAATATAGGAGATGTGTAAATAGTGGTTTCCTGGACTATGTTTTGCTGTAATGCAGCATACATCTTTCATTTATAAAAATGTTAATGCATTTACTACATTAATATTTAAAAATAAATTTTATTGCAGTATTGTCCACATAATTATTTCCATACTTTATTTAAAGAACATATTCCTAATTTTTAAACTGTCTTATGATTGGCTGATTTATCATTTTTATACTGCATGGCATTCTTTTTGTGAAGTTTTGCTGTGAATATCAATTTTAGCGAACTTCAATCTCAAACTCCACTATCCTCATCATGCAAGGCAAGTGGACTGATCTCTGAAACCATGCAAATGATGTATATCCACCCTGTATCCATTACATTATGCTGCAATAGCTTTATTCCCCCACCCCCACGAAGAAAAATTAAAACTGGTAAAGTTAGCTGACATTACACATTTTAAAAAACGGTATTAGTAAACATTTTATGTGATATTTTTAACTAGAAACCAAAAACATTAAATTTCTGAGCATCCGCCCCTCATAAGAGGAAAAAATGCTAGAACAACAGGATAAATGACACAAATTGCAGAGTTTAATAAAAATCAAGTACAAAGAAACACTTTTTTAAAAAGCTTTGAGCATAAATAAATTCTTAATTATCAACAAACAAATGAAAAACTTCATAAAAATAAAGATATAAATGTGAGTAAATTTATAAATGACAAACTGAAATGTTAAACCTTTGATATTATGTATGAAACATCAAAGTATATAAAGAATGGTTCAGTTTTTAAGGAAACTCAATCTTGTGCTGTGCGAAATAGGCAAGTAAGATTGTCGTATAATAAGGGCTGTTAGAGTAACACATTCATTGCCTATTTTCAGTGAGGATGATACAATAGCAAATAATGAAGTTATGTAAATGTTTCATATTTATATGTGTTTTAGATCATTTGTCTTAAAAAAATTAATTACTGGTATAAATTCAATTATAATTAAATAATAAATATTTTATTTATAATTAGATTCTAAATTTTAAAATTTATTTTCTATCTTAAAAAAATGATTAACACATAGATCACAGCTTGGCTGGTATATAGTACTTGTACCATTCTATTTAGTTTTTTCAGTGAGATTTCACCTTGAAAATTGAGGTAGCTTTCAGAGTCTTGGAATTCTAGTATCGTGTTCTCTCTTTGGTTCTGCAATTTTCTTACTGTGAAACTATCTGTCACAAATGAACAAGACAGAAGGTTTGGTTTTGGAGTGCTACGGTGAACTTTTTGCTACTTGAGGGCTAATTAGGCCGGGACCTACATTTTAAAGCTGATTCCAAATGGCTACAAACATCCATGCCAACAGTTGGACTCTAACCCACAGGATATGAACTGAATGCCAGTGCCTTAGCCATTTGGTCATCCCCTGGCTAAAAAACATGCAAAGACGAAAGGAAGAACATGCAAATGAAAAGGATTGAACAATTTTTAAAAAATGAGCATTGTGAAACATGAAATGTTTTTAAGAATAAACTTTACTTTAACAGCTTATGAAACTTAGAACACCTACTAACACAGAAAAAAAAAAAATTTATAAATTAAGGGGGGGGGGGGGGGGGGGAAGAAAGAAATTAGAAATAAAGTAAAACCGATTTTGCTTTTTCTAAAAACCAATAATATAGAATTACCATTTTATAGAAAAATTTGACTTAAATCTAAACCTTGCATAGCTTTGAACATACAT
Organism: Dolomedes plantarius; assembly: GCA_907164885.2. Classification (NCBI taxonomy): domain Eukaryota; kingdom Metazoa; phylum Arthropoda; class Arachnida; order Araneae; family Dolomedidae; genus Dolomedes; species Dolomedes plantarius. The sequence continues at coordinate 126,583,833 of OU015503.1, forward strand.
GCACAAACACACAAAAAAAGAACAATGTGAGGAAATCCGAAAAATAAAAAATACTAATTTCTAAAAAAATTATTTTCAGTTTTAAAGACTTATTTTTTAAATTAGCAGCAAACAATTGTAACACCAAATATAAATTTTTTTTCTTCTGAAAATTAAAGGTCTAATAAAGTGAATAAATTTATGAAATGTACAAATAAATTTTAAACATTTCAATACATTAAACATCCAAAAGAACCAAAAAGACATTTTATTAAGCAAAGCAAACTTCAATTGAGCGAGTAGGATTACTTTAAATTCGGAGGCTACCACAGTGAAATCTTTAATGTTGCTCAAGTACGAGTACGATATGCCAGTCAAGTACTGTGTATTAAGGAATCAAGCTCTCCAAAATAGGTAGCCTGTCCTGGAGCCTCATGAAAACTGCATTGTGTGCCAGATCCTTGGCTGAAAGAAAGATCCGAGATTGAAATAAATCAAAACAAGAATTAACTAGCAAAAATTTTAAATTGATTGCTCTTATATAACTTGTATATTATTACTACAGATATTGAACATTGTATTTACAAAGACTTTTTTTTTTTTCAGAAACTGGTTTTGTTCTTAAAAACTATGGTTTAAAAGTAGTTTGTCTATATTCGGCACCTCTGGTTTTTTTTTTAAGTTTTCAATAAAATTCATGTTTTGTAAACATTCATTTTCTATATTTTTTCCCGATATTTAATTTTTGACCTACATAATGAAACTTAGTAAGTTTAGGATTTCTTTGCAAATATTTAAGCTGTTTTATTAATTTATTTTTTATCTACAAATATTCTAATGTTTTTTATTTTCTGATTATCTTATTAATTATATCCAAATTTTGTTAAAGTAAAAAAGTGGATACCCCTTGGTGCAGTTTGGCGAAGTTTTCAAAATTCACCAAAATTATACTAAAAGACAACAGTTGTTAAGTTCATATGCAGGAGGATGTTGAAATCATTTCAGGAAAAGGCTCCTGTAAAGAAATAAGTACATCTTCTGACATGGGCAGTAAATGTGGCAAAGTTTTTGCTATCTTATCCATTTATAACATTGATTGTAGAATATATAACTTTGTATTTAATGGATTTATCTTCAGTGACATAGATACAAAGTGTTTATTACTGTCAGCCTAAAATTAACCTTCGACTAAAGATTTTTTTTTTTATTAGTGCTTGTTTTTATTTTATTGTTTGCATTACAATATCCTGTTCTTTAGTTTCAATTATGAAGAGAGATTGTCATTTAGGATTTATTCTGAAATATTTATGCTATTTAAATTATCTAAAACTGACTGTATATTATGTATATACATGTCATTTTGGTACAGATGTGTGATACAGTGTTTCCCTAAATTCCTCATTAGTTAAAATCTATTTGGTGCTGTTTGAAAACTTTCTGCCGAGTGGCACAGGATATGGAACCCTTCCCTGTGTTCTCATTTCACAACTATAAATTTTTATGCAACATTTTTGTATCTACACTGGGATTTATATTTTTATGCAAAATTTTATTAAGAAACTGTCACTGTAGATTATTTGTATGCAATGTAAAAGTTGTCAAGAAATTTATGAATCTAATTGTATGTAATAATTTATAAAAATTTTATATCCTTCACAAAAGATCAGAATTTTTATTAAAAAAAATTGTTATATAAGTAAGAAGTATCTTTTTTTTAATATCTTATATTTGTGTTTAATTATATACTTTTTATTTCTAAGATTTCAGTCATTATATTGTTGATTTTATACTCCATTTATAAGCAAAAGCTTTTTAGTTAAGTGATCTTTGAAATATTTCTAAATACACTTTTAAAAGTTGCAACATTCTTAGTCACTTGTAATGACTCATAAATGTGATAATGCCTGCAAATATATATATCTCCAAATTGTCCATTACTAAGAGCAGTACCTTCCAGAAACCAGTACCTAAGAGAGGCTCAAGTGTTTTAACTTCTAAGATTTTAATTTGGATTACCAAATGTAACCTGTGACTGACCAGCATAACAAATAATGTGTGTTGTGACTCATGGCCCATAGCCAGAGCATTCCAAACCAGGTGCATATAGGCTGCAGCTCCAGTTTTTGAAGGCATTACATGAGTCGGAGTCTAATTTAGCCAGTTGCCATCACAATTTAGACCAAGCACCCCCAGGGGCAACATCTGGGGGGCTCACACCTTCTCTCCCCCTCTGAGCTCATAGAAGGACTTTCCAGTCTAGAGATTTAACATGCACACAATATATCCCACTTAACTACAGCAGAACAAAACAGTTGTAATCATCAGTGTCTTTGCATATTTATATCATTTCATTTCCTTCTATTTACGTTTTACTTTTATTGGTAATGTATATCATACTACAATGTCCACAGCATATTCCAATTGAATGATGGCAAAAAAATAAGTAAATAAAATGAATTTTTTTATCACACATTGGAGACTCCTTTGGTATTTATTCATTTACACTAGAACTACTAAGATGATTAATATGACTGGAGCTAAAGGCTGGCATATACTAATCATGTCATACCATAGTGAAGAAACTCAATAAATACTTCACTGTGACAGCCATTTAATTTATGGGAACTCTACTTGCTTGTTTCATGTCGTGAGAAAGTGTTTTTGAGCAGGACAGATTTTTATTTTTCATAATGAAATATAGTCTTTTCGATTCTTTCTACATGTTTAGTGCATTGAAAACTATAGACTATATCTTCATTTTTCAGCAGGATCATCTTCAAATGAATTATGCTCTTAATTAAATAAAGGTCTTTATAATTAATGTTAATATTTTTTTTAATATTGGTATTTCTTATGCATTTTTAAAAAATTTTGATACATCCTTATTTCTTCATATTTTTGCATAGTATGATGTTCAAAGTTATGCAAGATTTTAATTAAAGTTTACTCTTAATATATTTTAAACTGCACAATCAGTTTTGTTTGAATGTTTTTCCAATATTTATCTTTCGTCTTGCATGTCTGAGATATAGTGTTACAGACAAAATCTTGCTGAATATTTATTAGGCCAGTACAAGTACTACACTGGGTAACTGCAGCACAGATTTACACAGGTGCCTGTAGCTGAATCTATTTTTCCTTTTTTTGGGCCTAGCCCTGTACTGTTTATCTTTGTACTTAGGGGCCATATGTCTACACAAATAAAGGATTAAAAATCCTTAAAATCAGTGGAGGTTTGTAAAAGAAAATTTTAGAAACAATCAAAGCAATCTTTAAATGTATGTTTTGATGATTTAAAAGTGATTTTCAACCTTTTAATTCTAAGCCCCCTTTGGATGACCTTCATACTTTATGCTCCCCTAGGCCTAAGCATACCAACATAAATGTAGGAGTTGAGGACAGCCACAGCACATGCACTAGCTACAAACTTATGAGTCCACTATGTTAGTGACCCAGGCAGCCATACGAAGGCCAGGATTCAAGTAGATCTATGAAAGATGTGTGTGTTGACACAATGGTTCTATGCTGTTTACATCGATAACTCATTGAAATCATAAAATAAATAAATAAAAAGGTAAAAAATACGGTAACTATCACATACCTAATTGCTGAATTTTAATTTCATTTTCACAAACCTTGTTAAAATGTTTTACATATTTATTTCTAATCAACTGCATCTCCCCAGGTTGAGAACCACTGGTTTAAATGCCATAAATGAAAATGAAATGAATATACAATTAAATAACTGGAAGAGACATTCCCATGGAAATAGGCAATTTGATGGTGTATTTACATTTGTGTTCGTACAAATTTCTTCAGATTTTCTTGTATACTTATAAGATGCAAAAAAAGACTTAATTTACATTGTAACTCTGACAATACTATTAGTATAATAAATAACAAAATCATGTATGCTTTCTACATGGGTTATTAAAAGGTAACACCTAAATTTGGTTTTTACTATACATGAACAATGTTGAGTGGGCTTAGACTGGCATATTTGTTTGTCATGTTAGTCTTGACGAGCAAAATAGCTGACTGAGCTAAACCTCAACAAGCAAAAATATCTTCCAGTCAGAGAGAATCAATTTTCAGAATTCACACGAAAAGATGCAGAATAAATTCAGTGCTTGACAGCAAAATCTACTAGTTTAAAAATATTTAGTTTCTTTGATTATTAAACTAGTAGATTTTGCCTGAAAGAACTTGACCTGAATTATAATATAATACTTCTCCTATGTGACAAACATGATATATAATTTTCTTATTTTATAGTGTTCTTAAGTTTTGTTGTTTCTGTAAGATTTGTAGCATGGTATAAGCCATGATTTGAAATCAATCTGATAGTTTTACTTTTCTTCCTCACATCACAAATAATGCTGTATTATTCATACTTCAATTAATAGAAATATTAATTTTATTTACAAAATGTATTATGCTCTTTTGATAAGTCCATGCAAAAATATAAAAAAAAATATTTCAAAGTTTTCTACATAATCTCCCTTAAGGGTGATACATTTAGTCGAATGATTTTCAAGCTTTTTTATACTCTCCATAAATTAAGACTTGTCAAACTTGGCAAAATAAGAGTTATTTCGTCAGATTTTGATGCAAGTTTCAGGTCTGCAACAAATTTTTTCATATTTGGGAACAAGTAGTAATCCAAGGGGGGCCAAATCTGGAGGATTCAGAGGATGGGGAAACATTTCACAGCATCATCATTCTAACAGTTTCGTCACTGTAATCGCAGACAAATGAACCAGAGAATTGTCATAATGGAAAAGAATTTTTTTCCCATAAACATGGGTTTTTTAACTTAATTTTACTATTTAAGCAATCCAGTAAAGATGGATAGTACTTTCCTATGATTATTTTGTCCTTTTCGAAACAATCCATAAGGATTATTCCATGGGTGTCCTCCAAAACAATGGCCATAACCTTTCCTAAGATGGAATCGTTTTCGCTTTCCTTGGTGCAGGTTCACCTGTTTCAATTCTTTCATTTCTGGCTGGTAGTGATGTATCCATGTTTCATCAACTGTTATGAAATTACGAAAAAATTCATCTGGATTTCTTAAACAGTTCCAAATAGTGTACTTTGCAACTGTTAGCAAATGCATCTTACCTTGCCGATAGCTTTCTTGTGTACAAATATTCATACAATATATTATGCAACCCTCTGATGAGATGCCAACAGCCTTAGAAATCTCACATACCTTTAATCATCTATCCTTCATCACCATATCATAGACTTTTTCAACAATTTCTGGGATAAGTGACCAGAGCAGGGAGAAAATAATGTCTAGTGTCACTTGTGCAGATTCGGCCACCATGAAAATTAACAAACCACTTGTAAATAATTTTATGCAAAAGTGCAGACTCTCCACATTTATCGACAGGATTTAGTTTCTACCACTGTTTTGCCTCTTGAAAACAAATGTTTTATCAACACGTGGAGCTTGTTTTTATCTTTCATGTGAGCAGTAACAAAAATGGATTGACTAAAATAGTTGTCAAACATAGACTAAGCATTGAATATGTATGAAATTTGACATGAGTGCTTTTGATGTATGCTAAATGTGAAGGCAAAAACAATTTCAGTGCAGAGGCACCATTTCTCAGATTTTGCATGGCCTAACCAAACAACTCTCTCAAACTTTAAGATCTAAAATCAGACTTACCTCATCTTGTTATCTGTTAGCCTGTTAATGGAAAAATTCAGTTATGTGATTAAAATTACTATCGAGAAATCTGAAATTCTTTGTAAACTTAAAAATAAAAAAATTATATATAAAACAATATCTATTTCATGAACAGGTACTAAATAAGATAAATAAATTTATTTGACTATATTTGCTTTCTGTTACAAACATTTCATAAGATTACAAGTCAAGAAATGTGGACAAGTTCAAAATGCTCTTTTTTCCCTCCTTTTCAAACAGACCACTTAAAGCATTGCAATATCTAACTTTTGAAAAGCTAACAATCAATAGTAACAAAAAGCTTTCAAAGCTGTCTAATAGTAATTTTGTTTGCTCTAATAAATGGTAGTTACAGCTCAGCGGCCCAAAGTCATACAATGAAACAAGCGATGAAAAAAGAAAAAGAAAATAAACCAGAGGCACTGGTGGACTTAAAGGGTCAAGAGTTACTTCAAAGTGTTTATTTATTCTGAAAAAGAAAAAAAAAATCACAGTTCTCTGGTAATTGTTTCTTTCTCTGAAAAATTATCACAAGTAGTCATGAAGCTGAGATGTTTTTACAGTCTTAGAACCAGGTGCATTCAAAAAAGTTTGCTTTCAGTGAGGAAGGCTGCACATTTCGCACGTACTGACTTGCGGTTGGTTCAGAAACGTACAATAACTGCAGATCCAGAGGGAATTGTCAGAACTGCTCGATGTTGAAGTGTTGACTGAAGTCTTGGTTCTTGGTAAAGATGCCCCTAAAATAAAAAAATTAAAAAAACATTTTTAAATTTTGAAGAGTCATAACCATTGACAGCAAAAAACTGAAAATCCTTTTAGTTCAACTTGAAAGAAAAAAAAAGTACTTTTTAAGGACCTTGATAGCAAAGAATAATACTTTTAAAACCTTTTTTAGGGGCCCTTAAAAACAGAAACTGATAGTAAGTTCTTAGTAGGGATGAATTTGGCAAAAAATTGGAAAATGTCTCCTAAATATGTGTTTGGTACACTTTTCTCCAGCCATTCTCAGCACCATGGATTTTTAATGCCGAAGTCGATTGCACGAAGGATTATTTTATCCGATCGACATACTATATCTTTTCCAACAGTCGCCATAATGACAATATTAAGAAAAATAAAACCAATCTATTTTCTTACACCACATATTAAACTAAAGCAAAACATATACAAAATTAAAAGCATAAAACGCCATGTGAGCAACATGCGTGATACGGAACAAGTTCCTGGGAAGAGAGGCATGTTGGGACCCACAAATGAAAGAGTTTCTCTGATTTTGCTGTGACGACATAGCAATATGTATCCTTCCGCCAATCCACTTCTTTCACTTCGATCACGCTTGAAACTGCCAGTGCAAATGTAGTATAAACTAAACAGGAAAAAGTGGATCTTTTTTTCAAAATATTTAAAAAAGCGGAATTTTTTGTTTGTAGAAAATATAAAAAAGCGGAAAAAACTTATCCCTATCTTAGGGACTTTTAAGGACAGTATAAATCCTGTTATAGATGGCATCATTATGGGTGAGCCACAAGGCATTCTTTGCCTTGAGAACTAGCATTAACATCATATCACTAACTTCTTTCAAAAGCCATAAACAATTTTAATAAATAAAAAATTTCAGAAATTAACAATAAAAAGCTATTTGTCATGAATATAACTAGGAAGATTAAATTATCATTTTTTTAAAATAGTACTAACCTTCAGCATCTAAAAGATGTTCCAATGTCGCCCAACAAAGGCTTTTCGACCACTCTGTGGCCAATGCCTTATCTTTGTTTTTGATAGCAGTTAGTAAAGGACCTATGTCATCCTGAAAAAGAAAAAAAATATGAATACTTATGATCAAATTTAGGATCACAAAGAGAATTATTAATATGAAATGAGAGTTCATTGAAACAAATGAATAAAAATTGGCTTTACTTAAGCTTCAAAGAGAAACTGATGATTCCTTATGCACTTTAATAAAAGCGTAATTATGCAGTGAGAATGAATAAACCTTATTCACATACAAGTTTACAGCCTTCAGCTTAAATAAAGAAAATCTAAGCAAAATAATTTTGTCAAAGATGTTTATTGGCATCAATAATAAATTTAAATAGCATTGATATTTTGTATCACACTTCAAGCAAACTTAAGATCAAGTGTAAGTACCAATGGTGGGCAGTGAGGAATATTTAAATAACCCTCAGAGAGGTATTACAGAGGCTGTTGGCACATTTTTTAGACGATTTTGATAAGCTGTAATAAAAAATCGTTTGCTACAAAAGAAATAATTGCAATTGTACTATGTTTTTAAAAGTCAAAATTATCGTCTGCGGCTTGAAAGTTTTGTTTTTATTCAAAATGGCGTTTTTAACAAAGCAGCAGTTCGAAGGCTACATTTATGCTCTTTCCGAAGAGAAATATGCATACTCCGTTATCCAAAAACCATGTGAGAGTCATGGTTTTGTGATATCTAAAGCGTTGATAGGTAATATCGTCAACAAGAAAGGAAAAAAACGTCAAATTGGAGCCTCAAGTGGGACAAAAATTTCAAACAAGTATCCAAGGAAAAAATGGACATCTTCGACTATTGCAAAGGTACGTTGTTTAATGTTAAAAGAAAATCCCCCTAGTCAAAGGACAGTTGCAAAATCATTAAAATGCTCAGTGTCCACTGTAAACAAAATGATAAACGTTGATTTAAATCTTAAGAAAGCGAAAAAATGCAATGTGCATTGTCTTCTTCCAAATCATATCACTGAACGCAGGACACGCTGCATATGAGAAACACTTATCCAAAGAAAAATGGAAAAAAATTGTCACAATAGATGAATCATGGGTGTATTTAAATGATTGCAACAAAAAAAGAGCCATTTATTATCATAAAAGGGGAGAAAAAAATTTAAGTACATGGTTCAAAGAATTGAAAGAAAGTTTTTCTAAGGGATTCATGATTGTTTCTGGTTTTTCTTATAATGGCAAGTTAAAAATATAGAGAGTGGAAAAAAATGTCAAGATTAACTCCAAATACTATCAGGAACATATTTTATCGCCAATTTTTCTGAATGAAATACCATCGCTTTACCCACAGTGCCATCAATCTGTGAGACTCCATCAGGACAAAGCTAGCAGTCACACATCAAAATCCACTGTAAATTTCCTAAAAGAAATGGAACAAAAAACTGGTATCAAGGCCATACCCTTCACTGATATCCCTACTAAATCTCCCAATGTATCACCTATGGATTTTTGTGCTTTCGGACTTTTAAAATCTGCATTATCCAAACGTCGTCCCAAAACCCTTACAGGACTCTGGAAAGCTGTTCAGGAGGAATGGGATAGAATACCTCTTCTGACACTTCAAAAGGCATTATTATCCTGGAAATTGCGGTGTCGAAAGATAGTTCAGAATTAGGGATGTCAAATAGAACATTTAAAACACAAGAATTTTATATAATTTAGTTTTGTGAATACAATATACATCGTCTAAAAAATGTGTGAACAGCCTCTGTATTTATCCCTCAAAACTGTAATTTACTGTCTATATGTGCACATACACAAAGGCGATCACAATTTCCGACAATGAAAAAATGGTCTACCAACAGTGAAGGAATATCATGTGATAACCCCTGGCACATCAATCTGCAAAGAAATAACAATTCTCTGACAATGGTGCTACCATATGTCAATGATAAAGAAAAATATTTTTTAGCTCCTTTTCAGAACTCTAAACTTTAACTTTGCCTCACAGTCTCAGTACAACAACAACAAAAAAAATTAAATTGATAGAAACATAAATTGACATGTAGGCTGCATAGAGCAATTTAAAGGGTTAACACATAATAGTGGAAATTACTACAGAATAATTGCCTTATTTTGCTTATTGACAACATTTCCCAAAATTATTAGTTATTCATTCAAATGGATTTTTTCGGTAACGAATACTTGTAGCTTAACAAATGATCGTGACTTTCATCAATTATTTATAAAAGTAAACTCTTTTATGAATAACACATTCCAAATAAACAAGTTTGTGAGGAATGCAAAAGTTAACATATAAATCTTTAATCAATCGCTTCCTTAGCTATTTAAATATTCCTTAAATTAAAAATGGAAAATGTGAGTTACTATAAAATAATAATAAATACGCACAAATTATATTTTACGAATTTTTTTTTTAAAACTCTTGAGTCTTATTTAAAGCAATATCTGTGGCTTGGTACAAGAAGTGCCCAAGTCAGTTTTCTCCAAGGTGACTGTTTGCTTATGTCTCTTTAAAAAAATATTTTCAATGTAAGAAGTACCCAAGTCTGTACAATGGTTTAGAAAACAAAATACTCTTAAAGCATCAGACAGAATTGGGTACTTCTTACATTGAAAATATTTTTTTAAAGAGACATAAGCAAACAAAGTCACCTTGGAGAAAACTGACTTAGGCACTTCTTGTACCAAGCCACAGATATAAGGGATCAGCAACAATCAAACTTGATAAACCATTTTTGAACAAACTTTTGGCTGATCTATTGTCTCTTGCAGATTCACAATTTTAAATCATTTACATGACAATTATGAACAGAAATACAAGCAGAGTAGACCTTAACAACTACAATTCTGTTACATGTAAAGAAAAGAAAAAAAACACAAAAAGTTACACTGAAAAGAAAATAACTTTTATCCAAGTACAATTATAAACTAACATTCAGCATTTATTTAAAAACAACAGTTTCTACATTCCAGGCATACTTTATCTATTTCATGACAAATTTCCAGATGAAAAAATTAAGGACTTTTAAGAACTGCACAACCCTATAGAAATAATTAACATGTTTCCCCAGCATGCAATGATAAGTTTTGCAATAAACAAAGCAGGAAGAGCATATTCACCATGAGTGGCAAGAGATCCATTGTACAAATGTAGATCAGTAAATGGAAATCTGATACAGCTTCCAGAAACTGGTCAGGAGTAAACTGTCGCAAATAAGAAACCAGATGGGGAAAATCCTAAGAGGGGAAAATATAACAATGATGACATAATTGTTATTATGTACATCAAAAATGCATGTACAAAGTTAAGAAGTAAAAAACATAAATTATACCTAGAGGCTAAAATAATAAAATATATAAGCATTGTATATTTGTATTCATTTAGACATTCTATATACACCCATACCTTGCTTTATGGCTTAGATACGTTCTGGAAAAGTTGGCCGTAAAGCAAAAAGTCATATAGCGAATCAATTATTTTGATACAAACCCATACAAATTTAATTGGATCGTTCCAATTTTTTATAAATAATATAGTTTTTAGTTCATAAAGAACTTTATTCTTTTTATTTCCTATAAAAATGCTTACATAAAAGTACAAACAATGCAATAATAAACATAAATAAAAAATAAAAGAAATCATATATTCATATGTATACATATAATAAAAAACATAAAATAAAATGCTTAAAAACTGTTTTAATCTGATGATGAACATTAACATGAAGAATCACTAAACTATGATATGATGCTGCCACTATCACTTTCCACTGTTGTTGCCATATAACGAAATATTGTGGGCCGTCAATTGAAAAAGTGCCATAATTAAAAAAAGGCCGTTATAGCGAAATGCTGTATAAAGAGCAGCCGTATAGCAAGGTATAGGTGTAGTGATATAAAGGATTATTCTATTTTATATAAATGAGAAAATAAACTAGCCAATTTATATAAAATAGGATAATCCATTTACATACATAATATTTTGCTATTATCCAGTCAAAAAATATAATATTAATTTCAATATTAACAAACATGCTTCATCTGATATTGCTTTCTGTTGCGTACTTAAATATCAGTCGGTTCGGGAAAGAAATACATCGATAGTCAAACACAACAACTAACTTTATTCGTATCTTACAGGCGACGATAGAACACACACAGCTCTCGGCCAAAGTATATACAGCTCTTCTATTTGGTTATGCGCAAGCACAATGCGCATTGCGTAAGGCGAGATCTCTTCTGTTGCCACATACACTCCCACCTTTTGAGTGGGTAACTATACACTCAAAATAAACATACACAGAATGATATATATAGCTTACAATACTTATACAAATAACATACATTTGAACACATAATAAAAAGAAGTGAAACCGAGTAAAGTGAATTTTGAAATAAAATAGTCTGAATACAAAATTACCTTAAAAGTGTTTTAACAATTCTGCCACTACTAGTTGTTAAAGGCGTAGGCTCGTCATAATCGTCTGTTATTGCATTTTCCAGTTCTAATCTGTACAATCTTTGAACCGGTCTTAATAATTCTGAATTATTAGTTTTTATAAGCACTAGTCTTATTTGGCCATTTCGACCAGGTATAACCTTTAAAACACGAGCCAGGTTCCAAAAAGAACGTTTTTTATTAGTATCTTCAAGCAGGACAATTTCTCCCACCTTAAGTGGTTTGTTTTTATAGCATTTTAAGGCATGCTGCCGTAACTGCCCTAAATACTCTGAACGGAATCTAACTCTTAATGTTTCTCTTAGCCTTTGCAAATACTTTGTTCTTTTACTCAATTTCACTTTATCCACATTATCAATATCTGGTACACCTGAATGCGGAGTTTCGTGCAAGAATTTTTCAGGGGTTATAGGAAAGTCATCATCAATGTCTTCTGATACATAGGTAAGAGGTCTGGAGTTAACAACTCTCTCACAGTCGCACAGTACAGTAAGTAATTCCTCGTAATCAAGACAAGCTTGACCCAATATTTTTCTTAAGATTTGTTTTACAATTTGAATTAAGCGTTCCCACCATCCGCCCCACCAGGCTGCGGATGGAGGATTAAACTTCCATTCAATTTTTTGTTCTGCAGCCTTAAAACGGAGACCATCCCAGTCAATAGCTCGCAAAAATTTATCTGCACCTTTGAAATTTTTTCCATTATCTGAGTATATGGTCCTAGGTCGCCCTCGACGAGCGATAAAATGCCTTAAAGATTGAAAAAAGGTTTCAGTGGATAACGAAGTTATCAATTCTAAGTGGACGGCCCGATATACAGAACAAGTAAAAAGTACAATATATGATTTTCGACCATCTTTCAAATACAATGGACCAGCAAGATCACATCCTACTATTTCAAACATACATGCATCGCGAACCCTATCACTTGGTAAAATTCTGGGATTGTCTCACATTTTTTAGCTTTGAATTTTTGACATCTTACACATTTTCTTATGCAATTTCTTATTGTCTTACGTGATTTTAAAATCCAAAAATTTTCTCGTAACTTTGACATTAACAATGAAGTACCAGCATGTAATAAATCATTATGCACACTTATTATTAACAATTTTACAACAGGATGATCAGAAGGTAATATGATAGGAAACTTAAAATCATATTTATCATCTCTATAAGCAACCTTTGACTGAGCTCTTATAAGACCATGACAGTCAACTATTGGTCTAAGTTGTCTTAATTTGTCATCATTTTCTCCCTTAAAAGATTCCCTTTGAATCAGTAGCATTAACGCTTTCTCTCTTCTTGCCATTTCATGCATAGATAAGTCCTTTGAGAGATTTTTGTCAAATTTCCTTACATTGTTATAAAATCTAAAAATCCAAGATAACATTCTTACAATTTTCTTAAACGAAGAAAAATATTTATAATACCATTTATGATTTTCATCATTTTTCACCAATGTCACGAGAACAGTTTTACGAATTTCAGCATTGATTAAGTCCTCATTTGGGTCCTCATACGACTTCGGCCAATCTCCTTCCCTTTCGCGCAACCAGTCCGGTCCCTCCCACCATTTTCGTTCAACTAAATGTTCTGCAGAACATCCTCTAGATAGTTAATTGGCGGGGTTAAGAGAACCTGAGATATGGTGCCACATTGCATTAGAGGTCAAAGAATGAATCTCTAGAACGCGATTATGAATAAATGTTGCCCAATTTTGATCTCGTTGAATCCAACATAAAGCCGTTGTCGAGTCAGTCCAGCAATAAATATTTACCCCCTCTAAATTAAGATCTTTGAGTACGGAAGATAACAACCTAGCCCCTATACTACAAGCTAAAAGTTCTAAGCGAGGTATGGTAATAGGTTTTAAAGGGGTTACTCTAGATCTTGCCTGCACTAAACTAATTCTGACCCCATTGTCATTTTCGACTCTTAAAAAAACACATGCACCATATGCCCTTTTACTGGAGTCGCAAAAAAGATGTAAGCTTATTGAGTCATCAGTGGATTGGAGACCGAACCATCTAGATATACTTATACTTGAAAACAAATGCAATCTTTTATTCCATAATTTAAATTTTTGGGCTAAATCATCAGGAAGGACATCATCCCATTTAATTTTTAAGTTCCAGGTTTCCTGCAAAATAAATTTTGCAATTAACACCACTGGAGCCGTATAGCCTATAACATCAAATACTTGGTTGGTTACGGCTAAAACCAGTCTTTTTGTGATCGGGGTATCGATAGCCTCTTCCACTTTGCATGATAACGTATCAGTACATGTATTCCATACAAGGCCCAAGAGAGGTACACTTTCCTTTGTGGAGTAAACCTCTTCAAATATTTCACTACTTAAGTTCGAATTCCATCTTAGATTAAAATGACCTGAAGCCATAATTGCCTTTGATTCCAAGAAATACTTTTTCATTTCGAGCTCAGACTTCAAACTTGTCACACAATTATCTACATAGAAAGCTGTTTTCAGTATATCTGCGGTGTGCTTTAAATTTTCCGGAACCTTACTCAAATGATACTGTAAAGTTGCGTTTAATAAATATGGGCTGCACGTAATGCCAAACACTACCCTTCGATGCCGATATCCCTCCACCAGTTCCCAATTTTCTCGACTGAACCAAAGAAACCTTAAAAAATCGCGATCCTTTTCTCTGATTGCGATCTGCAAGAACACCTTCTCAATATCAGAGGTAACACCTACGTAATTCATCCGAAAACGATTTAAAATTGATGGAATCGTTTCAATTAAATTTGGTCCAGTAGACAAACACTCGTTTAATGATGGGAAGCCTGGTAAATGGGAACTAGCATTAAAAACTGGCCTAATACTCGTAGTACTAGCTTCTTTAATCACTGCCCTATGCGGCAAATAATGAACACCCCTTAGTTTATCATTTGGTGCCTTTTCAATTATGCCAAGAGCTAACCAGTCCTCAAAAACATGACAGTAATCGTTAAATTTTCCAGAATTTGTTAATTTTCTTTTGGCGCTTAACATAGATTTCTCAGCATTTATTTTGTTATCGGGTAAAAGTGAACTGTCATGAACCCAAGGCAATGCTACCTCGTATCACCCCTCACTGTTTACACTAAGAGTCTCTTCAAAATATTTCTGCGTATCCTCCTGTAACTGAGCTTTAGTTTTGCTTAGCGAAGGTTCTGCAATCCCCAAAACATCCAGATTCCAAAGATTACTTATACAACGATCCTTTACAAGCAGAGACGAAATAAGGGAAGCTGAACTCTCAGAATTTGGCTCAGTGCCAGGATTCGCATTTAATTTTCCCATAACAGTCCATCCCAATTTTGTATTTATAGCCGTAATGCCACATTTGAGACTCACAATTTTTCCAGTTAACAATTTTCCAGCAATGTCTGCACCAATTAACAATTTTATTTCTTTATTAACCCCCAATTTATTATTTTCCAAATCATTTAATTTTATTCCGCGTAACTTTAGTTCATGCAACCAAGGACCACATGGAACCTGTTTAATTTCAGAACAAATACGGTTTTGACCAAGTACTTGTAATTTACACTTATTTCTACCATCAATATCACTTAATTCAATTAAATAATTTCTATATACGCTTTCAGGGGTTTCAACACCACCAAACAGAGATTGCTTAATTTTTGTTTCTGCAATGCACTTACATTTCATACTTTGAGCAACATCTTCACAAATATAAGATTTCATACTCCCACTATCATAAACAGCTCAAATAAGCATTTGCTTGGAACCATTCTGAATTCTTACAACAATAGTTTGTAAAAATACATCTGACATATCAACATGATTGTAAAGAGTGCTTGTTTTGTTTTCACTTCCCTCTACGTTAGAGACATTATCAACTTTGTTATTTGTTAAATCTGGACATAAAATCACGAAATGTCGATTTTTGCAAATGGGACACCTATGCTTTGACTTACACTGATTAGCCCTGTAATTTCTTTTCAAGCATACAAAACAAGCATTCTTTTTTCTAACAATATCTTTTTTACAATCCAAACTCATTGAAGATGCTTCATTACAATTTTCTGACGTATGTGATTTCTCACAAAAAATACACTCAAACTTTTTAAACTTATTTAAATTTTCACTAGCGTTACTACTACTCTTAATATTAGCATTAAGCAGTTCACATGTAGTCGGTATACCAAGTTTTTGTTCAGAGTACTTATTTTTCTTAACATTAGTTTTTTCTGAACTAAAAGTATCATGAATCATTTTAATTCTGAACTCCGTTTCCACCTCATTTTTTAGAAAATCCATTAATAAATCTAAATCACTCTTACCTGTTTCAATACAAGTGTTTCTCTGCCTTTCCCATATCTTTATTAAATCCGTGGGGAGTGCTGATTCGATGAGGGGAAAGAGCATATAAGCAAACTTATCTTGAGTGACGCCCAAGGACTCTAATGCACGTAACTGCGTTTGTAGTTTATCGTGTAGTTCCATCAAGTTCATTTGTGTTTTGTCCTTTATAACAAGCTTCAATAGTTCACGCATGTAAATCTGTATTAAAGTACTTTCATTGCCAAATCTCTCCTTTAAGTAGCTGACCGCTTTTCCGTAGTTTGTTTCAGTTGCAGGAAAATTCATGACAATTTGTCTTGCTATTGAATCGGGCCTTGTAGATTGCAATAGATACTGGAACTTGTCACGCACATCAATTCGTTTATCTTCATTAATTTTGCTGAATTGAGTCCAGAAGGTGAGCCAGTTTCTTGGATCTCCATCAAACTTCATAAGCTCAATTTCTGGTAATTTCTGTTTTGCAACAGTCCTTGCTTCTGAAGACTTATCACTTTGGGCGCACATATTTAGGTTTGCTTTAATTCTGTTGCACTTCACTTTGATCTCAGATACCTTTTCGTAATAATCCATGGCTGCTTCGTACTCCTTATCGTATTCATCTTGCGTGCAGCCTTTTAATTGCAATAATTCTAAAAACTTCTCTTGAGCACTTCTTAGCATTTTTTGTTTTTCCAATAATTGATCCAACAGCATTTCCATGTTATCTAAGTCAGGTTTATCTTCAGCAATCAATTCTGCTAACTTATTTACAGTTCTTGCAAATGATGCTCTACATGACTTTCGATGCTGTCTGGCGTTGTCAAAATTCTCATACGGTTTTGCTGGTTTTGACGTTTCCATTTCTTAATAAAACGTATTTTAGTTCGTATTTAAATTTAACTTAATTTGACTATCGGAATAATACTCGTGTCCCGGCAGGGATGCCAAATGTTGCATACTTAAATATCAGTCGGTTCGGGAAAGAAATACATCGATAGTCAAACACAACAACTAACTTTATTCGTATCTTACAGGCGACGATAGAACACACACAGCTCTCGGCCAAAGTATATACAGCTCTTCTATTTGGTTATGCACAAGCACAATGCGCATTGCGTAAGGCGAGATCTCTTCTGTTGCCACACTTTCCATTCGTTCAAATTCTTGCATTTTTTAAAAAAAAGAGTGGAGTGGATTTTTAAGCAATCGTTCATAAAGGAACTTTTAAAAATCTTGTCAGTGAATCAGTTAATCGATAAAAAAAATTAAGAAGTATACTAAATAAAATGAAGTCCACAAATTGGAAGCTTTTTTTAACTCATTCAGAAAATGACTTTAAAATTTCAACAAAAATAAGAATAGGATAAAGGATTAAGAGCTATTATACCTAGTACTGTAAGACAGATATTGAAAGTCACATAATCATGTGGCAGAATAACAGCTCTCACTTTACAGTAGCATATTTTGTTCTTTAATTAAACAGAATTGAGTCAGTCAACTATGCATTAAACCAGTACACAGAATGCTAAAAAAAAAGGGGACAGATGCTCATTCATAATAGGGAACTGTCATAGAAGAAAAAAAAGCCAGTTTTTAATGATTTTGTCATTATTTCATTTATTTTTTCGTGACTGTTGCCAAAATCGTTAAATTTAACCATGATTAAAAGTAGCAGTTATTTAACTTGAACAGAAGTACATTTAATAAAGTGAAACTAGCCAATTCTTTTACAGGCAGAAACAAGGCAAGGTAGGGTGCTTCCCTACCTTGAATAGATGAAACATCTTTTCAGCACTACAAATATATTATTCTGTAATCCTTAAATTTCCCCCTCCCAACATGGAAGGGAAAAAAAAAGAGAGAGAAAGAGGAAATGCATTTAAATACACACATGCACAAATATATATATATATATATATATATATATATATACACAGGGCTAGATTTGAGGCGGAATATGCCAGAGTGGCGTTCCGGTACCTCTCTTTATCAATAATTTGGAATACCCCCCCCACACACCCCGGAAGGTTACCGTTCCGGCACCTATTTCTAGAAATCTAGCACTTTATAAACACACATATATATATATACATATATAAATATATATATATACGTACATATAAATATATATATATATATACATAGATACATATATATATATATATATATGTGTGTGTGTGTGTGTGTATGTATATATATATATATATATAAAAGCATACATAGAAAATAATAAATTACCTGTACATGGCCCTCCAAAAGTCTGTTTTCAATGGGGAAAGGTTTGATAGCCTCACTGCAGTAGAAAGTATACTGGGGCTCATTAGGGGTAGAGACAGGCACATCTACCAACAAATATTCAACAGGTAGAGGACGGGCAATCTGTGTTATTTCATTACCATAATTGTCTTTTTCCTACAAAATAAATAAAACCACAGTCACAAATGATAAATACATTTCTCACAAAATCAATATTTAACGACTTGATTTAAACCAGAAGACAAATGTTCCATCAATCAATGCTGCAGTGGTTTTGGTAACAAATTGGAATATCATGGTTGAAAATTACGTACTAGATGTCCCCTAACTGTGCATGGTTTGTAAATATATAACATTTTACACCCAAATAGTAAAATGGTTCTGATAAGATGCTGTTGTTTTCAAATACTGCCAAGCCAAGCACCTGATAAAACAACCCTACATGAATAGGGGAAGTTTACAGGTAAAGGGAACAATTCATGTAAACAGAATAAAAGAGGGTTCAGTCTAGTGATGCGACATCGATAACAAAACATCGATGTTTTGAAACATCGATATTCAATATTAAAACATCGATGCTAATAAAACATCGCCCAAAAACCATCGATGTTTTTAAACACTGATGTTTTAGAACCTCCATTTTTTAAAACTGGTTTAGTAACCTCTAACATTAATGTTACTTCTGTTAGTCGTGGGGGGAGGGGGTGATTTAATTTTACTCTCTGATTGTGCAGACACAAATGATAAAAAATTGGTTGCTTTCGGCTACTTTGATGACTCAAAATTCTCGTTGTAAATACCGCCATGTTTTTCCTTCAAATGTCCAGATAAATTCGTGGTATTGCCAGAAGTTTTGAGGGACTTAAAGCAAATATTGCATTTCGCCAATTTGTCAGAGGTTTTGTAAAAATATTTCCAAACGGTAGTTTTGGGAGGCATCTTACTAATAATATTAACGTCAACTTATATAAAACCAGAACAAAACAAAAACTTAAACGGATGCACTCGTGTATATACTATTTGTAAAATAAAACCCCATGGAAGGTTCTGGAGTGTCAGGAACATTCCAAGCACTCTGATTGGTTCATTGGTTGTTAATTGCCATTTGTCTGTTTGCTACGGAATCATTCCCCCTTTTGTATTCGTCCTTTTCAGAATTCAGACATACATTTACTGGGTGTGAAAATTATGCTACGTGTTAATTTTTTTTTACTACGGTACTTTTTCATTAAAAAAACATCGGCTTCAATAAATCGATGTTTAAAACATCGATGTCTTTATCCAAACATCGATGTTTTGAAAACATCGACATCGATGTCGCATCCCTAGTTCAGTCTTTACATACAGATGTTTTTCCTTATAGATATACAAGATGCAGTAGAATGGACTCCCACATTTCAAAGGGTAATAAAAAAATTAACAAAATAATTTACAGAAAAAAGCTTTACTTTTCCAAAAAGTACTAACAATCTAGATTGTTTTCACTAGGTTTTGAAAATAGCATCACTTAGGTTGCACCCATTATTTGCAATGCACTGCCAAAGCCATTCTCTAAACTTTTCCATCATTCACTCCGTTATCGCTGGAGGAATGGTGGCAGCTTCTTCCCAAATAGCAGACTTACAGAATCATTGCACATTATCAGGTGTTCCAATGTTCCGAGGACAACCACTTGGTTTCCTTGATAACGTAGACCCAATTGTCCTCATGTTTGAAACCCATTGCAGGTTTGTTTTTCGATCAAGAAAGGTATTTCAATAGCGCTCGAAGAGTATCCTAATGCCCTCTGTGTTGGGGTTACAGATTCATTGTTTTTAAAGAATGCCTCAATAACGAAATCGCAATGTTCACCAGACCAACTCATGGTGTAGATCTGCCCCAACTGTTGCCACTTCTCGCAGCATCCTACCCCCTCCTCTAGAATTGTGGGAATCCATTTTGTCACACCCCATAGGACTTACTCATAATTTGGTAAAATTGAAAAATAATGTCAGTGAACAATTAAAAAAAAACTTAATGAAAAGACCTGCAGAATCCAAGACATTTTCATTTTACATGGTTATTAAACACTCTAACACTATGAGATGAATAATAGCAAGGAGAAACTATGACACAAATAATTACAAGTCTTAACAGATAGATTTCCATATTAAAAAAATGATTTTGACACTTAATACATTTCTTAGAAGTATGCACAATCCCACACGTATGTTGTTTTAAAGAAAACACTGTACTTAAGAGAAATATTTTATTCTTCAGTCTCTCAAACTCTTAGACCTTTTGAATTATGCTGCACCTCGAACAGCATGTCTCTCCTCAAAATCTCCCATGCTTCTGTGACAAATTACTCACATTGCCAATTATTCCCAACATTTCATCACAATGGACCCATCTGATAAAAGAAAACAGATTCCCATGCCTTGAAAGAATCTGACAATGCATGTGTTTCAAAGATAGAACTCTTTTAGACAGATATATAAATTAAAAAGGAAATTTAATAATTAAAAGGAGTTTCTAGGTCACAAGTGGCATCTACATAAATAAAAGAAAGGACTTTAATGACCAGTTGGTGGAACAATTCCGGGTGGACCGTTTCCAGTACATAATTTCTGGTATGGCATCCGTTATGAAATTTAGCCATGTTTGAAAATGTCGAAATTGATGTGATTTTTTTCCCCATGAAAGTACATAAATGTTACATATTTGGAAAGAGCTTTAAAAACTGATAATTTTTTCTGCGTACACTTATTCTGCTAATTTAATAGTTTTAGAGCTATATCAATTCTAAATGCATACTCCACCAATCACAATTGGCCATACAAAATGTAATCCACCATGTTTTAAAAGTTAAAATCAATGTTTTTTTTTTTTTTTTTTTTTTTTCTTCTTTTCATGAAAGTACATAAGTGTTACATATTTAGAAAGAGCTTTAAAAGCTGATAATTTTTTCTGCATACACTTAATCTGTTACTTCAATAGTTTTAGAGTTATTTGGATTCTAATGAGGTATCTCCTGTGAGATCATCCATCTTTGATGATGTAAACAAAGCATGATTCTCACTAAAAAATGAATCACTGAAAAAAAATGTTTCATTGTGTGTCTAATTTTTAATTCTTTTTCTACTTTTTTATACTTTTAAATCAAATTTTTGTAATCATAAATAGATCATTTGAAGATGTACTAATTTTTTGGGTAATTAAAAGTGAAAAAAAAATGTAAATGTCATCTGTCTAGCGGACAGATGCCCTGAGTGTAGCTGGGCGAAGCCTGGCTAGTATGAAATAAAACAGAGCATTTTTTTGACATAACACAAACACAAACACATACACACATATATATATATATATATATATATATATATATATATATATATATATATATATATATATATATATATATATTAATTAATTAATATTTCATATTTATACATATACAAATATATATATTTTAGAACTATTTCTCATTCAAATTCTAATTCTTTAGAAACCCCAGATAATTCATAGGAACAAGTATGCTAATCGCATGCGAGTTTCAATATATGTGGGAAAAAAAACATATCTAGCATGTCCAAGGTCAAATTGCAATCTTACAAACACTGCCACATATGTTGAATAGTAAAGGAACCTACCTTATAAAATACATCTGGGACATACTGTTCATTACTTGATTCCTTCACATATGCCAGTTCGGGAACATCAATGGTAGGGAGCAGACAGCTGTCTCTCACCAGGGCCATACACTGATTGGATACTTGGTAGCCCTCCATGTGAGCATGATTGTTGGAATCACCTATAAACATGAACATTTACATTTTAAAGGCATTAATAGAGTTGTGACAGCTTATTTACATGGTAGCAGTTAAAATGAAATATTTCCTTAATAATAATAATAACATAAAAAAAACAGACAATTTAAAGCACTATTAATCAACCAAAACTATAAATATTTACAAACACATACATAAATTTATAGCTATAAAACAGTTCCGTAACTGATTGACTGACATATAACGCACAGACCAAACGGCTGGACCTAAAGGGCTGAAATCTTGCATGGCAATTCTTCTTATAGTGTAGGGGAAAGATTTGACAAATTCTTCTTGGATTTTTCTTAAATTAAATTTTTAATCTGTTTTTGTAACATTCTTTGAAGTTTGCATTTAAAATAATAATCTGAGGATTTTAAACTTTATATCACGAGAAAGATCCTAAAAATACCTTTAAAATGAAATCTTTTTCGAATCTTTACCTCCATTTTCTGATTTTTGGTGAATTTTAAAACATTAATTTTTAGAATTTATTAAATGCTGATCATGTGGTTTCTTTTCCTTTTGCGATACTTTAAATTAATTTTGCATCACGTGCATAACAATTAAATAAACTGACAAAAAAATATTAAAATACGGTAAAAGATAAAATCTAACCACTAGACTAATTGAGAGATGGAAGTTTTTTAAGAATTTAATTCAAATTAGTATGTTTTATGGATATTAAATATACAAACTAATTGCATACATTGACCGTTGTATTTAATTTGAATATTTTCTTCTACATAATTTTGTCTATAAAAATATGTTACGATTTTTTTAATTAAATATATATATATTTTTGTCATTGATTGCATACATCGACCGTTGTATTTAATATAAATATATATTTGAGGTTTTTTGGTATTAATTGCATACATTGGCTGTTGTATTTAATTTGAATGTATTCTGTAGCGAAGCACGGGTATTCAGCTAGTCTATATATATAAAATAGTTCCGTAACTGCCTGACTGACATACAATGCACAGACCAAACAGCTGGACCTAAGGGGCTGACATTTTGCATGGTGATTCTTCTTATAATGTAGGGGTGCACTAAGAAAAATTTTTTAAAAATTCTTAGATTTTTTAAAATTAAATTTTAAGCTGTTTTAGTAACTTTTTTTAAGTTTGCATTTAAAATAATAATTTGACGGTTATAAAATTTATATCACAAGAAAGATCATAAAAATTCCTTTAAAATGAGATCTATTTTTAATCTTTATCTCTATTTTCTGATTTTTGATGAATTTTTAAAGATTAGTATTTAGAATTTAATTTATTAAATGCCGATCACGTGATTTCTTTTTCCGGTACTTTAAATAAATTTATCGTCACGTGCATAACAACTAAATAGACAAAAAAAAAAAATTCTTTTCCCTTGCTAATGTGGCAAGTGATCGGACATTATCCACAAAAATATTAAAATACAATAAAAGATATTATGTTCCTCAAACTGTACTATATTCTTTAGTATGTCTTATTACATTTAAATTGAATATTTTCTTCTACATTATTTTGTCTATAAAAATATCCCTTATGATTTTTTTATAAATATATTTTTTTTTGTTTATTTTTACATCCATTGTATACATCGATCATCATATTTATTATAAATATATATATATATATATATATATATATATACATATATTTTTTGGCATTAATTGCATACATTCACTGTTGTATTTAATTTGAATGTACTCCGTAGCAAAGTGTGGGTTTTCAGCTAGTATGTACGTATAATTAAGTATGCTATTATTTACAATTTACAATCAAGGGAAGGAAACACTTTTCATACCAAACAGATGGGATGATATAGAAATTGGGTATAATCATGGTCAAATTATGAGAAAAATTGAAATTAGCTTTAATTTATTGAACTTGGAAAACATTTTCAGTAGACTGAGACATTAGAAAAAATGGATTGCATTTAATTTGAAATTTGACTTTCAATTATTGGATGGAGGGAGATCACTCAGAGACTCCATTAAATATTGCTTTCTCCAATAAACTGTAAAAAGAAACAGCTTAAAACTTGGGTACTTCCAATCAAATATGAATGCCATACTTAAATAAATCACTTTTGTGTTCTAGACACATAGATAAAAATGTCTATTTTAGTTGAAATATCAGTTCTGATATACCATTTTAAAATAAGAAAAAAATCCTCAATATCAGATATGGAATATGAGTGACAAAAGGCTTACCAGTAAAACAAATTGTAACAAATTTTGACCCAAAATAACCATCAGGGGAAAGTTTGCACACATTTGGATGTTGATTTTGTAACTGACCGGCCATTATACATTCTTGAGCACTCAGAAAGTGAGAATTCTGAAACAGAGATCATGATAATTTAAGTAACAAAAATAATGATTACAATCATAAATCAAGGCATTTTTGACACTTTGAGCATGCTTTTCTAAAGGCCTTGTGTCACTCAATAGCCTTTAACTGCTCTATGAGGTTGAGTCTTTCACTTCTTTAGGACCAGTCATGTATGCTTCTGCCGCAAATTGAACCTAGTCCATGCACAGGCCCCGCCTCTCCTGCGTGTGGGCTGGATCAGGGCACTGCAAATTGAGCCCAGCACACACATCCATGCCAGCCTAGCACTATGGCGTCCGAGGTTGAACTTCTCATGGATTTGGAATCGGAATCAGAGAATGAAGAACTAATATTATTATATTCTACAGTTACCAGGGGGGGATAATGGCAGAAATATCCATGGGGAGTTTAAACTGTCTTACATACATGTATCAATAATTTTTAAATTATTGATACATACTTCTGTACAAGACAAACTAATGTTGACATAACTTAAAAAGTATTTAACCATAGATTTATTCAAAGAATATGTAACTTTGATATCTAGTATAAATCATTATTACACTAGATAAACAATGCAATTAAATAAAATCAAAATTCAGATAACTTTGACCAAATCAGATTATAAATTTAGAAAATTAATATTTCTGGAAACCATACAGCTATCATAAGTATGTATCAATAATTTTAAAAATGCAAAATTACATGAAATTCTAAAATGTGTTCTGTATTTACTACACTTTCTATATTAAAACGACAAATAATAAAAATCTATATAACATAATGGCACTTGTTAACAACTTTGTAAACAAGTTCACAATGCTCCGAATGTTTTGCCAGCCAGGGTACTTTGCTATCGTCTATCCAAATCTGACCCACGGCCCACGAAATCTGTGCGACAATCACAGACCTTCCCACGCATGGGTTGGGATCAATATGCAGTGCCTCAGTCAAAACTATGTTTCACAGATTCCCTCACACGTGGGCTGAGTTCAATTTGTGGCGGGCCTAAGCCTGATATTAGATAAAGTGTCATGCAACTCTCTACTCAAATTTTCACTACACATAAGGCATTGCTAGCTAGAAGTCCCCATGTTTTGTATTTAAGGTTTGTTCAAATCATTGCCTTTCATATTATGGTTTCAGTTTTTGGTGTAAGTCTTCAAATCAGTTGACATAAATAAGCACAAATAAGACTGAAAGGTAACAGATCAAGCAATATTTTCTAAACCTTGGCAATAAGATGCATCTTATAAATGATATTTGTGTTTTCAATAGATGAAGCTTTATTGCTATATATCATTGAAATAACTTACCAGACAAGGGGTAATATGCTTGTTTGGTTCTGGATTACTAAATTGATCAATAAAAAGAAATGTCAAATGATTGTGTCATACAAGTCAGTTCAGCTACAAGCAATCTTCTTATGTTCAACCTATATCGACCTCAATGGTCTTTATGATTTTGTAATTAAAATGAGTAACTAAAATTAAAGCAGCAAAGATTTTTTGAGGCAACATGATAATTTTTTACAAGAACTCAAAAGAAAGATGAAGTAAAATCTTTTGGATCAAGAGAAAAATGCTCCTAGACCAAGAAGAAAATTGTCAGATAAATTCTGACTCACATAGACAGGGTGTTTCAAAAAGAATCATCCGATTTAAATAAATCATAACCATTTATCTTTTAATCCATTTTGATCAAATAATGTATAGGCAGAAAGAGGGAAATCTCGAGTTTCACACAGTTGCTGATAAGTAGCGATAACATTCTTTCTTTGCCTACCACTTCAGTGTTCGTAAAAATGGCAACTGCACAACAGAAATCAAAGAATCATCTGATTAAAAAAAATCATAACTATTCATCTTTTAATCCGTTTTGATCGAATAATGTATACGCAGAAAGAGGGAAATCTTGAGTTTCATGCAGTTGCCGACAAGTAGCGCAAACGCTCTTCCTTCGCCCACCACTTCAGTGTTTGTAAAGATGGCAACTGCACTACAAAAATCATTTTGTGTTCTACATTTTGCGAAGTGTGAATCGGTAACAACTGTTCAGAGTGATTTTCGTCGACAAAACCCTGGTAGATTGAAGTTCCTACCTCTCAGAGCATTAGGCGATGGTATAAACAATTCCAAGACACGGGTTGTCAGTGTACGCATAACAGCTGTAAAATCAGTGTAATGCAGACAAGCTCGAAAAAGTTTGGGACAAATTTGCCTACCGTATAGACATATGTCGTGCATCCAAAGGTGGCACGTATACATCCAAAGGCAATATTGAGCACCTTTAATTTGGTGTGTAAAAAAACTTTAATGATTAAGCATGTAATATAAAATTAATTTTAAGTTTCTACGTTCAATAATTTTCATAATAGACTCATTTCAAATTGGGTAATTCTTTTTGAAACACCCTGTATATAAAATAAAGATTGAAATTTTATTCATATCCATCATAAGATTCATAACCATCTTAAAAAGAACTTAACTGGCACACAGATTTTGTTAAGAATCTTAATTTAATGAATGTTTAACAATTAGTAAAAATACCATTAAATTCATAAAATATACTGAATCAGACTTACTCTTTATTGATGTCAAAACACAGAATATACAACAACAGTTAACACATAGAACAATAGTTAGAACATATTTTATGGAACATAAACCATGATGTTAAATATACAGAACATCTTGAGTATATAACAGTCAATTTTATTTAAATGTTACCCTATCACACAAAATTACTGGAAGAACAATAATTTAACAAAACCTACTATGGACAACTATGATGACACCTCTCTCAAAAGAATTTGTAAATTGTCAAACATCAACCCTATTATCCTGCTTGATAAAAACAAATTTTTTTAACAAAACTGACAACACCTACATAACTTTTCTTCTCTCCATGGAGGATTAGGAGGGCTTTCAACTTGCTTTCGAAGATAAAACTTCTTTAGTGGAACAGCAAACTTTGGTTTAGAAGCCAAAAAAGAAAGCAAACGGGAGTAGGTGCAGGGTGTCTACTGAATTTTAGGAATCTCTTAATAAAACTTAGAAATATAATATCACCCAGTGGCTAAGTGGTTAAGGCATCAGCCTGCGACGCGGGTTCGATTCCCGCATAAGACTTGGTTGTATTCTGCGGAACCGGTCAGTCTTCTGCCTCCAAAAGGAGCCCTGTCTAGAAAGGGGAGCTGCAACCCATCGTCCATTGCCAGTGTCATCGTTTGTTAATAAAAATTCTTCTGTGATTGTGTGATTTGTGTTTCTATTTTCTTATATTCATATGTACACCGGACTGGGGTGTAATGTCGTCAGCCCCCTGGGACATTAGTAAAAAATAAATAAATAAATAAAATAATTTTTTTAATTAAAAAAAAACATTAATTAAGTGTATTTTATGGGATCTATAATAAATATACAAAGAAAACTGTAGACGAAGTATGAAGAACATGGAAAAAACATGTTTATCTGCCTGATGCTCCACATTAATCGAGATATATTTATAGATAACACTTTCCAGATGTAAATAATAAATTAAGGCAAGGTAACAGATCTTCAATCCTTGTGTTAAGCTACTGGGGACTGTCCCTGTATTTATCAACTTTTCTGGTTGACAAAGATAGATGTTTCAATAAAGAGTGCATTTAAAAAAAAAAAAAAAATTTAGGTGGTAAATTTTTACAACAAAAGTAAAATTGTATTTTTAAAAATATTAAATCAATTTTTTTAAAATAATCATGTTGAAATTCAAGGTCTACTTCTGTAAAAAAAAAAAAAAAAAGCTGGACTCTAGATTAGATAAATATTGAGTAAATTTCCTTCATCTTACCATAGAAATCAAGGATCTGCAAGGTTAAGGGTTTTACCCCCATAAATATTAGGATGTTTAAATAAGTACTTTTCAACAAAGAAAAACTTACAATGTTACGGATGTGCTTAACAGTGCCTTTTTGCAAATCCTCTGCAATGAGGTCAGTGAAAATCCAACCAACTTTCACCAAGCCTAAATTTTTTGCTATTTTATCGACAATACTCGCTTTGTCATCAGGCAAAATGCGTAAAAAGTCTCGGGAACCATCCTGAAAAGTTGAGAGAGAAATAACTTTAAAAAACAAATCAATATTCGAAAAGGCCATAAATTGATATTTGAATAACTCGATTAAAAATTTTGGCAGTTTTGTTAAACTATTTTTCTACAAAATCTTTTAAGACA
This sequence comes from Dolomedes plantarius, assembly GCA_907164885.2. Lineage (NCBI taxonomy): Eukaryota > Metazoa > Arthropoda > Arachnida > Araneae > Dolomedidae > Dolomedes > Dolomedes plantarius. Next base: position 126,612,646 of record OU015503.1, read on the forward strand.
GGGTTCAAATTTAAAATTGGACTTTCGAACAATACAAAAAGTGATATATACCAAGTCTCTTAGACTCATTCTTGCAGCATTTTCAGGACTCTCCTGGAGCATTTCTAAATTTTTAATTCTCTCACTGAGATTTAAGAACATTTAAATTTTTCAATAAATATCTGAAAATTATTTAATATTCTTAAATAATTTTCAGATCTCAGCTTAACATTGTAAAACACATTTATGTAATTTTAAATAAATGGTAGCAATAATATTTCAATTTCAATGAATACTGTGCTAAAATATGTCTAGTAAGATACCAAATTAAAAACCAGGGCACATTTTTTAATGATATTAAAATATTTATACATGGTGATAGGTATTCCTGAAAATACCAGATGTAAATCACTAAAATAATTTTTTCTTTATGTTTTACTGGTAATATTTTCCAAATTTTTAGTACAAAATTGCATAAAAATGCACTCCTACAAATTAAATTTTATTGATCAAATTTCAACTTTAGATTGTAAGGCATGTGTTTATACATTTTTTTTTATAAGGTACAAAAATATTTCAATTTTATGAATACAATTGTGTGAAAAATGTCTAATAAGATATGAGAGAGAAAAAAAAAACCTTGATTGGTTGCATTTTTTAAGGATAATACATACTGTTGGTTTATATAGATACTAGATACAAATCAGCAAAATAAATTTTTCATCGATATTTTACTGGTTATTTTTTTTTAGTGTCTCCCAGTAGAAACTGCCCCCCCCCCCCCAATAAAAAAAACTTTCTATGAATATATTTTTATTGATTAAGGGAACAGTGAACCTTTATTTGAGCAAATCTTGGCATTGTAATATTGATTGTGTTATTCTAAAAATATATATATTTCTGTAGATTAATACTACCAAAATAATTTTTTTCAAGTAAAAAATCATTTATGAAGATTCTACGAACTAATTTATAAAGTGTAAGTGTAGTAATAAACTTTAAATCTGTTTCTCTTAAAACAGATTTTTCAAGGTTTTTAGATTTTTTGAATGTCCCATGCTACTTAATTTTTGTTTAAAACTCATAAGGAAGAATCCTGATACTGTTTGCAAAACAACTGGATATGCATTTTACAATCCGACTTCATTAAGGTAATTAAATTTGATTTATAACTTATTAAAAGGCAAAATTTTGAGGAAAATCGGGATGGAATTCAGAAAAAAAATCTCAAAAATTAACTATTCAACAGATTAAATAATTGATACCCAGATTTATTTGTTATAAAGTGTAAAGTGATTAAAATGCAAAATCGAGGAAATATCTCAAAAATTAAGTAGCAAGAAGCATTTTAAAATTATAAACAAATAAATTTCAAATTTTTTAAAATTTTTTTAAATTATAATGAGATTGGAAATTTCTTTTAAAGTATTCTATATATTTATAGTGAAAAATATATATGCACAAAATTTTGTATCTCTATGATGAAAAGTAAAAAAAAAATAAATAAATTTTAATGTCCACCGTTCCTTTTTAAACAGATTTCTACTGACAGCCTTGAAACAAATATCAATTTTATACTGATCATCTTTAAAAGGCCATAAATTTATTTACAGAGTTGATACAAATCATTATTTGTAAGAATAGATTTTTCTTTCATTAAATTCTGAAATGCTGATTTGAAAAATAAGGAGTTATTTTGGTTAGTAGCATACTAAAAATTTGAATAAAAAGTACTGTAAATGCAAGAATATTAATCTAGACTGGATGCAAAAAGAAAATCACTAAAATTCCACTTGAAATTATGGTGAGAACGTTTATGTATCAAACCATGAGAAAAATACTAACTTGTGGAGGCTCATAGATAGCCGTAACGGTTGCCCGGATGCCCAAGGGAACATCTTTATGAACCTCATAATAACCGTACAGGAATCCAATGCGCTGATGACCAGTTATACGCCAATACTCAAGGAACCTTTCTACGAGTGAGGGATTTTCAAAAGCTATGTTATCAACATGTCGATAAGGCTAGGGGGAAAAGTAAGGAATGTTAGAATTCTTTTAATCTATTTCTCAAATGTTTTCTTCTCATTCATCAAAACCAAGCATGGAAACAAAAGAAGAGTAGCTGAAATTAACTTACCTGCCGGTTTAACGTGAGAGCATTAGGCTGGCATTTTGTGCAAATACCTTGTGGCCATGGTAGGTGTTCTTTACATCCACTTTTAATATTACAGGTGATATTCTCTAAGGGTGCATACTTCCCTCTGTTACAAGAAGTAGATACAAAAATTTAAAAAATGTACATAAAACAGGGTACAAACATGGTAAATAAAAAACAAAAAAAATATTTCAGCTAGTCTCTTCTAACGAAACTACCGCAGGTTATTAATGTAGGATTACTTATCATTGCTTACCTCTCCTCCCTTCCCCCACATTTTGGTACTTTTATGTTTAACAGTTTATTGATACTGGGTTTGGTGCGTTGCCAAAGATATAACTTGCGACGCCGGACAATATTTCTCTCTGGAGGACTGTTACTGAGGAATGTAATCCTACGTTAAAAATTTATAACAGTTTGCACAACTCTGAAACCTCTTCTGTACCTATGCAAGGAGAGCAAAGCCCTTCCCATGTTCTGATATTTTAAAAAGTTCTACCTTAGCCAGCAAAAAAAAAAAAAAAAAAAAGTTATAAAATTTAAAATACTATCTAAAAAGCCCCCAAAACTGTGTACGCTTTTTGATAATCAGCTAATTTATAATTATATCTAAAAGAAATCAAATTTTAAAGAAAATATATAATTGCATTATCTTAAATGTTTTCTTCCTACTTTATATTAAGTAGCTGATTATACATCGAAGATTTTACAATCCTTGGTATCATGGAATTGACTTTTACTGTATATAATAATCATGACATATATATTACAACAGAAGAAAGTAAGGTGGATGATTTTACCTCAAATAAATATTAGAGATTTAAGACATATTGGTTTGCCAAATTATGAATAAAATTATTTTAAACTACCTAAAAATTTAACAATTATTGGGAAGTGTTTGGAGAGGAAAAAAAAAATTTAATGCTCCATTTTAGAGATAGGCAATGCATTTTGACTTATAGATTTTCAGGCCAAGAGCAAGCTCTGAGCTTCACATTCACTAATATTTTGCACCCTACAGTAAGCCTCAATAGTCAATAAAATGGTTGAACATCAAATTTCTGAACAAATACTGAAGTGAAAAACAACTTTAAGGTGACTGCCTACGTTGAAAAGGTCATTTTTTTACTATTTCAGTCAATTTCACTTTTTGCAAGAATCGTGTAATTCAATCTTTTCTCTTTTCAACACTGTTTTGATTTTCATTCTACATCAATTACAAGCAGAGTTATAGCTATTTAAAAAAACATTGTCTGATACAAAATTGAAGTGATAAGCAAATTTGAATGCGTTTCTCTCAGAATTATGTTTTTTAGCACAAATCTCTACCGTTATCATGATATCTCACATAATAATGTATATAATTTGATAAATTTTTAGGAAATGTTTTAGACAATATTGTTAATGAAATGATGTACAATAATAGATCTATAATAAATAGTTTTTTATTTGGGTCTGTTTTTATAAGGAAAGGAATGACGAATCGGGGAAAATTTTGATACTGAAACATAAAATCATGAGCATTATTTTTGCATTTTAAAATTTCTCTTAGATTGTCAGTCATTTTGATAATAACATATTATATGTATAATCTGTGAGAAGGAAATTAAAATAGTAGCGTTAGAATTTTGTGCAGAGTGATGGGGTTTTAGCTAAATTTCAATAAAAATTACTTCAAATTGACCAATTTATAAAAAAATATGGTATTTGCAAGTTTTTGATCCTTTTATAATTTTTAAGTGCTATTTTACCATAAAAGACCAAAAAATCTTTTTTATTCTCACCCTAAAAAAAATCTAGTCAAAATTGACTCATTGATACATCTATACACACATACATATATAAACAAATATTTTGCAAGAATTTAGAAATCATAACATACTTGTCAATGCCTCCTGTTAATTTTCTAAGATATGAATGAAATGACATGTGCTTGATCTTCTGCTCTCGCAAATAATCTTCGTCATAAGGCTGCAATTTGAAAACAAAATTATTGGCCACATAACACAAGTTCGTTATTACTACAGGAGAGGGAAAACACATATTTGAGGAAACAAGAAGAAAAAAATTCCTAAGGGGGAAATGATCAATTTATTGGGGTTGTCATTTATAAGCCTAAAATAGAGAGTAATGCAAGCGGAGAAACGGAAAATAAATATAAAGGAAATAGCTGAAAACCCGTACTTCGCCACAGAGTACCTTCAAATTAAATTCAACGGTCAATGTATGCAATTGATGCAAAAAAATAAATAAATGAATAAAAATAAAAAAAATCATATGGATATTTTTATAATAATATAGAAGAAAACATTCAAATTAAATCTAATAGAACATAGTACAGTTTGAGGAATATTACTTTTATTGTGTTTTAATATTTTTTTGGATAATGTCCAATCGTCTGCCGCATTAGCATGAAAAAAAAAAATTTTTTTTTGGTCTATTTTGTTGTTATGTACGTGATGCAAAATTAGTTTCAAGTATCACAAAAAGAAAAGAAACCACATGATCCACATTTAATAAATTAAATTCTAAAATTTAAATTCTCTAATCTTTAAAAATTCCCCAAAAATCAGAAAATGGAGGTAAAGATTCAAAAAAGATTTCATTTTAAAGGATGTTTCTTGTGATATAAATTTTATAACCCTCCAATTATTGTTTTAAATGCAAACTTTAAAGAATGTTTCAAAAACAGCTTAAAAATTTAATTTATAAAAATCTAAGAAGAATATTTCAAAAATCTTTCTTAGTGCACCCCTACACTATAAGAATGATCATGCAAAATTTCAGCCCTTGAGGTCTAGCGGTTTGGTCTGTGCGTTATATGTCAGTCAGTCAGTTACAGAACTGTTTTTTATACATATAGATGACAAGAAATACCTCAGCTACAACTTGAGGAGATGCCACAAAATAGAAGGGTGGTCTTAAAGTATGGTTTTCCTTGAATTTGAGTAGGTCATCTCATAAGGACACAACATATGTTTTCACCAGTGTTTGAAAAGTACATCTTTCAAATGGAATTAATTATTCAGAAAAGAAAAAATTCAGATTTATAGATGGTTGAAAACATCTATGTGCATATCTTATGAGTAAAAAGTCAATTAGATGCAACAGCATATATATTGGTATATTTTAGTTATTATTTCTGTTAAAACAAATGAATTTATAAATCATGTAAAATTGCATATATATATATATATATATATATATATATATATATATATATATATATGTATGTATATAAGTATATATATATATATATAGTATATAAGTATATATATATATATATAGTATATATATATATATATATATATATATATATATATAAATAAAATTTGGAATACCCCCCACACTACCCAGAATGTTACAGTTCCGGTACCTCAATTTCTAGAAATTGAGCACTATATATATATATATATATACACTAGATGTATTACCCGGCTTCGCTCGGGATTCAGTTTCTGTTATTATTTTTTTCAATGATTAGCCTCATGTTATGATGTTCTACAGTTTTCGCTAAAATTCTTTTGCGGTAGCAAATAGCATTAGTTTGTTGTCGGTGCTGTCGTTGTTCATCGCTTTCCTCTCCTTTCGATGTTGAAGCTCGAAGAATATCATATGTTCGACGCGTTAAAAGTTTCTTCATCAGTCTCACTGCTTCGGATCACTACAATTCGAATTCTGTTACCTTTGAGCTCTTGGGAATGTTTTTTCTTCAGATTCTTGTGTGCGTCTAACTGCATTTCGAATTCTGTTGCCTTCGCGCTCTTCTGTTTTTTTTTTGTTTTTTTTATCACATTGCTCATTTCTCAACAATCTTTGACATTTTCCCCTTACTTCTGCAGGATTAAAAGTTGCTCTCCTCTTTTTGGGCATTTTAAAGCATTAATTTACAGCTAGTCTATAACGTTTCAATGGATTTATTATTATAGAAAAATAATCAATAATGTTTGAATGGATTGAGATCACATTCAATATTAAAACACAGCAAATCTGGTAATTATTATAGAAAAAGTATATACACGTATTTTATGCTCGGAATTCTTTCTCAAAACTAAATCGTCTGCTACGTTTCAATGCCACTTTCAGACTTTCTTAATTATAATATACACGTATTTCATGATTGTAATTCTTTCTCAAAACTAAATAATCTGCTGTTTCAATGTCACTTCAGTTATAAAAATCATCGCGTCAAGGCTAAACGCACGTGTTTCTAGCTAAGTCAATGTGTCCTGCAGTATATTTGAGTTTGAACAGGTAGCTTGGGATAGTTTCAATTCATGAAATGGATAGATAACACATTCATTGAAAATGAATGACTTTCCATCCTTATATTATCATTTTTAAAAAGAAACATTCCGGTGTTACCACGTACATGAAAATAATATATCAAATTCATTCTTGCATGCGCCAATATATGAATAAATCACGTTTTTAATTCATGTCTATTTATTTTTACGGAAATGTTATAATTTAATTGGCAACAATGAAATGTTACAATGGCCTTGAACAAAAATATCCGGGGAAATTTGGCGATTTTCAATATCCATTGATACTTCTAACATAATTCGGGAATGAAACGTCGTAGCTAAATGAAAATAGTCTATAACCATCGAGCAAGTTCAAGCAATAAGTTGACCAAGTTTCATCGCAACTGGATGAACGGTACGGCAGTGCATAAAATACAAACAAACAAACAAACATTCATTTATATATATATATATATATGTGTGTGTGTGTGTGTGTGTCTGAGTGTGTGCATAAAATACAACATTACATTAGCATAAAAGTATATGAAAACGAAAGTTTAAAATATAATGAGGCTGAAAAATTACCTCCCGAGATACGCAATGAACACATTTGCCTTTTGGCCCATGGTGACACCTGCAATTAAAAAAACAAAACTTCTAAATACAGAGATTGCAAAACTTATCAAAACCTCTCACAATTATTTATCTCCTTACACTAACTAAAGCTTGAACGATAAAAAAATGTTTGGGAGCCAAAGTTGAGATGTCGCAATTCCTTCCAAATTATAATCACTTTTCAAGTATATCTCAAGAAAAAATTAAGTGCCAGCACTTACATATACATACAAGTGCATCTGGGTATAAACATATATATGTAATCATTAATATTTTATACTACTTAATATTTACTAATGAAGCAATAAAAAGGTCAATAAAGGAACTAACTCTGGAATAGTTCCCAGAAATCCCTGCTTGTATCACCTTATAAATGTATGTAAAATTCAAAGAATTAATATTTTAAAATTTAATCCAAATGTCATAATTTCTTAGAATTAATTTAATATTTGAATTTGATGTAATGAAGAGATTTAAGACTTTAAACTTAAATTCCCCCCTTCAATAGCTTTTAAAACTTCATGAAATATTTTACATTTTTTAACAAAGAAAATAACATTTTTATAATAATTGGATCAATAAGACAACCTCACTTAAGTGACCATCCAAAACAAAATACTGGATGAGCCTACACAGATATTGAGAAGCCCAATTCTGTCATAACTCATTGTATTGTGGTTATTGTTGCTACTTGTTAACAATACAGGTTTTTTCATAAGAATCTATACATGTGTTGGTAGAATTAAAAGCTGTTTCTGAATGGCTATAAATGTCGTCCCAGATACTCAGCTAAAACCTGCACTCTGGATCTAAAAGCTAACAAATTAGCTCTTTAGTAACAACATTATGCTACATTTTTTTTTAATTCAAATATTTCTACAGTGCCATTACCCTCATCAAAAAAATAATAAAATAAAATAAAATAATAATAATCAGTCCCTTTACAAATACAACATTTCTGATATTAAAAAAATTCCAGTTCATTCTCATTACAAAAGAACAATTAAGGAAATGCACACATAGAGTAAAAAGGATGCATTATAAATTTTTAACTGATACAGTATATTCAGAATTCAAAATAACTTACAGATTGGGATTCCTTTCCCTCTGAATGCAGCCATTCTGTTTCATTAAATATACATCAACATCATCTTCCTTCAAATCAGAGAAGATATCAGAACTAGTGTCAGAAGTGGACGTGGAATTTTTCTGTGATATTTCATGAACTATGGAGTTTGATGTAGATGGAGATGTATTTTGAGAATTACTAGAAGCAGCAGTGTTAGGTACTAAGTAGACAGTATCACCATGTCTGAAATTAAAAAGAAAAAAATTATTTGAAACTTAATTTTCTTTAAAGATTTTACATATATATATATATATAAGTAAAATGTTACGAATTCCTTTAATGACTCTTATTAAACCCTTTAAAAGCATACTCATATCAGAGGGAAATATGATAAGAATAAAAGCATACTCATATCAGAGGGAAATATGATAAGAATTTATACTCTGTAGCAGATGTCTTTGTGTCATTTCTATATTTATGCTAAATTTTACTGCAGCATTACAACTAAAAATCAAACTTTGAAAAGTTATAAACATTTATATTTCAATAAATTCTAAATTTATAATTACTTTTCAGGTGCTAAACATAAATTAAAATAACTTACAGCAGATAAGATGTTTTCAATACTTCCTTAGTTAATAATCAGTTTAATTTAATGCATGTAATATGTTCAATGTCATATCTGTATATTTATGTAGTTAATATAATCACAGTGAGAGAGAGAGAGCACGAAGAAATATGAACAGAGGGCATTCAGTCAATATACAGGGTGTCTACTGAGTTCCTGATAACCAACCTTATGAACTTTGGAGCACTCTATAAAAATATTTCTATGTGTCAGTACAAAAATCATTAAAAAATAACTTTACATTTATGTCTTGTCTGGAGGTGCTGAGAATGTACATAAAAAACTGCAGATCACTTTGCTATCACGATCAAATGCTCCACATGGAGGCAGATCTACACTGAAAATTCACCAGCTCTATTTTACACTTTAGCTTCCCTTAGCATTTCACAATTAGTAATTTGCAACAGTTAGAGCAGGGTCATGGTGAGTTGTTAAATGAACAGATATATTTTTTCTTTCATATTTGGAATTGAGGGTATGATGGATATTATCAAAAGAGCACTGTCCACTTTAACAATAACACACAAGTAAAAAATAGTGACTGTATTTTCCTAATTCAATCATTGACAATCATAAACTGAAAATTTTTCTATTTACCCTTAAAAATGAGTATTTTTTAAGGACTGAAAGCAAACGAAAATGAAGTTAAATAATAAAGAAGCTCAAGTAAAAAATTAGTACTTTTTAAGGGCCGTTAGGGACTGTTCAAAACCTGTAGTATAAGACAAGATAAGTTTTTTAATTGTGTCTTCTATGTTTTTGCACCCCTGCCACTAAAAACAAAAGTCTCATGCAGAAAATGAATAAAACCAAACTATCAGTTATAATTGAGGATAGTTGCATGTATTTGCATGGTAAATATATGGCACAAAAATATTCCAATTTTGTTGAATATGATGCTGAAAATATTGAGCCAGATGCCAACAAAAATATTTAAGGGTAACAATATATTTTTTAAATTAAAACAAATATATTTTTGTATGTTTGTATGGATTCTTTCAAATACTAGAGGGAAAAAACTAATAAAAATAATATAAAATTCATATTTTACGGGAAATTTCTTCCGTAGCAAATATTGTAAAACAGTAAAAGAGAATATTGGTGGTCAATAAATTTTCCATAATACCAGGGACCAAAAATTAAAATAGTTTTTGTCAATTCATATTGAAGTCTTTGATAGAAATCATTATTTGTAATTAAAAAAATTTCTTTCACTAAATTTTGAAATTTAAAAAGCTAAAAAATTTGGAACAATTTTGTTTACTAATAGATGTACAGACAATTTTAAAGTACAATTAGTGAATAAATACTTTTAAAATAACAAAAAAAGTAAGCATGAATATCAAATTACAGAAAATAAAAAATCATTTAATATTTTGAGGGTATAAATCTCATAAATTTAAAGGTAAATAGAATTGAGATAAATTTTATTTTATTTTGATGAGTAAAATTATTACAAATATCTGTTTAGCAAAAATTTCTGGTATAAGTGAATATATTTGCCATATGCAAAATAAAAATATACACCTGAGTAAAACTAAAAATTCTCATTTTAAAAAATTTGCTAAACAAAATTTTGCACCTCAGCAAGAATTTCATAAAACTTGATTTTGTATACGCTCCATTTCTTCTAATTATATATATATACTTTTTAAATTAATTAAAAAATAAATTTTAAAGAAAACTGTAAAATATTTTCAAAAATTTTAAATCAAATTTATATTTTATGTAGGTTTAGAATTTATTTTCGGTTCTTTGTACAAATCATTATTTGTATGTTTATTATACTTCTTTGAGAGAAAAGTAAACAGCTCAGAAATTCTCATAAAGCCTATCCATAAAATAACCATAAATTTTTTTAATTAAAACTGCAGTCAAAGAGTGATTTTCCTTGATCATTGCAAAAAATCAGTTAGAAACATTAGATCTTTCATGTTTTTGAAACTCGGATGGAATGTAAGGTATGAGTTGGAGAAAAATTAACTCATTTTCACAATCAAACTCATTCACAGTAGGTTCTCATTTTTAAATACTAAATATCTAGCTATTTTAAGAACCTAATTAAAGATATATATTTTAAAAAATATTTCTTTTGACAGACAGAGCAATATTCTAGTAATGCAATTATAAATAAGTGTGTTTCCTAATCATTTGATCTATAACAATACATATGATATATAACTTATTTTAATTAAAAATGCTACTACAGACAGACTACACAAAACATAAAAAACATAACAGATATGTCAAACACTACCATATTTCAATCATGGAAATGTGTCTTTATTAGACATCATTCATTGAGAAACACTTATTCTTTTTAAAGTATATCAAAATACTATTAAATTTCAACATTATTGCATTGATCAGTAAAAATACTGCTTTTTAACCGATGAATTGGGAAATGCCTTTTGCCTGGTCTAAGACACATGCTCATGGACCAAGATAACATTATCCCCAGCAGCATCTGTATTGATCTCTTATGATTCAATCCAAACTGAAACCAAGGGCATATTTCTCAGTTAATCTCTGTTCATAAAAATAGTTTTAAACATTGGGTAGCAAAAGTTAAGAACTTTTAAAGGAAACCTTTTTGTCAAAATTTAATGGCTCATGATGACAAAAGGGGTGGTGGGTGGAAGTGTAGATCCTAATAAATTTAATGCACGACTCACCCTGTACTTTTAAAATCTCCAAAAACACTGTAAAAAAGAAACAAGCGAGAGAGGTGGGGGGGTCTAGGAATCTTCATGGACTTTTCTAGGCTAACTAGATCTTTTTCTTGACTTTGGTAACTGGTACACATACTGATAAATAAAATAGCCAATTAAAGCACTTGTTAATGCAAAATAAATCTTTAATATTTTGAGCTTTTGCAGTTAGGTAGTCTATGAAATGTTTCTAAGTTACATTTAACTTGAAACTTGACATTAACATATAACTTAATAAATAAATTATTTTTAATATTTTCTAGTATGGGTAACATTTAAAGTAATTAACAGTTACACTAGTTCAGATATTTCCAAAAGGACCACCCATAATTTGATCAACACAGACATTTTCATTGATTATAATAAAACTATTTATATGATATTCATTGTAAATTGCAGCAAAAACATATTCCAATTATTTAAAGAAAATCTTTGGAGCAATGTATTTTTGGGATAATTGAAGATCAGATGGAATTTGTATGGCATTTCAAACATACAAGAGGGATAAAACATTTTTGAAATCTATACATTTTAATAAAAAATGACAAACATCTATAACACAGCTCATCACACTCTCTTCTGAATTCCAAAAATTAAGGCTCACTCTTGGGAGAGAACCCAGATATATTACATTTCATGTAGTGAAAAATCCAGTTTCACACAATCCAATTCTTTCTTGACTAATTTTTAAATATGCAGCTTTTGCAGAATGCACTATCAATTTCTGCTACTGGTAAAGATCCCATTTATTGCATCATGATTTTTACTTAACATTTAATTCTCACAAGCCAAAAATTTTGTGCAATACAGCTGTATTCTCAGTTCATGAAAGAAAAGACAGCCAAAAAATAAGAATTTTCGCAAACACTAGAAAAATTAAACACTTTTAGGGCCTTGAGAATGAGTTACAAATATGTGCCTTTTTATAAATGCTAAGCACTGTGACTATGCAATGACTATCCTAGGAGCAATCTCAGCTAAATTTCATATGTACAGTTCATTCTATTAAATGAAGACTATATATAATCAGCAGGTTTAACATATGCATATCCAGCCCTTTTTCTAGACCTAATTATATATATATATATATATATATACAGTCGAACCTCCATATATCGAAGTAGCAAAATGCCGGAGAAAAATTCGATATATAGAATTGATCTTTGTTTTATCATAATTCTCCTAAAACATTAAAATTAAAGCTAATTTTCGTATACGAATCTCCATTTCCAATTTATATGCGAATCACATTAAATGAAAGTTAACTAAAAAATGAATTAATGTGAAAGATTTATTGAGTACTATATACCTGTAAAAAAACAGTAATCCAGACAGTGGTTACAGTGATCACAGTTACATTCTTTAAAAAAAAAAAACTACGAATATCTTGCTGAACAGCCAGTTTTGCGGAAAGTTCATCAAAGAAATGCTCGCATTTATTCAGTCCATTAAAAACTTTATCAGGGGTCCCCGAAGTATTGTTTCAAACGCCAAAAATTGGGAGATTTTATTCTAAAGTGGAATAAAATCTCCCAATATGTCGTGAAAAAAATTTCGATATATAGAGATTTTTTCGATATATAGAAACAGTTTTTCTATGTAATGAACATGGAGATTTGCTAAGAGTTCGATATATAGAAAATTTCGATATAGGGAAGTTCGATATATGGAGGTTCGACTGTATATATATATATATATATATATATATATATATATATATATATATATATATACACTAGTTGTTTACCCGTCGTTGCCAGGGTATTTATTTACCCCAATTTTTTATTAGACAAGAAAAGGAATGAATTCTACCTATAGTATAAAATCAAAGTAATTTTATTTACAGGTATTTAAAAGTATATGTACAGTATACAAATTATAAAGTAAAATTACAAATTCACTATAATATTAATTTAACTCAAAACTTGATTATAGGCAACATTTTTAGTATCCCCTATTCAACTCAGCAACCCCCCAAAAATTTTGGATTCGACACTACCCTCAGTCATTTTGGACATTTCATTTTTCACCCCTTCTTTCCCCCTCCTCTTCCAATGCTGATGGGGGGGGGGGGCTAAATTTCCACTTAAGTGTCACTATTCATCTCATGGACCTCGAAAACTATGGATTAGACACTACTCTCGGCCATTTTGGACATTTTATTTTTCACCACTTCTTCCTCCCTCTCCCCCAATGCTGATGAGGTTGAATTTACACTTAAACAGCATCGGGAGTATCACTATTCCTCTTCAGCAACCCCGAAAACTATGGATTCAACACTAATATCAGTCATTTTCGATTATTTTTACATGTTCCCTCCTGCCCCCTAGTGTTTCTTCCTAGATTGTAAGTCATATGTGTACCATGTTTGGTTGAAACTGCTTCAGGAATTCCAGTGATGCTGGAACATACACACATACATCCATTTATATATAAATATATTAAAAAATCCTTGATTTTAAAGAAGTTTCCATTGTTTCAGATTTCAGTTCAAAGTTTGAAGCAAGCTGCATAAATATATTGATATTCAGCAACCATTATTCTCAGAATACTTATGAGACAAATCAATATTTCACAACTAACTTTTGAAATAAGTACAAAACTTACTTAATATCATAGTTATTAAGCCTTTTTCTATCTGAGCAGATTAAGACTTGCTTCCTAGCTTTGTCTTTATATATACTGAAAACAAGAATGCTTTCAAGATCAAAGGCACTTTTGACCTGCAATTAAAAACATTGAAATTTAATTGAATACTGTTTACATATTTCTTAATGTATAAAAAGATGTATTTTACAACTTGGGTGATGAATTTGAAAAGCTTTCTGACATTAGTCCCCTAAAAAAATTTTTTTGAAAGGGGCTAATAACTCCAATATTGTCCCACACACAAGAATATTTGTGAATACCATCATACTGTATATGATAGAGAGAATAGTTTGAAAATTTAAATTACTGCAATTTTACATTCACAGAAATGCTCTTTTTTTAAATTCTCACAATTCTTTAATATTTCTAAATATCTTGATTAAGTTTTACAGGAAAGAAGGGAAAACAGGGGAAAATGAAAACAGGAACACACAAAATAAACAAAGGGCTACATGTAATGGCCACTATGAACAATTTACAAATGCATTTGTGAATTCTTCATGATGGCAATCACACTTGAAGCTCCTTGACCTGACTATAAATTGGTAGCTAGGTATACATAGATAGGTAAAAGTGTTTATATGCTGAGAAACTTCCTAGCTACTTTAACCTTTGCACAAAGAGAGATTCACAAGCTCAAGGTCTTTATGTACTTTGAAATATAAATGATACACAATCCAATTTGCAATGAGGTGATAAATTTTATGAGGTCCTAACAAAGTTGAAAAGGATGACAGAATAGGAACACGCCTTTTCTATCTATGTTCACCTAGGTTGATAATGCTCACAAGGCAAGAGGTCACCAAAACTCTGCCACAGTATGCACATATAACTAGTCTAACTTATTCAGTATGTAAAATATAATGAAGAAATTAAATTACAATTTCTAATAAATGTAAACAAACTAATAATCTTGTTTCTCAGTTAAGCTATTTAATAGTTCAGATGTCTTATTAAATAATTTTTTAATACACAAAAAACAGAAAGAATTCTCCAACAGAAATGCAATTAACTGTATAAAAAAAAGTTTAATAAGAATTACACATAAAGCTTAAATTCTCCATAATCAAATATGAATATGGTTTACAGAAATCTCAAGGTTACAATTCATTAATTAATAACCTAGAATAGTGTATTACAAGTATATAATAATTAATAAATAATAAAGAAAATAATTGGTATCAATTCCTTAAAGTAATATTCCTAGGTGATCAGGTGAAACATCCATTATTAATCAAACTATGTATATAGTCATTATTACTAGAATAATAACTCCTCATCTAGAGTTTGCCTCCACAATTTGAAATGGGTTGAGAACCATATTACTTCATCAAAAGCTGCTGTAGGCAGTAAGAAAATAGGATAGATTGGAAAGCGAAAAATATTTTATCTAACTAAAAATAAATTACGGATTACTTAAAAAATTATATATATACAAATATTCACTGCTTATAAATTCCTTTTATAATATAAATATCAAAATAATAATCAGTATTTTTTAAATTTATAATATTCGTCTACATGTCTTCACTAAAGGCTTCGTGGACCAGTGTGAGAGATGACAGACCGCTTGTGGCAGGCCTGATCTAGAGTGGTAAAAGAAATTATTTTACCTTTGTCAAAAAAGTTGTAATACTATCTGTTGATTTACAGTCTATTCTTTTATTTCCATCAGGAGATTGCACTGCTACCAACTATAAAAATGAAAATTTTTCAATGAGTCAGGAACAAGGTTTTTAACTTTTACTGAAAATATTTCTATACAATTAATAATAGGATCAAATATTCAACACAAAAAATAAATAAATAAATAAAATACCATTGTGGGGATATAACTTTTATACAGATGACCAATAAGGAAATAAAATACTTAAAACCGTGTAAAATAAATAAATAAATAAATAAAATGCTACGCTTGTTAAAATATTCATTTTACAAATGATTTTTAAAATATAATTACATTGGCTTATGCTACCTTCTCCTTCTCTGGGCATCTAATAAATATGAAAACTATTAAAATGTTACAACAAAAGAAACTGTCATGTGTTAATCACAAAGGTTCTCAGAATATCACAATATAGACAGACAAGGCAAAGATCAATCCATGGATTACCCCCCCCCCCTACAACAACAAAAAAATTACACAAATTATAAGAGATTTAAAGGAACTTTAGTAGACAGCATTCTTATATAAAGGAATTCAGGCAGAAAAAAAAAACTTTTACCTCCATCCTGTACCATTTATTTAGTCTGAAAAAAATTAAAGGGCTACAGCATTTTAAGTTTACCAAGCCTCAAAAACCATCTACATCACTGATTTTGATTAGTAATGCCCATAAGGGATAGATCCAGGCCTGTAAGTAGGGGGGGGGGGATAGTAAGGGTGTTGGTGTTGTGGAGCTGAACCACCTCTATCTCATAGGGCATAGCTGCCAACCCCCCAAGAAAAAAATAAGGAACACAGCGTGCGACGGAATCGAAAGAAAAAAAAAAAGAGCAACAAGATGTATAATATTTTCTAACACAAGAATAGAACTGTAAAAGTTCGCTTTCAGACAATTCTTTCACAAATTCTGATGTTTCGGATCCTATAACTAAAGTTTTATCATCCTTCTGATTTTTAAATACATCAAATTTCACATTAAATACACATTTAGAGCTAGTTATGTAAGATATTTTCCTAAATCTTGCCAACAATTCAAAAAAAATTCGATAACTTTCTTCTCATCTTGTGAATTTTTGGCTCTTCACTTTGAAACATGACATTATATGTTTCATAAATGACAATCATGTTTTTCATAAAAAATGCTAAAGCATGATCAAGATTTGAGCGAAAAAGAAGAAGAAAGAAAGAAAGAAAGAAAGCGCAAGAAAAATTCTTCTTCCTGCTGCATTATGCGTTTATTATTGGTAGATGATGGTGACTCTGCAAGTGATTTTACTTTTTTTGCTGATTTTTGAGAAACACATGGGGTTGGTTTTAGCTCTTTTACAGAGTTGGGTGAAGCACTTGACATTAATTTAAATTTTTTTTACTAGTATTGGTGAAGCAAATGAGGTTGATTTTACTTTTTTTATTAGTTTAGTTGAAGCACATGATGTTGACTTTCTCTTTCTTTCTAATATTGTAGAAGCTGCTTGCCGTTCAGGAAGTTTTTGTATAGTGTAAGCTGCTAGGAGAGGAAAATATGAATCTCGAAAACACGATGTAGGGGAAAAAAAGCGATGGCGCTGTGTAAGTAAAAATACGGGACATTTTTGCTTGAAAATGTATTTTCGTAACAAAGCTTAAAAAATGGAACGAATACGTTTTTTACGGAACACTTGGCACATACGATAGGGGATTTAAATATAAAATTAGGAGATTTAAATATAAATACATAAATGAACTAACAGAAATCTAACATAACATATTTTCCCCCATATCATAAAATGTTTTTAGTCAGTGCAAACAAGCTTTCTCATCATAAGATATTTCAAAAATGGATCAAAACTATTTATGAACTTAAGATCTTAAGGAAACTTAAGATAACTTAAGGAAAAAAGGAAGCTTAAAAAAGTCTTAAGCTTCCTTTTTCAAATAGAACTAAATTCTGAAAAATCTTAATATTAAAATTTTCTCTTATTTAATTATTTATACTTCACTTAATAGTTATTTATGCATGACTGATGTACTCAACTGTGTCAAGAAGCAAGAAAATTGAAACTATTTCATACTATAGGTTTCATAGCTGGAAAACAATATTATTGCTAAAATCAATAACATTTGAAGAAATGTAAAGGAAGGGTAAATATTAAAACAATCACAATTTTGGGTGGTTGGTTGTGAGCATTATGGTCATTTTTCGCTACATGAGAGATAATTAGACCGGCACCTACTGCTTAAAGCCAATTCCGAACGGCTACAAACATCCATTCCAACAGTAGGAATCAAACCCACTAACTTTGATACCGAATGCCAGTGCCCTAGCGATTCAGCCATCGCCCAGCATTCATTCACAATGTTTCATTGAAAGGTTTGAGTTCAGAATGCTTCATGTCAAATATTTATTCTCAAATTTACATCTACCTACACACAGTAACAAAGAACTTTTAGCATTTCATCTTACTGAAGAAATCTTTTGTTTACTATAAAAATCACATTACATTGCAACTTCACCTGTCATTACTTCATCCTGTTTAGATATAAAGAGCTTTTATTTTCAACTTTCAAAGTAGCCATAGTATGTTTTGAATTTTATTTGTTCATCAATTATAATCTTTTTAGCAATAAAAATTTTAACTTTTTTTCCCACAGAAACAGGAAGGCCTATAAAACAGGATATGAATGATCTTACTCATTTCTTAACACTGTTTAGGATCTGATTTTGCAGTTTTAATGGATATATCCTCAGTCCTGTATACCTCATAGCACTGAGATGATTTATTAGTATTAAAGCTAACAGTCTCTATATCTAGGAAATAATTATCCATGTCAAAACAGTGATATCTACAAAATAAGGCTAATGATTTTGAAATGACTTGAAATGTCCAAAAGTTTTAAACATAGTAAACATTTTTAAGGATTTATATATTGTACATCAAACATCTACAATACATCAAATTTATTCCCATGACAGCCATTTTCTTAAAAAAAAAAGAAAAAAAACATACATAAAAGTAAATAATTTTTCAAACCTATTTCAAAAATTCTCTATACATTAATACCTCATTGATCCAGATCTCCGGATCAGATTTGGTGATACTTTTATATGTTGATATGTTCACATTAATCATTTTTAACTATGATAGCAAGATTCTAACTATAAGTACGTCAAAAAGTCACCTTTTTAGTTTGATCCATTGTACAGTTCCTGCATAGATTGTACAATGAATTATAATAAAATGCTTTTTGTTGAGTTTAAGAAAGCTATACTAGACTTACAAATTCTTTGTTAAGCTATGTGAAAAGTTATTTTTATATTTTTTAATGTCTTGTAAACAATATGTAATTTTGTTACAAAACATAGTTTTTTTTATCGTAATAAATGCTAAGTCTGCTCAGTTAAGGATTTTGTTTTGCTCATTACCCATATTACCCGCATTTTCAACTGTCTGAATTGCCTATGGTCCCAGTTAGTCCCGATAAACAAGGTCATACTGTACTTCAAATATACTTATTAAACATCAGGTACGTATACAAAAACTTAAACATCTCTACCACAGGTCAAAAGAAGTCAGGAAGGGTTTCGTTAAAATCAAGTATTATCACAGCAAAAATATTTCCAAATTTAGAATTTCAGGGACAGTATGAAACAACATCCCTAAATATTCCAGCCATATGATTTATACAGTATTACAGAGTTTATGTTAAATTGAAACTAAAAACAAAGCAAATTTGTAATTCATCTTTTGTACAAAAGAAATGCATTCATTTTATTACTGGCGCCAGATTCTACTGTTTTGTCAACAAGCTCTATCAAACGGAGATCAGTACATTATATGTCATTAATATCAAAATGTTTTGTATTACATGACATAAATCACAACAAGATATTATAGTTAGCATCTAGTGGAACACTTGGAGGTAATTTATATGTAACATTATAGTACAAACTTAAAACATAAGCAAGATTTTAAACCACGGGATCACAATCAGGAATAGTAGAACTCTAAATGATTACATTGTGACACAGATTGTTTATAAATAAAATTTATTTATTTAAAAAGAATAGACAAAATCTAACGTATATCAATAAAGAAACCTGACAGTTCTTAAAATCTCTATAACAAATGCAAAAGTGAAAAGAAAAACCTGAATCGGAATGTTATACATAAGAGGAATTCAATTTATTAAACATTTCATGATTATTTCCCAGTAAATCTTCGCTGACAAATGATTCTGAGTTAAAACACACAAAAAAAGACTGGATCTCACCATTTTCAAAAAAAAAAAAACTGTGGTACTGGTCAAATCATCGATTATTCAACAGCAAGCTTCCACACTTAAAATTTACGTAAGAACTCTTTAATAGCCAAACACAGAACAACCATGATTATTACTTCAACGATAGGATTCACGATTCATGACAAAGCTAAATCCGGAATGATTCCTCTGTGTTCAAAAATTCAAAATTTATTTATTAGGAAATTTGTTATTTAAAAAATTTTAATTTATTTTTCTGTGCATTAAATTCCTTGAGCATAGTTCTAACTCATTTCAAATTTTTTTTTCAAAGTCTCTCAGAAGAAAAATATTTTCATGATTTCATGATAGCGGTTTCTATGCACAGAATCTGGCGGCACTTTCAATGTTTGGTTTTGGTTATCTGCTTACCTTTAACGTGATAATTATATGACATATTAAGATCATGTGCGGCAAAAACAGAGCTTCTCTTTCAACAGAAAGGCATCATCTTCCATCCCATTTCGGTCGCTATGATTTGTAGTAGAAAGGAGACGCTTTCCATCCCTGTGAATTTATTAATTTCATGTAAGAGTGCAGTTCTTATGAGTATTGTTTGTATGTTGGCTGCAAAATTATGTGATGAAACTTTAAATAACATTTTAAAGTAACTATTGAGTTTTCTAAAATCAGTGGGTGATTATTTCATAACTGATGTAAACATATTTTAGATCCATTTAAGGATTTTGAGTGTGGTTTATAATTTGACCTGTATATTTAGAAAAGTGTGGTATTTTAAAACTATTGAACTATATTCTGAATAATTCTTAAAATTTGAATGTCTATTTAATTTATAATGTTATTATATTTTCATATGAAAAATTTTAGAATTTTTCAGATAAAGAATTATGAACTCCTCATTCTTTTGAATACTGAGATATCATCATTAATGACTGTTAGCTTTCAAGACAGTTCCTTATCATCACTAATGACTGTTGGCTTCCTAGCAGATCATTTATAGCTGTTTAGCTAGGTGTATAAATGATTAATAAATAAACAGTAATAATTGAACTTATTAATTTATTCCTAATCTGAGATTACAAAATTGTAGTTGTGAGTCTTACAGTCTTAAATTCAATACCATAGTATAATAGAATGTAACTCTACTGTAGTTTTTGTGAAACTTAACTTTTATATTGTTTTCATAACATCTTTTGCTTCAAACCATAATGAATGAAAAATACACCTATTTGCGATAATTTTTTCATTCTTTAGACCATTGGTTCTCAACGGGGGCAGTGGGAGGATGCTGAGGGGTGGTGAACTGGTTTTGGGCTGTAGGGGGGGCGATGGGTATGTTTTGGGTGGTAGGGGAGCGATGAGCATGTTTTGGCCTTTGAACTTAATTTTAAAACTCCCCAAAAAATTCATTAAATCGATTATCCGGTTTACACCATTTGTACAAGCGCATGCGTTGACCGTTCTATGAATGTTTCATTTGACCCGTGTTTCTTGTGTTGATACTGCCGGCTGTCAAGGAAGTTTTAGGATAGGTTTTGGACCATCCATCCGCATTCAGTGTTATAAAAAATCTCCCATTAAGCAATGATACAGTGCGACGATGAATTCATGAGATGGCTGAAGATGTTGAAGCTTGCTTATGAAAACTTTTGATACCCACCGAATTTTCTCTTCAGGTTAATGAATCAACCTTGCCAAGTACTAATGAGACTTTACTGTTAGCATACGTCCGGTTTGTGAAGGAAGGAAAAATTATTCAAGAGATGATTTTTGCAAGAAGCTTGATTTCAGATACTAAAGGTGAATCTATTTATAATAATGTCAAAGATTATTTTAAAGAGAAAAATATCCCTCTTGCGAACATTATGTCTGTTGCCACCGATGGAGCTCCTGCAATGGTGGGTCGTCCTCGTGGGTTTATTGCCCTTTTTTAGAAAGGTGTACCAGGTATTTTAGCTGTTCACTGTGTGATTCATAGACAGCATTTAGTTGCAAAAAACCTGAGCGACCGTTTGCATCAGTCATTACAATATGTCATCTCTTCTGTGAACAAAATTCTCAGTAATGCTCTCAACGATCAATTATTCGGGCAGCTGTGTAAGGACAACGATGAAGAATTCAATCGCTTGCTTCTACGCACCGAGGTTCGTTGGCTCTCCAAAGGCGCCTGCCTCAATAGGTTCTGAAATCTTTTTGACTCTGAACTTAAGTTCCTCAAAGAGAAAGATGTAGTTCAGTGAGATAGATTGCTACAATTTAAGATTGATGTTGCTTACATGACCGATTTATTCTCAAAATTCATTTGCAGCTTCAAGGTGAAGAGCTCAATTTGATCACAACAAAATCTGTTATTTCTGCTTTCATAAAAAAAACTCACTTTGTGGAAGCAGAATTTTAGTCGCAACGAGTTCAGCCAGTTTCCAATCTTGTCGGATCTGCATAAAAGCAGTGAAATTCCATTCGATGAAACACAAATTTACTGTCAACACCTTGAGTCTTTGCACAAGGACTTTTCTGAGCATTTTGAGGATATTTTGTACCTGGAAGTTCCTCAATGGGTCATGAGCCCTTTTATGAATATTGAGACAGCAGAGATTCAGATTCAAGAGGAATTGATCGAACTTTCAACAAATGAAACTTTGAAAGCCTGCTTCCAGGATGGTGATCGTCTTACAGAATTTTGGCATCAAAGTAACATAAGTCGCCTCTACTCAGGACTGTGGACTATCATGAAATAGTTTTTTATTGCCTTCCCTTCCTACCTTGTCGAGCGAGGATTCAGTGCCTTGACTGATCTAATTTCAAAAAAGAGAAGTCGACTCTAAATCGTGGAAAGAGGGGACTTGCGCCTTCATCTCTCTAAAAATATTGAAGCGAACATTTAGAAACTGGCTTTGAACCATCAAGCACAACCATCCCACTGACGTACTTGATTCTTTCAATGCTATTACTCTTTTAGTGCAATTTTTTTTGCTGTTCTTTTTTAATTATCTAATTAAGAATAAATAATTTTTAAACATAAAAGAGCATTTAAGCTTTTTTTTCATTACTCACTTTAATTTTAATAAAAGGAATGCAATTGCCTTCTAGGGCAAAATTATCGAGTTAAATCAAACGAACTTGGTGTGTAAATCTACTAAAAAAAATTACTCAAATAAATAATATAAAATTGCCTTTTATAATTCTGTAACCCCCCTTCCCCATACTCTAAATCAGTGCTCCGCAACCGCTGTGCCGTGGCACACTAGTGTGCCGCGAGGTGATCTTGACTGTGTCACAGTGATTTTATCGATTATAACAAAAAAATTAACCACTGCATTAAATAAAAATTTTTCTAAGTAAAATATTCCTCTAACTTTTTGTTAATATGCAATTTTTCTGGATCGAAATTATACACAAAACAAAAACATGCTGTTAGCCAAACATTGTATGTAAGCTCGAGCATCATATTTCTGGATTTCAGTTAAGAAAGAATATCCACAAGTTTCTGACAAGGCCATTGCAATTTTGCTCCTATTTTCTACGATATACTTATGCGAACAAAGTTTTTCGACACTGGTTCTAATTGAAAATGACAAACGATCATATTTAAAGGGCCTTGACCATGAACTGTAACTCTTTCTATTATAGAGCCAAATATAAAATGCACATTTCTCAAGACAATCTCAAATATCTCATTAATAAATTAGTTATGTTTAAATTAACTTTGATTTATTAGGCTTAAGTAAAGACCGAAAAAACAAATTTTAATATAAAAATTTAAAGAGAAAATTCTTTTACTTGTAAACTATAATTTTATATTTTTGTTCTTGTGTTGGTGTACAGTTCAAAATGATTTATATAAAACTTAAATGATTATAATTATTTTGATACATAGAGCTATTTTGTTGTTTTTTTTATCTAATAAAAACATATAAGAATATATTGTAATTTATATATTTGCAAGCTATTTCTTGCGGTGTGCCACGGAATTATCGAAAAAAACGTTGTTGTGCCATGGAAGATAAAAGGTTGCGGAGCTCTGCTCTAAATTACAGGATTTTCCCAAAGGGGGGGGGGGGGTTGAAAAATTTTATGCCCCTTAGGGGGGCGGCTGCTTTAAAAAGGTTGAGAATCACTGCTTTAGACTCTTGAAACTATGTGGAAAGTTAACAATCTGTTTGTGCATTTTTGTTTTGAGCTGAGAACGCTAAGGAAAAAGATATATAAAGATATATGTTTTAGAAACTATTGCGACCGTACAAGAATAGATTTGAACCTAGAAAACTGAGAGAAAATATTTGCACCTTTTCTGTAAAAATAATTTTTTTATTTTATTTCATAATTTTTTGCTTGAAATCCCAGACAAAAAGTTATGAAATATAATTAAGACAACTAATCAGAGTAAATGTGTAGGTTGATCACTTCAAAATTTGTATTTTGTAAAATTTTATTGATCTTTTATGATATAACTAGTTGCTGAGCGACCAGCATGGTCGCTTTTAGTTTTATAATTTCTTTTGCAAAACAACTCAACTAAAAGTAATATATCAGGTGGTGAAAGGCAAAGTGGTGTAAATCACATACATGCCAAGTGTTCCGTAAAAAACGCATTCGTTCTGTTTCTTAAGCTTTGTTACGAAAATACGTTTTTAAGCAAAAATGTCCCGTATTTTTACTTCCGCAGCATCATCGCTTTTTTCATCCCTACATCGTGTTTTTGAGATTCATATTTTCCTCTCCTAGCAGCTTACACTATACAAAAACTTCCTGGATGGCAAGCAGCTTCTACAACATTAGAAAGAAAGTCAACATCATGTGCTTCACCTAAACTAATAAAAAGAGTAAAATCAACCTCATTTGCATCACCAATACCAGTAAAAAAATTTAAATTAATGTCAAGTGCTTCACCCAACTCTATAAAACAGTTAAAACCAACCTCATGTGCTTCTCAAAAATCAGCAAAAAAAGTAAAATCACTTGCAGAGTCACCATCATCTACCAATAATAAACGCATATTGCAGCGGGAAGAAGAATTTTTTTTTACGTTAAGCTCAAATCTTGATCATGCTTTAGCATTTTTTATGAAAAACGTGATTGTCATTTATGAAACATATAATGTGATGTTTCAAAGTGAAGAACCGAAAATTCACAAGATGAGAAGAGAGTTATCGAATTTTTTTGAATTGTTGGCGAGATTTAGGAAAATATCTGTCAGAACTAACTCTAAATGTGTATTTAAAGTGAAATTTGATGTATTTAAAAATCATAAGGATGATAAAGCTTTAGTTATAGGATCCGAAACATCAGAATTTGTGAAAGAATTGTCTGAAAGTGAACTTTTACAGTTCTATTCTTGTGTTAGAAAATATTATACATCTTGTTGCTCTTGTTTTTTCGATTATGTCGCGCGCTGTGTTCCTTATTTTATTCTTGGGAGGTTGGCAGCTATGAAGTCACATTTTCAACTTTTTTTATTTGAGGGCAAAAATGTAATCTCTGTGTTCAATTTATAGTGAAATTGCAAATAAATATTATTTGCAATATTATAATAATTATTATGAATTATAATTTGTTCAGTTTATAGTGGATTTTTTTGTAGTTTTTGCAGTAAAACGCTTTTGACTCACTGACTTACACCACTTTTCCTTTCACCGCCTCATATGTAAGGAATGTTACCCTTACCTGTCATCATAAATATACATTGTTAAGGGGTAGTGGGAACTCAGCCCAAAAATTTATAATCATTGCTGAATTCAATATAAGGCTGATTCTAAAACATCATGATTAAAAAATGTGAATTTCCATTACTTCAGAACAGAGTTAAAGACTCAGAAACCCAACACCAATGATTTTAAAAATTACATCCCTCTCTGTATGTACTATTTTTCAAAATTAAGATATCTACGCTTTATCATTACGTCAAATAAAAAATTGTTAGGGAAAATTTTCATTTAAAAAAAAATGGAGTACAAATTCAGCAAGTACCAAAATATAGTGTGGATTACATCACGCTCTGTATGTACTATTGATCACAATTCAGATATCTCCACTTAATCATACCAAATAATAAATTGTTCTGAAAATTTCCTCACTTATAAAGTGGAGTAAAAATTCAGCAAGTACTAAAATATAGTGTAGATTACATCACTCTCTGTATTTACTATTGTTCGCAATTCAGCTATCTCCACTTAATCATATCAAATTAATAAATTAAAATTATTTCGTGACTAAATTAAAATTATTCACGAGTAAAATACAGCAATTAAGTTGTACCAAATTACGTGCTATCGTCGAGCCACTACACACATGCGGACGGCCGCTAATGTTTACATCCGGTAGTTGCAGCCGTTGCCATTCGGAGTGTAGAAATGTCGTCGATTTTTGTGCCGCATACCTACGCGTTTTATATATATAGATTACTTTAAGCATGCCATAAGATTAGCAAACTTCTTTTTAATTTAAATTTCTGATTAATCATCCTTTTTTTAAAATGTCATTTCATATTCACACTTTTCCGTTTTATTACGTCTTTAATAAATAAGTTTTATAATCATGGAAAGCTCCTATTCTTTTTTCATAGATGTTTTTTATTGTCATCTTGCACTTCTGCAAAAAAGTATGTTAATTTCTGAAAAGCATAAAATAACATTCAAGAAGTCTCTAAAATTCCAGTTTTCTTTTATTTTTTTTAATCTTTATTATCATCAATTGTTAGAAAACGATCCCTGTTAAGTATATATTAAGTACATATAAAATGACGGATTTTGCCCATGTCTAGTACATTGTGCAATATTATGGGAAGTTTTACTATAAAAGCTAACTCTTTAGCATAAATAAGTCAGTTGGCCTTGGGATTGGTGTAAAACCTTTTGGGGTAAAACTGAATTGTATGGTGCCTCATTCTCACCAAGCCACTTTTTGTACCAAAGGCTTGGCACATTGATGGGTTACCTAGATTAAGGAATGTAATCACTGCTAATTGTCCCTTCATGGTTCTTCGTTTTGTGTTGTGGAAAATTCAACTATTGTAGGGGTGTATTACAAGTTCTAATGCAAGAGCAATACTATGCAGTAGTAAAACAAACTTAATACAGGCTTTTTTAAAACTCGTAGCTTGAGTTGACATGTTTGCTAGTGCCACAACAATACTGTTACTTCACGTTGATCCGGCTACACCTTGAATCTGCAGGTTATATAATCAGCAAAACAAAACACAATATACATTGGCTTTAGTTGTATAAATTTCATTGCTATATTTGCCAATACATCATGTAGGAGCATTCAATTAACGGACAAACATTTTCAGTTATCTGCTAGTTGTTACACTTATAAAACCATGTATATGTCATTTGCAAAATAACTCAAACTTAATCTAAAGAGAATAAATAAAAATGCGCATTCAACTTTAATATCTTAGGAATGTGAAGCATTCAACCTCAGTCACTTACGAATGAGCATTACCGAACTGAGTTCAAATTTTATAGTAACCCTCATATGCCATAAAATTGAAGATTTTTCTGCTAAAATACCAAAATTCAGCTGCTAATCACCTCATTTAGCATTTTTAGCAAAATCGCAAAACTTGAAAAAACTGTTTGGCGATAATCACTTGGGACTATACAATTCGGCTTAGCCCCTATTTTGTTCAGAATTCAGACTTTAAAACAGTGTGACAGCCACAACTCACAATATTAATGAAAACTGTATCATGGGGACACCATAGTTAAATGATAGATCTTGATTTTACTGTGGTTTTTAAGTTATTAAACATTTGAAATTGAACATTGCTCTGCAGTTGTGATTTAATGAAATGGGAGAGAAATGGTAAAAAAAATGAATTATAGTTTATGAGGATCTAACAGTGTACAGTTC
The DNA here is from genome assembly GCA_907164885.2 of Dolomedes plantarius. Lineage (NCBI taxonomy): Eukaryota > Metazoa > Arthropoda > Arachnida > Araneae > Dolomedidae > Dolomedes > Dolomedes plantarius. The sequence continues at coordinate 126,640,461 of OU015503.1, forward strand.
TAAAATCTCATATTGAATAGTTTGTGAAGAAAAACAAATGTAAAATCATGACAGACATTTCTTACTGACAAAAGTAATTTTATTTCTTATGATAATAGCTAAATATTTTGATTTGTTTAAAGTTGGTATTTTGTGCTGATGCTTACTAGATATTACAAGATTCAAAATCTCATAACATCCAGCATTCTTTCTTTATTTAACAATATTTATTTAACCATTTTTTAAAAATTAGTTTGAATCTTATATGATCATGCTCATTGAAATTGTCAGGGAAAATATTGTTAAATGTATATATATTTGTATTTATGTGTATAAAAATACTCTTAATTTCTTTATAGAGCCAAAGGTAAGATAAAATGGAAAATAAATCATCTAAAGAATATGTTGCTGAGGTAATAATTTTCTCTTTTACCTGAAATTTTCTGTTACCTATTTCTATCATAGTAATAAGATTATACTTGTTAATTAATGTATAAAAATATTTATTTAGCTCTTAAAGCAACTTGAAGAACTGAAAAGAAAAAAAGCTCAAAAAGAACGGAAATTACAGGTATTTTTATTTATGTTGAATGTACCATTTGATATTTTCATGTCTAGGCTGGATAGGGGCATGTTCAGTCTATGACTGGAAAGTCCTGCTATGGTGTTAGTCAGTGGGAGTAGGTATGAGCCCTTCAAATGTTACCCCTGGGGGTTGCTCAGTCATTATGGAGGTGGCACCTGGCTAAAGTTGGACTTGGACCCTTCTGGTGCCAATGTAAACCAGAGCTGCATTTCTTTGCCTGCAGTCAAGACCTGGCAAGTTCTGGGCCGGGGAATCATAAGTCAAAACAATATGTTTAGAAACAAGAGAGGAAAGCAATTTCTAGTATAACTTGAAAGGACATTTACAGTTTAAGATGACAAAGTCCAAAGACAAGCAAACATCTGTTTGATAAATGAGATCAAAATGTTGAAAACAAATTATAATTAGTATAATTTAATGTACAATTTGTTGAGAAAAAAATCTCAAGAAATGGCTTTTCTTTTACATCTTATGTAATTCAAGATAAAGCAAGCCCATTTTTTAAAAGGTTATGTTTTGTGAAGTATGAAATGAAGTCTGTAGATCTAACAGATCTTTCATTCTCATGTTAAGCTGGGCTGAATACTGGTTGAATGGTTAGGGTGCTGGCATTTGGTACCAGAGTCTGTGGATTCGAATCCCTTTCTTGGCATAGATGTTTCTATCCATTCGGAATCGGCTTTAAGCAGTAGGCTCTGGTCTAATTAGCTCTTGTGTGGCAAAAGTTAACCCTAACGCTGTAAACCAAACACATGTTAGGCTCTGGGGAATTTTCCTCCTGGTAATTTTCTGAGCACACATCACTCAGTGCTTATTTTTGAATTTGGAAATGCAATGTGCATGTTTTTCTAAAATCTTGTTTGTTTTAATTTTATAGCAATAAATGTACGTAATTTTTAATGTCCTTTAAAAATTAATGATAAAATTTTTAAATTTTAAAATGTCTCTCTGCTTTAGTAAAAGAGATGATTCAAAGATATGCATTTGTAAATCTGTGATTAGAAAATTACAGAAGGGAAAATTCCTTGTAGCTTAACGCAGATATTGAAAGTCTGTGAGGTCAACAGCTGCTCTGCCTTAAGTAATATACTGTCAACAATCACAATCACAAAGGAAATTAAACTGGTATTGTCTTAAATATAGCCAAATAATTCATAACAGCATGTGTCCTACTCTTCTATAAAGTATTGTTTAACTAAATCAAAATTGTTCACTTCAAATTTAAAAATACATTGAGAACATGCCATAAAAAGCAAATATGCCTACTTCTATTTACAAGGGCCTTAATTCGGGGATTGATGCCTAGTAATTCTTGAAAAATGCAAAAGTCTGATTTTCTTAAAAGCCATGAAATTTGTAGAGCTTAAGTGGAAGTATCAATTTTTTTATGATTTTATGCTTTTATTTTAGTTTATTTAAGAGCTTCACCTTCACATTGTTTGTTCATTAATAATAACCAAAAGAACATTCAATAAAGAAATTGTCATTTTTGTAATAAAAATAAAGTAATATAAAATTTTAGCAATTTATCATGTAGTTCATACTTACGCTGTTACAGATACATTGGGTATTTTAAATTTTGTTTGAATGTCTTATCAAATACTTTCATTATTCCACATTTAAAGTTTTATATAGGGGCTCAAATTAGTTTGTCTAAATTAAGCTAAGAACATTGGGAAGAGCTGTTTTTCTAATTAAATTTAGCTGCTGTATTATTTATGCATTTTATATTAGTATTTTAACCATTAATTAGCTTGTACATGGAAAGATCCATTGTATGAAAGCCTTTAAAACTAACAAAACTACCTACTTAATCAGTAATTATATACTAATTTTTAATTTGAATAGTTTAGAAAAATATGACTATAATAATAAATTTTGTAAAATTAAAGGCTTTTTTTTAAAATGTTCGTTTAAATCAACTTCAATTAGCTAAACTTGTATTATTTGGTTTTGTGTTCTCAAGCTTTCTCGATTCTCTAAATCCTACATTCCTATATTCTGTATTAGCTGGACAATGGCTGAATGGCTAAGGTGCTGGCATTCGATACTGGAGTCTGTGGGTTCGAATCCTACTCTTGGCATGGACGTTTGTAGCCGTTCGGAATCGGCTTTAAGCAGTAGGTCCCGCTCTAATTAGCCCTCATGTAGCAAAAGCTGACCGTAGCGCTCCAAACCAAACCACACCTATATTCTGTACATTCTAAATGATATTTCTATGGAAAATATATGTAATAGTGAATTTCAAATACATCTCTGGTGACATCGGGAATTCTCATATTTCTAATCTCAAAAGAGAATCATTTAAATCTAAAAATAAAGTAGATTTAAATTACAGTGTGCCATGATATTGCATTTATGTGTCATGTGTATATTGCTACAAAATTACTTTTAATGTAATTAGCATCAGTTAAAACATTGTTATTTTACAGCCAGTAAAATTGATTTTTGTGTTAAACAATTTTATAAAATTCTGTTCAGGACTCCATGAAACAGTAAATTTTGAAAAAGAGTTTATACTCATAATTCTGAAAAGTTACCTTTGAAAAAAAAAGTACAGTCACTAATAAACTCCCTCTTCAATATATTTATAAAAAAAATTAATATTTTTCTTCTGTATATAAAAAAATACTGCTTTTTTTAATTTTTACCATAATATGCATACATTCATAGAATGTAATTTTGCAATTTTTATTTTCCTAGAAGCTGAAAATTAGTTCTCATGTAGATCAGCAGAAAGATCAAACATTGAAAACTTCACATGCATCATTTAACAAAGTGTCTGATCAACTTTTTTGCATTGAAAACAGCTCCAGTTTAGCAGACTTTGACAAAAGTGATAATAATCTTCATAAAAAGGAAAATAATGTCTCTGATTGCACAAAAAGTGTTTGTGTTGATGTTGAAAAGGATAAAGAAAATTGCAGTTATGATAGAGTTGATTCATCTCATGTTGATCAGCAAAAATTGAAAAAGAATATTATGAAGACTTCAGAGTTAGAAAGCCCAAAATGTAATGGAAGTTTTTTTTGTGATAGAGAAAGTTCAGCCGAGACTGTTAATAGTAACGTTCACATCTTAGAAAAACATATATCTGGAAATGAAACTTTGAATGCATTTGCTGCTCCTACATTTAGAAAATCAATTATTTTGGATGGAAAAAAGGATAAAGAGAATTTTTTTAATGTTAAGCATGATTTATCATTTAAAGAAAATAACAGTATTGAGAAATCTTATCTTGAGATTGGTGAACCAAAGTTTTATGAAAGTGTTAATGATGTTAAAGAATTGAACAGTAATATAGAGACCAACAAAAGAATTGAATTGGTTGTAGATTCAAAAGTAATCTCTTCAACTACCAATGGTATTGTTAAAGATATCACATTGGATAATTCTCTTTGTGATGGTTCAAAAAAGGCTAATAGTTCAAGTAAATCATCTTCTGACACTAAAGATAAAAGCTCTGATATTCTTGATGATTCCTTAAATTCGAATATGAGTTGTTTTCTTTCTTCAGAATTATTTCCTGCTAATGATGGTAAGCAAGAAATAATTCTTGAGGATAAATCTTCAGTTTTGTGTGTACTTGAAAAAACAAAACAAATTGAAACTTTTGAACCAATTGCATCTGACCCCAAAATATCGCTTTCTGTTGTTCCTGATACAGTTTCTTTAGAAAATCAACAAAATAATGTTAGTGATTTTAATTTTCCAAAATTCTCAACTCCTACCGATGGAATTAATTTTCTCTCTAGCAGTGACGAAAATGTGCTTAATTCCCAGAATAAATCTGTTGAGCAAAATGCTCAGAGTATATCTAATGTTAAAACTGTATTTTCTACTACAGATAGTGTTTGTTCTATGAATAAGGCAGGTAAAGATGATATTAAACCAGAGTATAAGTTTGATCCCACAAAAATAAGCTTAATTATAGGAAAAGGATTATCTTCCGTCTTGGACGCTCATTATAAAAGTCCTAAAAAACCAATAACATTGAAAAACAAGATTTCATCAAACATTAATCATGAGAAAATTAACGCTGTCACTGGTGAAACTGCTTTAAAGAAAAGAAAATTGTTTTCTGATAACATTACTGTTGCTTGCTTGGAACAGCATTCCAAACTTGACAGTAAAATCACTTCCTGTGAGTCTGATAAGGAACTTGTCATCGATGATATCGATTTTGATAATACATATGCATTTTCGTCCCAATCTGGTTCCCCCAGAGGCTTGAACATCTCTGCCAAAGTCTTTAGTCACACAAACAATTCATCTGATGACATTCCATCTCAGGTGACCAAAACTATCAATGTATTGGTCAATAAAGTATGTGAACATTCTGCAAGTGGGAAATGTTTATTCAATGATGAAATAGATTTAAATATGAATGATCCTGGTGATAAAAATACTAAGACAGATTCTGAAATTCTAGTTGTTCCTGAAACTGAAGGTTTAGGACTTTATTTCTCGAAAGATACGGAAGACTTTCTTGAAACGTCAACATTATCAGAGACATTAAAAGACTTTCATGTCAAGGATAACTTATTAAATGTCTCATCACAGTCAAGATTAGAATCTCCTGTGGTGAATAAAATTGTGGCAGCAATCAAATCTACCAGAGATTCATCAGTTTTAAACACAGAGGGGGATGTTAATTTTGAAAATCTGAAGGACAATGATTTGACTGATAAAGTTCTTGACAGAGTGGAGGAAAAGAAATCTGTCTTTAGCGTCGATAACTCTTTAGGCATGGATACATCATTTCTGGAAGATGATACTCAAGAATTAGGAAACTATAAACAAGTACCATACATGAATGAGACAAATATTCAAGATACTATTACATCTAATGGCTGTAAAACTGAGTCAAATTTAAATTTCATTTGTTCCTTATATGTGAGTATTGCACAATTTATCATTATTATTGTTATATATTTTTCTAGTGTAATAAATTCTCTCCGAGTTTAAGTTAAGCAAAAACTTTCCTAGAAATTAAATATTGGTATTTAGACAATTGGGGAGGCCAAACTGCAGCTCCTTATCACTTTCTTTGTAGCTCTTTTCACTTTTTAATGACACTTAGTGCAATGATCAATTTTTCAAATAATTTTTAAAAGAATGTGTTATAGATCACTCTCCTGATTTTTTTAATAAATATCGCCCTTTTTTTAACAAAACACTGTAAAATTAGTGGTGTTTAATAATTAAACCATTTTACATGTTTTTTTTAAGCGTGTTTTTTTTCTCCTAAATTTTTGTAGTGTTATTTAAAAACCTCTCAAATCTAGAACTGTCGTGTCCTGAACAATTCCAGATTTCGGAGGTTGTACTGTATTAGAAAATTTATGTAAATACCTAATGATTATTTTTTTAAACCAAGACTTGCATTTGTTGAATATTTTAAATTTTATTAATATTTTTTTTGACCATTTTTCAATTTTTTTCCCTTCTGTCACACAGTTTAATTATGGTACATTATATTTGCAGGGTGCATCTAATGAAGCAGTTATTGACGTGGAAATAATTGTGTTCGGTAATATTAAATACGCATTCATCCAGCACAAAACTCAGCTTCATGTATGGCGTCAAGAAAAGAAAAAGGAGTGGATAAAAATTTTTAACCATCAAATTGAAGATGTGAGTATTGATTTTTAAGGCACCTGTTACGATATCTTTGGTTTTGTTACTAATGTATTTCTCTGATTTCCAGATGCTTTCTCTCGTAAAGATATGTGTCACTAGGGATGATGACAATTTGGTGATTGTGATGCTTCTGAGCAATGATGAACAGTACTGTCTTCAGTTTCTTTTGTTTGAAAAAGATGTCAAGATTATTAAGTTGATGGAGAACACACACTGGTTAGAAGAAAGGTATACCTGCTTTATCTATGATTCGTTTTGTGGGATATGACTGTCTGAAATAATGGGACTTTAGATCAGTGTTTCCTAAACCTTTTTCGAGTCACAACCCTTTCAATGGTTTTCATGCATCTTGTCCCCATTCTCCCCCTCCTTCCTACACTGCCTATTTTTATTTAAAAAGCCTTGTAAGACATAAAGGAAAAACACTAAATTGCATTTTCCATAATTTAATTCCAGATGTTTAACCCTTTCAGGGCCAACAATCTCCACCGTTTGCACAGTGTAAATTTTTTCCCCGGATTTTTTAACCTAAAAAATCTTGAAAAAATTTCCAATATAGGTTGCAAAATGTTTTTACTTCTTTTAACTGATAACAGATGGCAGAACTAGTCATTTTTCTGCTCATTTAACTGGAATACCTTGAATGCAAGTGAAAAGAAGACTAGATTTAGATGTTTGCACTGATGAAATGAACAAAGATGAAATTTATAAGAAATGCAGAATATTAAGATATATTCATCCCACAGTCAAAGATGTATAAAAGCAAGAACAGAACAGATCAGAATGTCAAGGAGAATAATGCACTTATTGATTCAGAATTATATAACAATAAAAACAGAAAACTCATACCTAAGTAAAATTGCTTTATTCCATTGAGGCAACAGTATCGGGGTAATAGACCATCGTACAGTAGTACTGCCAAAAGTGACAGCACAGACTGGTGACAGATAAACTGATGTTTAGATTATGTTTCATGTACTTACTAAGTAACTGTGATTTTCATTTACCTATAAATTTCTAACGAACTGAGTTTGCTCTTTGAGTGATCATTTTTCCTTTTGCACTAGAATGCTTGAACTTTTAAACTTGCTGCATTGCCTGAACAGGATCATTTTGATCCCTAGTTAAAATTCTGATAATATTATTCAGCAGTTGAATTTTTAATTAAGAATATTTATTTTTTAAACATTTACAAATGTAAATTAAACTAATTGAAATTAAATAAACATAAAAAGCAATATTAATCTATTATGCACTTCATGCAAATATTTTTTGTTGCACACTTTTGCCGCAAACGGGCTCTCTACATTTCTGCCAAATATTTGATGTTTTGTTTGTTTGACTGTTACCAACACTACAATTTTAGTGGTTTACATATTGAACAGTGTTGTCCTTTTTGATCTCCTAAATATTGGGACCATAATTTGTCGCATAAAGCAAGTACAAATTATCTTCTACTCATTTTAATTCTCGTAACTTTTTTGGTAAATATTCCAAGCATTTATAGCAACTAACTCCAAAATGTCAAAGAATACATGGACAACCATCTTCATCAACATGATTTTGTGTTGTACATTCCAGCCATGTTACCTAAAACATCAATGCCATACTGTGTGTTATTGTAGCATTCTGCTGTTTAAGGAGTTTTTTTTTTTTTTTAATATTATAGGAAACAGTAACATTTTTATGAAGAAAACTCAGCAATAGACCATTCTTGTTCTTTTTACCTTGATACACAGTCAATGTAATATCTTAGTCATTTTAGAAAAAAATTGAAAGATAAAGTGAAAATTTCCATCAGTGATGGACCGTATTTCTTCATTGTCAGGCACCTTTGCATTGCTTTGCAAATTTTTGCTTTAATTTAGAAATAAAGTTATCTTACAATTGTGTATAAGTAATAAAAATGCTGAACTTCTCTGAACTATGTACTTCTCTGAACATAAAATGTAATTTAAGGATTTAAGACATGATTTTAACCAAATTTTTTAAAACAGAGTGTAATTTAGTGTATTGTATTTTTTACTGTATATAATTGTATTTTATAATTCTTGATCTTGCAACTAGTTAAAAATTGTTCTCATATGCATCGCATTCTATTCATTGCCTTTCTCTCTTTCAGTGTATGTGTTTGTTTGTATTTTGATATTCTAATTTAAAAGTCCTTGTTTAAAGCATTCACTTGCTGTACAGTGCTTTAAGAGAGAACATTAAAAATACTTGCATTGATATGCACACACTAGAATATCTGTGTAGTTTTCGATACAAAATTGTTTCTGTATCTGTTGGCCATCTTTAGCTTTGGGCTATAATCTTGTTATCGGTATTGTATTTTAAAACAGTTAAGCTCGTACCTGAGTTTAAATGAAGGGAAAACTGAGGCATGAAGTAAAGTAATTAGTATTTATTTAAAAGTAATATGAATGCATAATTTAGACATACCTTGTTATATTTCAAGGATGAAAAAAAAAAATACTTCATTAATATCTGAGCCTTACTGAGTTCATCTTAATGTAAAATTCAATCAAACAGCTGTGGCCCCCCAGTGTAATAAAATAAGTAATAAGTAGTGCTGCAGCAGATAAACATGTACAAGCTATATATAGCAAGTAGTGCTGATTGACCAATTACAATACATCACAGGCTGTTTCTATTTCACCAATCTGAATCAGCACGTGGCATAGTCGGAAGAAAGAATGCATGAGATATTTGCGTAAAAGTAATATTGCTGCCATGTAGGAAAAACATATACCAGATAACTAGCTTAACTTTATCCAATTTAAACTTTGTTTTTACTGTGATATCTAACAGTATCTGGGCTTAAAAAGTTATTTTTTTCACAATGAATTGTGACTATTCATACTACAGTTCTTGTTTCTCTGCAATAAGCAATTTTGCAATCCTGTTCCAGGCACTCCAAGGATTCTGTGTTGCTCTGTGGTCTGGAAGGTCTAATGTTTGCAACTGCCCAAGTGAAAGGGGGCCACGAAGTTTCCCTTCATGCTTTCATCGGCCTAAAGGACAGCCCGCGCCTGATGACAGCAGTTTTAGGATCCACTGACACTACACTGTGCAGTCTCTGCAAAATTAACAACTTGCCAAATGCACTCTTGGGTATCAATGATTCTATGTTGTATGTTTGGTAAGAGGATTTTTTTAATAGTTATACAGTAGTTCTTATGTCTGTAACTATTGTTTACTATGTCTTAATTATTTGTTGCATTGTTGTTTGAGTACAAAAATTAATATACAATCGCAGAGTGTAGTGTTGGCATTTTCGGAACTTTAAACACACAGTGTTAGCATGGACATCATATCGATAGATTCTGGACCATGTATAGACAAATAGTACTCAGTATGTTGTGGAACTCGTGGTATGTTTATGACTATGTTCTATAGTTTGTTTTCCTACTTCTTTTTATGCTATTAACTGTGTTTATTTTCAATAAATTCCAAGTTAAATTATATTTGTTAAAACAGTAACTCAGCATTAAACTATATTTAAGTATGAGTTTTAAGTGAAATTTATGCCATTGTTACAGTACCTCTGCTGTCGGTTAGAAAGTCAGCTGATGTCAAAATTTAAAAATTCATTCATTAAAAATTGTAGCACAAAAAATACAAACTGTAAGAAATCTGTAAGAATAAAATGGCATCAGTCCCTCAAGGTAGCAGCCATGCACACATCATCATTTCAGTTGTACTTCACACGGAATATGATGGAGCAACTGAAAGAATGTCATTTCACATATCGCCAAATCAGCAGTTGCATATGTTGCAGTAAACCAGATAAGCTATTTGCTTGAAACAATTAAATGGGATACACTGTAAGAAAAAATGGCACACGTACATTACACCAAACCACACACTTAACCCTTCAGCGGGCACGCCCTTGTATAAAATGCAACATTTTCGTAATTTTAAATGGTTTGTTTTTAGATGTAAGGTTTGAATGTTCTAAGCAGTTTCTATTTAAAGCTACACCCTTTCTAATGCAGGTCTGATTTTCTGACCCTTGTGTTCCTTTCTATTCATTGGTAGTCGAGATTTAATTGTGGTAAACCAACGATTATACTGGATTAATATACGACAAGAGCAGGAGTTGATATACTCGATCAAATGTGCAATTATGACACGGTATCCCGCACATCACAAAGATGGACAATCTCATTGTTTTTTAGGTTTTTGGACATTAGGAATCAATTTGCAAGTTATCCTTAGATCCAATAAACTGGACAGTTTTAAAATAAGGCAATTGTATCTGCATTCTTTAGCCTTTAATTATAAATATATCTCAATATTATAAACATTTTATATCTTGTTATAAAATGCAGAACTATTATTTTCAATCTGAAAAAAAAAGCTTATTACAAAAGAAATAATCAGGGTTGAAAGAGACGTTGCACTCTGTGCCACACATGCTTACTGGTGTTCCAAAAATTGGCATGCCTGCTGAAGGGTTAAAGAAAAAACTAGGCGACCCAAAAATGTACTTCTTCTAAAAATCTGATACAAATTTATGAAGAGAATGTCAGAGCTTGCACTTGACTTGTATTTGCCACATATATTCCTTTTCCAAAGTGTTATTAATAATTTTTAAAAGTGTTACTAATCATTTACTAATAATTTTCAAGTTCAATATAACATACAAAAGTTAGCAGCACTTGTATTATCTAGTATTCAGTCTTTGTACTTTGTCTTAAATTTTATGAAGTTTTTCAAATTGTCAAACATTATTCTCATACTGTAAATAGAGGGCTTCTTAACCACAATCACACAAAAAGAATGGTGGCATAAATATTTCAATCTAATTATACTGTGGTTTTTAAGAAGCTTTGTGTTTCTGCAAGTGTTCTGTAAATCATCATTTTGGTCTATGTAAATTTCTATTTCTTTAAAAATAATTCTTATCGATAATAAAAATTGTTTAAAAATATCTATTAAAAAAATCAAACCTTTTCCCCCATTTAAAGAAAAAAAAATCCTGTTTTTCTACAAGAAAATCCACACTTTTTCTCCTGTTTAGGGAAATGTTGCATATGCTCTCTGAGTATATTATTCATTGTCCATAAAGGGATAACAAGAGTCATGTGACCCCAGAAGATCTACCATGTGTGTTTTGTGTGTCTAAATGATATTAGCGATTTGTTCGAGCTAACATGGATTTTTCCATGGAAACTGATGAACATTATTAATTTTATCTCAATGGATTGACGAAGTTGAGATCACAGTTTTCTTATACAGTACAACCTCCCAAATCCGGACATCTAAAATCAAGAAACCGCCCAAATCCAGAACATTTTAATTAATGGCCAATTTTACTTTCCCATTTGGGCTTATGGTGGCCCTGTGGTACAGCATGCTGGTTTTCAGTGGTAAGGGGGCTCGGATCAAATCCTGGTGTTGCACCAAGAAAAATGCCTCTGTTTGTGTCATCCCTTTATTGGGGATAATGCTACCCACCTATATGGTGCCCCCATAATAAAATGGACAGTAAAACTGCGGCATAGTATAGGCGAATGTTTGACGACAAGTGCCTCCACTTTAAAAAAGAAGAAAAAAATTCCCATTTTTACCGATAGATGTTGCTACTAAAATGATCGGTTAAAAAAACCCTTTGCTTTCAAGGAAGTGACAGCAGCGATTTTGAAGGTTTTCAAGTGTCTGGGAAAGAAACTGAAATAGCACAATTAGTAGAATGTGCAAATAAAGGCAACATTAACTTGGATAAATCAGACATACAGGAAGTTTTAGACATCGACAAAAATGTGCCAATCATCAGTTCTCTGAGCGATTCTGAAATTATTGATAGTGTGGTAAATAACAAAGGTTATGATGACAGCAATTGTGAAAGTTATTCAGAATGCCACGAAAACGAAAGAACATCAACAGAAGACCTGATAACATTATTAGGCTTAGAACAACGGAATTTTATCTTGGAACATGAAATTATGGCAGTATGTAGGACTCCAGAAAAAAATCATTTCTAATAAGCCGAAACTAAAGTAACAGACATTATTCACTGAAATGTTTAAATTATAATGTAATTATATGTTCTGTATTCAGATTTATTTAATAATTAAACCATTTTACATGGTTTTTTTTTTAAGTGTGTTTATTTTTTTCCTAAAATTTTATTATGTTATTTAAAAACCCTCAAATTCGAAAGATTCCCAAATCTGGAATTGCTGTGTCCTAAATGATTCCAGATTTGGGAGGTTGTACTCTATAATGTCCTTAATTGTCAGTAACTGCATGCAATGCAAAATGGATTTTTCATGAAACGGCATTTTGTGATTCCTGATTCTTGAGCTTCACTAGCACAGTTGCAGTATCCATAGTAAAAAATGACATTTTTAAGAAATCCAAAACTATTGTTTATGTAGAAATTGAAAATATACACAGACTATGTGTTTTTAAATAACATAATTAAGTTTAAAGGAAATATGCTACTTTTATGGTATGAGACTGTCTAGACCATGGGTCGCTGGCCATATGTGGCCTGCATAGCCTTTTGTGAGAGCGAATGATATAATAAATCTTAAAAATACAGAGTATTTTTTTTATCTATAATATTATGAAAGGAATAAATAAGCAATGAATGTTTATATTTATTTAATTTTTGAAAGGATTGGTAAAATTTTGTTTGATAACATATGTTTCGCTTTCCCACCTGTCCTATTTTCTTGCAGTGTGCAGCAGCTTTCTATAAAGTAATATGGCTCTCATCACATCTCGAGTTGTGAGGGGGCCTGGTCTAGACTAAAACTTTTTATGTATCACTCTAATTTATATATATTGGCATGTCATTGGATGCATGCCAATATATATAATTTGCACGAGAACTTAATTTTAAACTTGGAAATAATAGAGAATACTTTAAAATGATGAACTTATTTATCTGAGTGATAAATACAGTGGAGTCCCAATAATCCGAAATGATTGGGACTAGACCCTTTTTGGATTAACGAATTTTTCGGATTAAGTGAAATCATTCTTAAAATATACTTAAATAACATAATAACATGTGATTAGATAAATGTTACATATTATGTGGGATTACACAGTTTATTTTATAAGGTCTGTCTAAACATAACCAAATCTCGGGACAAAATGGGTGATAAGAGAGCAGAACACTGCCTAGTACAGTACAGTAGTGTAAGATTTTAGACAATCAGTAGATTGTTGAAATGGTTTTCAAAGAACCTGTCAACATCTCAGACGAGAGTGAAGGTGAAGCAGACAGTGACAGCGAGCAAAGGGTATCCCACTCAGACGCTACGGCTGCATTTGATGTAGTGCTACACTACGTAGAGTAATGCTCCGCCACGACCAGAGTGGACACCATTTTGTTAGGTTTTGGGGTAGAAATAGCCTTAACCTTAAATGATAGTTTATGTTCTTTTACATTAACATTATCTATCTTTAAATAAAGTTTTAACTTTCAGGTGCAGAGCCGATATGGCTAGCAGGGAAGGCAGACTATCACCTAAATAAATAAGAAAAGGTAGCTGAAAATTAACCCCAATAAAACTATTCTCAAAGTGTTGTGTGCAAGCTTGAAGCGAAACATAAAAACATATAGCTAGTTTTTAAATATAACTAAAATTTATTCATAAACACACAAAAAGAATTGAATGCAATTAAAGAACAATGCTATAAAAAATCATTCAAAAATATGTACTTCTTGAAACATAAAGTAATGTAAAAACCTATCTCAGGTTCAGCAGTTTGAAAATAAAGTTTGCTTAAATGAACAGAGTTCGTCTACTATAACAGAAGGGATGATATTTCTTGAAAAAAATTTACTCAGAACACACACGTATTATTGGCGGCCATCTTTCCTTGTATATTTAGCTAAGGGTTCACAAAGCGAAATAACAAAGAGCAGATTTAAGCAGACATACTCCAAGATCCATTGCTTAGCTTCCATCTGTAGGCACAGGGGAAATAAACAACCACACACAGACACGCTACTTCCACCGCCAGAGAACCTCTCCATAGGAAGTTCTTTTATACGATAGCCAAGTGGGGTGCTCTCTGGCGATACAAACAATATCTTCGGAATATGCAAATTTATTGCACTTCTAAATACAGCAGTTGGAATGACGTCATAAGTTAAACATTTAAAGCGAGTGCCCTATCTTGTCTACAAAATGACGTCACTATTTTGTTTACTCCATCAGTAATTGCCTCGGCTTGCTGGGATGACATCAGGGGATTATTGAAAATGTTAATATCTTAATGTTAATTTGGCTTCAAGGGAAAGGTATTCTTCTCTTCGACAAAAAAAAATTTAACAGATTTTTTCAAACCATTGTAGTTCAGTACATTATCTAACTTTGAATTTTCTTGTAATTTTTAGAAACATACTTTATATTACTTAGTGTCACTGTGGTTTTATTGTAACCTTAGTTCTTTTTCACTTTTGGTTTCGGATTAAGCGGACTTTCGGATAACCGAAGTTCGGATTATCAGGACTCCACTGTATTGCTAAATTAATAGCGAGTAACTCCACATTTTAAAACACAGAAGACTTTTTCATTTTACAGTTGTCAAGAAAGACTTATTGCTGTTGTTATTTTATTTTATATTGTAACTCTTTTCTAACCTTAAAGGCACATTTTAGAAGCAAGGCTTGTCACCACTGTATCGCTTCACCCGCACGACTATCTGCCAATCAAACAGTGCTTTTGGGCGACAGTGGAAAATGTAAGTTTCATTCCATATCCACATTGGTTTTCTAATATTCCTAAGATGGGTGGTCATATAATAAAGTACTACTTTTAAGATAATTATAAAGTTAAAATGATAGGGCGATTGAGGACAAAAGAAAAGAAAATTGTTTTTAAAATCTTTATTATACAATTAAGCAAACTAGCTATTTATTCTATTTGTAAAATTTCAAAATTCAATAAAGGAAAACTTCAGTTATCAATGATTTTTATTAAATTTTTAATCTATATATATAAAACAGTTCCGTAACTGACTGACTGACAGATAAACCACAGACCAAACCGCAGGACCTCAAGGGCTGAAATTTTGCATGGCCATTCTTCTTATAGTGTAGGGGTGCACTAAGGAATATTTTTGAAAAATTCTTCTTAGATTTCTTTAAATTAAATTTTTAAGCTGTTTTTGTAACTTTTTTTAAGTTTGCATTTAAAATAATAATCTGAGGATTACAAAATTTATATCAATTGAAAGATCATAAAAATTCCTTTAAAATGAAATCTTTTTCAAATCTTTACCTCCATTTTCTAATTTTTGGTGATTTTTTAAAGATCAATTTGTAGAATTTAATTTATTAAATGCTGATCATGTGGTTTCTTTTCTTTTTGTGATACTTTAAATTAATTTTGCATCACATGCATAACAACGAAATAGACAAAAAAAATATTAAAATACGGTAAAAGATAAAATTGAACCACTAGTCTATTTGATATGGAAGTTTTATTAAGAACTTAATTCAAATTAGTATGTTTTATGGATATTAAAATGTATAAATTAATTGCATGCATTGACCATTGTATTTAATTTGAATATTTTCTTCTACATTATTTTGTCTATAAAAATATCTTGCAATTTTTTTATAAATATTTTGTTTCGTTTTTTATTTGGCATTAATTGCATGCATTGACCGTTGTATTTAATTTGATTGTACTTCGTAGCAAAGCACGGGTATTCAGCTAGTATGATATAAATTTAGTTCAAAATATCCACTACCATTGCAGTTTTTTTTCTTGATCCCCCTTTGGATCATGACACATAGTTTGCACACCACTGTTCTAGGCCTAACGCCCAGCCATTCGTTTAATCCCTTAACTGGTTTGCCCGTACAGTGTATGGGCTACTCACTGCTGGCCCCAACCGGTTTGCCCATACAGCATACGGGCATCGATATTCTCTCCTTTCCTATTTTGGTTTGCACATATTTTTAGTTTGTAAACACTAATACTAATACAAAGTCTAGTACAAATATTTTTTAACAGATGTCATAGATTGTCCATGTCACTTAAATTCTTTTCATCTGGTTTTTCTTTGTTAAACAGAAGCATGGGAATTTTTGCTTTGTGGAATTTTATGTTCTACTGCTTGCAACATTTATGAATTCAAATCACTACATATTTTATAAATTATGGCTGAAATAAATGACGAAAATACCTTCCTGTTAGATGATGGCCTGAATTCTGATTCAGATTTGGAACTGTCTTCTAATTATCTGGATTCAGTTCATTGTTTCTCTCCTGATTGTGACGTAGTACTTTGTATTACACCATGCTTCAAATTGTACCACACAAAAAAAGACTTGGACAATTTGCAAAAGTGTAAACTTCAAATTTTCTAGTAAGTATGAAAGAAATTTTTGTAACTGCTGTTAAACATTCTTCGTTGCATGCATTTTTCTTGCAAAAAGCAAACATTTAAGGGGTTTTGTGTTCGAAAATTTTAAAATAAAAAATTGTGCAAAAGCATTAAAAGTGAAATTTAATGAAAATATTCTTTCATTTTCTTATTAAGTATGATTTAATTATATGCAACAAAAAAATATTCCTTTTTTGGCATCATTTCTAGTAAAAACAATTGACCAGTCAAGGGGTTTAAAATCAACATATTTTCATCTAGCTGATGTTGCTGTATGAACATTCATTTTAAAAATTATACTTATCTTGAGATTATTTATTTATTCGATTTTCACTAAGAAGTGTCAAAATTTTTTTGTTCGTTTCTAGGGATTGATATATCTGATGACAACTTGCGAGGGTGCCGTGAAGCATCGGATGTGTCAGCTTTTAGCAGCTAACCTGGCAACTGGATTCTGCCAGTGTGCCATGACGTACTCTTCACAACCTTCGAGAAGCGAAACGGCTGAGTAAGTCATCCCAAAACATTACAATTAATAGAGTGTGTGAAAAATTATTTCCCAAATTTGCTATTCATAAAAGCAATTACATGAAAATGTAGCTTAAGTACAAATCCATTGTGCTAGGAAGAATTCAGAGTGTTTTTAAAAGGAGTGGAAAAAATTCTCACAGGAGATTGGTTAATTGTATATTTCCCAAGGCCAGAGATCAATAAGAATAAGTATTAAGAGATGTCTTACCTGGGTGTTGACCGACTATAGCCTTGGATTAAACTCTGGGTTACTTATTGGTATTGAATATTGAAAATAGCAGAGTTCATACCTGAGTTTAAATGAAAGAAAAGCTGAGGCATGAAGTAATGTAATTAGTATTTATTTTAAACTAATAGGAATGCATCAGCTAGACCAGTGGTTCCAAACCCGTAGAAGTCTGCGGACCACCACCATCCCCCACCGACTTGAGGGGGGGGGGGGGGCTTCTGGGGATATAGAATATCCCTCAGGCAAAAGGGATACAGGATTAACGTACTTGCAATCTAACGTATCGTATTCTAATAATAAAATAATTATGTTAAACTTTTAAGAAATTTTAATTCAACACCTGATAGTCATCGGATATATTCGGCCCATTTAGTCCAATGAACATTGCTTTCAAAATCCCCATTTATTTGACAACTTCTTTATATGTGGTGCTGGACTACTCCCAAGGCTCTCGCAGACCACCGGTAAAGAACCACTGAGCTAGACATACCCTGATATATTTTGAGGATAAAAAACAAAAACACTTCAGTAATATCTGAGCCTAACAAAGTTTAACTTAATTTAAAATGACATCAAACAGCTGCAGCTGCAGCTGCCAATACAATAAGAAAGTAAGTAGTATTGCCGCAGATAAACATATATCAGCTATATATAGCAATCAGTATAGTAAAGATGATTTGTACACACTTGGGCTGATTAACTCACTAAAATGCATCACATGCTGATACTATTCAACTAATCCAAATCGGCTCATGGCATAGTTGGAAGCAAGAATGCATGAAATATTTGCATAAAAGTAACCATATTGCTGCCAAGCAGGAAAAACGTATACCAGATAACTAGCTTCACTTTATCCTGTTTGAGCTATTTTTACAAAAAATCTCACACTGGAGGAAATAACACTATGGGTCTATTGATTTTATTCAAACTGTAAACTGTAAAATACTAAAGAGTCATTGTGCACCTTAAAAAATGGTTAATTTATCAAGACCATTTTTGGTTTGAAATTTTTAACTTTTATTGTTGCTTATAAATAATGTTTAAGGAATGGATAAAAAAAAATGAATTACCTCAATTTCCTGCCCATAACCATAATATACACAGTTAAAAAAAAAAAAAAAAAATCCTAAATATTATCAACAAAGGATGGCTCTTGCACACTTTTAATCCTCATACCAGTCAAGAATCATTCAATATGACAATTTTACTGAAATTTTTAACTTTCATTTTCTGTCAAGTCCATCATTCCGTGACAAAATACAGATTTTATCAGACCAATGATGCCATATGATATTGATAGAAAAAAATATTTCAGAACCTGATTTCTTGAACTGTAAACTTTGATCAAGCATTCTCGGGAAAAAAGCTGGGAATCATACATCTGTAATCTACATCTAGAAGTTATTTTTATACAATGAATTATAGGTAGGAAATAGCAGTATGTTGTATTTTTATGCAATATATTATCAAATATTATTTTTGGTTAGATTATTTTAATTAAATTCTTTGTTGGCCGTCTAAGTATTTGAAACACACTATAAATTTGACTCTTAATATTGAAAAGCATTTTTGACGTATTCCATTTTTTAGTTTGGTGTTTTAACTCTTTTATGGGCACCATTCGCACAGTGCGAACGCCTAAATCTAGGCTTCCTTTCACTTGCATGCAATGTATTCCGGTTAAATTAGCAGAAAAGGATTAGTGCTGCCATCTGTTATCAGTTTAAAGAAGTAAAAACATTTTATAACCTTTAATTGGAAAATTTTTCAAGACTTTTTAGGTTAAAAAAAAAATTGGGGGAGGGGGGGGGAAATCTGCACCATGCAAACGGTGTAGGTTGTTTCCCCAGAAAGGGTTAAAAGGATCTACTGGAACACAAAATTAAAGAATGAATTAATTTGTCTTAAACGATCTACAAGCTCAACTCTCTTATAGGGTTCATTTTTAAGAACTTTCAACAATTGCTTTTAGTGGTATTCAAAATCATTTTGTTTGTGTTTTGTAGAATCGTGAAAGCTGTCTATATGGAACCCTTTCTGGTCCTGTCCCACTCGAATGGTGCTCTGATGTGGTCTGTGACAGACGAGCACTGCTGTGCTGCCCTTTCTACGAAACCTGGCACAACATCGGTGGCCATCAGCAGAGACTTTGAAAACTGGGGCCTTGTGGTCGTTGGATCAAGACAGGGATACGTCTCATGCTATGGCTTGAATTGAACATTTTCTTTCACTATGATGAAATATGAAATGGACATTTTCAAATTGCATTTGAAGAAACAGCATTTTATAGAATGGGGGAAATATATCATGCTTTACCTTATTAAGAGCCACATGACTTTAAAAGCCATCAAATTGGTGTGTACTTAATACTGCAGCAGAAGTCAACCTTCTAGAAGTCAGTAGAAATGCCAAACTAAGGCTATAAAATAAGTTTTCTGAAACTGTTCAGCGTAATAAAACTGCAGTTATACTGCAGAGATTGAAAAGAAGAATGTCTCACTGATAAAAGTAATAAGCAGTGTACATATGTAATAAATATTTTTTATTAACTAAACTTTTATTCTTTGGGAAAGAAGTGGAATTATAAAATCAAATGACCTTATATGATTCCTGTCATCAGTGTAATGCTTCAAAAACATGTATCAATATCTTTCTGTTTTTCGAATATCTTTTGAAATTTTGTTTTAACTGAAGTCCTATTAATTCCCTGTAAAAATGAACTGTGAGTGTTCTAAAAATTACTTGCTTATTATTGAAACGTTATCTCCCTATGCAAAACACATAATTCAATGATACACACTAACTAATCTGTGATTAGAAAATCTTCAATTCCTACTATGTAAATTGATTTGAGGCATAATGAGAAAATAATAAAAAGTGTACTTCATCAGTCCTTCAGATGTTACTCAAGCAAATTTCATGGTATTTTTTTAAACTTTAATTACTTTCCAGGGCCACCTCAATTTTGACTCAGCGCCCTCTAGGGCATGGACCCACCAGATGTCACCCCTGGGATTGCTCGGTCAATATATATAGGTAGTACTGGGTACCAGTGTTGGTTCACCTGTGTGCCACTCCCAGATAAAAAGTAATAAGCAGATTACTCCTAGAGTACAGATCTACCAGATGTCAACCCTGGGATTGCTCGGTCAATATATAGAGGTAGTACTGGGGACCAGTATTGGTTCACCTGTGTGGCACTCCCAGATAAAAAGTAATAAGCAGATTACCCCTAGGGTATGGACCCACCAGCTGTCACCCCTGGGATTGCTCAGTCAATATATAGAGGTAGTACCGGGGACCAGTGTTGGTTCACCTGTGTGGCACTCCCAGATAAAAAATAATAAGCAGATTACCTCCAGGGTACAGACCCACCAGATCTCACCCCTGGGATTGCTCGGTCAATATATAGAGGTAGTACCGGGGACCAGTATTGGTTCACCTCTGTGGCACTCCCAGATAAAAAGTAATAAGCAGATTACCCCTAGGGTATGGACCCACCAGCTGTCACCCCTGGGATTGCTCGGTCAATATATAGAGGTAGTACCGGGGACCAGTGTTGGTTCACCTGTGTGGCACTCCCAGATAAAAAGTAATAAGCAGATTACTGCAGTAGATAGTGTGAATGTCTCCAGACAAGTGCCTCTGTGTGAACTAAAAAAAATCCAAGGAACTTACTCTATGTAAAGTTTTATAAATACTATGCCCTCACTTGCAGCTTATATGTTCTATGCATTGTAATTATCAGTAAATAAGTTTGTTCAGTATAGAAATCAAAAGCTACACCCATAAATTGCCAATGGCTCAATGAAGTATTGTTTTTGCTCAGGTAACAAAATGAATGTAAAAGATGTAAAATAGTATAGAACAAATAAATTTTAAATTTGGTAGATTCATAAAATCTTGAAAATGTTTGTATCATGTAATCTCTTTAAATTACTACTCATAAACAATTCTGTTATAAAATGCATGGAACACTCTCTAATATGAGGGGTATCTTCAACAAATATTTACAACTCCAGCATACCTTGCAGTGATGGACCTCAATTTTACATTACTTGTTGGCTCCTGAGCCTTGACAATAGATAGCCCATAACAGGTCCTAAACATAACATTAGCTGATAAAGTAATGTGTATATATATATATATATATATACACAGTCGATTTCAGTTAATTGGACCACATCGGGACGTGATCATTTTGGTCCTAATAACCGGCTGGTCTAATTAAACATGGCTTATGTTACAAGACAGGATTCAGTCCAAATAAGTGGCTGGTCCGATTAACCTGTGGTCCAATTAACCAGAATCGACTGTATATATATATATATATATATATATATATATATATGTGGGATGCCTCCTTTAGATTAAGCTAAACTAGTTGTCTGATATAGCAATCTAGCACCCCACATTCAATACAAGACTCATGATAACTCATAAATAGTCTCTCACGAACAGTAACAACGAATATTTATTTAAAGTTGACAAGACGATTCACAATTACATTTAACATATAACGGTTGACCTCTTAAGGTAAAAACAATAGTGCCAAGCACCCAATCAGCCTGGACTTCTGGAGTCACTCAGACCCTCAACACGGGAGCTCACTATCGCCTCCCTTCGGAACGTAGCTACAAGCTAGGCCCAATCTCCGGGGGTCTCTTCCCCGTTCGCTCTTAGGAACTCCTTCCTAAACTCTGGCGCACGAGCCTCTGCTCTCGTTCGCCTCCAAATCTTATCTGCCCTTCTCCTGGTCCGACCGTATCGCTCTCGGCAGTGGGGAGTGCGCTAGGCAGCGGCCTTTCAGGGTCCCATATATATATATATATATATATGTATATATATATATATGTATATATATATATGTATATATATATATGTATATATGTGTGTATATATATATATATATATGAGCCGTTTAATTTGAAAGTGGCATGTCACTTTTTCAAAAAAATTGTTATTGATAACATTGATTGCAATTGAACGGTATCTTCCTTTTCTAAAAGATTGCAACAACTAGGATGAAAACCACTGAGATTTTAAATATCTTTTGATATTTTTTAAATACATCAATTTAAAAACGTGACTTATGCCACTTTCAAAATAAATGGCTCAATATATATATATATATATATATACACACACACGGTTGATTCCAGTTAATTGGGCCAGCTGATTATTTGGACCTAACATAGGGCATGTTTGTTTAATCGGACCAGCCAGTTATTAGGACTAAAATGATCATTTCCGGATGTGGTTCAATTAACCGGAATCGACTGTATATGTATATGCGTATGTGTGTATACATATGTTGTTGCTAATCCTCTGGCATCCGAATATAAATTCAGATAAGATCCATGAGGTTGCTGACTCTGGCAAAATTAAGTACAAGAAGAGGGTTTGTCATAAGATCTTCTCTAGTAAGACCCAGACACTCCAAAATGTGCTCTGGGGAAGCCTGCTGGACATAGCACTTAGTGAAGATGGAAAATACCTTTCTTCCCCTGTCTAAAGAAAAGCTCTTTGTCCAAATGTAAATGATCTGAAGAGAGGGAACATTTTGTAAAATTAAATGAAAATACTGTGGTGTGAAATATTTGCCAGAAGGACTTTAAATTCTGGAAAAAATACCACTAATTTGAAAGAACATTTCAAGCCAAAACATCCAGCATCCTATATGATAATACTCTATTTCATACTCTAAAAGAGCCTCTCGAGTTTTTGATTCCATCATCCATTGAGGATAGGGCTGCTGCACCTGAACCCACTGTTCTCCCAACTGCTGACTGAGATTGATGCTCTTAAGGAACCAGTAAAGAAAGTAATGAACTTTCACTATCCAAGAAGGAGTCCATTGACAGATGCCTCATTGAGATAATTGTAGAAGATTGTCAACCTCTCTCCATTGTAGAGAACATAGAATTTTTGAGACTTGCTGGTGTAAAGTGGGGTGCTTCACAAGATGTTTTAATCACTACTTTTAATTCTTTTATTCGTTCTATCTTTGATTATGGTGCCAAAATTTTAATTACTGCCTCTGAGAGTGCATTGTCTAAACTTGATGCTGCCCAAAACAACGCTCTCAGACTCATTACAGGTGGTGATTTTTCTATTCCTGTCCTCACTATGGAATTGCAGACTGCCATTGGCTGTTTACAAGTTCATCAACTCTATTCAGCTATGGCTCTCGGTGAGAGATTATCGTGTAAAGAGGGTTTGGGAACTGACTACCATCCATGTAATTTGAGAAAACCCTCTTTTTAGACCTTTTATCTTTCCGGGTATGAAATATACAGTCATTGTTTTTGACCTTGTTCTCCCAGTTAAGAAGGGAGTTTTCTCTCAAGAGGAACTAAGGTCTGTTGCCACTATCAACGAAAGATACCCTACTAACAATCGGATTCTTATCTATACCAACGGCTCTGCTGAGAGAGCTTCCAGACAAGCAGAATCAGGTGTGTACTCCAATCTTTTCCAGCTTAGAGAACCTTTGATCTTAGGCTCAGATAATTTTGACAGAGAAATGTACGCTATCTACTTGACTCTCCAAGATATCCTGAAGAGACCTGAAAAGAAATTTGTCCTCCTGATTGATTGTCAAGCTGCAATTCACTCTGTCTCAAATTATGTTCTATAACCTATAACCGTTGAATTCAATTGCAAAAATATTTTAAATACCTTTTTATCTTCTGACAAGGAAATCATCTTGCAATGGATCCCAGCCATTGTGGGCTTTGGGGAAATGAAAAGGCAGATCTATTTGCAGAAGAGGCATCACTTCAGGTCCCCCCCATCACCTGCTAAACTGAGAGATGTTAAAAGTCTCATCAAGCAGGGCATTTGGCACCATTGTGAGACTGAACAAAGACCAAGCATCTGGTAAACCCTTGGAGGGCCTTTTAACATTTTGTATTCCTAGGACCCTCCCTAGGGCTATTGGAGTTTCCTCTTTTAGATTGTGGACTAGACACATCTTCACTGTTTCGGACTTGGTGACTTCGCTGACTGTATTTTGTGTGGGGAAAATATTGACATGACTGGCAAGCATCTCTGAAACTGTTCTACTCTCCAGGATGCCTGCGCCTCCTTTTACTTCAGGATGCTTTCCTCACCTGGAGATACTTCTTATATTTATTGGACATCTAGACTTCGCATGCTCAAGAGAGCCAATGAAGGGACATAATTTTTAAAATAAAAAGAAAGGATTTTGAAATATAGTAAAAAGCTTCAGCCACTGTACAATCCTCCAATGAGAAAAATGCTGGCATCAAGACATTTTCCAGAACTGATGAAGTCAAATTAATTACAAAAATTATGCTGGACTCTGTTTCTAATGTGTCAGTTACAACTGACATGTAAACATCCGACAATACCAAATCGTACTTGGCTGTAACTGCTTATTATATTTATAATGAAAAATTGTATACTTCTTTACTAAGTACGAGGGAGTTTAAAATGAGGCATTCAGAGGATAACATGGCTTCTTGCTTGACAATATTTGGAATAGTGACAATAAAGACAATTGAGACAGACAATGCATCGAATATAAGTATGCAGTTACAGGTGTATTACAGAAACATCACTATCCCTGCGTTGCTCAAGCGCTAAATTTGACTGTGCTATGTCGGACTGTTGTAAGCCATTTTAAAAGCACTAATGAAACTTATGTATGTTGATGAACTGAAAGTTAAATAGGATGTTCCCACAAGATGGAATTCCACTTTAATTATGTTAGAGGGGCTATTATGGATCAAATGCCCACTGTCAGCTGCTGTATCAAACTGTCGCATGCCGCAGAATATTTGTATGGGATAGAATGGGATGTTATAGCTGATTGTGTTGCCATTTTGAAACTTTTTGAGGGTATGACTAGTCTTGTCAGCTGAAAAATATGCTACGTCTTTGATTATTCTGCTTGTTAGAAGACTGCAATTTGCTTTGAAACAACAGAAGTTCAACAGCTGCAGAACTCCCTCATTGATGATGTAGCAAGGCAACTTGGTTCTTCGGAAGGCAACAAAACTGTGGCTAAAGCCACTTTTCTTCATACAAGGTTCAAGAAAACAGCATTTGGCTTCGAGGAAAACTCCCAAAGACCCCAGGAATGAGTCACAGAAGAAATTGAGTCTTAAACTCAATTTCTTCATTTCAATTATTTATTTTTCAATTTATTCAAAAATAAATAATCCGTTATCTGTGCTACTCCAAGACCAAGTACCTCTAAAGAGAGATGATGAATTTTCCACATGACAATTATTTTGATTTAAAATTAATGGACACACAAACTGCAAGATCTACAAGCACTACCACAACTCAGTTAATGAGGCAATATGTAGAAATACTGTACGTACCAAGATCTTGTGATCCTCTGGAGTTCTGGAGCATAAACATGCTTTACCAGAACTTTATAATTTAAAATCAAAATACTTATATATTTCTGCAACATCTGTGCTATGTGAGACAGTACTCTCAAAAAGTGGACATACATTGAATAAGAGGAATTGTTTATCCTCTAAAAACTTGGATGTCATTCTTCTTTTAAATAGTAATTTGCAAATATTTTATGTATGTCTTCCAGTTAGAACACATCATGTATTTACTTTTAAATTTAATTTAAAAAATTTATATTTTGCTTGAATTTTTTGATGTTGTAAAATATTAAATTTCATTTTTTTCATGTTTTAATCATACAATAGTATTTTTATGATATGATTTAATAGCATTTTCAAAAATACACATGGATTATGCATCTAGGAGGTACTACATTTAAAAAAAACTCACTTCCAATGTTTGACCCCTCTAGGTGGTGTGGAAAAAACTTTCATTTTTTATGTTCTGAAAATTTTTCTAATTTCTTAAATATTATCCAAGTTTCTTAAAGGAAATTAATTTTCCTTCATATTTTCTGGATTCTGATTTTGTTAGTTCACAAAATTATAGATTCTAAGTTCAAAAAGTGTTCTAAAGAACTGTCAAATGTGATATTTTCAATATCCAACATATCTGGAAACCTGAAATTTTTTAACCATGTCCGACTATTTAAAAATGCATTTTTTAATGAGAAAGTCAAAAATGTTTTTAAGTACAACATTTGAAAACACTGTTCAATCACGTTGGCGAGAAAAATTTTTTACTTGGAAAACACAGGTGCAGGGAAAAAAATCCAAGATGGTAGATGGTGCTCCAAAAACTGGAGTAATTCCAAGTATGCTTTAGTGGAACTTTACGTTTAAAATTGAAATAATTATGCGAGAGAGGATTCTCAAAAAGCGGACATTTATTAAATGTCAAAAGGAATTGCTTATCCTAAAAAAACTTAGAAATCATCCTTTTTTTTTTTAATTATAATCTTTAAATATTATTTTGTATAAATACCAATTAGAATGTCATTTTTTAACTTTTTATGAAGGTTATAATATGAGTAAAAGGCATTATTTCAAAACAGTCTGCTTTTATCTGATTATATTATACTGTAAGTAGTTAATATCTGTTATTAGAATATGTAAAAATACCTTTTATAATTGATGATGGTGATTATAATAGGAACTTAAGTAATCAAATATTTGTTTCAATTGTACTTAAATTTTTCTTGCCAGCTAAAAATTCTACGTTTAATCTTGTAGTCAATAAAAATTGGTTTTAAAGATTCATTGCATTAGAATGTTACTTCATTTAAATATAACCATGTTGTTCATCAAAAAATTGTAAAACAGTATCATTTTTCCTAAGACACAATATTAAATAAATATTTTTTTTCTATCATGAGAGTTTTTAAAGTGTGAAGAATCTCCAAAAGATAATGTATAATTTTGAATTTTTTTTTCTTGATTTGTTTAAAATGAATAAGGCATAATAACATAACTAGAGTTCTGCTGTGTGTTTATAATTTAAAAAAATAAAAATAATAATAATCTGCCAAAAATATATTACAGTCTATTGTTTAATTAAAGGAAAATTTGTTGTAAACATGTAGTACATGAGGTTCTCATATAATGTGCTCTTTTTAAATAACAATTTCATTTTACAGATGACATTTATACCTTAGTTATATTATAAGAATAATTTTAACCAATTCAATGTTTCTGTTGCCTTGTGATTTGTCCAATTAACTAATTATTATTCACCCTGACAAATGCTAGAAACTTTTTCTTCTCAAATAAGATTGAATTTTAACTGAATGATGCATGCTATATAATTAAGGCAATTTTACTATACAATTTATATAAGCTATATTGAATGGAGATTTTCATTGTGTTTATCATTTTATTCACAATTGATCTCTGTAACATATTTTTTTAAATATATTGTAAGATATATAATATCATACTAAATATTTTAAGAAATAACTGATATATGATGTATACACATTAAATTAAACATTTAATTAGAGAGAAGTAATTCTATCATATATTAAGAATTTCATCTCTGACATGGAACTTCATGAATAAGCACTATGTAATTTTACATATCAGTTATACAATTAATTTGTGTGTAATTCTTGGTATATGTCACTTAAAAGTTTAAAGAAAGAGAAGGGAAATAGAAAAATATCACTTAAAAGTTGAATTTTAGGCATTTATCAAAGGCATTAATTTGAATATTTAGAGATCAAACTATTCTTAACAATTATGATGAAATGCAATTATTTTTCACCATTAAAAATTTTTTTTTAGATACAATTATGGCATACATAAATCATTAATTATTTAGTCTGAAGTTCGGCTATAAATAAACTGTAGTTTTTTTAAAAAAGTAGTCACAATATAAAAACAAAGAATGTAACTTTTAGGAAATGATTTTAATAACATACATCAGATGATTATTCCTTAAAACCATCTTAACCTATGATAGGATGATAATTAAATATTGTCATTGCTTTAATATTATTATTAAATATATTCATTGATATGTGGGGGGGGGGGAAATACAATCCAGTGAAAAATTGTCTTACAATCAAGTCAGTGCATCTCAAAAAAACTTTCCAACAATGAAGACTGAATTCATAGCGAGTTATTAGATTTTTTAAAAAGAAAAAAAAAAATTATCAAAAAAATAAAGTCTTCATCGGTCTTGTATAATTTTTGAGAGGCTGACTACAAGATGTTGCTGTTTTACTTAAATTTAAAACAGAGAGACTAATTTCAACATTTAAATGTGTTTATTTATATAAAGATATACAAGTTAATAACGAATAAAAAATAAAAGACGGTATATATCTATATCCTGTGTAACATATTTTTCTTTTCAATCTGTCTTGAATGAACATAAAAGTGCACAAAGAGTCTCTTTTTTTGTTTCAGCTCAGCAAAGAGATAAAGTACAGAACACATCTAAGACACACCATTAAGGAACACAGATTCTGGTTTAGGCTGGATGCAGCGTATGTTCTGGTTCCTTACCTGAGATGAAGTTAAGGATTTCATCATGCAATGCTGCACAACTGACAATCATATAAAGAACATGTATATAATTATTTGTGAAAAAGCCCAGAACTTAACATAAATAGCAGCCTGTAAGTTTGTTGAAATGAATTACACAATTTTACTATGTAGCAATAAGTGATTTTTTATGTCAAAGTCTGGGAAAAATTGGAGTGGATTTAGAATGGAAATTACGCTTTGTAGTTCAGGTCAATTCACCTCTGAATCAATTTTTGGAATTTACCATTTCTTGAAGGATATATGTGCCCATGTCCTTGTGAAGTATCACTAAGAAATTTTTATTATATTCCTACAATCTATTTCCACTAAATTGTCTGTAGAGTTTTGGATTGAGAGAAAAAATTCTAATGATGCAAAAAAAAAAAAAAATTCCTTTTTACAAAAAATTATTTATTTACTTACTTTTTGGCTTATTTCAAAGTGATTAAAAGTTTGTATAAACCCTGATGGCAAATAATTTTAAATCTTCACCATATACAAAAGGGATAAAAATCTTGCAAATGGAGCAATTAGTTTCGGCAGATATACAAGAAAGTAATTGTACCAATATTTTTTTTTCTATGTATATGGTTCAAGTAAAGACACATATCGTTGGTGTTCTGTAAAAAGGACAAATACCCATAGAGATTTATATACATATTCGCCCTTTTTACAGAACACTGATGATATAATGAAATAACAAGCATCCTTTGTGGTGCCTTTGTAAACTGGAGCAGCATTCCGGTGGCCAATGCCATGTATGGACCTGGTCTGGAATTGTTCTGGCCAGGGTTCATAAGTTTTTGTTTTTAAAAGTAAAATGTGCATGAAAATAATAAAAAAAAATTTCCCACAGACTCTGTCAAGATGTCTTTAATTTTTAAAACAACTAATATAGGTAAGAATTAAAAGGTAAAATATATTAATAAAGTAATATATAATAAATTTAATTCATTGGTTTACAGTTAACTGAATATCAGAATCTCTCTAACCAATGCATTTAAAAGGCAAATGTATAATGAAAGGTAGTACAGTTTAAGCAGTAAGTGTTCATTTTAATTTATTTAGGACATACATTACTGGTCCCTTCTTACCAGTAAAAGGGAGATGATAATTTAATATCAGCAAAGAAAAGGTCTCTGTAGGAATTCTGATAAGTACAATCGACATTTGTTACATGTGGGCTTAGACTGAGACTGACTGGCTACAAACATCCATACTAACAGTGGGACTATTTTTTCTCAGGCTTAGCACCAGACTTGGATAACCTTGCTGATGTTAATTTTCGAGTCTGTTGGGTGAAACATGATTCAAGATGATACAGCAGAATAAGGGTATAATGAATGCATTAATAATAGACTGGGATAGTACTGGTCTCATAAATTCATGGGTTCATTATTTTTAAATGGGAAATCTACAAAATGTGTAAGCAATGTTTGACTACAATTGTAAAAGTCAATGCATGAAATCTGGTATCAAGGACTCCAAGAGTTTTCTTTCTCAGAAGATTTTCCAAACAGTTTCAAATTGTTAAACAAATATTTTGCATCATATCAAAACAATTTATAAAACTCTGCTTGTTTTAAAATTTAAAAAGAGTGGGATCTATATATTTATGTCGCTAAGCTGACTTTTTGGGCAGTCCCTGGGAGAAAACTACTGCATCAATTTATTTCATTTTGGTCTTAAACAAAAGATTGTGATTGTAGATTTGTCAAATTTGGTTTTTGTAACTACAATTTCTATTAATTAGTGGTAATTTACAGTTAAAAAATTGATTTCTGTGCATGCTCAGTGACATGTTTCAATGCCGAGGAGTCTCTCTAGATCTCTTTGTCATTTTTATTTTTAT
This sequence comes from Dolomedes plantarius, assembly GCA_907164885.2. Classification (NCBI taxonomy): domain Eukaryota; kingdom Metazoa; phylum Arthropoda; class Arachnida; order Araneae; family Dolomedidae; genus Dolomedes; species Dolomedes plantarius. The sequence goes on from OU015503.1 coordinate 126,671,069, forward strand.
GATAATTATGTTTGTGAAATATAAGATTAAACCTGATGGAAATTGTTTATTTCGCGCTGTTTAATTAGTGATCATTTATAATTAAGAAAAAAAATTGCTTTCTGCACATGCTCAGTGACATTTAAATCTGGCTTTAGATACTCACTAAACACGAGGCTACTTAAAACACATTAATTTGTTTCTGCACATTATTATGATTTTCAAAATTTGGCAATGATGTGTTGGGTATAATTTGTGTATTCGTACATTTATTTACTACCTAGCCGTCATGTTTGGACAGGTACCAACCAGTAATTATTTAAGCAACAAAAACACATTGATTTAAAATCCTACATTTTCTTTTTATTTAAACAGAATGCAATGAAAGTGAGATGTCATATAGGTAATTTTTTCTTTTTTAATTTCAAGTGACATTTTTGCATATATTATTAAAATAAATCTTTGAAAAAATTCTTCCTTCAAAAGTTGTACAGTTTCTCACTTTATTTCATTGTTTAAGCATAGTAGTTAATGTGAAGTAAAGAACACAGCTATAAGATTACTTTAATTAAATCATTTTTTGATAAAATGTCCCTGCTCTCTTGCCTTTTTTGTTCACTTCCCCCTGGCATGTCAAGTCTAGAGTGAACACAATCCAGGAAACAAACAGAAGTGAAAAATTTCCCCTTTTTCACAAGACATTCTGATGCAGATAATTGGGTGACCAAATTGAGTCCCCAAAGAACTCTTAATAAGGTCTTAAATAATGTCAATAAAGGAAATGTGCAGGAAGGTGGCCTGAATATACTTACAGGCTGCAAAAACACTTTTCTTAATACTCATACAGCTATGGCATTATGACAGTAACATACCACACTCAAGATCTAGACACTTAAAAAGAAAAATTTGAATACACTATCACAGCCCATGATGTGGTTTCTAAGAAAAATTATTCAATGATTTCTACATATAATTTTAACAATAAATAGTGCTTTTCTAACCATGATAATTTGTTGTAACTGCATAATGGCTAATTAACAAATCAAAACAGAAAAATAAAACCAGCCATTCATTTTTTAGGGAAAAATTTTATAATTAAAAAAAATTTGCTATCACTACCAAAAGCTGCTAAATAATCTCATCTTTATGTCTCCTTGATCAGTCTCTACAATAAATAAGACTGCCAAACACTGTTAGTACCGATCCTTTTGATTTGCAATAAAAGTGAACCCAAAAGCACTTCCAGCTAACGTCCAGTAAAGTGTACTAAATGTCAGAGTACTTATTTTAAAGGTTCAAAAATATATTCCCTAACTCTACCCAATCGTATGCCGATTATTTATAAAAATATATATATATATATTTCTGTAATTGTCTGGATTATTTGTCCAAAGCATAAACGTACGAAACTAATTTAGCCTCTTTTTTTTTTCCAAAATTTATCCTTTCCAAAACTAAAATGAGAAAATACAAAAGAATGAATTGGAATAGAAAATATGCATGAAAATGAAGCTCAATCTTCAAGCGTCACATTACGAAACAGGTAAGACATGGATTCTTTGTTGTGGATACGACGAATCGCTTCAGACAACAGGACGCTGATGTCGACAGTCTTGATTTTATGGCACTGCATCTTCTGGACCTCATGAGGAACTGTGTTGGTCACCACGACCTGCACCCAAGAAAAAGTGATATTCTCATCATTTTAATAAGTATAAACAATTTCATTTTATTACACACCCTAACCCAAACTGAGACAATGAGAGAATATTATCCAGGAAACAATCTGAAGTTACACACTCTGCACTTGTTATAACTACCCCCTGGACATGCCATAGAAAATTGTCATTAGAATGAGTGTCCATAGTGAAAATTGATAAAAACTATCATTATTTGCATGAAAATTATTTAAATAAATTCCATATTTGTATACAATTACAATGTACTTATTGTTTCTTTCATTATCATATGAAATTTAATTAAAGTATACCATTTAAGAGAATAATTTCTAAAATAAAAATTTAAAGCAAAGATTAATGAAATCGCAAAAAATTTGCTTCTGTCTTACATTTATTTCTTAGAAAAACAATCAGAAATCATTTATGAATTTAAGATGTTATTAAAACATAATTTTTCATCTTAGTTAAAGATCTTTCAAATGAGTGAATTGGGAATGCTGTATTGGAATTCAATGGTCTGCAGTCATTATATGGGATTTAAAAAATATATATATACAGTCGATTCCGGTTAATCGGGCCAGCTGCTTATTTGGACCGAATCCTGGCATGTTCGTTTAATCAGACCAGACAGTTATTAGGACCAAAATGATCACATCCCAATGTAGTCCGATTAACCGAAATCGACAGTATATCATCAAGGGGAATTCTATTGGGGACTTTTAGCACCAGTTGTTGTATTTAAACAGCCATTTTACCATAAGTTGACTGTATATTTGGCACGATAAATGCCCCTATTTTTTAATCACAATTTTATGTAGGTAAATTGGTGGATCACAATATCTCAAAATCTTTTTTGAATATTTAAAAAAAAATAGACATTTAGGCCATCTGCACACAGAGCTACTCAAAAGAAACTGATAACTGACTCCAATCACAAACTAGTTTGTGATTAGTTGTAACCTATGTAATTGAATTGAGCCACGCAGACAGTACAGACAACCTGTCAGTAACCGTTTGTAATCAGTCACAGGCAACTCAACGTCTCGAGTCACTAGCAACTTCAGTTACCAGCTTCTCTGTCGTTGTGGATGTTACCACACAATGTATTTTGACAATTTTTAAAAAATAAATTAATTTCTGATAATTTAATTAAAACATGAACGATCAACAAATTAATATCAAATTAGTGGGTGAAGTGGGAAAATATCCAGTTTTATACAACTTCAAATTTCCAGGATAATCAAGAAAGGATGAAACAGAAAAAGTTATGTGCATACATATTGAATTTAATTATACAAATTAATCTCTTTAATGCTACAAAAATTATTTTTAACCAACAAATATGAAAAAAAAAGTTTGAAAATAATTATTTTTCTATATTTCTTACAATTTAATTTAATTTTCATGCATAATGCAGATTTCCCTTTTATTTTCTGTGCCTTTTTTCATTTATCACGTTATTTGAATATTTTATTTTGAAAAAACAATATTGCATATAAATTATTTTTGTGTTCGTGTAATAGATGCAGATATTCTACAGTATAATCCAAGTGAACAGTTTACAAAGTTTATTCCTTTACGATTTGATTTTATCTTGAATGAGAATGGAAATGTTAAGTATTGCGAAATATGAATAAGAATCCATCAAAGTGAATAACTGTCTGTAGACATGCGATAGAAACATACAAAATTTTGCATCCAGAATTTGTAGTTCTTTTGCAGCAACAAATAATCAGTGGTTTAAAATTTCTTTCAATATATGGATGAGCAAAAAATTTTCTTCATATTCTATTTCTTCTGTAACAATAATAGTAATAAAGCAACACTGATTCATCATTGGAATCATCGCTACAATCATTATCCATGGTAGCCCGGAATAATGATAGTCTTCCTTCCATGACAGGTAGCAAACTATAGATTTGAATCACTTTTGAGTAGGCCCGTGTACGGAGCTGCATCACTAACGAGTTTGCAACCAGTAAGTAATTTCAATTAGTAACCAGTCAGTTGCCTTTGAGTAGCTCTGTGTGCAGATGGCATAAAGATTACTTTATGTTCTTTATCTCACGAGTAATATACTGAAAATATCAATACTCACCTCATCTATGGCAGAATCTTCCAAAAGCCTTGGAGCATCCGAAGATAATAATCCATGGGTAGCTAAAACATAAATTTTGTAGGCTCCCCTCTCTTTAAGAACTTCTGCAGCCATCACAAAAGATTCTACATCATCTATCATATCATCCTGTCAGAGAATATGGAGAGAAAATGACACTAAACAAACAAACAAAAAAACTATTAAAAGTTGGCATCCTGTGTACAACTGCCATATAGTGTCAAGTATGTTAGCATAAACTAACTGCAAGAGGGTGTTTCATTCTATGGTGTAAAAATGAATTTAATCCCACTAAAATTATCTACTTCTCCAGTGCATTGTCAGTTGTTACAACACTAACATATATTGTTTCTTTCCAGTGGATAACAGAGACAGAGTTATTTTAATGAACGTAAAAAAGCATAATTCATTAATCAAGAGACTGCAATGCAGCAAGTTGTGTTTATGATCATGTTCAAGTCCTGGCTCCATAAAGAAGGCACAGTACCATGCTAAAACTTTTGTAACATTGGTACTCTCTAACAGGTGGAAATATGTTGTTTTAAACATTGTGCATTAAATGCTATACAGGCTCATTATACACCATATTGCTCTTTAACGTTATTTCAAATCAACAAAGTCAACATGGTATGTTGTGAATTTTAAATTAACAGTCCATCTTAAACTTACCTGACTGGATTATTCGCAATCATAAGACTGCCCTAAACATCTGTAATATTATCCCTTAGCAAAAATTTTATAAATTTCTAGGACTGCAAAAAATTCAGGGACTCTTTTGTTAATGGTTTAATTTGATCATGTTTGAGCACCATGTATAAAAGTAAAATCATTTGAGAATTATTCTTAAAAAAAAAAGCGTTTTTAAAAGAAATCTTACACCAGCAGCAATTGATATATTGTGTCTATCTATTTTGAGAGCAGTTAGTAGATGACAAAGAAAATGCTACTTACGACCATGATGGCAATTCTTCCACCAACATCACCAACCACATTAATGGGTGGCTTCTCTTTAGCAGCCAAGACTGAAAAAAAAGACAAAGCAACAATTCTGTTAATATAGAAGTGTAAATTTCCCATCTGCAAAATACTTCAAAACTCAAGTTAACCCTTAAAAAATTTTTTTAATCTCCTGACTACAGAAAAATAGGACTGAAGAAATTCAAGAACACGAAGAATTCAAGTGTCAGGCTTTCATTCGTTCAAGAGTACCAACTAAAATAACAAGCTTTGCACAAGAAGCAGCCAGGTGGTGCTACCAGTACGCAAAAAATATATATATGTTTTCAATTTGCAACAAGGACATCTACTTAACCTTTCAAAGCAAACTAGATTAATCGAGAGTAAAATGGAGTAGAATGAAAACTTAAATGAGTTTTTTTTACACTCCTTATTTTTTTAATTCATTTTATTTTCAAAACAATTTAAATACCTTTGAATTGTCTAAAATGATATGTTTTCATTAAATTACAATAAATACATTATTAAAACAAAATTGAATTAATAGAAATACATGATTTTTATTATTATTTTTTTTTTAAATCACATCACTATTATTACCCATCAAAAACCACACAAAATCATTGCAACATGTAAACATTTTGTCTTTTATAGAGATTTGCATACATATTCGCCCTTTTTACAGAACACTGTCGATATATACATAGTGTTTCATTTTCTGGGTTTGATGGGATTGAATAAATTCTCTTCACAAAGTGCACACAAAATAAAATTTATTATTCTGTAAATTGTTCAGGTGCATACACAATTACTATCAGAAAACACGTATCATGTCTTCTTTACAACAGAAAACTCTAAAAACACAAGTCAGGATAACAGAGTCTTCAATACAATATACGCCTAACGCACTTTCATTACATTCAATGCACAGCAGAAGAGAACACTAACTTCCAATGCGAATCTCAGATATATCTATAGACTTCCAACGCGCCCCCTAGAAATCTCCCGGCCGCCAGCTAGAAATCTCCAGAACGTACGAGAAAGATCTAGTAGGTTGGCGACCATTTGGTGCCATATCGCCAAATTTGGAGACCAAAATAAGTCTCCAAATCCATCACCAATTTGGCAATAACACTCATATTTGGCGAGATTACCATAGACTCGCAAAATTCCTAACAATATATACATATATACATACATACATATATATATACTAGCCGGTCTTTGCCCGGCTATCCTCGGGCCATCCGTCCACCAGACAGACGGCTTTGAATTGATTGATTGAGAGGGAGAAGTTTCATAAGAAGCACTATTAATTTGCAGTCACCCCCCCCCACACACACACACACACAAAACCACAAAAAATAAAAATTTGTTATTCGTATTAACACCCACCACCACCTGATATGATATGAGCATACCTGCATTACAAAAAGATAAATTTTCATGTGAAATGAAATCGGCTGGCTACTTTAGCCTATATTCCTGCAATACAAAAATTCAAATTTCCTGAAATTTGTGTTATTGGTGACATAATAATGCATTGTACATTGAAATTATACGAGGGCATTTATTAGACAGAATTGCACATGTCTATGTTGCGAGATATTCTGTATTCGGTTTAGTCAAAAGATAAGCCCAACTGAAATATTAATCAGGCTTCCGGAGCATATGGTATTGTGGAAAAACAAATAAACCTCCCTAAATATAAATATTTATATACAAAAAATGTCAATATGCACTTTTTAAATATTTTAGCGTGTAATCAACCATACAAAGAAATGGTGAACTTCATACCAAAATATATTAGTAGAATATTTATCTAAAACAAAAAACTAAACTAATCAGCAAAGAAAGAAATACTTGAAATATGAACAGTTCTGGAAAAAATAATCGGTAAAATGAAAATGAAAATAAAAGAATTATTCGTTGTTTGGACAGTTTAAACATGATTCTATATATCAAAAATCAAAACTGAAAACCATGTATAAACAAAGATAGATATAGAACTATGAAATGAGAACAAAAAAAATCTTATTTAAATTTTTTTTTCACTTTTAACTGCCAAAAAATCAGTACATCTTCAAATGATCTATTTATGATTAAAAAGTTTGAATTAAGAGTATGAAAAATAGAAAAAGAATTTAAAATTAGACATACGATGAAACATTTCCTTTCAGTGATTCATTTTTTAGTGAGAATCGCGCTGCTCGGAGATAGAGCACCAGAGGCCATCGCTAAAGGAAGGATCGACAGACCTGGTATTCTGTGTGATAATGCATTATGTTGATTGTTTGGCAGGGCCAATTAGATGCTGTACGAAACTGTGTTTCACTTAAGTTTGTATATAATTTTAAGTAACAAAACTAATAAAGAGCTTAACTCTAGTGAACAGCTTTGTCCTCTCTAGAAATAAATACCTCTCTCAAGTAATGAAGTTTAGTTGTGGGGTCACGACACCACAATACATACATATATATATATATAAACATAAACAAAGTCTCCAGAAGCACATACCTGGCATAATGTCTAATCCCACATCCATTGTCCGACAGGCAGTGACCGCTGGGGGTGGAGAATACCTGCCATCCACCATGTCTGACTCTGCCTCTTTCTGCTCTCCATGGATCACTGCAATACCTATCATACACCCAGTGTTAATATCCACTAATATAATTCAGATGTGAAAAAACTGAAAAGACACATATGTATTTCATACCAAGTCTGAGCCTTTCAGCATAAGATGTTGCTTTTTTGGCAGAACCAGGATTCCTTGCGACAATGACGGCATTTCTGTAGTCTGGTATCTGAAAGGAAAACATTTTGCTGCCTTTTATATAAACACACACGTGTGTGCATGTATATATATATATATATATATATATATGTGTGTGTGTGTGTGTGTGTGTGTGTGTGTGTGTACGTACAAATGCATCTATATGTATAATATGAATATGTATTTAAATTAAAATGGAATACGTTACACAGGCCTGCACAAACATAGACCACAGGCCAAATGTGGCCCGCCAGTACTCAATCTGTGGCCTGCAGAGCCTTTAAGATGCATAATATTATAAATCTGAAACACAATATATTTTTAGATTTATAATATTACAAACAGAATATATAAGCAATGAATATTAATACTTATTTAATATTTTGAAAAACCAGTAATTTATTTTCTAGATAAAACATTTTTTGTTTCCCCACCCGATTTTCTTGCAGCCCACAGCAGCTTTCCACAAAGTAATATGACCCTCATCCCATTTCAAGTTGTGCAGGCCTGCTTTAGACTTCTGCACACACATATGAGAGCTCCAACACTGTCCAGTAATCAGACATCAACAGACTCAGCATTGGCAGTTATGATTAACAGCATCATGTCCATTCTCAGTTACGATTAACAATACCCAGGGTCTTTCACCACAGGGTAATTCTAAACAGAGCTGAGTAATCTAGAAATACTTTAGAAATATTCATTTACATAATCTAACAAACTTTTATTAGTAGGCCATGAAATAAACTTCAACACTTTGTTATATTGAAAAACATACAAAAGATTGAGTTATAGTCGAACCCCGTTATAGCGAACCTGGTATATAATGAACGAAATTTTTGGTTCCGTCATTTTCCTATTGTATTTAATGCTAATTTATTCTTTTATAGCGAACCTCTGAAATCTTAAGAATCAGCTATAACAAACTTTTTTTTTAGTCGACTACTGATTTTTTTTTTCTTTAACTTTTTAAGAATGTTGAAGATACAAGGATTGTTGAAGAAGCAAAGAATGTTGAAGAAGATTATTGAAGATTTACCTATTGCGGTGTGGATAGAAAAGCACAAAATTTCATCATTCTCAGATTGTGACTTGCAATTGTTCGAAACATGTAATGATGAAGTCATTACATGTGAAAATCCGACCGATGAAGATATGGTGGAAGAAATTAAAATGAATCATTCTAAAATTGAAGGTTCTGCATCTGCTGCTGATGAAGAGGAGCACATAAATGACGAAATCTCCACCATCTCGGATGCTACAGCAACGATACGTGTCATTAAGTTTTTGTCTACACAAACAATGGAAGAAAAAGTGTTGTAATCATTTGATGTATTGGACATAGAAATTCATAAAATTTTGAAATTGGCATCATGTCAGCAGAAGATTACAGATTATTTCTGCATCAAAACAGTGAGCAATAATTGAAGGGAAAATGAATTTATTTCCATTTGTCTTCATTTTTAGTTAATTTAATTAGTATTTTGTCAGTATAATGTAATCGATTTTAGTCAATTTAATTCATTAATGATCATTTTTAATAGATTTTAACATTTTTTTTTAATATATCACTATTGAATACACACAGCAACTAACGAGTTATACAATTTGTGAACTCTAACATATAGCTCTTGGGTATAGCGAATAACACCTTTGGTCCCTTGAAGTTCAATATAATGGAGTTCGACAGTATAATAAAAAAAAATCTCATAACAATATAAAGTATTTCATAAATCTTTACCAAATCATATATGTATGTGTGTGTGTGAATATTATATTTGAGGAAAAATTCTGGTAATGCTGAAAAATAATACAGTCGCTTATCGACAACAAATTTTAACGAAAGATACTCACACATTCCTGAATGTATTGCAATAGGAAAGGGGAAGCTCTCAAATTATCAACAGGTATATCAAAAAATCCCTGGACTTCTTTAGAGTGAAGATCCATAGTTATCAGATGCGTGAGGCCTGAAAATTAAACACTCAGGTCCATACTAGGAATATTTATAAATATCATAACAGGTCCATATTTATACGTACCAGTAAACAAATTTACCAAATATTTAGAATTAGTATACAATGAATAAAAGTATCAACCATACACTCATAAAAATTTTATCCTGTTACTTTTGCAAGTTTTCAGACCTATTTTATATCACAAAACAAACAAAAAAATGTAATGTAAAATAAAGGAAATATATTTCTTCTGTAGCTGGCCACCCCACAAAACGACCATTTTGTTTGGGGGGGGGGGGGGGGATCTATGACTGGCCGCCTTAAAAAAGTTTCACTGTGTGTATATGTATATATAGGAAAGGAAATTATGAATATATATACATATTAAGCATGTGTATGTATGTATGTATATATATATATGTGTGTGTGTATATATATATATATATATATACAGTGGAATCTCGATCGATCGTTTTCGGATCCATCGTTTTTCCGTATGTGTCGTTCATTTTATCCAGTCCCAACGATCATATTGCTTTATGTTACCGCATCTATCGTTTCCCGCATTTATCGTTCATTTCAATCGGTTCCTTGAAGAACAATAGATCGAGATTCCACTGTATATACATACATGCAGTGGAATCTCCATCGATCGTTCTCCGAATCACCATTTTCCCGTATGTGTCGTTTATTTCAATCAGTTCCAACGATCATATTGCTTTGTTATGTTCCTGCATCTATCGTTTTCCCGCATTTATCGTTCAGTTCAGTCGGTCCCTTTAAAAACAATAGATCGAGATTCCACTGTATATATATATGTGTATGTATGTATATATATATATATATATGATTTAAAATATATTCAAGTGGTTTTATATTTTTCTGCTCAATAAGTCAGTAAATTAGATTTCTCTCCATGGGGCTTCCTATGGATATTCAAGTCAGCTGACAAAACACTGTATAACAGTATGCTTTATGACGTGAGTCACCGAGTAAACACTAAAAGCTAGGTAATTCTAAATGCATACTCCATCGAACAAAACATAACTGCGATGTTTTACAATGTAAACACAGCGTGATTCTCATTAAAAAATAAATCACTGAGGAGAAATGTTTCATCGTGTCTAAATTTTAATTATTTTTCATACTTTTAATTCAAACTTTTTAATCATAAATAGATCACTTGAAGATGTACTGATTTTTTTTTTTTTTTTTTTTTTTTGGGGGGGGGGGGGGGTCGGCAATTAAAAGTGAATAAAAATTGAAATTCAAGTGAACTGTGATTCAAGTGTAAAGTGATTCAATAGCTGGGCAAAGCCAGATCACAGCTGGGCTTCACCCAGCTAGTACTTTCATATTTCTTTGCACACTTTTTGAATAATTTGGGTGAAAAAGGAATAGAGAAAAAAATGTAAGATCAAATTGGAAATGTCCTTTTATTTACCTGCATTGCACATCATTTTAGCAAGTAGCTTCGAAACAATGCAACCCCGTTTTCTCATCTTGCTTTGTTTGCTGTAGGGCAGATATGGAATGACTCCGACAATCTTCCTAGCACAGGAAGTTTTACAGGCATATGCCATGATAAGTAATTCCATTATGTTATTGTTGACATCTCTATTTAAAAAGAAGAATTTTACCATCAATTTTCAAATAAAATATTCAGAATTCAACAGAATTTACAAAAATCATATCACACATTATCAGATGAATCAAATTCTTTATATCACATTTGTGTTTAGTATATACCAGGTATTTAACTTCAATATATAGAGAAACATATGGAGATCGTATGCTAGATCATATCATATGAATATATTACTAGCAATGATGCTCTCTAATCAAAAGAGTTTTAGAAAATCACTAAATGCCAGATTTTGAATTAAGACTTGTAAAATCCTTATTAAAAATAACAAAAGGTAGTCTATTGATAATACATATTTATGCATTCACATATTAACCTAGCAAACAATATATGATAATAGAGTCAATATGTTTGCATTATAACATTATATAGTCTCCTTATACTTACTAAAATGATTAGGTAACTTAGCAAACAGGGATACTTTTATACAAATAAGGGATAATACGATATTGAGTGTGATTTGACAGAACATTTTTAATCCTAGATGATAATGAGGATCTACCCAATAGGGTGAAGTGGGGTAAGTGAGAATGCAAAATCATATAGCTCCACTTTGAATCTAAATAAGTTTTTAACAAGTTGTATTTGTATGAAAATTTACATGCATGCTTTTAGTAATGTTCTACATTTATATTTATATTTTTTTTAAATCTATTCACAAATTTTTTTGCCATAAATATTTAAAATTTTTGTGTTTTGGGTTCTCACTTGCCCCTGCACTTGGGGCAAGTGAGAACACAGGTCCCAATAAATCATAGTTGCTTATAGCAAAATAAGTAGGGCAAGGGAAAGAATAGATATTTCATACTGAACAAAAGGGCATTTATTTTATTTATTTATTTTTTACATTCTTTCGTTGAGGAGATATTTATTGTTAAAGTTAGCAGTGTCAGCAACGTTCTTTAAGTTCTTGCAGTGTTTTCAGCATTTGTGGTGCATAAACAGTGTCTTTGACGTAACGCTATAAAAAGAAATCACATGGCATAAGATCAGCGGATCTTGGTGGCCATGTGATTAAGGGCAAATCACTGTCGCCCAAATGTCCCATCAATCGGTATAGAGGCTCCTCGTTTAAGTAAGAACTTAAAGAATGCATTTGTGCAGCATTAGGAACCATTGACAGTGTGATACTACAAAAAGTGTGGAACGAACTTGATTACAGATTAGATGTTTGTCATGTAACAAAAGAGGTCACACATTAAACATTTGTAACTGAAAAAAAACTTGGTACATTTTTTTAAAATTTTGTGAATTTCTTATTGTAATATGTATAACAGTTTTGAAAATATAAATTTTTAAAATCCGGTCATTCATTTGTGCCAACCTTGTATTTGTATTATTTGTTTTAGAGTAACAAATGTAAGTTAAAAGTTAAAAAAAAGTTGGGTTTTTTTTTCCTTTGCCTAGGCCCTACTGAATATTGTAGGACTAAAAAGACATGGAAAATATTAGTTCACCATGCCTTCCAGGCCTTGACTCTTCCAGGAACACTAATAAATCATCATCTGGTAAAAAGGCAACTCAGAAATAGTGACAACAGAATTAGAAATTCAATATATTCACATACAGTTTGCAATGTCCACTCCACTCATTAACAGTTAGTCTAAACAAGTTACTTTATTACAATTCCCTTCTTAAAAACCTATAGTTTCAGTTGCATAATTTACTATTTTTGAATGTTAAGGAATTAAAAATAATCATCAGCTCTTAAAGAAATATGGCAAAATGTGGTTGGCTATGAAGTTTCTCCAGCTAGAAAACATATGTTGGGAAGAAAAAAACTATTTCTATGGCTGTTATACCACAAAGGTATATTTTATCAGTATATGGGAAAAGTGAGAACTGCCGTTCTCACTTGCCCCAACACAAAATTTTTATGGGGCAAGTGAGAACCCTGCAGTACTGAAGTAATATTACCCCCCCCCCCTAAAAAAAAAAGTGTTTATATATATATATATATATATATATATATATATATATATATATATATATATATATGTTATCTTTATTCTTCATTTCTTAATGAATAAATGCATATTTTCAAAATAACTATGTGTTGTGGTTAATTAGTTATGATTTTCTGTTTTGCTTGTACTTATTACTTTATACCTTAGTTAAAATGCAAGGGTTTGGTAGGCATAAAAATTTTCCATTTTACTATTTTTTTCTGTAAATGAAAACTATACATAACAGTAGGAAAGAATTTTTCTACAAAGTACACATTTTTTTTAAGTTAAATTTTTTAGGGTTTTAAGGCCGTCTTCTCCCTTACCCCACTTCATCCTAACAATAATTTTAGGAAAACACAAAGAAAAAATCAGATAGCCTCTCTCTTTAGGTACTTATATACAAAGGAACTAATCAATATAACCTCTTAAGGTGATTTCAAGATATTAATGTAAAGTATGGTTCTAGATACAAAAAAAGTTTTTGTCTACCTAGAAACACATCATGAAAATAAGAAAAAGTGTCCTTAAAACTGAAAATTCTTAGAATCTGCTAACAAGCATACAATTTCTAACAATTTTGGCTTTCTGGTTACACCTTTTTTTCTGACAGAAAAGCAATCAAAGCAATTGTATCAGAGGAGAAAAGAAATTGTCAGATAACACATTCAATTAGATGAGAGTGTAACCAATTTTGGACTCAGTCAGTTATTCTATGGTTCCCACTCATTCTTTCTCTTGATCAATTTTTTTATTACAAGCCATGTAAGTTTTTATGAAAATTTTCATAGACATAAATATCAGACAATGAAATATTGGATATTTAGGGAAGACTAAAATGCTTATTAACCCTTACGTCGGCTCATCGGTCTAGGAGACCGCTATTACACCTGTTCTGAAGGTGGGGTAGTGGTGGTGGTGATCAGACTGTTGAGGGTTTGTGAGTTCTTCAGTCGGGTCCTGACCTTCAAGTACAACACATCGGAGATTTTCGCCGGCTCGTATTTTGTCGGTAAATTTAATTTTTGTAAAACATAGTCAGTCTTTTGGACCTATGAGCCTTGAACTGATTTAAATTTTTGCCGGTCTGTATGACAGATAAGCCTTGAACCATATTAATTATCTGTCAGCCTGCAAGTATTCTATTTCTAAGATCTTTGTTTTATTGTTGTAGCTAACATAGCTGGAAGAATTCCTCCTGTTTCACAACGAACCAGACATTTTGTCTCTCTCGCACTATCTCAGATTGAAGAATCAGATTCTGAAATTTTTGTTGAATAATCTATTTCAAGAATGAGAGGTGGCAGTAGTTTTGCATTAATGACTTTTTTGGTGCTGCAAAAAACCTATAAAAATAGAAAAATATCCTAATTTTATAGCATGGCGGTCTGTGAGACTGATGGGCTGGGGAACAGTATAAAGACAGATGAGCCGACATAAGGGTTAAATACAACACAAGATATATTTATCATGTTATCATAACAAACAATATAAGGTTTTAGTATCCATATGACTGCAATATTCTTAATTCACAGCAGTTTTATACATACTATAATAACTCAATAATGAGGCAAAAGGAAATGTTTTTGTGTAAATAAGGAATGACACACCCTACATGCATCTTGTTTTAAGATTTTAGATTTCATGTGACACTAAAAAAACTAAGACATTAATCAGCACAATGATGAAAAATATAAAGAGGAGTTTTTTAAAAGTTAGTTTAGTGTGCTTCAAACAAGGCCTTAAATAAATAACGAAAATAAATCTTTCAACCAGCCCATTTTAAAACTTAACACCTAGGGTATCAACAATCAAAAGTATACATATGCCTAGGGTACAAACATAGGGTAAAAGCATAACACCTAGGGTACAAACAATCAAAAGCATACATATTTTTAAAATTATATTCTAAATAGCTGCTATAGAATGAATGCTTGATTGGTTTTAAGAAGGCTCTGTTATTTTTTACAATACGAGGGTAAAACAGATTACAGACTGCAAAACAATGTAATATACATCCAACAAGGGCTCAAATAGAATCCA
This sequence comes from Dolomedes plantarius, assembly GCA_907164885.2. Classification (NCBI taxonomy): domain Eukaryota; kingdom Metazoa; phylum Arthropoda; class Arachnida; order Araneae; family Dolomedidae; genus Dolomedes; species Dolomedes plantarius. The sequence continues at coordinate 126,686,168 of OU015503.1, forward strand.
ACAGATTTCAGCTACAATATTGAAGCATAATATATATTTATATATAATTGTATGCTTGTACATAGGGACATTCCATGAGTAACGGAATGACATTTGGACAAGCATTCACAACATATATTGCAGATTCTACTAACCCAAATATTAAAATAAAAAAAGAAAATAGGGCAAACTATAAACATCTTAATAACTTAAATGAAAAATACAGAAAATTTAAAATTATACATTATCTATATTTAAAAAATAGCACTTTTTTGTGGTAACGGAATGACATATTTTGGACATAATAAATAAAAACATTCAATAACAAATAAAAATTCAGCCAACTGTTGCAATAACAAAACAAAAAAATAATGTCAGCAGCAAGACCTGATTCAGTACTAAAAGTTTGTCATTTTTTCAACATGAAAATAATAATTAATATTATAAAATTAATTAGACTTAATGAAATCATGTGGTAACGGAATGACAAAGTTCTGTTAAGAATGGCTTGAAATATCAAATACAAATTTATTATAATTAACTTACAAAAGATCACATCTTATGAATAACATTGAAACTGAGTTGATTTTCATACATTACTCAACACATACATTTTTCAAATTCAAACCGGCTTCTAATTCTAGTGTTTGAACCATCAGTTACTATTAATGGTTCTTTCAGCTTTTGCTTAATTTGAGTTTTTGTGATCCAACACTGTCTTCTTTGTAAGGAAATGCATAAATTAGTCCTAGAGTTTCCTGTTTACACATACAGAGAACTTCGATATCATCATCTTCAGTAATGAGTAATTAGGCCACATATGTGCGAACAGTTTTCTTTCCTAACCAGTCAATTAAAATGTAGTCTCCAACTATTTTGTTTTGTCTTCAATGACGAAAGAAAATAAAGCAATCAATTTGATATCCTCATGCATAACTCAAAATTTACCGACCAATCCAGTAATAAACCAGAAATAATAAGTTTTTACAATTGAACAAAATCAGGAGTGGATAATTTAGACAAAATTATCGCAAACTATTCACCAAATAGAAGATCAAGATGGCGGCCCCTGACAATATTTTACAATATGATAGTGGTTAGTCTTGTAAATTCTGGCATTACCTATGCCAGCTATGATGAGATGCCTGTAATGACACGTTTTGACTTTATAAATTTACTAGCAAACAGTTTGTTAGAAAAACAAGTGCAACGTCGGTTGTCCATCCCAAACCTTCCGGATGACCTAAAAAAATAGCTCGAGACATTCTTGGATAACCTGAAGAAATGCGTAGTGCCTCTCAAGAAATTTCTGATAAGCTTCCCCAGAGAAAAATGTGCCGATATTGTCCTTATCAAAAAAGGAGGCAAACTGCAAAATCTGCAAAACTGGATAAAATGTGAAAATCCGTGTTGCCTAGAGTGCTCAATAAAAGTGTGCAATTCTTGTGCTCCTGGAGTAAAAAGTAATTTTTGTTTACATGATGCTGATTTTAATTGTATTTAAATAATTATATGTATTATTTAATTTTAATTGTATTGTGAACAGTCAAATAAAACATATTTAGTTGTTTTATATGTATTGAGTTAATTTATACGTAGTTTTATTAAATTTGCACCTCTAAAATAATTTTTTATTATGTACACGTCTCACAGATGCATATTACTTGCAACGAACAAAATTATGTGTTACCAGTTATTACAATACATATTCTAAATAGTTAATACAATACATATTCTAAATAATTAATAGCATCAAGATGTGAAAAAGAAAATATTATTCAGAAATGTATTTTCCAACAAGCAGAATACAAAATACAAGTTTTACACAAGATACATCAAACTCACACTATCTACTCTAGCACATGATCTCTAAAAACTACATTACAGTTAAAATTAAATTTATGGTCAGTTAAAACTGTTTAGCAGTTATCTTTGTGGTTAAAGTAACAAAAAATAAATAAACTTTGCAAATAAAACAAAACTAATTGCACAGTTTAAATGGTTAAAAAAAAGTTTCAATAAAAATTATCTTAATTTTGCATTATAAAACAAAATAATAACAAATTTTGTTGTTAGTAATATTAAAGATTACATAGATTTTTTATTTTCATTTTATTAAATTTATGTGCTATAGTTTTGTACTGTCATTCCGTTACCATGCATCTGTGTCATTCCGTTACTTTATATTATCATTCTGTTACCAACAAATACTATCAGAAAAATTAAAAATATTAAATATACAAACTTATCATATTTTAGACTTAAAACATGCTTTAAAAACAAAAATTTAAGTTTAAATAAATAAAATTTAAATAATCACCCAAAAAATTATTTGTTTTTTAGTAACGGAATGACACTTTCATATCATATAATTAATTACCCCCTCAAATAAAAAAATAAATACATAGCAAAGATTCTGATGCTGCATTTATAAGAAAATGGGTGAGAGATCATAAACAAATAATTGTTAGGTTTTTTTTAAACATAAAATAAGCAAAACAATGAGTATGCAACAAATGGGTTTCTATACCAATAAATGGTCAAAGCTAAAGAGTATTTTCTATTGTATTTTAAGGCATATTTCCTGTGAGAAATTGTATTATTCTTATCAAATTACAAAAATTCAGTTATTTCTGAAAATAATGATATATAACACTTGCAGAAAAAAAACATTTTAAATTTTTTCAACTGATGTCCATTTATTCATAGAATGGCCCCATATATATGTGCATACCAGTGTTCTCTCTTTTTCTTTGCAACAATTTCTAAAGTATAATATCAGTAAAAAATTATAGCTTTAATTATAATAGTTTATAAGTACAGAAATAACTTTTTAATAATAATGAGAAAATGAAGCAATAAAACATACTTAGTGCCAGTCTGTAAAATATACACATCTCTTCCTCGAACTGATTCCCCAATATCGACCAATGTTTCTGAAATGTACAAAGAATACTATCCACATCTGATTTAAAAAATTAATTAAAATGCACATCTCATATCTTTCAGTGTTCCATGAAAGACACATTAAAACTATGAGGGGAAGTAAGTGATAACGCAAAATCATATAGTTCCACTTTAAAAGTAAATAAGTTTTTAACAAGTTGTTGTATTTGTATGAAAATTTGCATACATACTTTTGGTTATGTTCTACATTTATAGTATTTTTTTTTTTAATCTATTCACAATTTTTTTTTTTTGTTGTAAATATTTAAAGTTTTTTTGTTTTGCGTTCTCACTTGCTTCTGCACTTGGGGCAAGTGAGAACGCGGGTCCCATTAAGTCATAGTTGCTAATAACAAAATAAGTAGGGCAAGGGAAAGAATAGATATTTCATGCTGAGTTCTCACTTGCCCAAACCTTCGTATTATCACTTGCCCCGGCACAATTTTTATGGGGCAAGTGAAAATCCTTCAGTACTGAAGTAATATTGCAACAAAATGGTTTTTATACATTGTATCTTTGTTTCTTAATATATAAGTGGGTATTTTCAAAATAACTATGTGTTGTAGTTAATTAGTTATGATTTTTTTTTTTTTTTTTGTTCAGTACTCGAACTTGGGCACCTTAGTTAAAATGCAAGGGTTTGGTAGGTATAAAAATTTTCCATTTTACAATTTTTTTTCTGTAAATAAAAACTACACATAACAGTACAGCAAGAATTTTCCTATAAAGTACACTTGAATTTTTTTTTTTTAAGTTAAATTTGTTAGGGTTTTAAGCCCATGTTCTCGCTTACCCCACTTCACCCTATAGACAACAAATAATAAATATAAAGTTTCAGTGCCAAATTTAAAATAACTGGTGTTTTTTGTTTTGCTATAAAGAAATCAAACATGTTCTGTCTAATTACAATATCAGGGAGAAGAAAAAATGGACCCTACTCAAGACCAACAAACAATATGCATACTAAAGAGTTCATTTACTGAAAGATAAAGAATGAAAATTAAAAAGATAAAGCAATACAAATTCAGGGTACTATATTCAGGGTCTGAAATACCCACCTTGATAGGATTATTTTAAATTGATTTTAGCAGTACAACAAAAAAACAGTCTCTATATAGTGACCAAATTTTAACAGTACTTTTTATAATAAATATCTAATTTCAATTAATTTTTATTAGAATAAAACACACTTACCTCTATTGGCAGCATGAATTACCGAACAATTCCCAACTCTAATGCCCAGACGCCTTCAAAATTAATAAAAAGGAAAAGTTAAAAAAGGAAGTGAGAATGACTCAAGTATTCCTCATGTCATTTACAATAAATAAATTCTTTAAATTCAAATACAAAGCTTTAAATTTAAATTTACAGTTTTACTTTATATTCTTTCTAACAAGCTATATTAACGATTTAATTCACAAAATTTGCAGACTTATAGATGATATGAGATTTAACAGCGAAATACCAAATTAACAGTTTCTGTAAATAATAACATGCCAAAAACAAAAAACTATTCCTATTATAGAAGCAATTTAAAATGCTTATCCCTGAAATATTTATAATGTGTTCTGTGTTTTAACTGACATATTTAAAAATTAAAATTTTGACTGAAAACCAGTCATTCTAAAGAATTTTCCCACATTCATTTAAATATATTGCAAGTTATATTCCTCAAGTTTCTCAATTTTACTAAACATTATGTGCTAACTGCTTAAACAGAAATTTTACTACTAGACATGGATATTAGATGATCCTCCCAAAATATTCTTATGGCTGCTACAGGTAATACAGACTCATTAATTCAGAAACGTAAACTGAAGAAAAAGTACATATTAACATGGTTTAACAGATTTACGGATCATGTTTTTAGTTAAAGTATCGCAATTACCATCACAAATATTACAAAATTAGAGACTAATAATAGGATGAGAAACTATTATTGCTAGAAAGATAATCCTCATGATGAGACAGTGCTGAATAATGATATATGATTTCAGAAGATATGCAAATAAACACAGGAAACAAAACTAAATACTAATTTCAGAAATATATAGATATGCAAATACATCCATTGCAATACCAAAATGTGCTACGAAATGGAACATTTTAACACATTTTTCGGTAATCCAATAAAGTAGTACGACTGTTGTCAATCACAATATGTTCAACTGTCACTTACGTTGTAAACGTTAATATTGCTTACCCGGCAATTTTCTGGGCCAAATCGGAATGGGAATTCCCCGAAAGAATTATGATATCTGTCGAACCAGGTATATTCATATTGCTCCAATGGATCTGTTTCGGACGATCTGAGGTCTTATCTACAAGACAAAAGATAAGTAAGTCCAGAGCCCATACGAATCCCACGTGATAATTTCGTATCTCAGAAATTACGCAAATGTCAATACAAAATCAATAAGTACTAAATAAAAATACATAAAAAATTACAAATAGCAGATAACTTTCGCGTCTGCTGATTTTTCTCTTTAAATCAAGCTTCTAACACAAGGTTACGTTATCAGCCGCGCGGTTCCGTCATGCTACGTGAAAAAAGTTTATTTACTAAAGATCGACGATAATCCCCGGAATGAGATTGTTAATGATAAGAAAAAGTTTTGCTGTATTACAGCTGAAACTCTACTAGAGTCGGGGTTGTTAGACAACAACTTTATCCAGTTAAGCCTTGATGACTCTCCTATAAACAAATGCTAAGCTGCGCGTCCTGTGTGCGCAGTAGCTCATGATTAAAAGTCCCTTGACGTTAGCGTGTGTTGTTTGAGGGTACAAGATAGGTCGGAGGAGGTTTGAGGGAGTCAAAGATAGGTCGCGTGATGCAACATTTGGTGACTAGAACAATTTAGATTATTTGTCGCTAAATCGCCGAATATTTACCCAAACTCCAATAGCTAGGAAACCCGTGTTCGAAAACGCTAGCGGCGCGGAAAACAGTGGGTACTATTACCATCATCAAAGGTGAAACTTTTAGAAAACGTGAATGGCAACAGAAAAAACTGAAAAACCGTCTGCTGATTCTTAGCGCGCTGATTCTCGAATAATTGTACGGGAGTTTAAATTGTGAAATTTTTATCTGTGGAATATGATTTGTAGAAAAGTGTCTAGTCTAGTTTTACTCCGAAAAAGTGGGTTAGTGCTATTAGGCTGGAAAAAACGTGGATTTGGAGCTGGAAAATGGAATGGATTTGGCGGAAAACTTGAAGAAGGGGAAACTATGTTAGATTGCGCTAAAAGGCATGATCTAATTAATCATTTTCCTTTTAAAGAGTTATGAATGGTTATCCATGTAAATATATCATTTTGAAGAATCTTGTTTCCTTTCATACCTCGGACAAATTTATTTGTACATGTATAAAATGTCATTGTTTTACCCAGTAGCGCACCCAGTATTTACTATTGGGGGGAGAGGGGGGAGGGTTGAACGGATAAAAAATATTTATAATGCATAATGCAAATTCAATATTCATAATGCAATTTCGGCGTCCCCCCCCCCCCCCCCCGAGTGCGCCACTGGTTTTACTGACTCAGTAAAGTAATGATAGGAAAAAATCACTCTAGTTGTAAAGATTAAACTCTTTCAATTTTTTTCTTTTAAAAAAAAAAAAGTGTTCCCTGCAGAGAAAAGTTAAGTTCTTGATAGTTCTTGATTTTAAGCTCAGTAAAACCAGACAAAGTAAATATTCTGGTCATTGAGAAGGGTTGGTCAGGGGCATACGGACTTCGCATGGTTGCTAATTGTGTGTTATGCCTTCTTTCCGCTAGTTGACTGAATGAATTTCTATGTTTCCTATAATTATATTTCTTTTTAAGCAAACTCTGTAGAAAAATGTTAGTATAGGTATTTAAATTTTGAGGAAATTACATAGCTATTACTCATCCCCAAAATACTTAACAACATATCTGTGTAAATATGTGTGCTGTATTTTAATTAATTTATTAATAATGAATAAAAGTCATGGGAAGAAACTGTTAAGTTTGTAAATTTTGAGAATTTTAGTCAAAAACTATCAAATTGTGATTTCTAGAAATTCTGAGTATTCTTTTAAAAAAAAGAAAAAGAATTAACTTTCCCTCCCCCCCCTCCTTTGTGAGTTCTTTCAAATTAACACATAAATTCAATCGAGACTTGCAGGCTTTACTTGAAAGAGATGAATTTAAAAATTCAACTCTGTTGTCATGTTTTTGATTTTAAAAAATGTTTGAACTTCATAAACTAGTTTTTACTTTCTTTGTTTCTATGTTTCATTTAATCTTGGATATATTATATATATCTTATGTTGGTGGGATTTCTGAGAATTACTGATCAGCATACACAAACATAATTAAATAAAAAAATTTTCAATTTTGTCTGCAGTCATAACAATTTTATTTATTGCTAGAATATTTAAACCATAATCAAACATAGATTATGTTGTTTCTTCGTCTGTTTCCCTAATTTTGCATTGTTGTCCAGTGGCGCACCCAGGGGTGGGCCCAGGGGGCCCTGCCCCCCCCCCCCCCCCAAAGAAGTAGAAATATTGATTTTGCATTATAAATATTTTTATTCGTTCATCTCGGACCCCCCCTCCAATGCATTATAAATATTTTTATCCATTCATCTCGGCCCCCCCCCAAGAAAAAATCCTGGGTGCGCCACTGTTGTTGTCTATTACCATCAATAACATACATATTCAAAAACAGTATCAAATATCATTTTTCTGAATGTAAAATATATTCAACGGCTAGGTTTTTTTTTCTTCTTTAGGGGGGGGGGGGTGTCTTCTCACTGTATAACATCAAAGTTAAGATAGTTTTCATCAATAACTTGACCTTGAATCTAATATAATTTTAATGAGTTATTGCAGTAATATTTCTAAAATGTGGAACTTAAAAAAATTAGAGATTTCAGTCTAATTGCATAAGATATCACAAACTGTGAGAAATATTTTAGATCTCATAATTTTAGAAAATTGACTTTATAGATTTCTTATCAGGGTTGGATGGTTTTGAACAAAATTATTTGAATCTTGAATATGTGTTGTTGTTTTTATTTAGTTGATTTAAATCTTTTATTTATTTATTTTTTTTTTCAAGAAAGTTTTCCAAGCAAATAATTTACCCATGAATACTCAGAGGTATAGTAATTTACTAACTTGAATGAAAAACTGAAAACATCGAGATCTGATTTCCCATATAAAGCATATTATGCATCAGTTTCTGTAATAAATTGCTTATCAATAGGCTCTAGCATATGTACTTATTTCTGGTTCTTCTACATGGTGGCAGGGCCCGATTATGAACGCTGGGGGCCCCTGGGCAGATGCTATTTGGAGGCCCCTCCTTACGGACATTTATAAAAATGCATACTATTAGAAGTACTAGGTGCATACACCAAGGGGGTTTTGGGGTCTCCTAGCATCAGGGGGCCCTGGGCAAAGTCCCGATTTGTCCATGCGATAAAAAGGCCCTGCATGGTGGCCACTGAAAGGCTGAAGAGTTTGAAAAAGTCATGACTTTTTCAAACCCTTCAGTCTTTCAGTGGCCAACCTGTACCAGTTCAGAGAAAACTAATCTAAAAAATAGAAGACTTGCAAAGTTAAATGCTAGAGAAATCAGAGATTACAATGTATATAAGTGTTTTTTTTTTTGACATGAGAATCGATTTATGAAATAAAGAAAATAATATTTGATATAAAATAAATTTTTGAGTTTGATTAAAATATTCAGATATTTTATATACCTTTACTTTAACTTTAGAAGTGAAGCATATATTTTACGCTTTTTGTGGACTTAAAAAAAATGCTACCTCTAATCCTTAAAAGTACTTAAAATTTATTTTATATATCTGAAATGATAAACTCTGTCAAATTTGATAAAAATTACTAAAATAATTGTGTAAATATGTGATTATAATGAATGTTACGGACAATCACTGTATGATATTTAACATGTTTACTAATTCTTTTGGCGATTAGATGAAAATTTGGAGTATAAATATGAATATTTTTTTTCATTTCAAAGAGAATTATTAGAGGAATCTGGTGTCTCAGCTGATCATTTAGAAGAGGCAGGGACTTTAGAGTTTGAATTTATACAAGATCCAATGATAATGAACGTGACTGTTTTCACATCTGACCAATTTACTGGTGAACCTCGTGAAAGTGAAGGTATGTGTAATTGTTTAACCTCCTTTTAGCTTATTAGTGTGTGTATGGAAAGGCATTAATAATCTTTATGCATCTAAAATTTGCTGTGTGTGAGTGTATGTATCTATGTATTTATCTTTCTACTTATATATAAACATACATATATGGGTCATTCTCTGAAAAGTGGCTGTTTTTTTTTTTTTTTATTTGAGCCCAAGTAAAGTTGCCTCAAAATTTAGCCTGCAAGTACATTTGTGCTATATTTTTAAAAAAAATAATATGATCCAAACTGTACCAGTTAGATCTTCTGGGATTTTAATCATTTTAACTATTAAATAAATGAATGAATGATAGATCACTATTAAAACTGACTCTTTTCATATAACAAACTAGTGTAGATATAATTATTAGTATGCTAAAATAATAACATTTTCATAATGGTTTATTTAATTATAGTAAAAATTTTATCCATAAATAGGCACATGTAAAATTATTTATCAAGAAATTAATATTGGCTTTCCCTGCTATTGCAAGGTGTAGGCTGGGGGGGGGGGGGTTATGTTTTATATCTATCAAGCTGTAAGTATGAATGTCCTTTGTTGAGGGCCATGTATATCTCTTTGCTTCCTGTTGAAACCATGACATTTATATTGAAATTTTCAATGTCTACTAATAGGATTTCTCCAGGATACAGTATTAAATCATTATTTACCATCACCTGCTGACCAACTTTGTATCTATTATTTTAAATCTATTGTAGATTTTCTTTCTTTTATTTTCAGAAGTTAACTGAAAATGTACTCTTTTGAAATTCTTGCACTTAAAGCAAGAAAGTGAAGGAATGTCAAGTACTGTATGTGCTTAAGTATATACAATGTGATGAATCTTTAATGTGCCCAAAAATGGTTCTAAATCTTTAGCTAGCATATTATCAGCTTTGCATATCATGTCATCATCAATTGGAAATATCTTGTTTACTGTACTGCCTTAAAATTTTGATTTCAGTTTCGAATGTGGGGACATCTTTACCTTCACCTATAATTAATTCTATATGCTATAGGTTTTAAAGGTCCTTCTATGTTGTCAGGTGCCCCTTTCCCATTGCCTGCATCTGCATAATTCCATGTTAAGTTTTGGGTGCTGGGAAACAGTTCTTGAGTGTGATACCTTAATAAATGAAACATTTTTTTTGTTTCTGTATTGTGTACAGGGTCCATCACCTAATATATGAACAGTATTAATTGAATGCTGTTTCTTGAAAATATATTCTGAAATGGTCTGTAGATGAGCCCAGATGGCCGACATGTCATGGCTGAGTGATTTGCTTGCAGTGGCAAAAGGAATTAATGTTAACAGATACTTTTGTTTCTGGTAAAGAAAACCTATGTGCAATGAAATTTGTTTGCAAGCTCCATCAAAGTGTACTGACTGGATTTCTTCACTATACTTACAACAGTAATTTTCATTGAAGTCTATATGTATTAGTACTGCATTAGGTTGTAGATTCTTCTTTAAATCTGCTACGCCTATGTATTGATGTTTAATGTTGCCTAGATGAACCAAAAATCGGTTTATATTCTCTTCTAATGTAGTAACTAAATTTAATGCTGTTTGTATCTCCTTATTTACAGGTTTTGCCGTGAATTTTTTAACACCCTTGCAAGAGTAATTAGTTTTCTTCAAAATCCATTTTTTGTATTTCACATCTTTTTCTGTTTCAAAACTGCTAAATGGTGCTATATTATCTTTACAAATGACATATTTTCTTAATAAACATTGGAATACTATTTTAATTCTTGCTACATGTTGGCTGTTGCACATCACCCGTATCTGATATTTCCTGTTTTCTTTTTGATGTAATTCACGTGGCATCATATTATTTACTGGTTTGACTTGCCGTTTCTCAGATTTTTTAAAAATATTTTAGTCTCTCTTTTTCTTTTAATTTTACAAGCAACACTGGATGGGATTTATTTTTCTCTCACCTTAGTCTATCTTACTCTTTTTTTTCAGCCTTAATTCTTCCTTATAGTTTCCCCATAGTAGTTTTATTATTCTTAAAAAAAAAATTAGCACTGTGATACTTTCAATAAATAATTTTTTTACATTATTTTAATTGAAAAAATAAAGATACTGCATTAAAATTTAGCAGTTTTTTTTGTAATTAGTACAATAACTTTTTCAAGTTTATTTCTAACTTCTCCCAGTAAAATAATAATGAAAATGGATTAACCTTACCTACTCAAATTAAAAATTTTACGAGTTTTTAATGTGTATTTTATTGCATTAGATTATTCTTTTTTTACTTTTTAGTACATATATAAACGGATTCAGATCATTTCCTCACATATTGAAATTATGAGGGAATGATGAAACACTTATGAAAACCACTTTGCACAAAAATTGTTAGGCTTAGATATATTTTCAGTTAACTAAATATCTTATGAAATACATTTCCAATAATATAATAACAGAAAAAAAAATTTATTTAATTTATAATAGACTAGCTGAATACCTGAACAATCAGTGCATGCAATTAATGCCAATATATATATATATATATATATATATATATATATATACTAGCTGTTTACCCGGCGTTGCCCAGGTATTTATTAATTTCAATTTTTTACTACACAGGAAAGCAAATGAATTCTACCTGTAGTGTAAAATCTAAGTAATTTTATTTACAGGTATTTAAAAGTATATGTACAGTATACAAATGATAAAATAAAATTACAATTTCACTCTATTATTTAACTCGAAACTCAGAGCCTGACTAAGGCAGGGGCATACGGGGCAGTTGCCCCGGGCCCCCACTTCAGAGGTGGGCCCAAAATCAAATAGAAAGTTTATTTTACGTTTCCTTCTTTAATGAACTTTTTTTAAACAAAATATCAGTACAGTGTAAAATCCGTCAGTTTTATGTTAGCTTCTTCATTAATATATCGTATGAACACAAAATATCTATTTCGTAAATCCATGGCTTTGTAGGGCGGAATTTAGCTGAATTTCGCCCTAATGTCAGCAAGGATATGAATTTTTCACAGCTAGATGACAAAGTTAACAATCAGAAAACTGCATTTCGGAAACTTGTGAAAAGTCCACAAACTGCAGCGATATGATTGTTAACTAGGTCATCTTAATCGCAACTGCAAAAAATTCAGTTGCATCGTGTTCATTGGATTTTCGCAACACTGAGAAATCACATTAATCAATTATAAGTTTTATTCTCTCAAAATTCTCACAAATGTAAAATATTCTTTTGATTAATTAATTTCATAATACCTTTGGGGACTTTATAGCTATTTTAGGTTCTAGTCAGTTTTCTTGTTATATATCTATAATGAGGTGAAAAATTTAAATACCTCCATAAAGTTCGGTTCTTCATTACTGAAGTAGTGAAGCAGAGGGGGCCTCCCAAAGAAGTTTTTGCCCTGGGCCCCCATTAGGCTAAGTCGGGCCCTGTCAAAACTTGATTATAAACAACACTTTTAGTTTCCTATATTCATCTCAGTGACTCAGAAAACAATTGATTCGACATTACTCTCAGACATTTTGGACATTTCATTTTTCCCCCTTCCCCCCTCTTCCTCCAATGCTGATGGGGGGAGGCTGAACTTGCACTTAAACGGAATCAGTTATGTCACTATTCGTCTGAGTCACCCGAAAACTATGGAGTCGACACTTTTCTCGGCCATTTTGGACATTTTATCTTCTCCCCCAACGTTGATTGGGGGGGGGGCTGAACTCTCACTTAAACGGTACTGAGATTGCTACTATTCCTCTCAGCGACCCCGAAAACTATGGATTCGACACTACTCTCGGTGATTTTGGAGATTTTGTATTCCCCCCTTCTTCCCCCTATGCTAATGGGGGGGGGGGGGCTAAACTTGCACTTAAGCGACATCGGGAGTGTCACAATTAATCTCAGCGACCCCGAAAACTATGGATTCGACACTACTCTCGGTCATTTTGGAGATTTTATATTCCCCCCTCGCCCCCCTATGCTAATGGGGGGGGGCTGAATTTGCACTTAAACGACATCGGGAGTGTCACTATTAATCTCGGTGACCTCGAAAACTTTGGATTCGACAGTGATATCAGTCGTTTTCGATTATTTTTACATTTGCCCCTGCCCCCCCCCCCCCTCCCTAGGGTGCTAGGGGTGTCTTATTGTGAATCTAAACCATTCTCGAATCAACTTAATCGCACACACAAAATTTCATAAAAATCAGTTCAGCCGTTTAGGAGGAGTTCAGTGACATACACACGGACAGATGAAATATATATATATACTAGCGGACCCGACAGACGTTGTCCTGTTCAAACGTTGTAATTGTAGCTGAAGTACCCGGCGATGTCCGGAATTTTAAGAATATTTGTTAACCAAAATCAATTTAAAAACTAAACACAGTATAAGTAACATAGAAAAGATTTACCCTTTATCATCGGAGCAAAAAATTCTGAAAAGTAAAACATAAAATATATAAACTTATAACCTATAAAAATCCATTAAAAAACTAAACGCAGTATAAATAACATAGAAAAAAAGCATACGAAATGTTATACATATTAATAATATGAAAACCCAATTAAAAATGTATAAATGCATAATAAACTCCTCGGATTTCAGCTATATTCGGTATTTCATCATAAAAATGCTGAAAAAAATAAAAATAAATAAAAATAATAATTTTAAAATATCATAAAATAAAATTTAAATTTAAATTTAAAAATAATAAAATAAAATAAAATAATAATTAAAAAATAATAAAATAAAAGCTTAAATAAAAAAGCCTTAAAAAAAAAAGCTGAAATAACAGGTCTAGCAAAATTTACACAACTCTGGATTCGAACGCGGGTCGAAAGCACGGTACTTTCCGAATGGGCGACCTTCCGAATGCGCCACGATTACACAGAGTTCTACTGAGTAAAGTGAAACATATTCGCTATTGGAAAGTTGTTGTGCGCTGGTGATTATAAATGTCAGAGGAGTTTTTACTCAGAAATAAGTTGGCAAGATAGAATATTAGTCTTTAGCTCTTCAATAGGCACAAAGATATAGGCGAGGGGGACTGGAGTAGCGATTAAAAAAGATCTCGTGTCACTTAGCGTGGTTGTTTCGAATTTTCCATCGCGTGTCGAGAATATCAATATACCGTTGGATCTGATCAATTTTAGAGTATAAAATCTGACTTCAAAGATTATTATTTTCATTTATTATTCTGGTTTAATATATGACTTGAAACTTTTTGATTTTCTTTATTTTTATCTTTTCGCTCGCTGTTTACTAACTAAACCTAACGTGGACGCCATTATCCAGAGGGGTGATTCCACAAACTGTAACAGTTTCCATTTACCGGACGCACCCCCTTATAAATTGTTGGATTTTTATTAATTAATTAAAAATATAAAAGCATATTCTATCGGATGAAATTGTGAATCTAAACCATTCTCGAATCAACTTAATCGCACACACAAAATTTCATAAAAATCAGTCCAGTCGTTTAGGAGGAGTTCAGTTACATACACACGGACAGAAGAAATATATATATATAAGATATATATATATATAAAGATATATATTTATTTATAGTACTAGGGGCTTCGCCCCTAGGCTGGCTACTCTCGCTCCTCTGTTATGGCTAATAGCGAGATACATAGGGGTGATTCTCGGGCAATGTAACAGCTTCCATCCATTTACTGTTGTCACCCTTAATGCGAAGGGCGTTTCATCACTGCCGAATCATCAGCTTTAAAACTCAATTAAAAATCGAAAATTTTAACATATAGACTTGAAATGAGGTTTATATGAATAAGAAAACTTTCGGCTTCCAGATGATGTAAATATTTTCTTTGTAAGATAAAATCTCGAGGAGCATCGATATGACATCCACATAGGGGACGATATTTCTTGAAAAACTGTTTCAATTTTGGATGAAAATATGAGTCTGTTTTAAATTATTTTTAAACAAATGAGGTCTAGATTGAAAGAGAAATGTCTGTAGTCTTAGAATGTAAAAAGATCAAAATTCTACGATCATTTTTTGACGAGTTATCGTAATCTGAAGATGAAAAAGTCAATATTTTCCCACAAAACATAAAATTAAAAAAAACTTAAAAGTCCGGTGAAGATGAGACATGTCTTACTTTGTTCCCCACATTTTTCTGCATCTATTGTTATCGGTTTCGACCCCATACCCCCAGCGGTTTTGGAGGAGATAGCGTGACAAGCTTTTGAAGCGGGAGTTACTTTTTTTTAGAATAGAGAGAAATACAACAATCAATGTATGCAATTGATGTAAAAAAAAACAAAATATATATATTTATAAAAAATCGTAATGGATATTTTTATAGACAAAATAATGTAGAAGAAAATATTCAAATTAAATCTGATAGAATATAGTACAGTTTGAAGAACATATCTTTTACTGTATTTTAGTATTTTTTTGGATAATGTCCAATCGTCTGCCGCATTAGCAAGGAAAAAAAAAATTTTTTTGTCTATTTCGTGCTTATGCACGTGACGCAAAATTTGTTTAAAATATCACAAAAGAAAAAAACCGCGTGATCAGCAATTAATAAATTAAATTCTAAAAATGGATCTTTAAAAATTCACCGAAAACCAGAAAATGGAGGTAAAGATCCGAAAAAGATTTCATTTGAAAGAAATTTTTAGGATCTTTCTCGCGATATAAACTTTATAACCCTCAATGTATTATTTTAAATGCAAACGTAAAAAAAAGTTACAAAAACAGCTTAAAAATTTAATTTTAAAAAAATCTAAGAAGAATTTTTCAAAAATCTTTCTTAGTGCACCCGTGCACTATAAGAAGAATCGCCATGCAAAATGTCAGCCCTTTAGGTCCAGCGGTTTGGTCTGTGCGTTATCTGTCAGTTACGGAACTGTTTTATATATATAGATGAGGGAATGATAGATAATAAAAATATTTACTTTGAAAAACATGTGCTAGCTATTGAGGAATGTTGTTCGGCAAAAAATTAGATGGCTGCTTTACTTGACTCCTCTACAAACTATCCTAGACCTATATAATGCATGTTCTCCCATCTACTGAGTAAATAAGGACAGATTTATAGTTATGTGAGGGAATGACGTCAGATGCTACGGACAGTAATAAGAAGTGCCCTAATTTCTTTTATTACATGAAATATAAATATAATTAAGTGGCTAAATATTTATTTAAGTATCTTTAATGGATTTTTATTTTAAAAAAA
This sequence comes from Dolomedes plantarius, assembly GCA_907164885.2. Lineage (NCBI taxonomy): Eukaryota > Metazoa > Arthropoda > Arachnida > Araneae > Dolomedidae > Dolomedes > Dolomedes plantarius. Next base: position 126,702,472 of record OU015503.1, read on the forward strand.
TTATAGACATACATGCTGTAATGGCAGTGAAACCATTTTCTTTCCTACAAATGTGACTTGGGGACATAGTGAGGGAGTGATATTGTAGTAAAAAAAATATTTTTAATATATTTCAATTTTGATAAGCAAATATTTACATTTTATATGTGTTCCTGTTTAATATTGATACATTAAATCACTTTTTATTTTTGTAATTTTAAAAATACGTCCTCAAGACTACTAGGACAAGAAATTTCCACTTTTCAGAGAATGACCCATATATATATATACACACACAATCACACACACACATATTATATATATAAAAGAGCTTGTCTGTTTGTTTGTCCGCTATAGAATCATACACTGTTTCACCCACCAGGACCAAATTCGGCACAGTTAATGTTTTGAACCCTAGAAACTTAAATCAGGAAAAACGAAATTTGGGGCTCAATTAGTTTTTTTTTAATTCATTTTTTAATGATTTTTGTGCCCCTAAGCGCATTTTTTAAATGTGGATACAGTCCCTTTACGACAACCCTTGAAATTCAATACGCAGGGGAAAAGCGGGGTGGTTTGAGAGTTGGTCTGGGCGTAAGGGGGGGGAGGACGAGGTGTTTATTTTTCTTACGTTTAGTGGAATCGTTTGTCTGAAAAGGTTGAGAACCGCTGCTTTAGACAATTTTAGACAATGGCGTTCAAACTAATAGAACTTAATAAAATTTGGAAAAAAAAAAGAAAAATTAAGTTTGGAAGTTTTTGGAAGCCTTCTGTTGATCTAAATATATTAATTGTTTGAGGATCATAAAATGGGAAGAAGTTTAAGAGTTCTACAGGTTTTTCCCCTAAGTTCGCGAAACAGAGTTAACATACGATATGTATTTAAATTACTTATTCCGTGAAATCATATAAGATAAATCTTTTAGAGTTTTGGGGCTTTTTAAGCAGTGGGAGGAAAAGCTCTTTAAACAGAGAAACATAACGACACATAACTTTCATTCCGAACTGTTAGTCCATTAGTTATATTAAGGCATAAGAAAATTAATGAAATTATTTTTAAAGAATGATTGCCCGGGTAGATATATACATATAAAATTTTTCATGCTTTCCATCAAAAGAATTTTGGGTATATCATTTCAGTAGAAACGCGCTAAGCGCATTCTGTCTGGCTAGATGAACATGAAGAGCGGGGGCTGCAGCCCAGTATTTTTTTGATGGAATGCATGAAAAATTTTATATCTATATATCTACCCGGGCAACGCCGGGCAATAATGCTAGTATATATATATAAGAGCTCGTCTGTTTGTTTGTCCGCTATAGAATCATAGACTGTTTCACCCACCGGGACCAAATTCGGCACAGTTAATGTTTAGGACCCGAGAAACTTAAATCAGGAAAAACGAAATTTGGGGCTCAATTAGTTTTTTTTTAATTAATTTTTTAAGGATTTTTGTGCCTCCAAGAGGTGCGCGACCACCTGTAGAGCCCCTTCACCACAACCAGCTGCGTTAAGAGAGATGGTTTGGGGGGGGGGGGTCAAATTCCAATGCTCGGGAGGAAGAGGGTTGGGAATGACCTTTGGCCCTGGCTCCCCAAATAAACACAACTGGCCAGATGAACATGAAGAGCGTGGGTGCAGCCCAGTATTTTTTTGATGGAATGCATGAAAAATTTTATATCTATATATCTACCCGGGCAACGCCGGGCAATAATGCTAGTATATATATATATATATATATATATATATATATATATACATATACATATGTTTGTGTATGTACAGATGGTGGACAAAATAATACGAACACCTGCGAAATAATGGAAAATCTTTATTAATAGGGGGTTGGACCACCCTTTGACTGAAGTACAGATTTAATGCGACGTGGGATAGATGCATAAAGGTCATGGACAATATTTAAAGGAATATTAAGCCATTCTTCCTGCAGAGCGGTCTCTAATTCCGAAAGTCCGGATGGAGGTGGAAATCGGGAACAAAGTTTGGACTCCAAATACTGCCATAAATGTTCAATAATATTCAAGTCCGGAGACTGAGGGGGCCAAGCGAGATGTTCAACTGCATCGTCATGCTCTTCGAACCATTCTTGAACACACCTAGCAGTGTGGATAGGGGCGTTGTCGTCTGGAAAAAGCGGTCGCTCTCCAGGGAATACAGTCAGGACAAAAGGATGGACATGATCCCCTAGAACGTTTAGATAGTGATTGGATTTTATCCTCCCATGCAGAATAACAAGTGGCCCAAGACCGCGCCAAGATATCGCACCCCATACCATAATGGAGCCACCCCCATGCTTCACAGTCGGCAAGAGGCATTCAGGATGAAAAGCTTCTTTGGGCGTTCTCCAGACATAAACGCGTCCGGTCGTCTGAAATAGGGTGAATGACGATTCATCTGACCATATTACCTTTAACCACTGCTGTGGGTACCAGCCTTTGTGATCTCTGCACCATTGGCGTCGCTTGAAAGCATTAGATGCTGTCACCAAGGGTTTACGAATTGCCACTCTGCCATAAATGTTCGCAGCATGAAGTTCCCTTTTGACAGTTTTTGTTGAAACGGGGTCCTGGAGATGACTGTTCATTTCGGATGTTATCTCGGATAACGATTGCTTGTGCTTTCGGGCTACTATGCGCTTCAAGACCCGTCTATCCCTATCAGCAAGCTTGGACTTTCGGCCACTGTTGTGCTTGGAAGACGCCGTCTTACTCTCTTTCGTGTACGCTGTCATAACGGCTGATACCGTACTCCTTGCAAACCCCAAAATTTTTGCTGTTTCCGTAACCGATACTCCAATTAAACGCGCTCCAACTATCATTCCTCTTTGGAACTCTGACAGGTCTGACATTTCAACTTATCACAGACAGTTCGATAGAAGCAAACAACGTAGGTGACTGCTGTTGAGAGACTGATACCTTCCTCTTCACGCTCACTAGGTGGCAGACTAATGTTGCAGGTGGCGCGGCTGTACTGCAGGTGTGAAATACGTCATACTTTTTCACAGGTGTTCGTATTATTTTGTACTCCATCTGTATATACATATATAGACAATAAAATTTCTTTAGCTGGTCACTCCTCAATACGGCCGCTTTTTATCAGAAATATGACTGGCAATATGAAAATAATTTTTATATATATATATATATATATATATATATATATATATATATATATATTATTATTATTTTCTCATTTCTTCCTTTTATACTAATAATGCATACTTCTGTTTCAGAAATGAAACCCAGGTGGTTCATCGAAAAAGACATTCCCTACAATGAAATGTGGGCAGATGATAAAATATGGTTTCCATTACTTTTAAAAGGAATAAAATTTAAAGGCTATTTTAAGTTTTTAAACAACGAAACTCTTTTAGAGCATCACGTTGAGTGTGTTTAACTTACAGTGTTCAGGATATATGTACCTAGTGAAATTTCACCATTCTTTAATTAATTTTTTTTCTATTCAAACATTCTGTTCAGGAGAGAGCATAAGCAATTTCAGTGGAAGGAGGTATCAAAGGTTTTATGATCAAGAGGGAAAAAATAAAATTATTTTTACTTTATGCGTTGTGTCAATTTCTGTAAATCATTGAAATCATACTCATTTTCAGGAACCAAAAATGCTCTCTAAATTATTTAAGATTTATTACTCTCTAAAATATTACAATTACTTTTATCTGGAGGCGATCTCTCCAGATGATCCTTTTCAAGTAGTATAGAAGAACAGCTCTAAGAAATTACAGTCAAATTTTCTATCACCTAGTGACGAACTTCGTGTTGTGAAATCCAGTAAAATAAACTGCATCCTCCAGGTTAAAACCCGTGTCTTCCCCTGGATATAATAAATTAAGTTAATCACTTATTTTACAGTTAATCATTTTCCTTACAGACACTTAACAGGGGGAAAAATGTTAAGAAAAGAGTTAATTTTTTCCATGCTAAAGCACTATCATTGACGCCAAAGATTAGCTTTCATGATCGCCATGGTGTTACCGATAAATAATACAAACTAGAAACCAAATTCTTGACTAATACAAATTTATTATCGCTTACCTAAGCTTCTGGAAGTGTGCCTACAGTATTACTCCGACATGAAGAGCATAGGGACATATTCCCCTTTCCCACACTCCAGCTAGGCAATCATCGGTGGTTCTGGTGTTTTTCAAAACACTATACTATTTTTCTGGCCGTGCGAAGTGCTGGGAACGCCCTCTCGCGGTCTACACGATATAGCTTATTTATTTAGGGGTTGGTTCCGTTACACTCCCCACCTTGAACTCCAAGAGTTCAATTCCCAAACCTAAATTGATAGACAGCAACCTCGTCCAGCATTCCGCACAACCAATAACACTTGAAAGCAATAATCATCAAAACTAAAATTTCAATACACAAACTGATAACATAATTACTCATTATAAAATTCAACATTTAACACATAAAACACTTAAATAAGCAATTAAGAAAATATTTAAACACTTTAAACAATCATCAAATGTAAAATACTGAAAGAGATTATATAAAAAATATATATGTAAATTTGTTCATATAAAGTCAATAAAAAGTTTTGTCTCTAAAGGATATAGTAACTGTATTGGTCGCCTAAGTTGACCTTTTGCAGTGCGTACGATGCAAGATCGCACAAACCCATCACGTCCATAAAAAACACTTTCTATGATTCCTATATCCCAGAGCAATTTCGATTTGTTTGTACCTTCCACTAACACTACTTGATTTTTTTGCAAGTCTTGTTGAGGCGTTGGAGTTTTGAGCTTGTGAGCAGTCCTCAGTTGGAACAGGTATTGCTCTTTCCATTTCTTCCAAAGTTGATTCAAGAGCCTCGATTGGTACTGCTGTCTCTTAGTGAGATGCTCTCTTGTGGACGTTTTCTCCAACATCTCAATGAAATGCACAGGGAGTTGGATGTTTTCTCTTCCAAATAGTAGGAAGTGAGCTGGCGTAAGAGGACTCTGTTCATCAGGCTCATTGTAAACGTATGATATAGGTCGATGGTTTAGAACGGACTCTACCTCTGTGAGAGTAGTCAGAAGTTCTTCGAAATTAAGCAGGGATTTCCCCAAAATTTTTCGTAGGGGGTCTTTCACACTCCTGATGAGTCTTTCGTAAAACCCTCCCCACCATGGGGCACGTTCCACAATGAACTTCCAGGTGATACCTCCCGTGGAAATGAAGTCTTTGATTTTAGAGTCCTTTAAAATGTCCATAAATCTACGTAGTTCTTTATGTGCACACTTAAAGGATTTGGCATTGTCTGAGTAAATAACTTTACAATTTCCTCTTCTAGATAGGAATCTGCGAAAGGCAAGTAAAAACTTTGAAGTGCTCATACCCGAGACCAACTCCAAGTGTACAGCCCTGGTGACAGCACAGGTAAAAAGTGCGATATAGGCTTTCTGTGACTGATCCTGATTTCTTACGTACACGGGGCCGGTGAAATCTAGTCCGCAGACTGTGAATGGAGGAGTTTCGGCTATTCTGTCTCTGGGTAATTGTGATGTGAGTTGCTCAGCAGGCCTTGCGCTATACCTTTGGCAAATTAAACACTGTTTGATTATTCTTTTGACAGTCTGACGACCCTTAGTTATCCAATACCTTCTCCGAATTTTTGTCAATGTTGTGTCAGTTCCGCCGTGAAACACACTTTCATGCTCCCTCTTTACAAGCAGTTCGACAAACTTAGATTGTCTTGGGAGAATTATTGGTTGTTTCTCTTCAAATGAGAAGGCACTTTCTCCCAATCTGCCCCTTATTCGTAAAATTCCCTTTTCATCAAGAATGGGGGACAGACTATACAAAGGAGACACAGGTGAAATATGTTTGTTTTTCTGCAAAGCTCTTATTTCAGCGGCATAAAATTCTGCTTGGGTATTTTTTAGCCAAAAATTCTCAGCATCTAGAAGCTCTGACGTACTTATATCACCACAGTTGTTGGATTTCTTTCTAGCACGTGATATAAATCGTATCACCCATGCAGTTATTCTTAAAACCTTCAAGAGTTTACAGAATTTTGACACGTCTATTAAGTGATCTTGTTTTGACACTATGCAATCTTGAGACACTACATTGTTGCGATATTCTAAATCGCCTTCGTTAACGTCTCGTAATTTCTGCGCAGGCCACATTTCTTCGTGTTCACGCAACCACTTGGGCCCTTGCCACCACAGTTCGTTATTTTTCAAATCTACCATGGATGTGCCACGAGATATCAAGTCCGCCGGATGGGTTTTACCAGGGCAGTGGAACCAGGCAGAAGTCTCGGTTAACGTCTGAATCTCTTTAACGCGATTGCTTACGAATTGTTTGAGGTGGATATATGGAATCTTGACCCAACAACATACAATTGAAGAGTCTGTCCAAAAATAATGCTGCATGTTTCCTTTTAAAGCTCTCGAAACACTTTTGCTTAATCTTGCAGCTAGGCGAGCACCTAGTAATTCCAAACGGGGAAGAGTTTGTTGTTTTAAGGGTGCAACTCTGCTTTTTGCGGCAACAAAGTCTGTAGTCACAATTCCATCGTACGTAATTACTCTTAAATAAGCAACCGCACCAAAGGCCTTCGAACTAGCGTCAGAGAAAATGTGAAGCTCAGTTTTTTCTACCTCTTTATTCCCTATCTCGAAAAAATAATACCGCGGTATTTCCTAACTTCCTAATTCTAAAAAATCTTTGTATAATAGCCTCCACTCTGAAATTATCTCTGGCGGGAGTTCTTCGTCCCATCCCAAGCCTAATTTCCATATATTTTGAATCAAGAGTTTCAATTTTACAGTAAAGGGACCCACGAATCCCACAGGATCGAATACGCGGCCAATAATTGCTAACAGAAAACGTTTAGTAATATCTTCCTCAGAAATAATTTTGGTTATATTTTTTACGTCAAAATTAAGTATATCATTTGTCGATTTCCAACCTACACCTAAGACTTTAAAGGGAAACACAGACTGGCCTAAAGGTTCATCCCAATCATCTTGCATGTGAACACCTGAATTTTTCCACATCTCCCTTAATTTATTATTATTTGTGAACCATTTCCTTAAATCCATCCCCGCCTCTTGAAAGATTTTAATACACTCTAAACTAGTTTGATACGCCTTTTCAACATCTGAATGACCACCAATTACGTCATCAACATAAACATTTTCATTTAGAAACTCAAATGTTGAAGGAAATTTAACCTCATATCTTTTTATATGCTCTTTTGTGGTAGCCGCTAACAAAAATGGGCTACAGTTGATTCCAAACAAAACCCGACAAAATCGATAAACAATAGTGTTGGAATCATCATTAGGATTATTCGTCCAAATAAATTTCGTCGCGTCTCTATCCTCCTCATGTATGCCTACCTGAAGGAACGCTTGTTTTATGTCAGCGGTAAAGGCAATAGCATTTTTTCTAAACCTAATTATTAGATCAAAAATATCTGGATATAAATTTGGTCCAATGTGGAGGCAATCATTAATTGACAGCTCATTTCTAGCATGAGAACTTCCATCGAATAGAATGCGTATTTTACTTGTGACTTTGTCTTGACGAATTACAGCCCTATGGGGTAAATAAAACTACTTTATTATCATTTTCTGGGGCCTTTTCAATTATCCCTTCACGTTCATATTCTTCAATTACTTCCTTGTATTTATCAAAGAACGAGGGATCCTTTTTAAAGCGTTTACGTAACTTACCGAATCTCTCTGACGCTACCTCGAAGTTATTTTTTAACGATTCCTTAGCATTTGGTTTCCACATTAACCCAACACCATAACGACCATTTTTATATTCGAGATTGGATCTAAATTTTTCAAGTAATTCGTTATCAGAATCTGAAATATTTTCTTTTTCTACATCAATGCCCATACCTTCTAGTTCAAAAAACAGTCTAAAATCATTCATTTCAAAATCAGAACTAGCAGCATGATTCACAGTTATATATCCCGAAACAGAATTGTGTTCACTAGTCTCGCGACCCTGAACTACAAATCCAAATAGACTATCAGTCGCTACGAGCTTTTCACCCAGTGGAACAGAGGTGCCCTTTAACACTTCAGATAAATAATCAGCTCCCACAAGTATGTCTATATCGAAACTTTGAGCAGTGTCACCCAGTTGGATCCCCCTTTGCCAAGCCATATTTTTTACTTTCAAAGGCGGCGGGGCAATAATTCCGCTCGTAATGTTACTGACCGCAAGCGCTTCCAGCTCAATTTGTTGCGTTGGATTGTTTATGCTTTGCAGGGGGAGCCGAAATGTTTGACAGCTCAAGTGTTTCGGATTCTCGCTGCCGAACCCATAAATCTGTAACTGCTCTGATTTAATGGCCTGGAGGTTCAAGTCATGACATATACTCCTTTTCACAAAAGTCCTATGACTGCCTGAATCATATAGTAGTCTCACCCGTTTTTCCTTATGTTTTGTTTTAAGAATTGCACAACAAGTTTAAAGTAACGTAGGACCATTTGCCAGATGCGTTTCTGAAACCGAAACTTGTGTCGGGGTTTTATCTTCCTGTGAGGCTTGAGAAAGTTCTTTAGTTTCCTCTTTTGGCATTATAGAATTAAATTCTTTGTCACAGATCAAAGTATTATGCGACTGATTACACGATCCGCACGAGATTTTATAAAAACAGAATTTAGAGACATGGCCCCTTTTCAAGCATTTAAAACATCGCCGTTGATTTTTAATTGACGCCTTTTTCTTATCAACAGTTAAAAAACAGCTACCCGTGTCATGGGTTTTGTTGTTACAAAATATGCAATATATATTAGAATTAGCTGATAACGCAGATGCTGAAGGCATTCTACGTGGAGAGCTTTTATAATTATTCTCACTTTTATTTCTATACTGAATTCCCGACTCAAAATCTTTACTAGTGAAATCTTGTTTAAGCATAAAAGACGCTTCACGACACTCGACTTCTTTACGGATAAAATCTACAAGCTCTAAAATATCAAATTCGGAATCATTACTTCGCTTTCGATTATACTCCAAACAAAATTCATCGGGCAATTTTTTAAGTATTACGGGGCATAATAAATTTCCGTATGAACCAGCCGCAACGTTTAATGACTGCAAACTGCGTATTTGTATTTCGCAATTATCATAGAATTTTCTCAGAGCTCTCACATTAGACACATTTTTTACTGGCTCAACAGATAATAATTTTTCCATGTGTGAAGATATGATCAAGGAAATGCGTCCAAAACGCTCCTTTAATAATTTTATTGAGGAATCATAATTTTCAGCAGTCAAAGCGAAACCCGAAACTGCACTAAGTGCATTCCCTCCCAAATACATTTTCAAGTAATTAAATTTGTCAATTTTGTTCAGGCAGTCATTGTTGTGAATCGCATTTTCGTATTGATTCCAAAAATCTAACCACCCACTAGAATCACCAAAAAATTTAGAAATTACCAACTTTGGCAATTTTACAACATTAGATTCATTAGATGGGTAAACATTTTCTCTACCATGTGAGGTACTTTCAATTTGATTCGGAACTGTATTATGTACAGTAGTTCCATTTTCTAAATTTACTAAATGACTAAAATGCCTACTGATTTTACCTCGGTATTTTACAATTTTCTCAAAATATTCCTGACTTTGTAAAACTTCATTCTCTAGATCATCCGCATCAATTAAGGGTTCAATCTCTAAATCCAATTTTTTCAATATTTCAGATTTCTCTCTTAACTGATCATCTGCTTCCCCTAAATCCTCATTTTTCTCCGCAAGTGTGTAATTTTGATCTACTGGTGTACCGAAAATATTTTCTATCCTAGTAATTAGTTTTGTTGTCAACTGCCTAATTGCGCTACGCTTTTTCTTAAGCGTTTCTAAATCAACCTCTACACTAGAACTAGAGTTGTGTACCGACATTTTCAATTCTCCTTTCAAAAACAGTTAAAGAAAAGATCAATGCAATTCTAAAATCATGCAGTTATACTAATTACATACACAATACAAAAATCAAAATATAAGTAATCAACCTCATAAGAATATATATAACCTTAATTCCTTTCAAAAATACAGTTGGAATTAATATTAACCGAAAATAATTTGCTAACTTATCACAACATACACTTCTAATGAGGTCAAAAACAATAATAAATTCTATACACCATTAAATCCAATCTCGAATTAAATTAAATTCTACTATTAACATCTGCATTTCCCGGCCGATGCACCATGACGCCAAAGATTAGCTTTCATGATCGCCATGGTGTTACCGATAAATAATACAAACTAGAAACCAAATTCTTGACTAATACAAATTTATTATCGCTTACCTAAGCTTCTGGAAGTGTGCCTACAGTATTACTCCGACATGAAGAGCATAGGGACATATTCCCCTTTCCCACACTCCAGCTAGGCAATCATCGGTGGTTCTGGTGTTTTTCAAAACACTATGCTATTTTTCTGGCCGTGCGAAGTGCTGGGAACGCCCTCTCGCGGTCTACACGATATAGCTTATTTATTTAGGGGTTGGTTCCGTTACAATCATAAAATCACTTTTAGAAATGAAATAACCAAATACAGGTAGCACTCCTACAGCACGGCATCTTGCAACACGGTTTCGCTCTAAGGGCCTGTTCACATAGGAGTCCGTGGCGTTGCGTTAAGGAAAAGATGACGTTGAAACGAAAATAAACCAATCATAGGCGTTAAACATTTCATTGCTAATCGTTTGGAGGCCTATGATTGGTTTATTTTCGTCTCAACGTCATATTTTCCTTAACGTAACGCAACGGACTCCTATGTGAACAGGCCCTAACGCGATAGGATAAATTGCGGGATCCCTCATGTAACACTGTAACCTGTAACACGGTTTCGCTCTAACACGATAAAGAAATATCGAAAACCATTGTACAACACTGTACTTCTATAGCACTAGATAACATGATTTTTGTTTTACACATTTAAAAACTAAATTACCTTAAAATAATGACGGGAAGGAATAAGGAACTATAGTGGCGTTACATGAAAATGTATAAACAAATTATAATTTATTCATTTATAACTCTATGAAATTACAAGGAGGCCTAAGCTTAGCCGAAAATCTTGAAATATTTTTCCTGAATGCAGACCCTTCCGCCGAAAATTCAAAAGAGAGCTGCAAAATTGTCTATCTCCATATCGTGAATCTACAATGATCTTGTAAGAACCAGCAAATAAAGCAAAATTACAGATTTTTTTTTTTAAAGTTGATAGAAGGTGCAAAAATTCTAAATGAAGAAAAAGGTTCTGAAAGTGAAGGTGATACCGTTCAATCGAAAAAAAACGTTCTCGTTTGATTGTACTGAGCAGTGATGAGGAAGAAATTTATTAAATAAAGGTCGCATGAAATGAAAATAATATTTTTTGTTTCTTTTCGTTTTGTATTATACGTACATTTATATTTTTAATAAAAATTAAGTTGCTTATATGGAATTTTTTAAAAATGTTTGTTTTCAATAAGTTTTTTGTTTTTAATAAGTTTTCAGAACGTAACCCCCCCCCTTTTTTTTTAACTGTATCTGGGTCTCATATAACACGGTTTCACACAACACGGCATTTTATAGGAACCAATCTACCGTGTTATAGAAGGGTTACCTGTAAAAGTTTACCAAAGCAGACTACAAAGTTCAATAACTAAACTAATGTGAACTATGATAATTTAAATATTTGTAAAGTTCAGAGCATACAAATGAATATATGAATGGTTCATTTCAAAAGTTAAAAATTCAACATAAATTTTCAAAATATGTAACGTAAAATCTTTTGCAAATTTTGTTTTGTAGCAAAAACATGGCATTGTTCTCTGAGGAGATAAACTGCAAGAAAAAATATTCACTGGATTAATTTGAGGATGGAATAATTATCAATAAATAACATTATATTTTATTTATTGTCTGTCAATAATATAAACAGGGCAAATTTCACTCTCTAATCTGTATACTTTATACTAGCTGAATACTCGTGCTTCGCTACGGAGTACATTCAAATTAAATACAACGGTCAATATATGCAATTAATGCCAAAATATATATATATCGATGCTAATATATAAAGAGAGAGAGCGGATTTTGTATGTGCTGGGTAATCTCCGGAACCACTGCACCTATTTGAAAAATTCTTTCACTGTTTGAAAGGTACATTATTCCAGATAGACATAGGCTATATATTAGGTATATCTGATTAGTAGAAAGAAAGTTAGGGACCTAAATGTTGAGCTGATGCTTCACCTTTACAACTTTTCCTTTGTCAACCATAGACAAGTAACCATAGCAACACATCAAACGATATTTTCATTTATTATCAGTAAAACATTTAACATTTGAATTTTCTTTGTCAACCATAGTCAAGTAACCATAGCAACGCATAAAACTACATTTTCATTTATTATCAGTAAAACATTTAATATTTTAAAGATTCAAGTGGAGGAGGTATTGATAAATACAAAAAGGATTTTTGAAATTGGCAACGTTTAAGGGTTTATTGAAGAAAATTACGTTTGGAACTACGCTTTTTATTGGACATTAAGGGCCTGTTCACATAGAAGTCCGTTGCGTTGCGTTAAGGAAAAGATGACGTTGAGACGAAAATAAACCAATCATAGGCGTTAAAAATTTCATTGCTAATCGTTTGGAGGCATATGATTGGTTTATTTTCGTCTCAACGTCATCTTTTCCTTAACGCAACGCAACGGACTCCTATGTGAACAGGCCCTTAAGGTAAAAAAAGATTTACAATTTATTGGCTATCATCTGGAAATTTATTGGTATAATATTACAGAACTTTGTTTAACTTATAAACTTTATGTTTTTGAATTTGTGTACAGTTTTATGCACAATTTGCGTAAATCGAACTTGAATTATTGAACTTTATTCAAAAATCAGTGTGTGTCATTGAAACTGTGAAATTTATTGATTATTTCACGTGGCCTATGTTTGTTCCTTTATAAGTGAAAAAATATTGCTTCAGTTGATCTGAAATTTTGTATAGATATAGTTGATAGTTCAGATTAAAACATAGGCATATTATTTTTTTGAAAATCAGGCCCCGGAGGTTTTTTAATTAATGTTTTAATGATTTTACCCCTAAATGTTGCTTATTTCGACAGCTTCCGCGACTGTCCTCGCTGACAGCCAGGCTATGGGGCCGAATCGTACCAAAATAGGCCCGCGGATGGCCCCGGACACGATTCAGTGACTGACTGACTGACAGAGAGATAACGCACAGACCAAACAGCTGGACCTAAAGGGCTAAAATTTTGCATGGCGATTCTTCTTAGTGTAGGGGAGCACTAAGAAAGATTTTTTAAAAAGATTTCTTAGATTTTTTTAAATTAAATTAAGCTGTTTTTGTAACTTTTTTAAAGTTTGCATTTAAAATAATAATCGGAGGTTTATAAAATTTATATCACGAGAAAGATCATAAAAATTCCTTTAAAATGAAATGTTTTTCGAATCTTTACCTCCATTTTCTGATTTTGGGTGAATTTTTAGAGATTCATTTTTAGAATTTATAGAGATTCTATGCTCACTTCTACCCAGACTTGGGTGTATATAATTTGAAGTGGCACTCTATTTGAATTATATACAAACACAGTTTATACATGAAATAATGTTTATTGAATTCGCTGCACATATAATTGGCTTTTACAGCAATAAGCATGCGTACTACTTGTACGGAATGTAAATACAGCTTTCAAGAACAATATATTTTTATACTCACGAACAGTAAGTCAAACCAGCAGTACTGCCACGTAAACTTCTGGCCCGTAAAGCACCAGCGCAGGATAACACCTTTTCAACCTTAACAACAACTCCCTTTCTCATTAATGACGCTGCGTGGTATTTATACTAAGCGCGTATGCCCAAAATTAGCATATCTGAAGCAGCTTCTTTAATTCACTCAAAAGTTCGATTCTTGTGAATCGAATCTTGTGTATACCTTACACTGGCCTCCCTCGAAAAAAAAAAATTAGGTAACTGAGGTCTGAACGGCTTCAGTTAACTAATTGAAAACGCGTGCTGGTCTGACTTTTTACATAATGGGTGGCAAAGCCAAAAAACCTTCCACACGTTGTGTGGGGGAAAAACGCCACTACCATTTTACAAAACTAACCCCGAAGGGTCCAGGTGACACCATTACACAGTGGATTTGCAGAGTTGCGGATACTGGGCTGGCCAACTGCGCCCTAAAATATCTATTTTAATTAAAAGTGACAACACAATTGCACAGCATGACATTTCTTGACTGTATCTGCTCTCCCCCAATTTATAATGTACATGTGTTATGATTTGCGAAGTTAGTATGTTAGTTGTTTGTTATCTGTAGTTAGTATGTATTTTTTTCACTACATGTCCCCTTCAAAAATTTATAAAACAACAGTATACCGTTTTTTTTTCAGTGGCTCACTCCTTCCCCTCAAAATGTTTACACAGTATACAATGGGGAACTTCAAACCAATTTGGTTCGGTTTTATTAAAGGGTGGGAGTTAGAATAAGAGAATTGATACAAGACTTGTTCCTCATGAATGCAGCAACTTCACTGCACCAGTTTGTCCAATCCGCTGAACCTCTCTTGATGGTCGCAGTCCTAGTAAAGGGATTCGTTGACCGTGTGGGCATCCTTCGTGCAGCAGGTCGTAGGTCCTGAGGCGCTGGTCCGGCTTGACGATGGACAGGAGGTCTCTTGGGAGGAGGCCAACCTTGCTGGGCGGCTGATATCTTGCGTTCCCTGTACTTATGCAAAGGAGCTTTAAAATTGTCATTCTTCCTTTTCATAACCTTGTGTACCTTATGTGTGCCACGTTCATCCTTAGATGGAGGTTTTGTAGTGCACACTTTACTTTTCTTCGTACTTTTGCTTGTATCGGTATTAAATTTTAATGCAGATTCTATTTTTTCAACAACCTGACTCTGCTTTTCGTATTTGTGCTTATACGACTTCTTGTTTACCGCCTTAATTACTATAGTATTAGCAGTTTTAATGCTGGAACCTGAAGGCGCTTTTTCACGTTTTTTATCCCCCTTAACTTTGGTTTTATCCTCTTTTGACAAAAAAGTTTCTTTGAAACTTGCGATATCAGAATCGTTATCATTTAAATTCTTTAACACTGCTTCAGTTTTAGGAAGATTAAGCTTTTCGTACTCGTGCGTTTTATTGCAAACTTTCTCTATAACTTCCGAAGCATCAGCTAAACTACCTACAGTATAACTCTGTGTCAACTTTTCATCCTGATTCTCAGTCTGGTTTTCATGTACTTTATTTAAAACCATATTATCAACCTGGCCTACAGCATCCTCATTCGGATGGAAACTTGAAATAATATCATCATTACCTAGCGAGTTCCTACTATCGTTTAAAGAATTTTTATTGTCGTCAACTAATAAGTATTCACTAACTTCCGTAACGCATACTTCGTCATCTACTAAATTTCCTTCATTAACAGATGTGTGAATATCATCTAAAATATCAGGTATAGCATCAATAATATCAGGTATAGCATTAATAATATCAGGTATAGCATTAATAATATCAGGTATAGCATTAATAGAAGTGTCCGATGATTTATTTTCTAAACCACTAGCATTAGTATCGGCCCTATTTTCAGAAATTTGTACTGGAATTACCGCATTATTCCAGCTAGACTCACTTTCTTTATAAGCCACAAAAATACCCTGACTTTCACTATTCTCAAAATAATGATTACTACTCGGACAAAATAATACATTTGACCAAACAGTTTCAACAGGTTGAACCATATCATGTGAATCAACTTGCCAGTGCAAGTAAGGTGCTTCCCTATTATTTTCTTTAAGTGCACTAATTTCATTATAACGCCGTGCGCTTCTATTATTTTGCCTGCGGTACTGCTTACGCTGCTGGTTTGAAACTCGCGAAAAATTTTGGCGCGGCTGTATAAAACTTCTCGTACCTGGTTGACGGTGAGGGGTAGCGAAGAAATGTCTATTGTCATATTTAGCTAAAGCTTGAAGGAGGGTAACCTTGCTTGTAATTGTTTGATTATCTAAAAAATCTTGAACACTTGGCTTCAAACGTTGGATAACTATTTTTAAGATTATCGCTTCCGTCAACTCTTCTAAATATTCCTCACACTTGGAAATCTTTTCCGTAGCAAAATCTAACGCAGACTGACCTTCACGTTGCCTTAGCGAATAAATTTCCGCTTCAATTTCACTTTGATTAAAGGTCTTTGGAAAAACACTAAGAAACTGTTGCTTGAATGACGAATAGTCAAAAATCAGATTACTGCTTTGCATACACGTGTACCACTGATATGCACTACCTCTTAAAGCGGCTAGAGCAATTTTAAGTTTATCCCCCTCTGGGGTGCATTGTTGCTGAAAGTAATGCTCAATTTTCTTTAGGAATTGGCTTGAGGGGCCGCCATTGAAGGTGGCTTCGAATGGCGCAATTTGCTGAACCATAATTACCCGAGGAAAATTTCCAGCAGGATTTTGTTCTACAACACTCATTTTTAAATAGTATATAAGTACTTGCAACAATTTTATCAATATAAGTACACAGTACACAGTTTTTAATTTCAATTATGTTCTTCGTTGCAAATTTAACGCTAACTACCAGGGTATATATATTTTCGGGTGCCAGTATAGAGAATCTATGCTCACTTCTACCCAGACTTGGGTGTATATAATTTGAAGTGGCACTCTATTTGAATTATATACAAACACAGTTTATACATGAAATAATGTTTATTGAATTCGCTGCACATATAATTGGCTTTTACAGCAATAAGCATGCGTACTACTTGTACGGAATGTAAATACAGCTTTCAAGAACAATATATTTTTATACTCACGAACAGTAAGTCAAACCAGCAGTACTGCCACGTAAACTTCTGGCCCGTAAAGCACCAGCGCAGGATAACACCTTTTCAACCTTAACAACAACTCCCTTTCTCATTAATGACGCTGCGTGGTATTTATACTAAGCGCGTATGCCCAAAATTAGCATATCTGAAGCAGCTTCTTTAATTCACTCAAAAGTTCGATTCTTGTGAATCGAATCTTGTGTATACCTTACAAATTTAATTTATTAAATGTTGATCACGTGGTTTCTTTTCTTTTTGTGGTATTGTAAATTAATTTTACGTCACGTGCATAACAACGAAACGTAAAATTAATACATAAAAATATTAATTTATAAAAATATTTTTTTTCTTCCTAATGCGGCAGACGATTGGACATTATCCAAAAAAAATATTAAAATACAGTAAAAGAAATGTTCCTTAAATTGTACTATATTAACTGTGTTATATTCTGTAGTATGTTCTATTAGATTTTATTTGAATATTTTCTCATTTCTCAACAATCTTTGACATTTACCCCTTACTTCGGCAGGATTAAAAGTTGCTCTCCTCTTTTTGGACATTTTAAAGCATTAATTTACAGCTAGTCAATAACGTTTCAATGGATTTATTATTATAGAAAAATAATCAATAATGTTTGAATGGATTGAGATCACATTCAATATTAAAACGCAGCAAATCTGGTAATTATTATAGAAAAAGTATATACACGTATTTGATGCTCGGAATTCTTTCTCAAAATTAAATCGTCTGCTACGTTTCAATGCCACAGACTTTCATAATTATAATATACACGTATTTCATGATTGTAATTCTTTCTCAAAACTAAATCAACTGCTATGTTTCAATGTCACTCAGTTATATAAATCATCGCGTCAAGGCTAAACGCACGTGTTTCTAGCTAAGTCAACGTGTCCTGCAGTATATTTGAGTTTGAACAGGTAGCTTGGGATAGTTTCAACTCATGAAATGGATAGATAACACATTCATTGAAAATGAATGACTTTCCATCCTTATATTTTCATTTTAAAAAAGAAACGTTCCGGCGTTGCCACGTACATGAAAATAATATATCAAATCCATTCTTGCATGCGCCAATATATGAATAAATCACGTTTTTAATTCATTTCTATTTATTTTTACGGAAATGTTATAATTTAATTCGCAACAATGAAATGTTACAATGGCTTTAAACAAAAATATCCGGGGAAATTTGGCGATTTTCAATATCCGTTGATACTTCTAACATAATTCGGGAATGGAACGTCGTATTGGAATGAAAATAGTCTATAACCATCGCGCAAGTTCAAGCAATCAGTTGACCAAGTTTCATCGCAATCGGATGAACGGTACGGCAGCGCATAAAATACGAACAAACAAACATTCATTTTTATATATAGAGATTTTTTTTGTTGTTCTTTTGGCATTAATTGCATACTCTGACCGTTGTATTTAATTTGAATGTACTCCGTAACGAAGCACTGGTATTCAGCTAATATATATATATATATATATATATATATATATATATATATATATATATATATATATATATATATATTATATATTATATATATATATATATATATATATATATATATATATATATATATATATAAATCGCAACGGATATTTTTCAATTCCTACTATTAGTTCACACTCTCACTTTATATATCTTGTTCAAATTTTCAATCGTTAATAAAATACTTTTTATTCATCCACTCAAGTTCAAATACATTTTTTAAACTTGTAGTGGATGACACTTGATGTTAATACAGTTTTTTCAAATATTAATTCATTAATTAAATTTAATTAATTAATTTTAGTTTTATATGGGAGAAAAAATTTTTTCGGCAATAATGGTGTTCACAGAATCGAGCCAGTAACAGTGCAATTCCCCGCCAAAAAGTAACTAAAATAAAACTTTTCTTTGTTGACCTAAGTAGGAATTGACTTAATTTTTTTTTATATATATATTACTTGTTCTAGACAAGATAATGTAGAAGAAAATATTCAAATTAAATACAAACGGTCGATGTATGCAATTAATTTTAATGTTTAATATCCATAAAACATACTAATTTGAATTAAATTCTTAAAAATAGGGCTTGTGGCGGCCCTGTGGTACAGCGCGCTGGGTTACGGTGCTGAGGGTGCTCAGATCGAATCCCGGCGTGGCGCCACGAAAAATGCTTCCGTTCGTGTCGTCCCTTCATAGGGGGTAATGCTGTCCGCCTATATGGTGCCCCCATAATAAAATGGGCAGTAAAATTGCGGTGTAGTATAGGCCAATGTTTCATTACAAGTGCCTCCGCATTGGCAAAAAAAAAAAAAAAAAAAAAAAAAAAAAAAAAAATTCTTAAAAATCTTCCATCTCTATGAGTCTAGTGGTTAAACTTTATCTTTTACTGTATTTTAATAATTTTTTTTGTCAATTTTTTTCGTTCTTATGCACGTGACGCAAAATTAATTTAAAGTATCACAAAAAGAAAAGAAACCGCGTGATCAGCATTTAATAAATTAAGTTCTAAAAATTCACGAAAAATCAAAAAATGGAGATAGAGATTCGAAAAAGATTTCATTTTAGAGGAATTTTTAGGATCTTTCTCGTGATGTAAATTTTATAACCCTCTGATTATTATTTTAAATGCTGACTTTAAAAAAGTTACAAAAACAGCTTAAAAATTAAATTTTTTAAAAATCTAAGAAGAATTTTTCAAAAATCTTTCTCAGTGCACCCCTACACTATACGGAGAATCGCCATGCAAAATTTCAGCCCTTTTAGGTCCAGCGGTTTGGTCTATGCGTTGTATGTCAGTCAGTTACGGAACTGTTTTATATATACAGATTCACAATTATAAATTAACGCTAAAAAGGTGGAAAACTTGCATTGTTTTCTTTGAATCAGATCATACTAAAAGAAAGTTCAAGCAAGCTGATATTACATACAGTTTGCTATGGATTTCAACCTCTACAACAAAAGGAATATTGATTGAGACTTGTTTAGATACATAATTTTCATGGAAAAATCAATGCCTTGTTGAAAGAAAATTGACGCGGGAAAATTAATTGTTCTGTAACTTGATACTGATCGGTTAAACAGCAGTAGGAAAGCAGAGTGGAGCACATAATTTTTAATAAAATCTTGAAGCATGTGTCATGGTTGTTTAACGTAGTATTTTCTTAATCCTTTTAACATACGGTATAATCAATTATCATTAACAATTCTTTTAGCATTTCTTCCTTTCGCCGTGATATGAAATTACTCACAATGCCAGCAAGATTAAAACTTCAAGACAGAAAATTAGGCAATTCTGTTTTAAAGTTTACATCCAACTAGCAGAATAGATAAAATTTTCAACTGAAGTCCTTTTGCTTGTTTCTAAAAGGGTCAATGTCAATTTTTTCAGATTACCAAAAGTTTCCATTCTAGTAAATCTTTAATTCTAGAAAGGCCAATGTCAAATAACAAACAGAAAGAGATTATACTTCCAATATAATATCAGCCAAAGTCATTTAAGATGCAGTCACTTTAGATCCAAAAAGGGCCAAAGGCATGTTTTATATAAAATAGTAACAGAAGAAAATTTTTTAGATGATAGAAATGTTTTTTATACTAACAGTGAACAAGTAAAAAAACAATGTGACGCATAGTACATATAAAAAAGATCTAACATTCAGCATTCAGCAAAATGTTCCAGTATCTTTGAATGCCTTTTACTCGAAACTAACAATTTTGACATTGACCCTTTTAGAACCAAGCCACAGATATATATGCCCTGAATGTTCTCATGAACATGCAGGGCTTTTTTCTGGGCGTACGCGGGCGTATACCCACCTTTTTTTTTAAAGTACTAGGGGCTTCACCCCTAGGTTCGCTACGCTCGCTCCTCTGGTGAATCAAGTGAATGAATGACTCATTAGTTGTTTACAGCGATTGAGTCATTCATTTGTTTATAGTTGAAGCTCCCCCCCCCCTTTCCCGGCGAAATGGATGAAGCCCGCCTATGCGTGAAAAATTGGATCTCCTTTCATGTCCTTCTGCAAAGGAAGCGAAAGAGAAGATTTTTTTGAAGTATTTCTTTAAAATTCAATTAAAAATCGAAATTTTAAGATAGAGACTTGAAATGAAGTTTACATGAATGAGAAAGCTTTCATCTTCCCGTTGATATAAATATTTTCTTTGTAACATAATAAGTCTGAGAGCATCGAATTTATATATCTCGAAACGCATAAATTTTTCCAAAAAGTGGGTTTTCAATTTTAATAAAAATATCAGTCTGTTTTAAATTATTTTTAAACAAATGAGGTCTTGTTTGAAGGAGAAATGTCTGCAGTCTTAGATTGTAAAAAAAAAAAAATTCTACGATCCTTTTTTGGCGAGTTATCGTAATCTGAACATGAAAAAGTCAATATTTTCCCACAAAACATAAAATAATAAAAAAAACTTAAAGTCCGACGAATATGAGACATGTCTCACTTCCTTCCCCACATTGTTCTGCATCGATTGGTATCGGTCTCGACCCCATACCCCCAGCGGTTTCGGAGGAGACAGCGTAACAAGCTTTTGACAGCGGCAGCGGCAGCGCCAGTTACTTTTTTTTTAGAATAGAGAGATTATTTTGGCTTAACTTAACCGAAATTTTAAGAAACTTATGGATCAATTGTTAATATATAACAGTATACCCACCTATATTTTTAGAAAAAAGAAGCACTGTGAATGCTTTTATTTCTTCTTTGTTTTCTAAAAAAAGCATTCACAGCACGGTAAACGTGGTGCTGACATCATTTAACGTGGTGTAAATGTCGGCACCACGGTAAACTAACGAATGTGAAAAATCTTTTTTTGTTTTGTTTTGTTTTTAAATTAGTTAGAAATTTCTCTATGTAAAATATTTCTCTTAACTTTTTGCTAATATCTAATTTCTCTGGGTCGAAATTATAGAGAAAACAATAATATGTTACCATTCATTGTATGTATGCTCGAGCGTCATATTTCTAGATTTCAGTTAAGAAAGAATAACCACAAATTTTTGACAAGGCCATTGCAACTTTGCTCCCATTTTCCACGACATACTTATGCAAACAAAGCTTTCCGACACTGGTTCTAATTAAAAATGACAAACGATCGTGTTTAAAGGGTCTTGACCATGAACTTCGGGTCGCTCTTTCTAATATAGAGCCAAATATAACACGTGCATATGTTCATCAAAACAAGCTCAAATATCTCATTAATAAATTAGTTATGTTTAAATTAACTTTGATTTATTAGGCTTAAGTAAAGACCAAAAAACAAATTTTAATATAAAAATTTAAAAGGAAAATTTTTTTTACGTGTAAACTAATACTTTATATTTTTATTAAATCGCTTTCTTGTTTGTTTGTGTGTTTGTCCCGTACAAGTCTTGCAATCGATTTTTAACTAACTTCCCGACTAGCTAGACATTTGAAACTTTTAGAATAGCTCAGAACACGATGACAATGCATTATTTTAATACTTTTAGCCATCTTTAAGCAGAATTAAATTCATTTTCGGTTATTTTCAGGTAATTTTGTTTTGTAGACTGGTGCAGCCATCTATTGGCCGGGACGGGAACGAAAAGTTAAACGCAAGTTAACTTCCAATTAATTTCATTTTCTTTTAAGTTGATGCGATAATTCATCAAAAAAAATTTTTTTTAAGTATTTATTAATACACAGAATTGTCAAGTTTATATGATTCGACAGAAAATTTAAAAACATGGTATATAAAAAGTTCTTTTTATCTTGTAACTAGCCGGTCGGTTTAGGGACCCGCTCCCTTCAGCAATCATTGTCAGAGAATGGAAACACTAAAAAACAACGAATAAAGGTATTTAAATTTTTTGGTGCAACAATAAATAGCGCAAAGACCGTGATACAGCGCATACTGTATCAGTCTCGTGGCGCCATCTAGCGGACCTTAGCGCAAATAGAATCAAATATTGCTTAAAAAATTGAATCAATAAATTTGAAGTGTGTATAATGTTTTTAAACCATCTTAATATTATTAAGAGAAGTAATAAGATTTTAATAAAATTTATTTCTTGTATAATAGAAATGTTTTTTTCGGTGTTTTTAATTGCATAAGCACGCTGTGAAAGAATTACGTTTGTTTACATCTCGAGATTAGAATCCAATTAACTCTAAAACTATTGAAGTAACAGATTAAGTGTACGTAGAAAAAATTATCAGTTTTTAAAGCTCTTTCCAAATATGTAACATTTATGTACTTTCATGAAGAAAAAAATACATTTATTTCGACATTTTTTCAAATATGGCCGAATTTGAAAGGGAGGCTCTTCCATTTCTGGATGCACCCTTCAAAATTTGTTGGTTTTTATTAATCAAAAATTAACGTTAATAAAATTTAAAATTCGGGCTTCAAGGTGCACATGTTCAGAATCTTCACCACCCGTGTGCCAAATTTCATAGTTGTAAGTTTCGTAGATTCATCTGGAGGCAGCACACAAACACACAAACACTTCCTTTTATTAGTATAGATTATTGTTCTTGTGTTGGTATACAATTCAAAATGATTTATATAAAACTTAAATGATTATAATTATCTTGATACATAGAGCTATTTTATTGTGTTTTTTATCTAATAAGAACATATATGTATTATTGTAATTTATGTATTTGCAAGGTTTTACTTGTGTTGTGCCGCGGAATTATCGAAAAAACGTTGTTGTGCCGTGGAAGATAAAAGGTTGCGTAGCTCTGTGGTAAAGTGTCGAATCTCTACGGCGCTCGGAAAGTCGGAATCAGCCATGTCATTTTGACGGATATCGAGTCATTCTATGTTGTCAAAGAGAGTGGGAGAAGGTACGATCCCAAGATGTCACCCCTGGGGATGCTCGGTCAAAATTTAGGTGGCAAATGGCTAATCTGGACTAGATTGAATACTATATTACGACATACTATGTTCAACAATCACTTTATAAGAGTATAAATAACTATGTTTGTATAAAAATCAATAAACTTTTTTATGTTTACTGACCATTCAGCTTTTTTCGCTACTGGGACAATTAAAGTAATATTTGGTGTCCACATAATGAGATCACAAATATCTCTATAATGTATATGCAAGCTACCTTGAATCTGATGATAGTACGTCTTACCTTCGGGAGTTTTCAAATTAAAGGAGATATAACCAACAGAAAATTCATAAACTGAAATATTGTCGGATGAATGAACAGTGGTTTTTACATTCTGCTTAATAGTCAAATACCACTTACCAGAAGCAAGAGAACTTAAGACAGAGTCATCTTTTCAACTTACACGACACTTAATTTCAATTATCTTATTCAGTGGCGCACCCAGGATTTTTCTTGGGGGTGGGACCGTGATGAACGGATAAAAATATTTATAATGCAAAATTAATATTCAGAATGCAATTTCTATTTCTTTGGGGGGCAAGGCTCCTTGGATCTCCCCTCCCCCTGAGTGCGCCACTGATCTTATTGTTATCAATAAGACCATCTGGTGAGCATCCTAATATACCAGTTTGATGAAGAAAGAGTCCGCCAGTTTCTACACTGCATTCCTTCACATCTGCATAAATAGATAGGGCCGTTTTTTCATGCACCACACCCCACTGAACGGCTTTTGAAGCAAAATTTCTATATTCACCATTCAGAGTTTTTAGCAAACTAGACTGTGTATAGCTTAATTCAATTGCAGTCAAAATTGAAGCTAGTTTGCTCGAAGTAAACCGCCATTTTCGGTACGCTTCCCATAATGGATTTTGTGCTTGTCCAGATGTCATAGAAAAGACAAACTTTTGCTGATCCTTAGTAACTTTAAGTTTCTCGAGGATGAAAGCTACTTTATCTGTAGATGACGGATGCTGTTCACAGGATGTAATCTCGTCAAATGTTAGAACAGTATGCTCAAAGTCTTCCCTCTTCATTGACACACAGGAACTGAAATAGAGGAACAGATGATAGTTCCTTTTCATGGCAGTTCTAAGCCAGTTTTTGTCTTCTGCTGAAGGTCTTCTTTTAACAGCAACAAATTTGAATTCACGGAAAAGGTCTGGCAAGGCTTTCACTTTCCCAGGGTCTTCCCTGGGAAATAATAAGTGCAGCATTCAATAAGTGCAGCATTCCTGGTTGCGCCACTGATCATTATTATTAACATGTTTTTATTAACTTGCTTTTTTTACTTGTTTTTATAACTTGTTTTTATTAACTCCAACTGCATGAAATATCTGTTGATGTAATATTAATGCTGTACAATGCAGCAACAGTCATATGATGGCAAATATTTTTACCCTTAGGTTGCTGATAAAATCTGCGAACCATCCAATTTGATCTGTAAGTTGATTGATTTACTAAATAAGTGCAGCATTCAATAAATGCTTTTGGAATAGAATGAGAAAATATAAAATGCATCTTTAACACTTTATTTAAAAAAAGTACTTCAATTGTAAAAAAAGGATTTTCATACAACATGAAAAAAATACATAATCTTTACGGATTTCTTAGAAATAAAAATAATAATCTAAAAAAAATGGATTTTCATATAACATGAAAAAAATACGTAATCTTTACGGATTTCTTAGAGATAAAAAGAATAATCTAAAAACAAATATTAAAAAATTAATAAACAAAATAAGGAGAATTTTTGAATTGTTTTGGGGAGGCAAGGACTTAATATTTAAACTACGATGCTTATATAAATTATGTCACGTATTCTGTTCGTTTAACCCTCAAATTCAAATAATAAAACATCACCAATACTGGGCGCAAAAGAAGAAAAAATGCTATTTCGGTGTTTCTAGTGAAAAGAAATAAGATCTAAAATAGAAAAAACTGATATTTAATGGATAGTAATTGAAGAATCCCTTGTGCTAAATAAAATCCCATTTTATTTCTTTTTTGATCACCCCCAAAAGGCGCATTTTCTTTCCTTTATTTTTCTCTCTCTGTGTGTGTACGTCTTTTTATTTAATTAAAAACAAAAATTTAAATTTAAATTTAAATTCTCTTAACTCAACAATAATTATAGCTTAAAAACCTCTACTGACCAATTTCACGTGCACCCTTCCTCAAATTAATCATAGTCATCATTGGATAAGCCTTTCGCCCAGGTACTCCGAAAACAGCCATAATGGCGGCAGTGTGTTTAAAACTTTTTAATCTCTTTTTAATAGTATTCAAGCTTCAATTTTCAAACTAAAATGAACTATCATTATCTACTTCGAAAGCCAACAGGAAAATTATTCAGAAGTAATCGTAAGTGTAGGAATTTGATATGTTTCAGTTATAAAAAGTCAGATTTATAACTGAAATACTAGTCAATTAGAAGAGCATCTATTTTTTTTTAAATAGGCTAAAGGAGATTTGAGAGAAAAAACACATAAATTAAATTTACTTTAACATCGTCAGTTTTATTTTTCATTGATGCATGAACACATGCACGAAGTGGGAATGCTTTGAAGATGCTTTTGGGATGCTTTGAAGTGGGAAGACTTCAAAGCATCTTGCCCTCGTTTTATTGAATTAAAATTTCCGCTGAAAAAAGAACAAATATCGTAAGTTGTCGTCATTGCACACGGCTAACAGACACCGGAAATGAATTAATCTAAACAATCCCAAAATGATCTGGCATCTTTGATTTAGAAGGTTACCATACAAGGGTTATCATCATCAGTGGCGCACCCAGGATTTTTTCTTGGGGGGGGGGGCGAGATAAAGGGATAAAAATATTTATAATGCTTGGGGGGGGGGCCGAGATGAACGAATAAAAATATTTATAATGCAAAATCAATGTTTCTACTTCTTTGGGAGAGGCCAGGGCCCCCTGGGCCCCCCTGGTTGCGCCACTGATCATTATTATTAACATGTTTTTATTAACTTGCTTTCTTGTGTGTTTGTGTGTGTGTTTGTCTAGTACAAATCTTGCAACCGATTTTTAACTATCTTCCCGACTAGCTAGACATTTGAAATTTTTAGAATAGCTCAGAACACGATGACAATGCATTTTTAAAATACTTTTAGCCATCTTTAAGCAGAATTAAATTAATTTTCAGTTATTTCAGTTAATTTTGTTTTGTAGACTAGTGCAGCCATCTATTGGCCGGAAAGGGAACTAAAATTCAAATGCAAGTAAACTTCCAATTAACTTCATTTTCTTTCATGTTGATGGGATAATTCATCAAAAAAATTTTTAAAAAGTATTTATTAATACATAGAATTGTCACGTTTATATGATTCAACAGACAATTTAAAAACATGGTATATAAAAAGTCTTTTTATCTTGTAATTATTTTCTATTTCAATACGAATATCGCTTACTAGGCAGCGTTTGGCAAAGTGAAATTCTAAAGTGAATAATATTTATTGTTTATCTTATTAAAAACGGCGTGTCCAGTCGTAATTTTTTATCAAAAATCGCAGATTTTATATAATCTAAGGTTTACATAGTAGGAATTTTTTTAAGATGGATAGATTTCCAGCAAGAGTCTCCGCAAAAAGGAGGCAATGCTAATCTCTATAGGGTTTCCTAGTTTTGTTCTCCAAAGGTCACCAAGATGGCCTCCTCACTCCGATGGCGTATTGTTAAGGTATCCAACTACGTTGAAAAGTTTGATTTGGGTCAAAAATAACAATTTTTTCTTCTTTAATTGGATATATCAGTTATTTAGCTTTACAAAACAGATTTATTTTTAGAAGCCAAGATATTCAAGATTTTATAGTGACTAGAAAACCGAAAGTGGAGATTTAAATTACCGGAAGTGGCTGTTTATTAAAGGACAAGAAACCTGTTAACAATTAGTACAAACAGAATTTAATTTTTTAATATAATTTTACTAAACTTTAAATGAAATAATTAAAGTAAGAACATTTTTGCAAACTGTGTGAAAACGTTAAATTTCTTAACATAGCTTGCAATTCTAAGTACATGTAAAACTTAAAATGCATTTTTCTCAAAATTGAGATATGACCATTGCTGACTTCAAAAGTGATAATTCAAAATATTATCATTGAATTTTTGTGAAATTTTGTGTGCCTAGTCTATATATTGTTTTCTGGAGGATGTACTAAAATAATTTTGATTGAATAAATATTTTCTAATTTATGACCTATTATATCAATAATAAAGTTGTAAAATTGGCAATAATTTCATAATAAATATTCGATTAGTTGTAAAATATTCATTTCATAATATAACTTCAAACTTTTAGTAGGTTCACTAGATAAAAGCATCTAGTTTATTTCGGTATGGGATTGACTGTTTTTAAGTTTTACCATGTTTGAAGATTTTTAAAAATTTCCTTAAAATTCTGCATATATTTAACAATTTTGAAAAAACATAGAAGTTTATTTTTAAAACTGACACTCTCTCATTAATCTTTATTGGAATTAAATCCAAAAATGTATTTAAAGTGTGCCTACACCATATGTTTCTAAAAAAGTGCTCCGAACGTAGATGGATACCTTAAGTTGAATAAATGAATTCATATTAAATACGCACAAAAAAAACTTGTTTTCTCTTGAAAAATACGAAACATCCATATAAAGCATATGGTTTCCATGTCAAAGCTCTTCCTCTATCAGCACGCGCGCTACCTAGTGGCGGCGACCAAATGTGAGACACGTTTTTAACATGGAGCTATTCTTCCTTCTTTAGCTTCGTGGCTGAAGCAAAATGTTAACTAAACTCATCCATGTGGTGACTATGGCGCGATTGTTTATAATCATACTTACATGTATTTAGAATCGTAAAACTTCTAATAAGTTTTTCTTTTCGCTGAGAGGCAGAATCATCCATACCACTCAGTCAAATCATAGATAATTTTTCAGATAATGATGATATAATCCTTATCTCCTCCTGGGTAATTGCAAGAAATCTGAACTGTAGCAATGCGTACATATTGATTCTGTGATACCATCTTTTTTAATTGTAGTATTAATTTATCTTTTAAAAGTGAGCATGACTTTACTTTAATATTTCAGTTGATATAAAATAATTTTTATAGTTTCATGTAATTTATCCTTCTGTAGGAACAACCATATCACAGAATACTTATTACCGGAACGTAGTGTTTTGGAAATTTCGCCCCGAAAGCGATGTCGTCGTCAAATAAGATTGTATATTTTCATGTTAAAACCCAAATCCTTCTAGGCCTTTTGATCGCTGATAGAGAAATATGATGTGGGATCAAATGGATTATTACGATTATATTGAAAAGGTGTGAAAATTTGCTGTAACTTTTTTTGTAAATAAGGCAATATAATATTATTAGAGAGATAGTTTTAATGATTGAGGTAATTTTAATTCAAGGTAAACTAGTTTGTCATGACTGTTAGTCTTATAAACATTGCATGAGAATATGAAAAAGAGTATGAATGAATTTCATGAGTTTGTACAGATGATTTCTGATTGAATATTAATTTTTGTATTTGGTGTTAGTTGGACATAAATATTCAAACTTTGAGCAGAATCTTAGTTTAATTCATTGTTAAAAAGAGACTCAGTAATGTGATCTCAACTTTTCTTATCATCTGATTATCTCTAATATTATATTGTCTTATTTATTAAAAAGTTGTTGGACTGCAAAAATACTCAGCTGCCACACTAATTTAAGAACTTAATATTTAAACATTTTAGATTATAGAGAAAATCATCGCAAACAATATCCCTATAGGCACAGATTGAAAATATCCTTTTTAATCATTAGCAGCAGATGTTTATTTCTTCTCCATAATTGTCTTTTAAATACTACCAGGCAAAACAATCGCCCCTCAGCAGAAAAAATCCCGGTTATTTAAACATCAACAGCACTTTGGGATAGCTGTGTCCGAGCCCATGAAGAATAGGTTAAATATTGGCAAAAGTAGGGGATAATTGGCAACGATATCCTCCCTAGGACTATGGCTACTGGAAGGGGATGAGATTATGCTGATGCACACATTTCTGCCATTCCACCCTTCAAGAAAAAAGAACCCTTCATGAATGACTGCTCTGTGAGGGATCAACCTCCCAGAGGTGAATTACTTGAGAAGTTTTAAACAATAAAAGTAGGGGATATTTATGATTATTTTTATGGGAAAAAAATGGTTAAAGAGTTTATAAAACAGAAAATATTCTTCAAAGAAAATCTGCTCATTGAACATGAGATGTCCAATCATCTCTTTTTTTCTTTACTCCCAGTTAAATCCTCTGAGAATGGTGCTGAACTAATATTAAAATGTGAAATAAATGCAACATGTGTTTTACATGGTTAAAAAATATGATGAAATTCCCTTGTAGGATGTGAGTACTAATTGGAAAGTACCATTTGATTTACCACTTTATATTATAATTGTGGTAGAGTTTAGCTGGAATAGTGGATTGAATAAATAAAGCTCGCAGTTCCATTGTTTTTAACAGTCATGTCTGTAACATCAATTATAATATTACATGTGATAGCAAAGTTGTTTTTTGTTTGTTTGATTTTAGTGCAATAAGCTGTTAAGTATAATATGGACAAATGGGGTTTCCTTATCATGTGTCTAGTTTTTCAAGGTCTTAAACTATTGCAGCATGATAATTAGATGAAACTTGCGGAGTAAGCATAACAGGAACATACAGCTATTTAAAATGAACAGATGAAGATTATGAACAGCAAATAACTACCTTCAAACTAATAATTCTACATCAGTGTAGGGAGCATTAGGTGTCTCTTTATCTTTCATAAATATGAGGGTCATTCATTTCTTTTATATAAATCCTGAAAGCTACAGAAATTGCCAGAAAAATGTTAAAAGTTTTTTTGACTCGCATAAACCATAGATATTAGTATTCTATAAGTTTCACAAAACATCAATAGCTTATTGATAAATAGGAGTTTATTGTTTGGTGTTTACCTATAGAGACAGTCACACCTAATGCTCCCAAAAGAAATCTATTAATTAGTTTGATAGTAGTTTACCATCTATAATTCTTATTGTAGATTTGAAAAAGCTGTGTGTTCTATATTGCAATTTTTTCGAATACCTGACATTAAAAATTAAATTCAAAGCACCATCTCATGACAGTTGACTTTGAAATTATTGAACAGTATATTGATAAAAGATTTTCAGCTTTGTTATATGTAGATTTATTACATTACATGAATTTTGTTCATGTAATAGCTGTACAATTTTTTTTCATTTCCATAGTTTTCTAGAAATGGCTTCATACAGAGATGACGATGTTTTCAAAATTTTGCTTGCAACAGACTGTCATTTAGGGTATTTAGAAAATGATCCTGTAAGAGGTATGTTGATTTCGAGTTTTATAATACAAACTTTTTTTACAATAAATTTAATAATCAAGGGTCAGTTAAATTTAAGTAACTTGAACAAGGTTCATATGGTCTTTGAAAACCTATAAGAATTTATTTTCAGTTTTTGTTTGTAGGGGCCCTCAAAAAGTTAAAAAAGTTTTGCATATGAGGTCCTTACTTTTTTTTTTCTTTTGTTCCTTAGAGTGTTTATTTTTGAGCTAGAAATTTTTTTTGTTTACTTATTATATCTTTTTATATGTGCATGTTTCAGCCTTCTTTTGTATTTTTGTTATTCAGGATGAAAATGCTAATTGATATTATTTCTCTCACCTCTAAATAAAAAAATAAATATGTACATTTATCATTTGCTCTTATGTCTCGCTGTGAAACTGCTCACTGGTTTAAATTTATCACGTTTAATGAAGGGAAAACCATTGTAACAAGAAAAGTATTTATAAAGCATTAATGATATGAATTTATAAAGTTGATACTTTTGGAGAAATGATAAGTTTGTGGTGATCCTAAAGCTCAGATAGTTTAAAATGTTTTAACTTTGAGAATAAAACATATTTTAAATCACTTTTCGAGCCTTAAAAATGCTACCTCAAGTCCTTAAAAAGTCCTTCAGTACTATGTATTTTTTTTACTTCTAAAAATGTGTACAAACCTTTTTTGAGTGTGAGGTTTTGCTATGAATCAGCTGTGGTAACTGTGTGTTTTCTGTCTTGATTTGGGAAATTTCATTCAGATTGAGTGACATTCAAAAGTGTCATTCATTGTCACTTTTATGGATTGTTAAAATTGAGATTCATGCAGTACTTCATTTACAAGATTATATTCTAATATTAA
The DNA here is from genome assembly GCA_907164885.2 of Dolomedes plantarius. Lineage (NCBI taxonomy): Eukaryota > Metazoa > Arthropoda > Arachnida > Araneae > Dolomedidae > Dolomedes > Dolomedes plantarius. Next base: position 126,734,443 of record OU015503.1, read on the forward strand.
CCAGCTTTGATTATTATTTAGTATCTGATTGCATAGAAATCAGGACTTGAAATGGATATGAACCAAAATAAAAAGTTCTAATCAAATTGGTTCAAGTGGAAGTTTTTATTTATTTATCTAAATGAAACCATTATTTTGGGATGGATTTGATTTTGCTCCAAACGATTTTTATTGTTCTGGATATTTATCCAATCCGGAGCAATTCATTTGCTTCGAGTAAGGAATGGTTCCGAGGCAGAACAAAAAATTTCTCTCATAAGCAATTTTGCTCCTTTTCCTTTTAGCGAATTTTGAAAGATTATTAAGCTATCCCAATGTGGTTAAATTTTGGAATTTTCAGGATACTTCTATACAGAATATTGTTTTAAGCATCCCACATCCCTGAGTTACCTAATAAACTATTATTTTTTTTATATGTGTACTATACTTATGTATAGATCTAGATATCTATCATCCTGTGCAATAACTTTTGAATAGATTGAGGTAGAGAGTTCAACTTTGGCACAAAAATAGTTCTTATCTAGTATAAGGATGAACTACTGAGCAGCAAAATGTCGCCATGGGAAAATGGTGAAATTTCAATACAAAATTTTCAGAAAGTTCTCAAGATTGTGGTTTTTAACATATGTCTCAAGTTGGGTGTCTGTTTTTGTGTAGTTTTTGATTCTAAATGGAATGAGGCTAAAATCAAGTCTGCAGATTCAAATGGTTTGCGTAATTTGTTTACTGTTAGAAGGATTCTTTTCACAGGTGTTTTTTCAAAACTATTTTTAATGTTGAATTAGAAATAACATTTGTTAAATTCACTGCATGAACTTTATTCGTTTCAAAAATATTGGCTTTTTTTCATTATGTATAGGTTCATATATTTCATGCATACACAGCATTAATTTATTTTGTAAGAAATAAATATTTCTTCAGGACATGGTATTTATTTTTAATTTTGAATACAAAGAGAAAATAGCATTGAGTTCCATTATTATCCTGTTTTTTTTTTTTCCTACTTCTGGGAAACTGGGTAGTACATGTTAAAAGGAACACCTTAGATAACATAAATAAAGGGACAAGAACCACATTTTTGAATGATGGAACAGATTTGTGTAAAATATTATTTTTTTCAATTGGAGTTAAATTTCAAGGAACAATTTTTTTTAAATTTTATTTTAATTTAAAAAAAAAAAATTTTTGTTGTTGTTGTTGTTGTTGTTGCTACAAGCTTGATAAATTCAGAAGGATAATTAAAAATTTCGATCCTTTGGATTCAACCCATAAAGGAACTTGATTCGAGAGATCAGTTTTTTTTGTTCCAGTTTGGATAGAAATCGTTTGACCCTTAATATTTCTATTCAGGTTGGAGCAAAAAGGATTTGTTCTTCAGATAGATATCTTCAAGCCCTAATAGAAATTGTTTGTTCATCATATTTTGAAATTATCAAAACTGGAACTTTCACATAAAATTGCTAATATGATACTCATTTCTCATAAATAAATTGAAACTTCAAGTGTATGGGAGATTAGGAGTAACTGTTGTAAACAATAGTGTTACCAGAAAGGATGCATTGGAATTAAAATTATTTAATGAACATTTTGTTTGCTAATGCAGAGGCATTTGTCTTGAGACAAACACACTATACTGCAGAAGTCATTGATTACTTTTTATCTAGGAGCACCTTACAGGTGAGTCAATATGGCTCCCTTTGTGCCACCCTTGTATTTACTGAATACCTCCAAGGGTGACATCTGGAGGGCTTGCACCTTCCTCCACCCATTGACCTTGTGAAAGGACTTTCTGGTCTACAGATTTAATGCACTACTATCCAGTTCAGAGATGAAGGCATTAAATGGCTTTCATTGGGTTTTGAATGGAGCACCCTCAGTCCGAAGCCCAACATGCTAGCAATATGTTACCTTGGGCCCCTTATTTTATGAACTATGTTTACTTAAAATGGAATCTAGAGGAATATAATTAAAAATACATTGTAGTAATGAAATTTAAATATTTTTATTAAGTATTGAATTCAATATAAATGTGAGTATTTTGCACTAACTACTGTATGATAATAAGTGCTTTCCCATCCAAAATATTTTCCCCAATCGATTCCTGAGTATGAATGCAGTAGCCTGTAAAGCTTTTTGAAATAAAGAATGAGGCATAAAAACTACAAATTTTTTGTAAGGATTTAATTATTAAAGAATTATGATTATCATCTCTAGTTCCAGAATAACTGCATTGCGTTGATTATTTTCTATATTAAAATATATTTTTGTATTAAATTTTAATGAATATTTCATTTTATTTTTGTACTAGCTGTATAGTATCATTATATACATGTCAAATAAGGGTTTGTAGGGTCCTTAAAAGTCCTTTATTTGTTTTCACGTGTCGTTTAAGTATGTGATAAGTGCAACTTTCCAAATATGCAGTCAGATTTAAAATAAATGTGTGTTTTTTTTTAAAAAAGGTATCTGAACGAGGTCGGATACCTTAAGAACTCCGTATTTTTAGTTTTTGTTTTCTAGGGCCCTTAAAAAGTTCTTGTTTTTGCAAGCAACTTTCCTTTTCTTTGTTTACACTTTTTCAGAACGAATTATTCACAAGAGTTTTCAGTTTATAACTATCAACGATCACCTTTAGGAAATTGCAGATACCTTTTTTTCTTAGTATTTTTTTTTTTTTTATGGTTCAGTGGTTTTTGTGTTAAATGTTTTTCAGTATAATAACATTTATTTGATACTAGCTGAAAACCTATACTTCGCTACGGAGTACATTCAAATTAAATACAGCGGTCAATGTATGCAATTAATGACAAAAATATGTATAAATATATTTATAATAAATATAACGATCAATGTATGCAATTTACGTTAGAAAAAAAATATTTATAAAAAAATTTTAATGGATATTTTTATAGACAAAATAATGTAGAAGAAAATATTCAAATTACATCTAATAGAACATACTAAAGAATATAGTACAGTTTGAGGAACATATATTTTACTGTATTTTAATGTTTTTTTGGATAATGTCCAATCGTCTGCCGCATTAGCAAGAAAATTTTTTTTTTTGTCTACTTCGTTGTTATGCATTGTGACGATAAATTAATATATAGTACTAGGAAAAGAAATCACATGATCAGCATTTAATAAATTAAAATATAAAAATTAATCTTTAAAAATTCACCAAAAATCAGAAAAGGGAGGTAACGATTCGAAAAAGATTTCATTTTAAAGGAATTTTTATGATCTTTCTCGTGCTATAAATTTTATAACTCTCAGATTATTATTTTAAATGCAGACTTGAAAAAAGTTACAAAAACAGCTTAAAAATTTATTTTAAAATATCTAAGAATTTTTCAAAAATCTTTCTTAGTGCACCCCCATACTATAAGAAGAATCACCATGCAAAATTTTAGCCCTTTAGGTCCAGCGGTTTGGTGCGTGCATTGTCTGTCAGTCAGTCAGTTACGGATGTGTTTTATATGTATAGATTATCCCTCTCACTTTCAAATATGTATACTGTGAAACTTCTCTAGCCTTGCCACCTCTCTAAATGGCCTTATTTTGTTCAGAACCGATTAAAGACTCCATAGAGCCAATATTATAGAAGAAACCCCTTTTCCACAGCTTCTCAAAATGGCTACTTTTTTAAGAACCATTACTAGCTGCCATAGAGGAGTTTCACTCTGTTTATATATACATGAACTACTGGTTTGCCATGTCACTGATTACTGGTGTAAATTTAACAGGTCAAATGTCTGAAAACTTATTGCAACCTGTAAAAGTATTTTCAAAATATTATTATTATTATACCTTTATAAATTGGGAATTTCCGGAGAAAGTATTATGCAGTTGTGGAATTCTAATACTAAATATTTTTAAATGTCTAAACATCTTGAATAAATAGTTTTTAAGGTCCTTAAAAATTCTTTAAGGACTCAGTATTTTTAATTTCTAGAAATGTGTACAGGTGTATTAGAACCTGCAAATGGATATTAGATAAAGCAGACCTTATATCTGGAGATTAATGCCTAAATGAAGTATTGTCTATTTAGACCTCATGTGGCAAAAGATGATTGGTGTCCTTTTGAAAACAAGTCATTGTAAGATGCTGCCTAAGCATCAATTCTATTAATTGACTGAATTACCAAAACAGGAAGAGTTCCTTATTCGGCATAAAGTATTGAATCAATGCTAAATGGTCTTAACTGTAGGAAAGTGTTCCTAGTATTAACTGTAGGAAAATACTATTTCTTACAGTTTTAATATTGTTTAGTGGATTGTCAACACTTTATATCGAAATTCTAAAACAACTATCTAAATAATTGCCAAATAAAATGTTACTATATTTTAGCTTAAAGAATGTTGAAAAAAGATTTAGTAAAATAAATTTGATAAATAGAAGTACAGCTTAAATATTTGCAAAATTTCCTAAATTTATTCATCAGTCACAAATAGTAGGTCAATTTAAAAATCTTGTACATGAAAAACAATGATTTCTAAAAACATGAACTTAAGCGTAAACCTAAAATATTTCCAAATTGCTAATAATTTATTAATATTTAAAATAAAATGAGAAAAAGAATTACGGGAAATAATGTTATAAGGAAACAATGTATTCATAAAACAGGAAATAATTTAAAGTAATTTTTACCATGGAAAGTATGTGTTAGGAACAATATACTATAAAAATACAAAATTGTCCTACCTAAAATATCCGGGGAGAGCTGGATGGTAATCCATAGTGTAGGTACATCCTCTGTAAACTGGCTGAATGAATAATCCATTTAGCACATTAAATATTTATTTAACACACATTTGCATGTTATTTACACAAAAACACCGACATCAGAACACATAAAACAATGGCTACCAAACGAAAAGTGTTCTGGTTTATCTGCGCTATGTGCATGTTTGTATTGGTTGATGCTCACGACAGTATGCATATTCACTTTCTATATTACATTAAAGAATTCGTGAACTGACTCCATTACAAAATGTGTTTCTGCTAATTTGAGTTCGAATTACAATTTTTTTTTCAATTTTCAATTTAAAATCTATTTCTTTTTTTACCTTATTTATTTTTAATATATTTTGCAGGAAACGACTCTCTTGTTACCTTCGAAGAAATTCTTAATATTGCTGTTGAAAAAGAATCAGATCTTATTTTACTTGGAGGAGATCTCTTTCATGAAAATAAGCCTTCTCGTAAAGTTTTGCATAATTGCATGGCCTTACTGAGAAAATATTGTATGGGTGATCGACCTGTGCAGTTTGAATTTCTTAGTGATCAGTCAGAAAATTTTAAACATAGTTCTTATCCAATTGTCAATTTTGAAGATCCTAACTTGAATGTGTCCATGCCTGTGTTTTCAATCCATGGAAATCATGATGATCCAGCTGGAGGTGGCTGTTTTTGTTCATTAGATTTGTTGAGTGTCTCTGGATTAGTCAATTACTTTGGAAAATGTATGGACTTAGAAAATATCTCAATTTCACCACTGATGCTACAGAAAGGCAAAACAAAACTTTGTTTATATGGTCTTGGTTCTGTTAGAGATGAAAGATTACACAGGATGTTTCTCAATGGAAAGGTTTCCATGTTACGACCGAAGGAGAGATGCGATGAATGGTTTAATGTCATGGTATTACATCAAAATCGTGCTAAACATGGTGTGAAGAATTACATACCTGAACAATTTTTGGATGATTTTTTGGACTTGGTTGTTTGGGGACATGAACATGAATGTCGTATAGATCAAGAATGGAATGAAAAGCAGTCATTCTATGTTACTCAGCCAGGCAGCTCAGTTGCAACGTCTTTGTGCCATGGAGAATCTGTTAAAAAACATGTTGGTCTCTTGCAGGTAATTCAAACTATACTTTTCATCTCTTTATAAGCAATCCATGATTCTTAACACTGCAACAAATTTAAAAAGTTTCATTTTAGATTACTATGACATTTTTTATTATACTTAACTGTAAAATTTTCATCTAGTATATACCTAATTCTGTTTTTACATGATAGATATGTTCCGTAAGAATGCGTGTAAAAAAAATTTGTGTTAAAAAAACAGTGTATCTATGGAAGTAAAGAAGATTGGTTCTGGGTCTAAAAAATCAGTAAAAATAATTTTAAAAAAGCATATGAAAATGTTTGTTTTAAGCTTATTATTTTATTTTAACAAAATACACATGTAATAATATGTAATTAAAATTTTAAAAATTCGTCATGAACAAAAAAAACTGACACATAAATTTTTTTAAATTCATTTTCACCTTCTGACAATAAATGGTGCATACGTTTGCGAACGACTGGAATATCATTGCTATCACTAGAAATGTTGTCGACATCATCTTCTTCTTCTATTAATGAAATTCTTTTTGTGATCTCTTGAGCAAAATCAGCACGAGTCTCATCTGGTGCTGATGATTCACCGGTTTTACGAACGAATTCAGTTAGTTATTAACCGTTGTGTTCGTGTTTTGGTTAGGCCGTTATACGATTCTCTGTAAGAGGCTGTCAACAACTTCAGTTCATGTTGAAACTTTCCAGTACATTCCTCATAAGGGTCATGTTAGACAAAATGATTACCCAATTTTTTGGTCAGTTCCAGATTGTCTTTTATTAAATCTGCATTTAGAACAGGATCATTTTCTTTCATTTTTCTCCATTTTTGATAGAATAAAAGAAGAAAATGTTTTTGTGGATTGAATTCCTGAATCAAAACAGAACTGGACACACTACCGCCAAGAATAATACGCCACAAATAAAATTGTGTTTTCTTAGAATTTAGGGGAAAGAAGAAAAAAAATGAGAAATTGGATTGGACTGCTCATGTTAAATCAAAATGACTTGTGTAAAAAGAAAATGAAATTTTTTTTGAATTTGTGTTAAATCAGATTTGTGTAAAAAAAGGTTTGTGCAAAAAACAGAATTATGTGTATCTTGTGCACATATTACAGGATTTGAAAAACTGCAGAATTGTCTTGCTCTTAGAGTAAAATTATTATGCAGGACTATTTAATTTTGTTACTAACTGCATATCCAGGGCCTTTTTATCGCATGGGCAAATCGGGACTTTGCCCAGGGCCCCCTGATGCTAGGGGGCCCCAAAACCCCCTTGGTGTATGCACCTAGTATTTCTAATAGTATGTATTTTTATAAATGTCCGTAAGGGGGGCCCCCAAATAGCATCTGCCCAGGGGCCCCCAGCGTTCATAATCGGGCCCTGTGCATATCATGCCTTGAAAATTGTTAAAAATTTTAGCTTATCTTGCCATATGATTATTAGCTTTTGAGTGTGATGGGTCAACCCTTTGAGATTGTTTTAAAGGAGTCTAAGTCACAAAGTATTTTATTTAATTTACATGCATTTTGTAATGATTTATCATCCTCAAATATGTTTTTATATACATTGCACATATAAAACAATATTAAAAAAAATCCTTCGAAATTTTATCTATATAAAAGTTTACATTTCACTGCTCATTTAAGATTTGGATATAACTTCCAAACCAGTCATTCTTTATATATAATGTTTTCACTTTTGAACACAGGATTTTCAAAATAATTTGTATTTCAGATTGATACAAAAAATTTTACTACATTTTTAAAAACTCGAAAGAGCAAAAAAATCATTTGTCAGGGTAATTTTTACTGAAGGGAAAATATTTTCAAAACTTTATTCCTAGTCAAAAATCCTGAAGCCAGTTTATCGAAGGTAAAGAAAAGGAGCACTCTCAAAAATGCCTCAGAGGTACTTTGCAATGAACTTTTTTGTGAAGACTTTTTGATGAACCCTTTAGAAGATGAAAAATTGCAATTGATCTCTTTCCGAGATAAAGTACAGATTAACAGCACATTTATCCAGAGACTGCAATGTAATCATTGCAGAACCTTGCAGTTTTATTCTTAAGGTTTAGGTTTGGTTAAGAGCTCTATGGTCATATCTTGCTACACGAGGGTTAATTAGACCTACTGCTTAAAGCTGATTCTGAATGGCTACAAACTTCCATGCCAAGAGTGGGATTTGAACCCACAGACTCTGGTAAAGAAAGCCAGCGCCTTAGCCATTTGGCCATCATTGGGCACTTTTACAGTATGCCTTAATAAATATATGGCCCTTTGTTGTGTTAACTGATTTCACAGCAAAAGTGTGTGTTTACAGTCTAGCTGTGTTCTCTTTCCAGATAAGAGGCAAAGAATTTGAAATAACAAAAATTCCTCTTCAAACTGTTCGACCATTTTACATTAAGGATATTGATTTGGAAGAGACGACTCTGAATCTTCATTCCCCTGACAGTCAAGAGAAAGTTATGGAGTACTGCAATGAACTGGTGGATCAGCTTCTTGAGAAAGCAGAAGAAGAACTTAGTGGTAAGTTTGTGTTTTTCTTTGAAACAACAATAAGAAATTAACTGGTATAGAACATGCCTAAGTAAGATGGATCTTTCTTTATACAAAGATATGTATGTTGTTGTGACTTATTCCCCCTGACAAGAGCATTTCAGACCAGGGACATATAGGCTGAGGGATGCAGCTTTGGTTTTTAATAGCACTTTAAGGGTCGGTGTTCGATTTAGCCATGTGCCATTATGAATTTGGCAAAGTGTATCTGTGGGTGGCATCTGGGTGTCTCATACCTTCTCCCACCCACTGACATCATAGAAGGATTTTCTGGTCTACAGATTGACTATGCCCTTATCAAACCTAGAGAAAGGTATTGAATGGTGTTCATCAGGATTCACAATGATAACTGTTAGTGAAATAGACACCTTCATCACTTAGCCATAAAGTCATTTTTGCATCAGTTTCTCGGACTGCAAAGCATAGCAGATGCGAGGCTTCATCCATAGGTCGGAATAGAGTTTCACATATTTTGCCAGAAGGTGGCGTCTTCGGCATAGTTCGTATGCAAATATACAGCCATGACATTGGTTAGCCAAACCAATCAGCAAATGACTATCTGAAGAAGAGGATATGCAGATCTTCACCGAGAGAGGTATAAAGAAGAACTGAGCCGGCTGTTGAGCGGGGGTAGTCGAGCTTTTGCCGTGCATGCAGTCGAGCCAGTAGTTAAGCAGCTGGTTTCTCTCTTATCCATCTTGGTTTTAAGGATGATGGTAGTTTTGTTCATGGTTAGGTACACATGGCATAATTAACTAAAAGGAGTGTGAAACTTTTTTATATTTTTAATAAGTTTTAATGAGTTTAGTATTTCATTGTTTCTGAAGCATGTAAAACCGTGTGCTGAACATTGTTTGTATTTTTGTTTACTAATCTACCAGAAATGCCTTTTAATATATTAATCTGTTTTTATTATAAATGAACTTATCATCAATGCTTTATAATTATCTACTACTCTACACATTCTACATGCTCTGCTGTGCCTTTACTCTGCTAACTTTACAATATAAAATGTACTAGACCGCTCAGGATTAACAATAACCGCTAGTCTGAAGCCCAATGCACTATCACTAGGTTACCTTGCGTCCATACAAATATATCTTGAACATATGCAGTAACCCTTGACCTACGTTTCACCCTCATTATGGGCTCATCCGCATGGCATAATTGACAAGTACTATGCAGACTATCTCTGTTAGATATTTTTCCCTATATATATATAAATGTATGTGTGTGTGTTTATATATATATATATAATGATGACTCACTAATTGTGAAAAAGTTAGCTCTTTCTTTGTGGGCTTGTTTGACATCACCAGTAAAAAATTGGGGTTAATTCAGTTTTTTGGCATTATTTTCCCTTCAGCGTACTTGTATGACTGTACCATGCAGAGATGTACATGACTGCTGCGTATGCTGGAGATATATATATTTGCTTGGGAGACCCCCGTCTTATTATGCTGAAGTTTTTCATTTAAAGCACTGTTACTATCATATGACCGATAACATTCAAATATGTAGGCTTGTACATCTACACTGGGATTTGTTATGGAAAATGTATGACAACATGAATGGTGTAGAAATATCTGACGGCAGGTTTTTAAGTATGTCCAGGGTAGAAAATTCTAAAGAAAAAGCTCATTTTAATTTTTTGGCTTGATATGTTTTAGATTTTAGAATCAAACAGCATGTTTCTATTATGGTTTCATTGTCTGATATAGCATTTTTAATGTGTACTTCTGTGGTTTTAGTCTTACATGATTTGCCATCTTCTAGAGCATTATCTGAAATTTCTCATCAAAAATCACAGGAAATTTTTTTTTCAGCATTCCTTTATTCTATTTTCATCAAAATGTATTTTGGATTTAGAGTAAACAGAATTTTTCCTAAAGCAAAAATCAGCCCGAAATTAAAAAAAATTCTTTGTTTTCACAATGATTAAAAATTTTACAAATAAAATTCTTATAAATTCCAAAGAAAATTAGTGGACAGGAAAGATTTAAAAATAAAGTGAAAAAATTACTTTAATGGGGCTATGGGTTCAACATATATATTCAAAACTAAACATGCCTCAAATTTTGCAACAAAATTTTTTTTAAAACAAAATTTAAAAGTATTCCTTTTAGAAAATGTTCATTTGAACAAAGTATAAAGGAAACTTGGTAATAAATTACCTATTGCTGTGTACTTAAAAAGTCAACCCAAAATATATCAGTCTATTCTGAGTATTTTGTCTTTTGTATTTTCAATATTATTGCTATCTGGTTGTCTTGTCATAATGAGTCATTGACAAGGCAGTTGTGTGTCCTGAAAAAGACTATATTTAAATGAACGATGAAATGAGTGAAGAATTTTGTTAGACGTGTCATTTATCTTCCATTATTTGTACCTTAACTCCCCTTATTTGGCATAGTCAGATAAAACCATCCGTGTTAATTCATATGATCTATTAAATTACTTGAAATTGTGAAACTATGATCTTGATTCACATTATATATACAGTTGAACCTCAATCAATCGTTCTCTGAATCATCATTTCCCATATGTGTTGTTTATTTCATCCAGTCTCAATGAGCACTCATATTTGAGCAATCGAACTTGAAAACATATTTAATCTTTTTCTTACAGACATCTGGATTCATGTTTATATCGATGGGTCGACTCTAGATTGAAGAATTGGTGAGGGTGCTGGAACCTATGGTGAACTTCAAATATATACACCTCCAGCGTATCAGGCAGCCTTATACCTAGGTTTTGCCCTTGTTAAGAGCTCCCCAGCAAGGCATAGCCGATGAGTACATTGGAAGGGCCCATTACAAGGGCACCTTGCTAAGGAGCTCCTAACAAATGTGAAACATAAGTCCTAGGCTGCCTGATACTATGGAGGTATATAATTGAATTAGTCTAGCCAGGCGTGTTCTATGCCTTTTGTCATCTTCAAGCCAATTTTTAACCACAATTGATGATAGACGATGGTTCATCAGTTCCTAGTGATCATATTTCTTTGTTATGGTCCTGCATTTATAGTTTTATTTCATTGATCGTTCAGTGCAATCAGTCCCTTGAAAAGCGATAGATCGAGGTTCCACTGTATATGTATTATATATATGCACACAGTGAAACCTTTCTAGCTGGTCACCCCTCAAATGGCCACATTTTTTAAACCATTACTGGCTTCCATAGAGAAGGTTCACTGCATACATATATATATATATATATATATATCCATATCCATCCAATACTAGATTTCTAGAAATAGAGGTGCCGGATCGGTAACCTTCCGGGGTGGGGGTGGGGGGTGTATTCCAAATTATTGATAAAGAGAGGTACCGGAACGCCGTTCTGGCACGTTCTGCCTCAAATCTAGCCCTGTATATATATATATAATCTATATGTATGTATATATATATAAATAAATAAATAAATACATACATATGTATATAAATAAATATATTTATTTATTTATGTCTAACATGAATGTTTGATTGTCTGTTTATGATTGCATAGAAATCCACAGTTTAGAAGAGACGATCGTGAAATTTTACATACACTATCTACCAATAAGTATTTGGACACCTGCAATAGAGAGAAAAACAAAATTCATTCATATTCAATAGTTGATAGAGCCTCCACGAGAGACAATTGCAACTTCAACCCTTCGAGGCATGCTTTCCATAAGTCCTTGTATGACGACTAGTGGTATTTTCTTTCACTCTGCTTGGAGAAGACATGTAAGCTCCATCACCAATTTTTGAACGGTTGTTGCATCCCTTAATTCAGCGATCAAATTTGTCCTAGAGGTTCTTGATAGAGTTCAGCTCTGGGCAGGCCATTCTATTCAGTTAATCTCATTGTCATCATACAAAACCATGGTGAACCTCGCAACATGACAGCTGGCGTTGTCATCCTTGAATTTCATGGAGTTCTTCCCAGGTTGAAGTAACATGGGTCTAACCCATAAAACTGCCACATGGTAGGAAGCACACTGTCATCCAAAATAGTGCAGTAGGTGTCGGCATTCAGCTTACCATGAATTGGGAACAAGGGTCCCAGTCCATACCAGGAGAAACACCCCCAGGCCATAATTCCACCTCCACCAAACTTTACTGTGAGCACAAGGCATTCTGGCAAGAGATGTTCTCCATACAGATGCCAGACCCAGACCCTGCCATCTGAACGGTAGAGGGTGAACCTTGATTCATCACTCCAGAGAACCCATTTTCACTGATCTATCATCCACTTTCGACGTGCTTTGCACCACATTAACCAAGCAGTGGGGTTGGACTTGATCAAAGGCTTATGGGCGGCAGCATAACCATGACAACAGATGTGCTTCCTTATGGATGGTTCTCATTGAAACAACATTCCCAGATGCCTGTCAAAATTCTTGGAGTATGTGAGTCATCGTTTGGGTGCAGTTCTTCTGAATTTCTGTGGACCACACCCATCGGTCTCTATCTCCCAGTTTTGAGGGTCTGCCGACTCGGTTTTATTCCAACAATCACTGCTCACCTTCCACTTCTGAATCACATAGACCACTGTCGATTTTGGATAATTAAGCTGACTAGATATGTCCCTTAAGGATCGGCCATTTCTGTGATACTGACGATTCAACCTTACTTGAAATCAGGTAACTCTGCACTTCATGGCATCTTACATGCGACTGATGCCAATGTTGTTTCCTACATGATATTTAACGGCAGGGGACGTGACGTATATCAGGACTGCAGATAATGTCATTTGCATGGGTGTCCAAATCCTTATTGGTAGATAGTGTACAGGCGTTGTTAAACACAAGCAGAGATAACTTCAGAGAAGAACTTCTAGAATCGAAATTACCATTAATTTTTAATTAATAAAAACGAACAATTTTGAAGGGTTACAACAGTAAATGGAAGCTGTTACATTTCCAGGAATCACCCTTATGTATCTCATTAACTTGCAATAGTTTACTTTCTGAAATTTGGTATATTTCATATTGTGTTTGTACTTCATAATGCTTAATATACTGTAATTTATACTGTTCTTGATGTTATAATTCATGATGTATTTTAAAATGCATAAAAATTAGTATATCTTAACTAAAAAGAATCAGTTTAAACTTGAAGCACAGATTTGTGATTTATTCAAAAATTAGCCCTAACAGAGAAAAGAGTTTCAAAAAATTTAAAAGAAACTAAAATCAAATTCAAAATTCTTCTTACCCACTCTCAGGTGGTCACAAAAAGCCTAAAATAATTAAAATCGGTCAATAATTAGTAAAGTTATTATTCATACCAAAACTCAAATTCACAAATGTAAACAAACGTTTGTTGCCATTTTCATTTTAGAAGTTTATTTGTTCAGTAAATGCTTTTTTTTTTCAAAAGTGAAATGTATCTTTATCAAAATGTATTTATTGATCCTGGGCAATGCTGGGTACTTCAGCTAGTATATATATATATATACAGTGGAATCTCAATCAATCATTTTCCCGTATGCATCGTTTATTGCATTCAGTCCCAAATAAATTCCATAGAAAACAAGCAAAACTAGACCGCATGGATCGTTCCTCGATCCATCATTTTCCCGCAGTATTCGTTCAGAAAATCGCAGCTTTACATTAATTTATCGGATCGATCGTTTTATCATAATAACTGAACCCGAAATAAAAATGTCTGGATTGAGCTAGAATGACACTCCAATTAAACAATGAGCAGAACATTTGAGATGCACAGTATCGTATTTTTGTTCTCTCCTGTTCAGCCTGGTTTCGCAGGTCGTACCACTCCCATTATTTGTTCGTCGTTGGTGTTCCTTAATTCTTTAGCTCCTGAAGTATCCTATTTTCGGAAACTCATTCCAAATTCTCCGACTATTCAACATTTCTGTTCTTATCAGCTATGGCTCACAGTCAGCCGACCTGAGCGGTTCCTGCTGTCCTCTGGCTTTTCTCATAGCCTTGGGATGGAGGTGCCCTGGTGTTTGGTCTAGAGCAGGGGTGTCAAACTCGTGGCCCGCGACGAACATTTTTGTGGCCTGGCCAATATATTTGCACACGATAATATATAATAAAATACAAACGCAGAATTATAATAAGATAGGAAGATTCCGGTAAATGTTTTCTAAATTATACTCTTTTTTTGCTATCAAACAAAATGAGTATATTTATGTTGAATATACTGTAATTAGGTAAATAAACATACGTTTCTATTAATATTGATTTTTTTTGCGGCCCACTTATAGTTAAACCTTGTTTGTTTGGCCCAAGTTAGCCTTTGAGTTTGACACCCCTGGTCTAGGGTGTGAAAAGTTTCTAATTGCCACACTCTACACTGGCCGGTGAGGGTTTCACCCAGAAGCAGAACTTCCTGGTGGTCTTATGTCGGACCCCATCCAGTGCAATGGAATGGTTCTAGTTTCAAACGATTCACGGCTGACACTTCTTTATACTCTCACACAATAACCAAGACCGAAAGGAATGCATTTTGCAACAGAGAAAAAAATATTGTTTACTTGTGGAGAGAAAACTGCCTAAAAGAAAATGAGGATTAAATACTTTTATTTGAATCAATTTTCCTGTGCACCTACATGTATTTCTTTTTTTATTACTATTATCTTGGATTTCAGTACAATTTTGTAATTTTATCTTCAGTTACACTAGACGTATGTATGCATTTATGTATGTGAATAAATATATTTTAGGGATATCAAACTTTAAGGAATGTTAATACTTTTTTGTATGTTCCCGCATCTATCATTTTCCCACATCCATCGTTTAGTTCAGTCAGTCCCTTCAAAAACGATAGATCGAGATTCCACTGTATATATATATGGTGCCTGGTATAAAGGGCTTAAGTAAAAAAAAAGTGATTTTTAGATATTTGTTAGTATTGAAAAAAAAAAACTCTCGACTTGTATAAAAAGCTTAAGTCTGTCAATTTTGTATAGAAAAGTACATTTCTATGTACAAAAGTCTCAAGTCGAAATTATATTTCTGCGATAGGTATAAACCCCAATAACTTGGCATATTTAAATCACTGATTTTGACTTACGCCCTTTATACCAGGCACCATAGATATGCTCTGAACCATTTCCTTTTACGCCCCACTCTCGAAATCCATGGGCATCAGCCTAAGCAAATTATTCACAAATGTCAAAAGTATGTTCTCCCCTGCATTTTATCAAAATGGGCTCATTCAAGGGGTGGATAAACATCTTTTCACACGGTTTGAGAGAATTCACTCACAATTTCATTCGAAAGACGGAACTTTTAAGGAGAGATATAATAATTGAAAGAAGAAATATATTAATGAAAAGGGTAATATTAAATAGGGTGTGGAATAGAATAGAGTGTTAAAGTTGTAACAGACATACTATCAAACTATATATATGTGTAAGATAAATATGTTGATTTTTCTGCTGTTATATTCTAATGAGCCAGATATACCCTTGCCATCTTGCAGCAAACATACTCAGTGGACTAGTTATGTGACTTTTGGGGTATAAGAGCTGAGAGAGTCAATCTCTCTAAGAGAGAAAACAGTCAAACAATTAAATGTTTTTTTGTGAGGCTCTGATGTTGGGCCGCATTTCTCAAAGTGCATTTGTAAAGTAAAAAGTTATTGTTGACATGCTTTGCCCCCCCCCTCTCCCAGTTTTGGCCTTTAACTAGGTCAAATGCATCCTATCTCCTCGATTATAATTGATAGAATGAAGGTGCATCTCTTTGCTATTTCTGTCTTTTAAGAACTAATGCATCCTGGAAGCAGATTTATATTTCTAACAAATCGGTCACACAGTTATTAAAGGTGCAAGTCATAGTTGACAGAAATTGATAAAAATCAGCAACATTTGTACCTGTCTAGTACATAGAGCTTACTGTTGTGTTAACAAAAGTCTTGCATTGTCTGGAGATCCAATGTATGATCTGTTAGTTTACTCTTCTGCAGGAGATTGCTTTCCTTAATTATAGGTGAGGGAGTAGTTATCTCATCCTAGGCTCATGGCCTTTGCCTTTATATTAATAAAAAGAAATATAAACTGACATTTTACAAAATAAAGTGCTATCTGGTTTTATGTTCGTTATAGTAATACACAGTAGGTCCCAGTCTAATTAGCCCTCTTGTAACAAAAGATGACCATAGCGCTTTCAATCAAACATTATAGTTATATGGTTGGTGAAATGAGGGATCAATAACTTTCTATTCACTATAAATGTGCTTTGCATTACAAAGTCTACATTTTGTGTAACATAAGACAGATTTGTTCTAAAAAAAAATGAATTAAATAATAAATCAGTTCACGACAGTCAGATATTTGTTTATTTGTCTATTCTGATTGATTTCAGATATTTTGCAGTTTGCTTTTTTTTCCATTTCTTTTCCTTGATCAAATTTTTTTCAGTTAAATCATATCCATTTTCATCCTGATATATATTAAATAATTGATGATACCTTGATAAAAATAATATAAATTTTTTTGTCATCTTGGAAATAATTAAGGTTTATTGTACATTATATTAGTATGCCATAGAAATATGCAAAGTACTTGCATTTAACTTTTAACCTGCTGGCAACCCACATTTACCTTGCAGACTTTCTTTCTGCCATTTGTATCTCATACCACATTTGTTCTCGTCCTGTGCTTTGTGATTTGTTTACATGCTTTCAGTGCACAAAGGGAAAGTCTGATGTTGAGGTGTTATGTCATTGCAGCTCTAGCTGGTTATGTGCATTGCGGGCATATTTGTTTATGACGTAACAGCAGCAGAGTTCTGTTACTGGTGTGCACAGTGCTTGCTGATTTAAGGTGACTGCCTATGTTTGGAGTCAGTTTTTTGGGAAAATAATTTTGGTCTTTTATTGCAAAATAGCACTTAAAAATTAAAATATGGGCAAAAACTAACCTGTAAATACAATAATTTTTTATAAATTCGACAATTCAAAGTAATTTTTAATGAAATTTTAGCTAAAACACCTAACACTCTGCACAAAATTGTAATGCTACTATCTGAATTTCCTTTTCACACATAATACATATGACAGTTAACTTCAAACCTACAATCTAAGAGAAATTTTAAAATACAAAAATAATACAGAGAATTTTATGTTCCAATATGAAAATATTCCCCGATTCGTCATTCCTTTCCTTATAAAAACTGGCCCAAATAAAAAACTATTTATTATACATCAATTATTGTTAGTCAGTTTATTAACAATAGCATCTAAAACTTGTCCTGAAAATTTCATCAAATTATATGCATTATTAAGTGAGATATGATAACGATAGAGATTTGTGCTAAAAAACATAATTCTTAGAAAAATGCATTTAAAGTTTTAAAAAGCAATGTAAACAAACACTAGAGTGAATGACAAAGTTGCCAATTTCTATCAGGAAATCAATTACATAACTGCAGCTAAATAATGGCTGTGCACTAGCAACATTATGGCACTTATTATTTATCAATTGGAGAAAAAAAAAATCATAAAAGCTCAGAGCTACAATTTAAGGTAACTTCCGGTTTCAAAACCAAACTTCTGGTTCAATTTTGTAGCAGATGATGTTTTTTAAAATAACTATAACTCTGCTTCTAATTGATGTAAAATGAAAATCAAAACGGTTTTTAAAAGAGAAAAGATTGAATTACACGATTCTTGCAAAAGATAAAATGGACTAAAATAGTCAAAAAATGACATTTTGAACATAGGTAGTCACAAACTGTACGTGGGCAACTTACCATATATATAAAGACTGGGTAGTATTTAAACTCTGTTTGGCTGTAATGTGTTGATTATAGTTTTACGTAGCCTTCGACTCTTTGTAATTTTAAATGCTATAGTGTGGTATAACTGTTTGAGGTTTAATGATGATACTTTTGTGTATCTGTTTTCTTTTCCTTCAATTTTAATTATATTTTGAATTTAGTATAATTATTTTTTACCAGTTGACTTTGTAATTTCACTTTAGTACCCTTTGTTATTCCTGATAGTTGTTTGATATTTTACAGTTAATAAATGAAAGAAGGAAATAGAAAATAAATATAAGCATAGTATATAATTGTTGTCAATATAAACTTTTAAAGGAGAATAAAATAAAAAATATTATTTTGAGAATTTATTTTGTTTTCATATAATGATCTCTGCCGTGTTCATAAAATGTTCTTTTTCTCCCCTAGGTCATCCAAAACAGCCAAAGCAGCCATTAGTGAGACTTCGTGTTTTTTACCCTCATACTTTTGAACCATTCAGTGTTCATAGGTTTGGTCACAGTTATGTCTCTAAAGTAGCGAATAACAAAGACATACTTTTATTTTCTCGTAAGAAGAATGAAAGGCTAAAGGCCTCTGGGATTGATAGCGAAATTTTGTCAACAATTTTAAAACAAGAAGGGTTTGAGAGGAAAAGAGTCGAGGATTTAGTCAAACAATATTTTGAACAAACTGATGAAAGCAAACGACTGTTAGTGCTGTCAGAAATTGGACTGAGCAGTGCCGTTCAGGAATACGTCGATAAAGAAGTAAAAGAGGCTATTAGTCTGCTAGTAAATCATCAGATGAAGAAAACGCAAAATCGTTTAAAAAGTCATGTAGAGGACACTAATGCTATTGACGAGGAATTGGTCAAATTTAGGGAGGAGAGGAAGCGGAATTCACAAAATGAAACGACAGAATTTCAAGTCATAATGCAAAGTACCCACACTACAAAAAGAGCTGTGAATGGAAGTGACGATGATATATTCGAGGAGGAGGATATGGATATTCCTGCCCCCAAACGAGGTCGGGGGAGGGGAAGAGGAAGCCGGGGAGGTAGAGGGGGCAGAGGGAATTCGGTAGCGGTTAATTCAGTTAGTGTGCCAATAAATTCCACTACAAGACGTAATGCATCACGTGCAGCTAAGAACAATGCTGATGAAAATGGTACTAAACGAAGAAGAGGAAATACTTCAACTAGGAGTTCTTCCCGACAATCAGATCTGAGCAATTATTTCAGTAGCAGCACTGGTGTAGTTGATGATTCTGATGATGATGATATGCAACTTCAGTCAAAGCCTCGTAAAACTGCTGCTAAGAGCACTTCAGGCAGAAAAGGAGTAATATTTGATTTTTCAGATTAAACTTCAGAAGCTAATTTGTAAGTGTACTTCAAGAATTATTCCAATGTATTTGATCAAATGTATATATGTTGTACATTAATATTACTAATGATTTACCAATCATCACCTCAAAAGCTATGAACATTACTATGATGCATATTATTTTGCATTATCTCCATTTTAAAGCTGCTATTACAAGCTTGATGAGGTAGGAACAATGAATAATTTTATCTGGAAAATATTTACAAAAAAGTTAACAGTTTTGCCTATTCTTTTTGATATTGAAAGAAAACAGTACATCTAGTTAAAGAGCACTATTTATGCCTTATACTTCTGTTGTTGGTTTTTATGGAGTAACACATAAGAGGCTAAAAAGGTTTTTAACTCCTTCAGCTCCACGATGATTTTGTCATCCCTCCCAAGGAACCCCACTGGATGTTGTGCTACAGACATTTTAACTTCATTAGAACAGAAGTACTTCCTCAGGTTCAAACGTTACAGAACTGAACATTGGCATAAGCCCCTAACATTTTGCAAAGTTAAAGCCTAATTTGACCAAAAAAATTATTAAGTTAACAGCGCTATTAAATATACTGAAAATTGGGTGCATTGTTTTCAATAGACTGCTATATCTAAAAGAAATGAAATTTCAAAGAGAGGATATTTTTATTAATAAAAAAAAGAACTTTTATAAAATAGTGTTGTATAATGATGTTTTAAGTAATAAAACATTGCTTTATACAGTCGAACCCCGTTATAGTGAACACGGTTTATAATGAACGAAAATTTTGGTCCCACCGTTTTCCTTTTGTACAAAATTTAATTAGTATTTTGTCATTTTCAATGTAATCGATTTTAGTTGATTTAATTCATTAATGATCATTTTTAATAGATTTTATAATTTTTTAATACATAATTATTGAATACACATTGCAACTAATGAGTTATACATTTTGTGAACTCTAGCATTTTTCCTAACAGTTCGGATATAGCGAACCACTGGATAAAGTGAACAAAACCTTTGATACCTTGAAGTTCGTTATAACAGGGTTCGATTGTGTGTATATACTAGCGGCCCGTCCCAACTTTGTCCGGGTTGAACAAAACATTATACCAATAAATTTCCAGTTCATAGTCAATAAGTTGTAAATCTTTTTTTACCTTAATAATAACCTAAATAATACCTTAAATTAATTTTACGTTAGTTAATAATTAAAATAAATTTTTTAAAAGAAAAAGGCGTGCCGGAGAACGGCTAGGTTCGAACCTAGCCGTTACAGGACCGGTACAGGACAGTAGCGGTAACAATGGAGATTGTTAGGATTAAGCCCCTAACTTTATTTCTACAGGTCAGATATACATAATATATAGCCTATGTCCATCTGGAATAATGTACCTTTCAAACAGTGAAAGAATTTTTCAAATAGTTACAGTGGTTCTGAAGATTACCCTCCACATACAAAATCGCTCTCTCTTTAAATAAGTATAGATAGCACCACGCTAAGGATCGTTGAAGACTTCGGCAAAAAAAGCAGTAGAGGACAGTAGCGATAACAATGGAGATTGTTAGGATTAAGCCCCTAACTTTATTTCTACTGATCAGATATACATAGTATATAGCCTATATCCATCTGGAATAATGTACCTTTCAAACAGTGAAAGAATTTTTCAAATAGGTACAGTGGTTCTGAAGATTACCCTTCACGTACAAAATCACTCTCTCTTTTTATATAAGTATAGATAGCACCACGCTAAGGATCGTTGAAGACTTCGGCACAAAAAGCGGTAGCGGACAGTAGCGGTAACAATGGAGATTGTTAGGATTAAGCCCCTAACTTTATTTCTACTGATCAGATATACATAATATATAGCCTATGTCCATCTGGAATAATGTACCTTTCAAACAGTGAAAGAATCTTTCAAATAGGTACAGTGGTTCTGAAGATTACCCTCCACATACAAAATCGCTCTCTCTTTATATATAAGTATATATATATATATATATATATATATATAATATTATATTATATTATATTATAAACATACAAGCAGAGATATTTTGTTCATGGATAATTTTGGTTATAAACCTTTGAATGTCTGTAATTTTTGAAAACACAGTGCTGCCTTCAGTCCTAAATGGCATATTTTCTCATAAAAAGTGAGTATCTGACGATAAATGAATTACAATGCAATGAGTATTTGGCTTATGCATCATTTCTTTCTCTCTTAAAATAATAAAAAAAAGTATACGATTGCTACTCCTCATGAAAAATCTCACAAAATCATGATATTATTATCTCTTCATATAAACATATATGAGCCATTCACAAGTCAATTTGGTACAGTTAACTTTTTGAAATTTTAGTGTCAAAGCACTTGATTGACTCCTTGCTTTTTATATTCATCATAAATTTCCCAAATAATGATTAACACCACTCAATGACAAAATTTGTTTTGGCTATAGAATAATAAGTAACTTTTTTCAGAAACCAATCCAGTTAAGTCCATACTCTGTCAATCATTGCAATAATGCTATTTGAACACAGAAGCAATTGCTCGATGATAACAGTAAATCGTTTCGTGTTGTTTTATCTCCCAAAAAGTTATTGTTGTTGACTTATTCCCCTTGGTCCAGCCGCAGGCTAGACCAAGTCCATGAGCTCAGAAGACTTCAAAAAATCATAAGCCAAAAGAGGACTGGAATAAAGGTCAATTTTGTCCAGACCAGCACAGTGCAAAATGTGATCAGGAGAAGCCTGAGCAGAGTTACACTTAGTGCACATTAGATAGGTCTTCTGCCCAAGTTCAAAAGAGAGACACCTGATGTGTCTACTTATGAGCCTACTTATGATGGGCTGTATGACTCTATCAGCCCTGATGGTAAGGACACCACCAGGGGCCTGTCTATTAAACTAAGGGTGGGTCGAAGGGATATTCCATAGTCGCTGGTTTGAGGTTCTGATCTTGGTCCCAAAAAGTAAAATAAAAGAGTCTGTGACAGTATAATTGCTGCATAAGTAAGTATTCGTGAATTATTAAACAATTATTTCGATTTTTTATTTTCTGTTGTCAAAAGATAATTTGAAGGCTGAATAGGATGTTATTACTTTTCTCACTTGCCAAATTAAGTCCCTTAGTCACACAAAAATTGTAATAATAACAATGACTTCATGGATATTCTATCTTTTAGATGTTATGTGTCATGAGACAAAAACTACATCTTCAGTAATACATTCTACAATGTTTATTTGAATGTATATTTTCAGAGGAATTTTTTTTTTATTAACACTTTTGCGATGGCACACGGGGATGGAGCGGAAGCGAAAGGAATCGTCGCACAGGACGGGGGGTTGGCGTCGCTAAGCATAACTTTAAGAAAAAAAAGAAAAAGTTTAAGTCGTAATTTGTGGTACCATTTTAAATTATTAATTAAGCTGTCATATAGTTAAAATTAGCATTTAATAATCATTTTTTTTTTAAATTTACATTACAAAATATTTTTAAAAAATTTGCTTACCTTAAATAATTTTTGAAAGCGCTTTTCAAATTATTCCAAAGTTTTAATTGACTAAATACATTAATAAACTCTAAAATTAATTTTAAAAAATACAACACAAACTATTTACAAGAAGTAACAAAATTTAAAATTGATCTCGAAGCATGGAGAAACACAAAGTCCTACATTGCATGATCTACTAGTATAAAATGTTTGTTGCTTTTTCCTTTGTTTTAGCACAGTTTGTGAACAAACTATGCACCTTCAATATTATCATTGCAAAAAAAACACTTTTATATCCTTAATACTTAAATTAGAATATTTGACTGTCTTAGAAGTTGATGGAGCACTTTGAGCGTTTTGAGCAAAACCGTTTCTTCAACAATCAAATTTAGTAGATCATCATCAAAGAAAATAGTAAAGAAATCAATTTAATTTTCAGCATTTGCTACAGAATTTGTTCCCGGTGTTCCAATAAATGTATGGGGATACAATTCCTCCAGCACTCAAGTCCAAGATGAAGTGAGTCAAACTTCTATGGGAACTAGAAGGCAGGCACTCAGTGAGCTGTCTCTGACAAAATGTCCGTATCAGAATCACTAGAGATATCACTTTCTAACTCTTTAGACAATGAATCATCACTCTCATCTATGTCTCTAATTGGCTCATTTAGCATGCAAGTATGTTCTTCCTCTGATAAATAACGTTTTCTCGCCATAACTGGAGTCAAGGCTTTCCGAAATAAGAAGGGAAGTATGCGACCAAAAGCAACGCAAAATGTAATCGAACTGATGATAACAGCCTAAAAGACCTCATATAGTAGCGAAAAAAAAGTATTTGGAGAGATAGCAGAAGCGAGAATGTTTATATCACATGGAAAGTTAAAGAGCCGAGCTCTGTTTGTTTACATTACTCTTCTCCCCCCCCCCCCCCTGCAACAGCTGATGTGCAAAATACCAAATTCAGGCAGATTGTGAACAAACTGAAGTTTATTACAAACAGCATAAGTTTTATGCTGTTTGTAAAAGATTAAATAGCTTCAAAAAGTATCAGAGTAATATTTTTCAAATGGAGTTAAATATTTTTTACCATGTCTTGCCTAAGAGTGTTATATATTTATTATAAAAGCATGAACAAAAGAATATAATATACAGTAATAGTTTTCCAATATGTAATATGTGCAAACTTATAATAAATAGTTTTTAAAAATTAAATGTTTTGCCCAAAATTTATTTTTTTTAAAGGTCAACATTCTCACTTTAACCCCTTCCTTCACGCTCCCGTCAAAATTACGGGGTGAGGTTTCGCTCTCTATTTCTCGTGCCCATGATATTTCCGGGCGGGCTGGGATAAACTGTGTTCATAAGTAACACAGCAAAAGGATTAAAAACAATCCATTTCATTTACCCAGAAGAAATTTTATTTCTTATTTTGCATACCAGATGGCAGTACCAGTCTATTTATAATGTAACTGGGGATGGTTTTCTTTAAAAAATGGATGTGGCAGATCAAGAAATAAATGAAATCCTCCAGAAAAAATAGGCACATTTTTACTGTTTTCTTGAAATTTATGCGATTGTTAAGAGGTTAATATTCCTGGGTTCGCTCATGTTCAAATCTGCCATGTTTGTTTGCTACTAACTTCCTGCTTCGCATTGCATCATGGATAATTAGCAGGTTTAATCCTAGTTCGAAGCAGGAGCGAATTTCCAACCTGCATTTTTTCTCTACCGTAGAGAAGAGGAGTCTAAAAGCAAGAAATAAACCTGCTTTGACCCTTGATTTTGGCACATATAAACAGAACTAATGTTATCAAAATCCTTTTTTAAAAAAATCAGATAAACTGTATTATATATTCAACTTTAATCTTAATGTACATTTTATGTTGATTTATCTCCATTCCTCTCTAATTGACCAAGGCTAGACGATGACTGAATAGCTAGGGCACTGGCATTCAGTACCAGAATCTGCGAGTCCCACTCTTGGCAGGAATGTTTGTAGTTGTATGGAATTGGTTTTACCTTTTAGTGGGCGCGCCCATGTACAGTGCAACATTTTTGTAATTTTGAATGGTTTGTTTTGACATGTAAGGTTTGAATGTTTTAAGTAATTTCTATTTATAGCTACACCTTTTTTAGTGCAGGTCTGCATTTCTGACCTTTGTATTCCTTTCCATTCATTGTTACTTGTGATTTAACCGTGGTAAACCAGCGATTATACTGGATTTGTCGTATTTTGTCGTTACAATACGACAAAAGCAGGAGTTGATATACTCGATAAAATGTGCATCTATTACATAGTATCCCACATATGACAATGGACAAGATCATTGTTTTTTAGGTTTTTGGACATAATAGGAATGCATTCGCAAGTTGTCCTTAGATCCAATAAACCAGACAGTTTTGAAATAAGGCGATTGTATCTGCATTCTTTAGCCTTTAATTATAAATATATCTCAGTGTTATAAATATTTTATATCTTGTCATAAAATGCAAATTATTATTTTCAATTTGAAAAAAAATTTATTACAAAAGGAATAATCAAGGTTGAAAGAGATGTTGCACTTTGTGCCACGTGTGCCTGCTGGTGTTCCAAAAATTAGCATGCCCGCTGAAGGGTTAAGCTATCTATCTAGCCCTTGTGTAGTAAATAAATGACCATATCACTCTCATTCAACCACCAATTGGCTAGATTTAGTCTAATCAGCAGTCCAGTAAGTTACTTTTTTTGGTATGAAACAACACTAAATGATTTACTGTTATCATATAACTATAACTTAGTATATTGTAAATAATTCAACAGAAAAATAAGACAGTATATTGCAGGAAGAAGGCACTGACAGCCAAACAAAATTAACAAAAAACCTGCACTTAGAGCTAAACGCATCATAAATGCACGATTCTGTAGCAGTAATAGAACATATAAAATCTAAAAACAATACGACACAACTGACCGGTCTCTTTCTTCATCAGAAGGCCTAACTGAATCGGTTACCTCAAGGGGGAACTTTCTGAATAGGATGCAGGTCCAGCCAAAAGACATAGTGCTTTAGGGTCTAAAGATTTAACATACCCTTATCCAGCCTACACGTGAAGGTACTGTAAGGACTTTGCCTTAAATAAGAGACTGCCAGCCTTTTTGTATTTAATGCTTTAATTGCATTTCTCAACTAAATACAAGCTGTTTACAATAAATGTAAAAAAAATTAAATACGTGGGTTAACGACATCAACATGGAAAGTCAGACTTGAGTTGTCGCTGCGCTCTTTCAAGTCTATCTAGGCCCGACAGTGTCTCTAGCTCCAGTGTCACTCTGAATCACTGACACTCGCGTCCGGCTACTTTATATACCTTCGCTGAACATTCTAACAGCAAAGTATTGAAAAATGTAACCTGTTATTGTAGGCATGAGTGAGACCAATTAGAAAGCAGCCAGTTAAAAAAGGTTAAAACAACTTCATTTATTTAGATAAAACATAACAGATTCACAATTCGTGATCAAAAGAAAAATCGTAAAACGAATACCTGGGGAAGGTGGTGTGCTCATATATATATATATTACAAAAAAAAAAACAAGGTCATGCCCACAGCACGTGGGCTGTGACGCCAAACCAATCCTCATTGGTTTCACATCATATGACGATTCTGACTATCAATGAAAATTAGCATACGATGAATTTGCATAGGAACAACGCAAAATGCCGATTTAAAATAAACAGCTAATACATTCTCGAAAGGTCTGGAAAACACTGCCTTTCGTTATTCAGTTATTGTTCCCAGATGACTAGGCGCCTCCGGTCTGCAACTTCCCTTTTGTAGCTGAACTGTTCTGCAAGCTGTTGGTAGCACTTCCGGTCTTTATGTCGCCAAAACTGTCTGTCTCCAGCTGTCTAAATCAATTATGTGCACAAACCACACGTTGGTTCGTCTTCCCGAAATTTCCACGCACAAAATATTCGCTATTGTACGGGAGTCATTACAGTTCTGAATGGCTTTCACTGGACTTTGAATTGAGCAACCCCTATCCCTAGCCCAACAGGCTACCACTATGCTACCTTGGGCTCTGCAGTCAGAATTATTGTTAGAAGCAGTTCAATATTGTCTCAAGCTGTCAGGTATTTTGTTCATTTTTTTAAAAATTGTCCAAAAAACAGATGTAAATAGGTTTCAGAGATTAAATATTAAGACTCAATTTTATCACACATTGCATGTAAATGCATTTGTTAATACACCTATGCAGCAGGAGGAGTCGGTATGTTTCCTAATGGTTTGGTGATAATTTAGAGACATATGAACACCAAAAATTTTCCACAAGTATGCAATAAGTGACATCCGCCCTGGGAAAGAAATGCTTTGGACCTCCCAATAATCACTACAGGTGAAAACAATCCCATTTATTTACCAAAGGTTACTTTTCCTTAGCATGGGTGACTTAAGTCACTGCATTAGTTAGTAGAAATTTTTCTCATTGCAGGCCTGTTTTTGAATTCTGTTTTCTACACTTGAAGGTAGATTTTTCCATGAATGCTTTAAAATTAAAATTTTTCTATAGTCAAGTCTTTCACCCCTTAACCAGTTTGACCATACAGTGTACAAGCTACTTGCAGCTGGCCCCAACTGGTTTGCCCGTACAGCATACGGGCATCGATATTCTCTTTCTTTTTTTGGTTTGCTCGTATTTTTAGTTTGTAAAGACTAATACAAAGTCTAGTACAGCTATTTTTTAACAGATGTTGTAGCTTGTCCATGTCACTTAAATTCTTTTCACCATGTTTTTCTTTGCTAAACGGAAGCACGGGAATTTTTGGTTCTATTGCTTGGAATGCTTGTGAATTCAAACCACTGCATTTTTTAAAAAAATTATGGATGCAATAAACAATGAAAATACTTTCCTGTTAGATAATGGACTGAATTCTGATTCGGAACTGTCATCTAATTATCTGGATTATTCTGCAAATCATTATTTCTGCCGTGATTCTGATGTAGAACTTTGTATTACACCATGTTTTAAATTGTACCACACACAAAAAAAGACTTTAGAACAATTTGCAAGTCTAAACTTCAAATGTTATAGTAAGTATGAAAGAAATTTTTGTAAGATCTGTTACATTCTTCATTGCATGCAGTTTTCTTGCAATAAGCAAACGTTTAGGGGTTTTTGGTCTTGCAAAAAGCAAACATTTAAGGGGTTTTGTGTTCAAAATTTAAAATAAAAAATGGTGTAAAATCATTAAAAATGAAATTTATTAAAAATTTTTTCATTTTCTTATTCTATTAAGTATGGTGTTTAATTATATGCAACAAAAAATGCCTTTTTTGGCAACATTTCTAGTAAAAAAATTGACCACTTAAGTGGTTAAAGGGGATTCAATTAGAGACATCTACTTCTTACCCAAATTAAATTTTCTATTTAAAGTGAAATTAAAAAGATTGGTAGAACCACATGTTGCATTTAAAGATCGATTTTCAAATGCAGTAAAACAATTACTAATCAATAATAAGGAAAATTCCCCCATAGCTGAAGTTTGGGGCTCTTATTTAAGATCAAAATTTATTTGATTACCCTTTTCGTAACTGTATAATTTGCTCTAGGTATAAATAGATTCAGCATTCTATTAAAGTTAACATTGTAATAACTTTAAAACTGTAAATCACGGGGTGCAGGGAAATTAGACTTCATATATAAAAAAAGTCATATTTTACATTTATTTTTTATTTCATTAACAAAATGACAGTATATAAAAAAATATTTAAAATTGATCCATATATCGGTGCTAATTAACTTACAATTCACATTTTAATCAGTCAACACTTATTTTAAACAATAAGCAATGCACCTGCGATTAATTACATATGTTTCCTGTAAGTTTCTTTCAAGGAGTGGTTAAGTTGCCCTTGCAGAAAGCATGTCACTCTACAACTTGCTCTTGAAGTGATACTTAAAGTTACTTTGCTTCAACTGAAATGGTAATAATCTTGTCCTTCAATCAAATTTAGAGATGAGAGGTTTTGTTCAAAGTTGCCTCCAGTCATATCCTGCAAAACACAAATTATCAATTAAAACTCATCTATACATATAAACAGTTTCGTAACTGACTGACTGACAGATAATGCACAGACTAAACGACTGGACTTGAAGGTTTGAAATTTTGCATGGTAAATCTTCTTATAGTGTAGAGGTGCACTAAGAAAGATTTTTGAAAAATTCTTCTTAAATTTTTTTAAATTAAATTTTTAAGTTGTTTTTGTAGCACTTTTAAGTTTGCATTTAAAATAATAATCTCAGGGTTGTAAAATTTATATCACGAGAAAGATCCTAAAAATTCCTTTAAAGTGAAATCTTTTTCGACTCTTTACCTCCATTTTCTGATTTTTGGTGAATTTTAAAAAATTAATTTTTATAATTTAATTTATTAAATGCAGATCACATGGTTTCTTTTCTTTTTGCGATACTTTAAACTAATTTTGTGTCACATGCATAACAACGGAATAAATTGACAAAAAAAAATATTGTTTTCTTTCTAATGTGGCAGACAATTGGACATTATCCAAAAAAAATATTAAAATACAGTAAAAGAAATGTTCCTCAAACTGTACTATATTCTTTAGTATGTCCTATTAGATTTAATTTGAATAATTTCTTCTACATTATTTTGTCTATAAAAATATCCGCTATGATTTTTTTATAAATATATTTTTTGGTTTTTATTTTTTTAAGGAGGGGCATTAATTGCTTATATTGACCATTGTATTTATTATAAATATATTTTGGGGTTTTTTGTTTTGGTATTAATTGCATACATTGACCATTATATTTATTATAAATATATTTTTGGGCGTTTTGTTTGGCATTAATTGCATACATTGAGTGTTGTATTTAATTTGAATGTACTCCGTAGCGAAGCACGGGTATTCAACTAGTTTATGTATAAAAAAGCCAAATACCACTCACTCACTGAATTTCTCTAACCGCATGTCCCAGGAAGCTGAAATTTTGCAAGGTGGTTCCTAACTTTTGTGTATCAGGGACCACTTGTCAAAAAAAAAAAAAAAATTGGGGGACCCTCTCCCATCCAATTTATTTAGAAGCATAAATGGGTGTTATTTTCTGAATAAACAACTTTAATAAAAAGTGACAAATAACCTTAATAAGAATAACAAATTTAAAGTAAAAGAAAACTTAATAGCAAACATAAAAGCTTACGAAAATTTAAAAATGATCGAGATTTTTCAGCCTGCATTTGCTTTACTAGCTGTAAAATGACTCTGATGCTGAGAATTCGCATCACAGAAAATATATAAGGAATTTTTAAGCAGAACAAGGATTTTTTTGTACTCAGAAAGCAGAAGAAATACAGGAATATTTAGAGTTAGAACAAAAAATTGGGAACTAAATATTTTTTGCCGCCAGTTCTAAAGATTGTTTAAATTTGTGGTCATTTTGAAACAATGAAACCAATTTTTATCACTCCTGTCCTCGCGGACTACTAAATGGGTTTTCTCGGACCACTAGTTAAGAACCACTGCTTCAGGTGCTCACTAAGATAGCTTTTTTTTTTTTTACTAAATTCAACTTATAAGAGGGTTGAAAGGGGCTTAACCTCCCTCCCCCCCTCCCCCCCACCATTATAAAACACTGTCTAACTGACTGTTCACTGTAATTTTGTGAAAAGCTGAAATTTTGCAGGGTGGTTTCTCTTAAGACCCTAGGTCCTCACTATGAAAGCATTTTTTAAAAATTCACCCTTTGAAGAGGGCTTAAATCCCCCAAATATATAAAACCTGTATTTAATGTTGGATCATGATCATTAAAGGATGGGGTTAAACCCTGTAGCAGTAAACTGTTAAACAGAAAAGTACCAAAATGCATTTAAAAAAGGGGGGGGGGGATAAGCAACGATAAGTAATCCTACATTAATAACCCACGGTATTTCCATTAAAAGAGACTACCTGAAATATTTTTCTTTTTCTTTTTTTAATATTTTCAGAAACTACATGTTCTTGTTAATGTTTAAATGATTTGTATATGTCAAAACTAGCTGAATACCTGTACTTTGCTATGAAGTACATTCACATTAATTAAAACGATCAATGTATGCAATTAATGCCAAAATATATATATATATATATATTTATAATAAATACAACAATCAATGTATGCAATTGATGTAAAAATATATATATATATACATTTATAAAAAAAAATCGTAACAGATATTTTTATAGAGAAAATAATGTAGAAAATATTCAAATTAAATCTAATAGAACATACTAAAGAATATAGTACAGTTTAAGGAACATATCTTTTACTGTATTTTAATATTTTTTTGGATAATGTGCAATCATCTACCGCATAAGCAAGAAAAAAAATAAATATTTTTGTCTATTTCGTTATGCACGTGATGCAAAATTAGTTTAAAGTATCACAAAAAGAAAAGAAACCACATGATCGGCATTTAATAAATTAAATTCTAAAAATGAATCTTTAAAAATTCACCAAAAATTAGAAAATGGAGGCAAAGATTCGATAAAGATTTCATTTTACAGGAATTTTTAGGATCTTTCTCGTGATATAAATTTTATAACCCTCATATTATTATTTTAAATGCAAACTTTAAAAAAGTTAAAAAAAACAGCTTAAAAATTTTATTTAAAAAAATCTAAGAAGAATTTTTCAAAAATCTTTCTTAGTGCACCCCTACACTATAAGAAGAATCGCCATCCAAAACTTCAGCGGTTTGGTCTGTGCGTTATTTATTTATTTATTTTTAACTAATCCCAGATTGTCTAGCAAGGCTAGACAATCTCCATAAAACCAAAAATTTCCAAAAAGTCATATGTCAGTTAATCAGTCAGTTACAGAACTGTTTTATATATATATAGATAATACACACATTTTTAATGATTAATACAGCTCATAGAAAGTAATTACTGGAAAGCTAATTACAGTAAAAGGTAACTTTTTTAATATACTCAAAGGATGGGGTCAAATTCTTAATGAAAGTTAATTGACTTTATATATACATACATGAAAACACATATAGAGAAATAAACTGCAACAGTGCAATGAGTACTTTGCAATTTATTTCTTTTGAGTTAAAATACACTTACAATTTTCACACACAGAATAAAAGGTGACTTGGCTGACGTAAAGTGAACAATAGGAACTCGGGGTTTGGGAAGAACCTATAAATAGATTGTTTTACATTTATTATTATTATTAACTTACACATTTAAGAGTGAAACTGAGTACTTTTAACTGTTGCAATATAAGAGGATTACTATGAGAATATATTAAAAAGAATATTTGTAATGAAACAGCTCTTTATTTTTCAATAACTTTTAAAAAGTACCTCTTAGCAAGACCCAATTATAAAGCAGATGAAATACAAAATCTTTAATATTAATTTTTAGACCTGTTGTTTTAATGTGACAAAAAACATTCAGGTTTATTCCATACAGATGATAGTTGACTTGCATATTCTCAACTATTATATACAAATAGAACAGATTCAAATTTTATTACCTTACTTTCTTCATAAATATATACACCTTTGGCCAACTTCTTTTCATCAACATCACAAAATGCTTTTACCTGGAATGCAATGATACGAGATTAAAATTCTGCACTACTCTATAATACTAGGGTACGTTTTCGACAAGTTTAACAGTGTTTTGACAAACTAGTACAAAATATACTATGAAGTAAACCATATCTTAAAAACTATAAAACATAATAATTGGGCTGGTGTAGTGTACCCATACTAGTATGGCAAATTTTTAGTGGAATTTTACGCCAATTATCAACTTTGCCAACTTCAAGTTGGGCCCAAGGTAGCATAGTGGTATCTCGTTGGGCTTAGGATAGAGGGTGCTCTGTTTGAATCCAAGTGAACAAACACTATTAAATACATTTGTGTCTAGGTCATATAAGTGCACATTCAATCTGAAGACTGGAAAGTCAGTGGGTGGGAGAAGGTACAAGCCTCCTAGATGTTGCCCCTTGGTGTGCTTGGTCAAAATTGAGATGGCAATACTGTGTGGTGTTGAAAGTAACCAACCATTCTCACGGATGAAGTGCAAATGTATTTGTTGACAAGTACTGTACATTTGCAGACAAAAAATTGCAACCTTCAGTAAGCAAGGCAAGTACCTTCATCTCTGTTCATGCAACCCAAACAAAAAATTCATGTTCTCCTTGGTTAATTATCTTTTTTATAAGATTTCCTCCCAATAAATATAAAATATTGGGAAATCATGAAGACTAAACTGATAATGCAGTGTTTTCAATAAAAAATTATCATAAAGCAACATTTCAGAAAATATTTTAAACATTAAACCTGAATTAAAAAGATGACATAATTTTGAATACCTACCTGCACAAAAAGAACTTTATAAAATAATTACTTTAAAAATAATACCTCAAAAATGAAATAAATCTAATTGCAAAGTTTTTTTAAAACCCAGCATGGAGAAAATGATAGAAATATAGGAGCATTCACACGTTTTAAATGAGCTCCAAGTTTATGGTGGATTTTTGTTTATGACTACCTCATACCATCAAACTCAACATAATTTCCATCATTAAGATAAGTCAATAAGTCATATTTTGTGAATGCATAATAAACATACTAAATGACATTAAAATTAAAAAAGCATCAGGCATTTTATGAAAAAATCCACCCAAAAAAACCTGTCTTTGAAAATGAATGAGTAAGAAAATGTTTATTGCATCTTCAATATGAGTATAACATGTCAATCAATATTCATTGGCACTAATAGATTTTAAATGTTGGCCATTCCAATTACAGGTGTGGATGAAAATCTGCAAAGAAATATGTGGTCCACTGGTAACATTTATTTCAGAATAAATAAATGAAGGCGCAACATAGGTAATGTTAAGCTATCTACCATTTAAAAACAGACACTATAGCATATTTGAAAATGACTTGAGAGGAAAAACAAACAAATGAAAAATTGAAAAGCCATTGTAGGCAGACAAGAAGAATTTACAAGTGCACAGAAACTCACATGAATCTACTTAAATATTTATTATACAACAGGCTTTGCTAAGGTGCACACGCCTCATTAATAAATTAACATGATTGGTGGTTGCATCATAGTGAGGCAGCAGATGAATTTGCATGAGAGATGCCATATGCACAAGAAACTAATGTCAAGAAAAAAACTACTTTTTTTCTTTTAAGGGCAACAGGTAAGAAGATTATGGGGATTTAGGCAGAGTAAAAATAATAGCAGCAGAGTAGTAGCAAAACATTTAATAGGACTAAGATACCTTTTCACAGAACGTAACACAGAAGCATCTTACAGTGAACATTATTCTCCTTCTACTCTCGCTCACAGAGCATTACCATACAGGTAGAAATAAGGACGATGTCATAATTAAAGTGTGTGCATGCATGCCATAAGGAGAGAAAATGAACGTTGTTTCCCAACAAAGATATCACAAGAATAAAGTGTGAAATGTAGATTTAGGTTATAACTATTCTTATCAAATATAATGCACAATAGCAAAGGCTGCTCTATCGTACTCATACCAGAAGCAATAAATAAATGGTTCATTTTTGCAACCCTGCAATTTCATCTTCAACTGCATGTGATAACAAACAGCTTTTGTTTCATGATAAAATGCATTTCAACAGAATTTTTTTTTTAATGTTCCTCAGTTGTTTTCATAAAATGTTTTTGATACTCTGATTTTAAAAAATTTGCACATTCAGCTTTTTTTTTTTTTTTAAAACCGTTATTTTTCCAAATTTTATTTTTATGGGGGAGGGAAAAATTAAATAATTATAATGTAACAGAATTGATGAGGGATTGGATATGCATATTTTTAGGGTGATCAGCCGTCAGCTTACTTGCTTTGCATGTAGAAGTTAGCCGATGAAGTTCAATTTTGCAAAACTGGTACAAGTACGATACATGCCTTTTTTTCTGAATTCTTATGAAAGACGCACAGTCTCCTCAACAAACAAAAACCTTTTTACCTTCTTTTTGTTCTCTGTTGAGAGTGATCGATAAAATTTTCTTCCCTGCTTCCCTGCATTCCAGATTGTAAAGGTTGACCAGTGGCTGAGTACATTCCTTTCAAGTTCTTCAATACGTATATTCCAGACAGTTTCTCTATTCAAAATAAGAAACAAACTCTGAATGTAAAAGTCAACACATTTTAAAAACTTTTGGAGGACCCTTAAACACAGAAAGAGTTCTTGAGGTCTTAAAAAACTGATCGGTAAAACAAGAAATGAGGTTACTCAGACACTGAAAATGTGGTTGCAGCAGGATGATAGCGATATAAAAGCAGATCTTCCTCTACCTTCATCAGTTTGCCTCCTTTTCGCAAGTGATCATAGAAAAATAAGAGGTCTTCGGGTGTGCCCTGAAATAAAATGTGCAATAGCTCACTTCAATAAATAGGGGTATACAACGAAGCTAGCTTTGTTATTTTACTACTCGTAAGACCGTGAAAAATTTGATTAGAATTTTGCAATAAATAGTTATCTTTCGCAATTTCAAGATAGATCCTCAATACAGTATACTGGTTCTGCGAGTAACAGAAATTAATGTACCTTAACTTAATGTTTGATTAATAAGTATTTGAAAAAAAATTACAAATGATTACAGTAAAATTTTAGAATTAAAAATAATTTTTACCATTCCAAAATATTCTTATACCTTACCAGTGACACACCAGGATTTAATCTTGGGAGGAGGGGGGGGGGGGGCGACGAGATGAATGGAAAAAAATATTTATAATGCAAAATCAATATTCATAATGCCATTTCTATTTTTTTTTTTTTTGGGGGGGGGGGGCATACCCATTTTCTAATTAAAAATTCTTTATGTCCCTTCTTATCTTAATTAGTTTCACTTCTTCAACTACCATTTATTTCTGAGATTACATAAATATTATTGTTAGTAACATAATAAATAAGGATGCTTTGAGTGAAATTATGAACTTTAAAAAAAGAAAAGGGATTTTAATAATTCCATTTACCTTTCCTTTTTCACTGAAGCCACCAACTCTATCGAATACATCTCTGTGACAAAACCACGTGGGCATTACTATAGTGGGACCAAATGCAGTATATATCTGAATATAAAACAATATTATCATAAAGAGTAAAAGTATTACAACATATTACTTCAGCCATTTAAACTACTTTTTTAAAAATTTAATATTTTTAAAGTGAAATTTTAAAATAACATCTGTGGCAGAAACATATTAATGAATTCAAACTCTTGAAATTTTACCATTTGTTCTAAGAATAATTTTTTATTGATATCAATGGATTTCTAGCCACTGCAGTAGACCAGGTAAGCTTCTAAAGAGGGTTGTAGGTTACTGTTAGAAACTATGCTTTTAATTTCTTAAATAACCTTATTTTTCTTCTGTACAACATCGTTATAAATCATCTTTTAGTAACGACGTCATTACAAGCCGATGATGTGTGACCTCGTAATTCAATTCATCGATGTGTTAATTCATACCACCACCAATGTATTGGAACCGTAACGGTGGGTGGTATGACTGGTAACCGAAAGGTATATGCAAATTTATCAGAAACAAGTATTTAAGCTCGTACTTATTTTTATATCAAGGCTGTCCCTTCCAAGATCGATTGCGGTTGATTTGGAGTATTATAAACGTTCTTGTTTTTACTGCCGACTGTTGCAGTGTATGTTTACATATGTTTATCATTATACAATAAGGGCAAAGTGGCCCAATTGGCAAGAGCAGTGGGCCAGTGATCTGAATGTCTCTGGTTCAATGCTCGTCGCTGCAAATCCACCGCTATGTACACTAATGGTGGCCGGTACACATAAAATCTGTCGTGGCTGCAATGTCCTCCAAGTTCTCAAATTACCTCTGGAGGTGCTGGGTCAAGTGCATCGGTCTTGTCACTTGCCTTGGTTCTAAATTACGGGACTGGCCCTTTAGCCAAGTCGGACTTCGACCCTCGCTGTGCTATTAAAAATTGGAGCCGTAACACTCTGCACAATAGCCTTAATTGGACTAACTGATAGATACTATCAGTCAAGGGCCATCAGAAACAACAACATTATACAATAAACTTTAGTTTAAAAATGTTAGACTTTAAGAAGTTTTTTTTTAACCATTTTTTTTTTCACGGAAGACAGTTCATCAACCACTGCTGAAGTTTGCTATTACACTTATTTTAAGACTTTGATTTAGATGTTAGCAAATTGGTTATATACCAACCAATTTCTCAACAGTTACCACAACCCATGCACTCTTTCCCTTATCTTTGACCTTGTGCTGAAATAGACAAAAAATTCAGGGAGGTAGTTGACAATCTGCAGGCTGCAGATAAGACTTAAGTGAACTGCTGTCTTGCCCTATTCTTCAGGTCCTCCCAAGACCCATTGCTCTTGAAAACTTCAGAATAGTTACATGACATCGACTTGCATCAGCTTCTGACTGCCTCCTTTGTTCTTTAGGGGAACTTATGGATTTCAATTATGGATCACATGTTCTTCTCTTCAAGACAAGCACTTTCCAGTCACAAATTTTTATAATAGAGGTCATCTCGACTGGGCTGCCCATGAGGAATTATGCTAACTGGACTTTCCCCCAACTTAGGAAATAAATTTTTTTTATTTAATCGTAATAGTTTAAAACATAAAGACTCGCTACATACATTCAAAAGAGAAGAATATTGGGGAAAAATTATGAGTATTTAGAACAGTGATTCACAACCTTTTATTGGTCATGGTACATTTTTAATAATTTAAAAATTTGGCAGCAATAAGATAAATTTAAAAGATTTTACTTGGATAATTGATTGATGTACCTATAATGTATTTTGTGAAAACAGCATACGAAATAATTTTCATTGAAATATAAAATGAAATTGCATTACAAATTAAACAAAATGTTTATTTAACTACAAATTACATTTAATGCAAAATTTGAGCTTAAGTTTTTTGATAATTTCATTTAAATTTGGACATAAAAATGGCTATGCAACTCTCATTTCGTAATCCAGATTTAAAAGTCTGGATTTTTTTTGGGGGGGGTCTATGCCAAAAATCCAAATCTGCACAAAGATGTGGAAAATTGTAATAACAGCCTTAAAGATTTTTGGGATATTGTCAGATAATCGTATCTAAGATTAATCCAGAATGAATAAATTGATTCCTTTGAATGTTTTGAAATTAAATATCGGTTATTACACACTGAAATTAGTTATTCCTCTTCTTTCAAAGTTAATTCATACACTGACGTACCGTTTATCACAAATGGATTTTGAATCCAATCTTTTTCATTTTTTTTTTTTTATTTGGAAAGTAATGAACAATTCTTTGTTCTATTATTGTCAAATGATCAATAACTATTTTATCAATCATCTTATAACAATCTTTTGGAACTGACTCAAACTTTTCTAAACTACCATCTTGTGCTTTATTCTTCCATAAAGTATTTATTTATTT
The DNA here is from genome assembly GCA_907164885.2 of Dolomedes plantarius. NCBI lineage: Eukaryota > Metazoa > Arthropoda > Arachnida > Araneae > Dolomedidae > Dolomedes > Dolomedes plantarius. The sequence goes on from OU015503.1 coordinate 126,772,895, forward strand.
ATTTATTTATTTTTTTTTTTGAAATCCCAACAATTTATCAGTTGAGTTTAAAATATTATATTTTGGTCCTTGCATACTTGTATGTATGTTATTAAAAATAACAAAAATATCAGATAAATAAGCTAGCTTAGCACACACCATGTTTTGTCAGACAACAAATCAACAAAATCATAATTATCTTGTTCAAAAAATATCTTTATCTCATTTTTTTAATTCAAGCATGCAAGATAAAAATTTCCCCTTAGACAACCACCTAACTTCTGTGTGCAGTATTAACGATTCATATTTAGACTCTATAGCCTGGCAAAATTGACTAAATAGGCGACTTTTTAATGGTCTTGATTTTATATAATTAATAATTTTAATACACTATTCCAGCACTATTTTCAATTCTTATGGTAATTGTTTTGTAATGAGTGTTTCCCAATACAAAAAACAATGGGTAACTAATATATCTACATTATGATCCCTTAGATGTGCTACAAATCCTTTTATAGATCCAGTCATAGCCTGAGCACCATCTTCGAAAAAATCCAATGTACAAATTGCACGAAATTTTAATTTCTTATAAATACGAATTAATTTCATCAAAAATATACTCTCCTGATTTGAAATCAGATAATTCACAACAACATAAAAATTGGTTAATTATATCATTTTGAATGAATCAAACGAAATGTGCTTTTCTCATAATATCAGTTATTTCGTCGATTTGAAGGAAAAATTTGAATTTGCAAGAGTTTTAGCAGCACTTTCTTCAACATTTCGGGACAAGTCTATAATTATGTGATGAATTGTGGTGGCACACTTCAAGAATTTCGTGGCACAGTGGTTGAGAATCACTGATTTAGAACAATGCATGTAATTATTTAAAAAAGGGTTGAGTTTGAAGAGAGTGGTCTGTCATTATTTCCCTCAAATAATCATAAAAATGTGGAAAGAATGAACCTGAAGCCCACAATGTATTGGCTAGACTAAGAGGAAAAGTAATCCAAAAGAACTGATATTACACCTATACCTCACTTTACGGCCTAGATACGTTCCAGAAAAGTTGGCTGTAGAGTGAAAAGCCGTATAACGAATCCATTATTTTGATACAAACCCATACAAATTTAATTGGATCTGTTCCAATTTTTTATAAATAATATAGTTTTTAGTTCATAAAGCACTTTACTCTTTTTATTTCCTATAAAAAATACTTACATAAAAATAAAAGTACAAAACAATGCAATAATAAACAGAAATAAAAAAATAAACATATAAATCAAAAACAAAAGAAATCATATATACATATGTATTATATGTATACATATAATAAAAAACATAAAATAAAATGTTTAAAAACCGTTTTAATCTAATGACGAACATTAACATGAAGAATCACTAAGCTATAATATGTTGCCATCATCACTTTCTGCTGTTGTGGCCGCATTAACGAAATATTATGGGCCGTAAATCGAAAAAGAGCCATAATAAAAAAAGGCCATTATAGCAAAATACTGTATAAAGAGCGGCCGTATAGCGAAGCATGGGTGTATTACCTTGTACTTTTTGACAACTTAAAACTCATATTATGGAATTTAATATTCTACATTTTGTGAAACAACCTAGTGGGCTTTGGACAGACAGTGCTCCGTTCGAATCCTAACAAGCACATTCAATACCTTTGTGTCTAGGCCAGATAGAGGCACGTTCAATCCATAGACAAGCAAGTCCTTCCACAAGGTCAGTGGATGGGAGAAGGTATGAGCTCTGAGGGAGCTCAATCAAGTTGTAGGTGGTATCAAGGGAGCCATGTTAAAACACCTGTAGAGTGCTTCCACATAAAAAGTAGTCAACCATTTCTATGGTTTACAGTATGAATGTCTCACGACAAGTGCCTCCCCTTTAGCCCCCCCCCCCAAAAAAAAAAAAAACAACCTTTTTTAATAAGTTTTATGACCTAATTTTTAATTAAAATTTAGAATAGGAGATAAAAAAATATGCATAGCTATCAGTTTTGCCCTCTTTTTCATTTGTATGGCCTATTGTAGAAGGTTGACATTAAACATTACATTTTGATTCTTTTTTTAAAACACTGAATAAAATATACCTGAGAATAAAGTTGATGTGGCATGATATTATTTGCCCAATGAGTGTATCTTGGAGTTGAGTTTTCAGGCTTTCTGTGAAATTGGCTTCCGACTATCTAAGAAAAACATGGTGGGGGAAACACAGTATAAAAATTTAGTCAGTGCAGATATATCTAAATTTTTTATTTATCACATTAAAATTGATTCATTTTCGTAAGTTTTCATGAAGCACAAAATATAAAAGATAAAATAATATTTCTGTCTTTATTTTTATGAGACATATCCTTGCTGTTTGCTCTGACTGTGTCCAAATTGTATCTGAAGTTTTGGCCCGTTGCTTGTAAGAAAATCGGTGGAATCACAGCAAAATACAAACAGCGTGTGACTTGTAACAAAACGTTGTTATGTTATTGCAAAGTAACACCAGCATTCAGTTGTCAGTGCCTGAAAGTCAATCAGTTATGGTACACTATACCAGGGGTGGCCAACTAAAAAAAATCCAGGGACCACTTGAGAAAAATATAAATGACGGCAGGCCAACTGTCGTTTTAAAGCTAATTTTGTAAATGTCTGCTGTGCTGAGAGTGAAATTGCCTTCATCAAATATCAGATTTTAACTTTAAAATAATTTTTTACCATAAGATCGGGTTACTTTGTGACAGATTTTAAGTTTCTTCCTGTGCCAGCCAATCAGATTTAAAAGCAGCCCAAAATGGACAATTGCAAAACATTGGTACATAAGAGAAAAATCATAAAAATTCATTTAAAATGAAATCTTTTATAAATCTTTACCTCCATTTTCTGATTTTTGGTGAATTTTTAAAGATTCATTTTTAGAATTTAATTTATTAAATGCTGATCACGTTTCTTTTCTTTTTGCGATACCTCAAATTAATTTTGCATCACGTGCATAACAACGAAATAAATTGACAAAAAAAAAATATTAAAATACGGTAAAAGATAAAATTTAATCACTAGACTCATTGAGATGGAAATTTTTAAAGAATTTAATTCAAATTAGTATGTTTTATAGTTATTAAACATACAAACTAATTGCATACATTGTTCGTTCTATTTAATTTGAGCATTTTCTTCTACATTATTTTGTCTAGAAAAATAATCCGTTATGATTTTTTTTAAATATATTTTTTTTGGCATCAATTGCATACATTCACCGTTGTATTTATTATAAACATATATATATTTTGGCATTAATTTCATACATTGATCGTTGATTTAATTTGAATGTACTCTGCAGTGAAGCACAGGTATTCAGCTGTAACATATATTTCTAGACTATACACAAAGCTTACATCAAAATGAAAGTAAGAAAGAGAAATAGATTATGTGGACTTACCACATTATTTGTTGAAATACATGCGCCAAATTGTTTTGTGATACGACTACAATGCATAACATCATCCTGAAAAGATTGCATGAATTTGAGAAATTATCAACTGGGGTATATCAAATTAGAGGAAAGTAAGCACACCCTTTGAAGTTTCCTACAAGAGTTTATTTAACAAGTTTTTTATGAGTAATATCAGTTAATATTTTTAAAAAATGATTAGTTCCCAATATATGGATTACCATTGTTTGACAACTTTTTTCTGCCATCTTAATTGTGCCAAAATGCAAGTACATAAAATGGATGATTGCCAGACCCAAAACAAGATGAAATTTGTGATAGTACAAATTCACTGAGTTGGTAAATAATTCTCAAAAATACTTAATACGCTTTTAAAAATAATGAAGTTGAGAGAACTAGTTGAAAAACAAAAATCACCTAACTCAATTTAAAAAGTCAAAAATAGGGAAGGAAATATACAAGTTAAAACGTAGCACAAAATGTAAAATGAATTAAAAGTACTTAAACATTCATAAACACACACACAACAAAGCACTTACAAATTACTTAAAGAATGCTTAAACACACTAAAACTTAAAACACTTAAAATGCATGAATTTATTTTTTTTAAATCTATAAAAAAATTTACATTTAAGAGTTATAAAAAACCTAACAAAATGAGGCTCAAAATAACCCTTTTATACTTGAAAAAAACCCTTTTATACTTGAAAATAAAATTTCTAAAAATATTTTTATGAAATGCACATTTTAATGCATTAAATGTTTGAACAACAACAAAAAATATTTAAAAGGATCCTAAAGTTTTATTATATTTTGAGATTGAGAGCGTAAAAATTTTTCAGGTAATCTCTTCTAACGAAATTACTGCAGGTTATTAACGCAGGATTACTTATCGTTGCTTACCTCTTTTGTATGTATATAAGTTTGTATGTGTTATGTACATATGTACCTATATATATGTAAGTATGTATATATATATACATACACTCAAGAGCCAAAACATTATAACCACCTGTCAATAACGAGTTGGCCCACCTTTGGCGCGCAACACACCTTCAACCCGCCTTGGCATGGATGCCACAAGTCCTTGGTAGATGGCCAGAGACAGTTTATACCAGATGTTTAAGCAACGGTCACGCAAATCCGAGATATTGTGAATTGGTGGTCTTTGAACTCTGAGCTGCCGTCCCATGACATCCCAAATGTGTTCTATCGGATTGAGATCCGGTGAGTTAGGCGGCTAGGACATTAACTGGAATTCAGCATCATGTTCCTGGAACCACTCAGACACAATTTTAGCCTTGTGACACGGGGCGTTGTCCAGCTGGAAAAACAGAGGCCATGTAAGGGTGCAACTGGTCTGCAATGATGTTCAGATACCCTGTAGCATTTGAGGGGTATGTTGATGCACCGATGTTCAAGGAAATATAATTTTTATATTATTTACACTTTATTTACAACATACTAATCATATTGCTAATTGCCTCTAGCTAAGCGAGAAACATCGTCGCAGCTAGCAAAGAGAATCGAAACGTGCGGCCATAAAAAGACAGTGTTGCCAATCCAAAACAGGGAAATTTTGGAGGCGAAGATATTTATGAACATGGAGTCACCACACATTCATGGTCTGCTCTACCACAACCACGGGTCCCAGAGACGCCCAAGAGAACGTCCCCAAAGCATAATACCGCCACCACCGGCCTGTCTATGACCTACTGTACATTGAGGGAGCAACAGTTCGCCTGGAAGACAGCGTATCCTGACACGGCCATCGAAGTGATGAATGACAAACCGTGATTCATGTGACCAGGCAACTCTCTCCCACTGATCCATGGACCAGTCGCGATGTTCCCGGGCCCAGCGCAGGCGCAGTTGGCGATGACGCTTGGTCAGCAAAGGCACACGAGTGGGACGTTTGCTACGTAGCCCCATATCCAACAGTGTCCGCTGAACAGTGTGCTGCGATACTATTCTACTTGGCCCTGCATTGTATTGGGCTGTCAGCCGAGCCACTGTCTGGCTCCGGTTTTGCTTCACCATGCGAGACAGTCTCCGACGACCTTTTTCTTTGATAGCATGTGGACGTCCAACACCATGTCGTCTACTGCTGGTTTCACCGTCATTCAACCACTTTGCATAAGTACTAACAACTGTAGGTCGCGAACAACCCACGAGTCGTGCAGTTTCGGAAATACTTGTTCCGAGCCTTCGAGCCATTACAATCTGCCCTCTATCAAATTTGCTTAGATCCGCAGCCTTTCCCATCACACACAGAAGTAAGTGAAAGAATGATTCTTCAGACTCTCCAGCAGCAGTTAAATACCACTTCCACCTGATCACGTGCCTTCCACGTCATCCAGGCGAATTCATTGCAAAATGTAGGGGTGATCATAATGTTTTGGCTCTTGAGTGTATATGTATATAAAAAAATTTTGACGTATTTTGGTACTTTTCTGTTTAAATGTTTAATGCTTGCACAAGTAATACAGACTTGGTTTGACGTGCTGCCAAAATTATAACTCGTGAGGACGGACGATTTTAGCGTCTGAAATTTTGCTTTTGGAAGAACCGTTACGAAGGAATGTAATCCTATGTTAAAAAACAACAAATATGGAGAAAATCCACAATAATATAAGATAAATAAACACATTTGATGCCAATATCATTTTTTTAGCAGCCTCTTTGGCCCTAGGTACTTACTAGTGATGCGACATCGATAGCAAAACATCGATGTTTTGAAACATCGATATTCAATATTAAAACATCGATATTCAATATTAAAACATCGATGCTAATAAAACATCGCCCAAAAACCATCGATATTTTTAAACATCGATGTTTTAGAACATCGATGTTTTAAAATTGGTTTAGTAATCTCTAACATTAATGTTACTTCCGTTAGTCGTGGGGGGAGGGGGTGATTTAAGTTTACTCTCTGATTGGGCAGACACAAATGACAAAAACTTGATTGCTTTGGGCTACATTGATGACTCAAAATTCTCGTTGTAAATACCGCCATGTTTTGCCTTCAAATGTCCAGATAAATTCGTGGTATTGCCAGAAGTTTTGAGGGACTTGAGACAAATATTGCATTTCGCCAATGTGTCAGAGGTTTTGTAAAAATATTTCCAAACGGTACTTTTGGGAGACATCTTACTAATAATATTAACGTCAACTTATATAAAACCAGCACAAAACAAAAACTTGGATGCACTCGTGTATATACTATTTGTAAAATAAAACCCCATGGAAAGTTCTGGAGTGTCAGGAACATTCCAAGCGCTCTGATTGGTTCATTGGTTGTTAATTGCCATTTGTCTATTTGCTAAGGAATCATTCCCCCTTTTGTATTCGTCCTTTTCAGAATTCAGACTTACATTTACTGAGTGTGAAAATTATGCTACGTGGTAAATTTTTTTAATTACGGTACTTTTTCATTTAAAAAAAAACATCGAGACAACGTAAAACATCGAGCACAAAACATCGATGTTAAAAAAACATCGACTTCAATAAATCGATGTTTAAAACATCGATGTTTTTATCAAAACATCGATGTTTTGAAAACATCGACATCGATGTCGCATCCCTAGTACTTACTAAGAAAGCTTTTTAAAAAATTCCAATTTTAAGGGGGTCAAAATAAGGGCTTAAAACTCTAAAATAAAACACTAACTGACTGACCACTGTAGCTCTGCAACCATAACTACTAGGAAGCTGAAATTTGGCATAGTGGCAGTTCTAAAGCCCTAGGTACTCACTAAGAAAGTTTTGTAAATTCAACCTTTAAGGAGGTTTAGAGGGACTTAAATCTCAAAATAAAACACTGAGTGACTGATCACTGCATCTCTGTAACCATAAGGCTTAGAAAACTGAAGTCTTGCAGGGTGGTCCCTCTAAGGCTCTAGGTCTGGGGTTCCTAACCTTTTTCCTACATCAACCCCTTTTAAAAGAATGATTTTCTTCATAAACCCCCTCATATTTTTCTCTATAATATACAGCATACAACATAATTATAGTACTAATAATTGCACATAAAACACTTAAAGATAACAATTTGACCAAGAATGTGAAAAAAAATTAGAAAAAGTGGTTCATTAGGTTTATGTTTTATTATTTTTGTACTATTTTCATTTTTAATTTCACAAATATAAACAAGATTTCAGAAACACAGATTGTAATTGCACAACATCGCCAAGAGAAAAACGAAACTACTTCTGATTGGTTGCATTGGTTGGACTCATGTGCTGGTTAAGGTCCAGTGGATTTCCCCAGTTCTGCCTAGTGTTGGTACACAAATAAAAGCTGACAACAGCATTCAAGGCATATACAAAAGCGTCATAACATTCGACTTTACATGTGCGAATCACTCTGCCCTATGCAAATCTGTATTTATACATAATAAAACGGATAATATCTAATAATTACATTCCTAAAAAATTAAATTTTAAAACAGGAAAATTTATCATAGAACTCCAATAGATCCCTGGAATACTATAGACCCTTTTTAATTTTTCATTGACCCCCAAGGAGTCCACCTGGACCCCTTGGGAATCCCTTCTCTAGGTGATCACTAAGAAATCTTTTTCTTAAAAAGTAGAACCATCAAAGGGGTTAATATAAGAACTTAAATCCCTAAAATAAAATAAAAAATCTAAAACCCATATTTAATGTCAAAACACTGTCGTTAAATTACACCTCTGAGGAATGACAACACTTCACTGTTAAAGTTAATTTAAATTAAATAAACCAAATGATATAATGGATGGTACTAATGTATTCTGTAATGAAGGACAGGTATTTATGTAGTCTGGGATAAAGCCTAAGAATCAATTAACTATAAAGAAAGAAATAACTTACAGAATCTAAAAAGCACAAATATCTTCCAGAGCTATTTTTCACAGCACGGTTTTTGGCGAACCCCACTGAAAAGAGAAAGTATATTAATTATAAGTAGGAATAATGAATTTTTACAGAAATGAGAATTCTCAAATTTTATGAAACATGACTGTTTAAATAAACAGTGTATATCGAAATAATATAATAATTCAAGCCTAAATCAGCAAGAAAAAAAAAGAATCATGTAAGAATTAAATATAATATTAAATAACCCAAAACTGGGTGTATTGTTTCAGATGGTGCTACATACATTCATGTTGAAAAAAAAAATTCCTTAGCGTGAGAGTTTAAAACATTAAAAAGTGATATACATTGACATATTAGCCCATTGTTGACTGATAGTTTTATTTAGATATATATATATATGCAAGTCACTGGCAATTTGGAATAAAGTAGGACATTTTTATTTTCTGAAATCTGTTCTTTCTATGGGGGTCTGAGATTCACAGTTTAAATGATAAAATGGGAGGATTTGCCTGAAACTCATTCAGGTCAAAGTAAAGTTAGTTTTCAAGTAAAGCTATGTTTAATGAATCAAAAATTTCTCCTCTAAGACTTTCCTTTATCATAATCTTCAACATTTGCGTGTAAAATCAAGAGTTTACTTGGTCAACAATGTGTTCAGTAGTAGGTTTTCAATATAATGCACAAAGATACAGTAGAACCTCGATCTATTGTTTTTCAAGGGAGCTATTGCACTGAATGATACATGTGGGAAAACTGTAGATGCTGGAATATAACAAAGAAATATTATCGTCAGGACTGGATGAAATAAACAACACATACAGAAAAATGATGATTCAGGGAACGATTGATCGAGGTTGTACTGTATTTTAATTAATGGATTTAGGTTAGAAAGTTTAGAGCTTCAGCATTCAGTCCTGCATTCATAAAAAAAAAGGTGTCTGGTGCTTTTCCTATCAAGAAACTTTTTTACGTGCTGTACATTTCTTAAGGGAGTTTTTAAAACATGCAGATCCTATATAAATAATAATATGTAACATAAGAAGAGATATTTGAAAGAAAATAGGCCTAAAAACATACCAGATATACTTCCCTTCCAAACCACTGAGTATAGTTATACTCCTTTCACTAAGAAAACATTTAATCTTTTATTTCTGGGTTACAATACAAATTAATTATGTGAAACGGCTGATGCTCCTGATATAATCCCTTTAAACTGTATTTGCTCTTGAAAAAAATAGATTGAGTTGTGCAATATTTTACTTAAATATTTGAAGTTGGACCTACTTTTTGATACTGATAAAAAAAAAATTTAGATATCAAAATTTAGGATATTAAAAAAAATACACTCAAACCTGTTTTTGTGCGGTCTTTTTTTGTGCAATTTTTTTTTGTGTGTGATTTTTTTGTGCAGTATATGAAAATTTCAATCAAATTAGAACGTAATTGACGTAGTTATCAATAAAAAAAATTAGTAGGTTTGATCGGCTATTTAGTTTCTTTGATTTTTGATATTTCATCACATTACATATACTGATACTGATTTGTAAATAAAGTGCAGTATTGCATCAGCGAATTACATTGCATATGTATTGAATTATATAGTCGCATTATTTAATTGACGTCCTTCAAAGTGCTTTCATATTCCTGGACCATTAAGATAAGATTCATTTTAAAGCATAAACTGACAGCAAATTTATTATTTTTTCTATTTAGATATAAATTTTTAGGATTTTTATTTTATTTTTAAACATAATCCCTGAAAATGAATAAGGGCAAAAACAAAGCGTAGAGAAAGGCAATTTCTTTAGAAACTAAGACTACAGTTTTAAAACGAATAGCAGAAGGTGAAGGATCCACAGCTCTTGGCACAGAATTTGGATTAGGTGAATCGACTATAAGAGGCATACAAATATGTGCAGGTGAAATAAATAAATCTAGTAATTGTGCCACAAACGAAAGCACTAAACGAACATTGTATTCAAGAAACATTTTGATAGAGAAAACGGAAAAGGCGCTCACATTGTGGATTCAAGAATTAACTCAAAAACGAATCCCCATTGACGGAGAATTAAATTAAAGAGAAAGTTATATGGTTTTATAATCAGCTGAAGGATTTAGAGCCGTCTAGTTCATTGTCTCACATTGGAAGCCCGAAATTTTTTGCAAGCAATGGCTGGTTAGTCGGGTTTTTACAACAACACACACTTCACAATCTGAAAATAAAGGGCGAATATCGGCTGATGAAACAGCCGCTAAAAATTATTCTAAAGTATTAGCAAAAATTATTGAAGATGGCGGATATTGCCGGATCAAGCATTTAATGCTGAGTATTTAATTCCTAGTTATTTCGTAAGGTTTTGAGTTATTTTCTATGTGAGACTTTTTTTATGTGGTCCCTATTCACTGCATAAAAAAATACATTTTTAAATGTGTTGCGAAAAATATTTTTTATAGCTACTCGTGAAGTTTTGAGCGATTTTTTTTTTTATGCGGTGCCTATCTACAGCACAAAAACAGGTTTGAGCATATTAGCAAAAAAGGCAATTATTAATTGATGTTTATTACCAAATTATCTGGTCAATTGTAGTTGAATTTTTATATAAAGAGCTGACTATCAGGTGAAAATTTTCAACACAGCATCAAATGATATTTTCCTAAATTTACCTTCAGAAAAATGCCTTTCTGCTTTTTCACCAAGTGCTTCAGGAAACAGAAATCTTCCCATCCAAAGGTCAACTAAGTTTATTACAGTAGCAATATAGATATATATTTGAATACTTTTCAATATATATGCAACAAAATGTCCAACTGTTTTTGTAATTTCAACAATAATCTTACCTCCTTTTGGCTCCAAAGCAGAGGAGTTTTCCACGAAATATTTTATTCCTGCTCTCTGTATTTTGCTTGAAAAGTCCTCTAAAATGATTCTTGATTTATCCTTGATAATTTGGATGCAAAATATTTCAGTCATATAAATAAAGTTTCTTATATCATATTTACTGAATTCATGCACAATCAATACATACATTGCAATAATGACAAGTATTACTCAAAAATTGACCTCTAAATTGATTTTTAAAACAGCATTACAGGCCCTACCAAATATTAATTTGGCAGTTAATGTTTTATAATTATTGATTAAAAATTGATTTTTAATGTGAATTTTAAGTCAAATCCATATAATTTATTAGGGTCTGTATTCAACATAAGATTAAAGCCAAAATGATTTGACCTGTCTGAGATAACTCAGTTTAAAAATACAGCAAATTAACAGAATTTCATGTAATAGAGGATCTTAACTAAACTACCCTGATACACAATTCGATATGTGTACAGTTCGATACGTCAATCTGCCATGCAGATTGACATTATGAATTTTAATCATCTTATGACGTGCACCTTCTTAAAGACTATAGTTTTACTACTGACAGCTGGAAAAACAGAGCTACTTTGTATTGGGCTGCTAGAGGAGAGCTATGGTCTCTTGACTGTCTCTCAACGTAGGAAAAGAAAAGAAAATAAGAAAAAAAGTTTGATATGTAACGACGATACTAAATAACATTTCAGAATTGTATGTGTGTGTTATATATATGAACTCTTAATGGCTACTTTATGATAATGCCAGAGACTCATCCCACAGTTAGCTGTAATATTATAATTTATCTTATTCTGTGCTTTACTTACCTTCTAAGTTAAAAGTGAAAAAAAAAAAAATAAATAAATAAATAAATAAAAGCAATTTTACAAATTTAAAATTTTTCTGCTTTTTAAAACATTTTTCGTATCCAAATGAAAAGCAAAAATGAATAATGTATATCATCACATTATAAGAAATTTTGCATGAAAACTAGTAAAACAAATCTAGGAGTAGAAAAACCTTAATTTACTACAATTAACTATAAAATAAGTTTAACTTGAATTTTTACTGCAAGTTCATTCTTTTCTTCCAATATATGAATTTGTCTATAAAATAGAATCACTTTTAATAAAGTATATAATTAGGGATACGTAAATTTCGCAACAAAAAAAAATACAAAATATAAAATTTCACATTTATTAAAAAAATTATAATTTTACTTACTTGGATAAGTAAGTATAAAAATTCTTAGTTAAAAGCTAACATTGTAGTAGTCTCCACATTATGCTCATTCCCTCCTATCGGAAAATTTCATATTTATTTGCATCTATTTCCCAAATATGAAAATTACATATCCTTATATATAAAACATGCATATCAGATTTTTCAAATGAAGCTATTTATCCAACTTAGTAATTAGGAATTGTTGAAAATAGGTTCTCTGTTAACTTAAATAATCCAATAGGATTCAAAACATCTCAAAGAAATTTTTTCAGTGATCTAAATCAATGTATAATTTTATTTTCTAAGACAATTAATCTAAGACATGTAGAATTATACATCAAAATTATATAATTATTATTAAAAATGAAAAACTGTTTGAATTGTATGAAAAGCTTTAAATGCAGCTCTATTGTAATAATTACAGTGAATGCAATATAAAAAGATTATAAATTTCATTGCATCTCCCCAAGAAGTTGTCTGAAATCTAAAAATTACAAAGATTTCAGTCTTCCCAGCATTTTTAATGTTACAGCTAAAGCATAAATTTATAAAATAAAATACTATACTAAGTACACAAATACATATAATAAAATTATACACATATATTTACAAGGTTTATAAATAAGTTTAAACAAAAAAAGAAATAATGACTTACAGAACTAGCATCATTAAAAACTGACAACTCTAAACGTCCAGAAAAATCTTGATTAATAACAGATTCTAAACATTCTTCCATCCAGAATTCTGCATTGTAAACAGGCAAAATGATGGACTAAGGATGGAAACAGACAAATCATATATATGCCTAGGTGTTAATATTCTAGAAGTCTTTAAAAAAAATTTAATAATTGCAAAAGATGTTTCTTATTATTTACTTATCAAAATACAATGTACTCTTGATTATCCGTGTAAATGGAGGGGTGGAGTAATACGAATAATCAGAAAAACACTGATAATCTGATCTGCTATCATGGGAAATCAAAGAAGTGTTATTTTTACATACTTTATCAAATAAAAACCTTCTTAAGAAATAGAAAACTGTTATTTTAAAAATCTTGATTTTCATGTAGGTATATCGGATGACATTTGCAAGCAATTTTTAATAAATTCCGTAGGTATTATTTTTAATAAAGATTTTTTCTGCAAAGAAAATCCACAAATCGGATAATCAGCCTATGGTTAATTGAGAGTACATTGTATATCATTCAAATTTACAAGAAAAGCAGTAATTTCTTAAAAAGCTAACTTCAGATTTCCAAATATAATGATATACTTAGAAAAGGAAAAATGTTACATATTTTATTTGTAGTAAATAAAATCTGAAGGCCTTTATGAATAAAATGCGTATTTAGACCCCTCTTCTCTTCAATATTTCAAACAATTTTAACTTATATAATAAAGACAGTTAAAGACATTTTTTAAAGCTATTGTTTCCAAGTTGTTCTTTCCAAATCATAGCTCTTAAGAGTATTTATTTAGGAACATTTTTACATTATGGCTATCTCAACATAACCTAATCATTTTATGTCTTAACTAATACAAGGACTATAAGCACATAAAAAAGAAGAATTTTAAATGAATTAAGTATCACAGCTTTGGATTATATATAGATGAAGATTAAGTTCAAAATTTTAACATATTTTATTCTTTGCTTCACAAATTTCATTCTCTACCAGAATGGGAATATATTAAGTTTACAACATTAATTGCTCAGATGCCCCATACTTCAAAACAATTTTATTTGAATTAACCTCACGAGAAAAACAGGTTTTTTTAAATCTTCACATCAATAGAATTCATGTAGCAGTTTAACTTGTTTGGATATTTTCTTTCACGGTTGATAACCTACAAAACCTGTTCATCTTGAAAGACATGAATAACATTTTAAGCCTGCTTAAATAATTTCATATTTATTAACATGGTTTGAGAATGGACATGAATAAAAAATAATCTCAGTTTTGCATATTTCCAAAACATAATAACATAATATAAGAAAACAAAGTATAAAATTAAATTCAAATAATGAAAAAAACTTTAAACAGGTTCTTATTTAATTACATAATTAAATAGGGTCACTCCTACATGCATTTTTCAAAATTGCACCAAATTTAAAGTGCTTTGGTTTTCCCAATATATGCATGCCAGGAAAGTAGGTAACCTAATTAGCCTGCAAGTCTTTCATTAAGTGCAAACTAAAAGGGTACCCTATTTTGTTTTGAAGACAAAGATACCAAGATTTTCTTACTATAATAAAATACACAGAAATGGACAGAACAGTTATTCAGATGACAGAAGACGTTTCAGATCCTAAATCCCCATGTTAAACCAAAGAAAAAATTTTCTCAGCAATTTTTATAACTTGTTAGCAAATGCACATTACTTAATTCTATTTAAAGCCTATGAAAGTTGAACTTTAAATGCAGTATGCAAGTTTTTCAAGATATATTTTTGAAAAAATTCAATTTTGATATTCAATCTGTAGCAAGAGATATCAAGAGTTTAACGTTGTGAATTAAATTAAATCTATCATATGTAACTTTATGCACTTTTTATCTTAACTACTACTTTTATTAGCAAAAATAAATAAATATACATTTGCTAATGTATCATTGGAATAATCTTAAGAGGAAAAACTCCCTATAGTTGAAGACTGCGTAGAATACCAACGAAATGAGCTGATGTGTCGATACTCCGCCCAGCTCAACCCACTAAACTGTTTGAATTTTGAGACGATTTTATTAATGCAACATATTTGTGTAATCAGGTTCATTTTTATTTGTGTATTTTTTTAATGCAACTGTCTTAGGTCTGTGTATTTTTTAATGCAACATATCTGTGTTTTGCTTTCTTAAACCATTGACATTTACACATACTACTTTCCTTGATACGCGACACAATTTTCCATGTATGAATTTCAATTTGTCATCACGTCGGAATTCTTCCAACACAATATTAATATTATTTGCATACATTCTAGCCCCAATGTATGCATATAATATTAATATTGACGATGTCCGAATGGCTAGGGCGCTGGCTTTTGGTACCAAAGTCTTTGGTTCGAATCCTACTCTTGGAATGGACGTTTGTAGCCTTTCGGAATCGGCTTTAAGCTGTAGGTCCCGATCTAATTAGCACTTGAGTAGCAAAAATTGCCCGCAGTGATCCAAACCAAACCAGCCCCCAAAATTAATTTTAAAATGTTCTGAATGACTAACTGAATAATGACGACAGGGAATAGCACTAGCATGTGTTCATGGGATTACATTATGGTGCAGGTAAAGAATGCGGGTAAAGGATTTTCTTACGACATCAATGTCCCCACATGACAAACTTTCAGGTAAAATATCTTGCTTTGCAGACATGATTCAAAATGAATGTTTACGTAAGAATCATTTTAAGTACTGGACGACTGACTGATAGACCGAGAGAAGTGCTGCCTTTTTGCTATAAGTGAAACTCAGCTTTTAGCCGACATGCTCAGAAAAGAAAAAATGTAAACACGCTATCCACACGTTTTAGGATAAACTTGTCTGCTCTTTTGATGTACTGTTGCCAAATTATGCAAGTAAAAACTTCATATAATCATCCCCGTGACTTCATGAACAAATAAAATACTCTTTTGGCCTGTTCACATAGAATTCGTAGCGTCAGCGAATAATATTTTAACCAATCATATACCAATCTTTGACATATATCATCAATACGCCATCGGAGTGGGACGCCATTTTCCGCTTTGGAGACCAGAAGTAATCGCTCCCATGTTAACGTCCATAGAGGAAAGTTTCGAGGATTTTTTGCTTCAAAGCCAATATTTTTTAACTCTTAAAACGTCAACTTAATTTTAAAAATACTTTTAGCCATGTTCCAAACACAATATTTAAAGGAAATTGATAGATTTCTCTAGAAATCTGCTGTTTTGCACTTTGTACGCAAATATTTGGCACAGAGTTGGCTGATTTTCACCAAGTGCGAATGCTTTTGTACATTTCAGATTTATCTCTGGTTTGGCGATAAATATCTCACCAATATCTTTAGTTACTACCAGAAGCATGCATGTGCATATTTTTATTTCGCAGTATCTAAACAGCAAAGAAAAAGGTTTGCTGATTTATGTCAGCCCTACTCTTTCTCGTATTTGTGTTTTGCGTAGCACCTACTATAAATACCATCTTGTCATAGCATTTCTATTTTATTATTTAATTATGAATAAACCCTTTGCAGTCCTATTTTCAGTGTGACAAACAATTTCGTAAACAATAACGAAACTCTAGTTAAATACAGGAAATCATTTACGTACAATTTATAATTTTTTAAATATTATGTAACATTTTTGTGTGATGATATTCTTTAATAGTATTTGAACACAAAAGATGCTAAACAATCAAATTTTAAAAAATAATTTATTACAATTACATAATAAATCACATTACATTACATTAAATAATTACATTATTATGCTAATCAATCGAGCTATGTGGCCATGTTTAACTGGAGAGTTTGATTTTTCGGCGAAATATTCTTTAAGACACTTTTCTGCTCTCCTTCAAGTCAAAGAAAATAGTTAAATGTCTGTTCTCTATTAAATCTGGATTGAAGGCCCAAGGTAGCTTAGTGGTAGCGCGTCGGCTTTCGGTACTGAAGGTGCTCAGATCGAATCCAGGGCGCCATCAAATACCTTCGTGTCTAGGCCGGATATGGGTACTTACGTTCGTAGACCGGAAAGTCATTCTATGAGGTAAAAGAGGGTGGGAGAAGGTACGATTCCCCAAATGTCACCCCTGGGGATACTCGGTCAAAATTTAGGTGGCACATGGCTAAGTTGGACTGGATTGAATACCAGATTTGTTGAATACCAGATATGTTGAATGATCTGGATTGATATCAATCAATTCATATGAATGATCTGAAATGATTGATTGAATGATCTGGATTGAATACCAGATTGTTGAATATAGTAGTGAATATATTACGACATACTATATTCAACAATCACTTTATAAGGGTATAAATAAATATGTTTCTATAAAAATCAATAAACTTTTTTATGTTTACTGGCTTTTTTGACTACTGGGACAATTAAAGTAATATTCTGTGTCCAAATAATGAGATCACAAATATCTCCGTTAAGTATATGCAAGTTACCTTGAATCTGATGATAGTACGTCTTACCTTGAGGAGTTTTCAAATTAAAGGAGATATCACCAACTGAAAATTCATAAACTGAAATATTGTCAGATGAATGAACAGTGACTTTTACATTCTGCTTAATAGTCAAATACCACTTACCAGACGCAAGAGAACTTAAGACAGAGTCATCTTTTAAACTTACAGGACACTTAATTTCAATGATCTTATTATTATCAATAAGACCATCTGGTGAGCACCCTAATATACCAGTTTGATGAAGAAAGAGACCACCAGTTTCTACATTGCATTCCTTCACATCTGCATAAATAGATAGGGCCGTTTTTTCATGCCCACACCCCACTTGTTGGGAATCTCCTTTGGCGCCGCCAATTGAGGCGATAGTTTTCTTGTTCACGTCGCCAATCACCCATCCTCCCCCGCAAGAATTCTTTCGGCAAGCACTTGCACTTCTCTTGTTACACCGCTGATAGAATGTAGCGTGCCCTGAGCACCGAATCGTATTATTGTCTGTTGCGTGCGTTCAGCACAAGTTTTGAATGTTTCACAGTCCACTTAAAAGTATCAATAAATTTGTTGTGTTTGTTTAAATTGAGGACTTTATGTTCACGGCCAACACCAGTTCAACCGCCGTTACACCACTGAATGGCTTTTGAAGCGAAATTTCTATATTCATCATTCAGAGATTTTAGCAAACTAGATGGTATATAGCTAATTCAATTGCAGTCAAAATTGAAGCTAGTTTGCTCGAAGTAAACCGCTCTTTTCGCTAAGCTCCCCATAATGGATTTTGTGCTTGTCCAGGTGTCATAGAAAAGACAAACTTTTCCTGATGCTCAGTAACTTTAAGTTTCTCGAGGATGAAAGCTACTTTATCTGCAGCTGACGCACAGGATGTAATCTCGTCAAATGTTAGAACAGTATGCTCAAAGTTTTCCCTCTTCATTGACACACAGGAACTGAAATAGAGGAACAGATGATAGTTCCTTTTTCATGGCAGTTCTAAGCCAGTCTTTGCTGCCGAAGGTTTTCTTTTAACAGCAACAAATTTGGATTCACCGAAAAGTTCTGGCAAGGCTTTCACTTCCTCGGGATCTTCCCGTAAACTCCAACTGCATGAAATATCTGTTGATGTAATATTAATGCTGTACAATGTAGCAACAGTCATATGATGGCAAATATTTTTACCCTTAGGCCACGTGCATGTTGCTAATAAAATTTGCAAAACATCCAATTTGATCTGTAAGTTGATTGATCTACTAAATTATTAGAGCATTCAATAAATGCTTTTGGAATAGAACGAGAAAATATAAAATGCATCTTTAACAATTTATTTTTAAAAAAGCACTTCAACTGTAAAAAAAAAAAGAAAGGATTTTCATACAACATGAAAATAATACATAATCTTTACGGATTTCTTAGAGATAAAAAATAAATAAATAAATAAATAAATATAAAATAAAAATAAATAAATAAATGAATTTAAAAAAAAAAAGATTTTCATACAACATGAAAAAATACGTAATCTTTACGGATTTCTTAGAGATAAAAATAATAATCTAAAAGCAAAGATTTAAAAAATTAGTAAACAAAATAAGGAGAATTTTTAAGTTGTTTTTGGGAAGCAACAACTTAATATTTAAACTACGATGCTTATATAAATTATGTCACGTATTCTGTTCGTTTAACCCTCAAATTAAGACAAAACAGCACCAACAGGGACGGATTTCCCATAAGGCCAACCTAGGCCATGGCCTAGGGAGCAGCCGTTAAGAGGGCGTAAATTTAGAAGAAGTAACAACCAAATTAAAAAATTTTTATCGATATAAAACGAGAAAGTTCCATTTTTTTCTTTTTCATATTTATTTATATATTCTTAGTATCGCTAAAATTGTTATTTGAAAATATACGCATTTTGAAATAACCTTTTCGTCAAGTGACTAATTATTTTTTCCTTCTTTTTCTTTCATTCTTTTCCCAAGCATCCATTATGAGTTAACGAGAAGCAGGTTAAGAATTCTTGCAATTTGAAGGGATTATGATTGCAGAAAGCAGTGGGACTTGAACCTCACTAAAGACAACTTCCGCTGTATCTTTCGATACTTTTGACAAAGAGCAAACAGCCCTCGCTTTTTCCTCCAAAAGCAGATTTCAGACCAGGGGCAGTCCGATAAGAAGATTAATAGTTTTTAAACTCCCAACCCATCGTCATCTGTCCAGTAATTGCAGTCCCGTTGTCAAAGGAGCGTGCTATAACGAACGGTGGCACCCTCCAGGTTTAGAAACTGTTTCAAAGTGAAAGAATCATTGTGTGAACACTGGACTAGGGTGTCTTTCTGTGCAAGGTGTTTCTTTCAAGAAAAATGGACTATTATATGGAAACCGCTAGAGTGTCTGCAACCTGAAAGGGTCGTCTTAGAAAAGAGACAGTTAATTTTGTCAAAGGGAACCGAAATGTTTGTCGGTTCTTTTCTTCTAAATTTTTCCCTGGGAGGAGCCATAAGTCGGGCAAATCAGAGTTCCCAAAAGTGAACATCTAAGGGGACAGCGTACCAATCCCGGTTGAGAGGGAATTTAAAGGAAGGAGAGGACGGATGGAGCCTCAAGGGGTTAAAGGGCAGGGCCCGTGTTTGGTTTTGATACGAAAAGAGACTTGTTTTTCCGTTAGAGTGTGATCTGCAAGCTCATTTTGGCTGAGTGCTTTGTCAACCTTTTGCAGTATACAAAACATAAATTGTTATTGTGAGCTTACTATTTCAGTTAGTTTTTTCATCTGGACCTATGAACATTTCTTGCTATTTTAAACAAACACCTTTTCTATCGTGTAATTTCCAGATCTAAAGTCTTCAATATTAACAGTTATAAGGTAAGTTTAGTTTTAATTTATTTTAATATTAACTTGATTTGCTTTGAAAAATGTTTTTATTATTATTATTATTATCATTATTATTTTTGTTGATTTTTTTAATGAGTGTACTTGATTTTAATTTGGTTAAGTAAAGCTAAACCTGGGCTGGGGTCTCTAAACTTTTCATTATGAAAAGGGATGAAATGTCATTTGTCATTTGACTGAAAAGTCTCGCGTTGGGTGTTGTGTTACAGAAGACTCTAATAGAAAAAAATAATAATAATCTAGAATTAGATACGAGTGTTATTAAAAGTACATTATGTTTGTTTAAATAGTTCAGTTTTTTGCCATTTAAAGCTAAGGGTATTTTGTACTTTTAGTCTAAATGTAAAAGTTAAAAATATTTTTTTAAAGAGAACTACTTAACTTTTTTTTAAATTTTGAACTTTTATTAGTGTGCTAGTTGCTATTTTTAATATAAATTATTTTTATTCCATATAGTTATTTTTATGTCAATTAATACAGATATGAGAACTTTGCTTTTATATTGTTTTTAGCTCGTTAGTTCAATTGTTTTGCACCAACATTTTTATGTGTTCTTGTTCATGCTTTTTCTTGTTCAAACTTTCCTTTTAATTAATAACTAGTGAGTAACTTAAAATGAATGTAACACTTTTTTTAAGTTTGCTTGGAAATTGCTCTATACCTTCTAAAATTTATATTTTAGATGAAAACAAAATCTGTCAATTTGTAAAAATATGTTCTAAAAATAATATTCTATGTTTAAGTTAGAATTTTCTGATTGCGTTTTTAAATGGAAAAATTTTTGAAACAATGTGGAAGGAAATCCGGGGCTACCTTCGTCTAAACTCAAATATTATTTTAAACAAGGACATAACGTTTCGTAGCAAGTTTACCTCCCTAAACCTAGGGTAATATATGTGTTAAAAAATCACTAGTTTTCATTAAAAAAATTTATACATAAATTTTTTGTTATCATATTTTAAGGTCTTTTAAAACAAAGTATGCTTTTTTAATTAAAATTAAAGCTCTGCAAATGAAGCGATCTCTCCAAATTTCCAAAATGAAGCGATCTCTCCAAATTTCCAAAATGAAGCGATCTCTGTTAGAGTAAAGTAACCTTTTCTTATACTTATCTGGATTTGTATTTTGAGATAAATTCTTAAAATATTGATATTTTATATAATAACTGTAAAAGCAAAAGCAATTAAAGATAAACAATTTTATCATTTTATTTTTTAAAAGCTAAACTACCGAATAAACGTGAAACGATCAATTTTAGCTGAAAAGCAAAAATGCATTTTATCTCCCTTATAAAATGAACTTTTATATTACAGTTGGCTCTCTGTTTAACGACGCTCTACTTAACGACGATCTCTGTTTAAGGACGATATTTCCCAATCCCGGCCCCTAGGACGTAAAAAAATTCTATTTAAAGACGACGTTGTTTCTGTTTAACGACGATTTTTTTTTACATGATAAACTTTTTCTTCAACATTTTATGTGCAGGAGGGGAACCTTCTGTGGGGGAATACAAGTTTGGTTTCAATAACAGATCTGGAATTTCCTTGATGTTTGCAATGTTGCAATCATAGACTTGTTGCATTTGGAAAAAACGGGGGGGGGGAAATACTCTTTCTCAGAAGATCGAATATTCTTCTATGGAGCTCTTAGAGCGGGAGCTGAATCACTCTCTTATATCCCTACCATCTGTTGTCATGTGACTTACGAACTGTCCAATAGCAGCCCTCTGTCACTCCTTCCGGGAAGCAGATGTTCATCTTTAGAGAATTCTTGGTTGTGTATAGGAGCTCATTCCAGTATGAATACGAGGTGAGCAGAGCAAAATGGCATCAAAGCGAAAGTATCTTACGCTACAAGAAAAGATGAAAATTATTGAAGACTGGGAAGAAAGTGTCGGAATAACAAAAGTCCAGTTCGCAAGACAATTTCAGCTACCCGAGTATCTCAAAGGTATTTTAGCAAGCATAGAGAAAATTCTTGAAGCAGCACAAAAATTTGGTTTGGGATCCATATCCAAACGGCAGAAAATTCAATGTGGCCGATCAGAAGAGTTGGATAAGGCAGTCCTGCAATGGTTTCATGAAGCAAGAGCATCCAACATTCTCATTTCTGGAGTGATATTTAAAGAAAATGCTATAGTTCTGGCAGAAAAGTTTGGAACGCAAAATTTTCAGGCTACGGGTGGTTGGCTAGCAAAGTTCAAAGAAAGATATGAGCTTGCATTTAAAAGCATATCTGGCGAAAGTGGCTCCATAGATGAAAAAATAGTGGATGAATGGAAAATAGTGCTGAAGGGGAAATTAGATGGATATGATGAGAAGAACATATTCAATGCAGATGAGACGGGCCTATTCTACAATATGGTGTCTAATAAAACCTTAACGTATATGGGCGAAAAGTGTTTTGGTGGAAAACACAGTAAGGAACGATTGACTGTTTTACTGTGCACTAATTCGGATGGATCTGAGAAATTTCCACCACTATTTATAGGCAAATCAAAGCAACCAAAGTGTTTTAAGAATATCACCAGGAAACCTTGTGAGTACCGGAATATTAATAAAGCGTGGATGACATCACAATTTTTTATTGACTGGATTAGAAAATTTCATGCAAAAATGTATCAAGAAAAGAGAAGAATTTTACTTTTAATCGACCGTTGCACTGCACATACTCCAAATATCCCTGGACTTATTTGACTATTCATTTCTTACCAGCTAATTGCACTAGCAAGTTGCAGTCATTAGACCTGGGTATCATTCGTAGTGTGAAAGCAAACTACTGAAAGTCTTTAATTAGGAAATTAATAAACAATTCGACTGTCAGTATGAAAATTAGAAAAATTACGATCTTGGAAGCAATGTCCATGACAACATCAGCATGGAAAGAAGTTTCTTCATCCACAATAAAAAAGTGCTTTCGCGTTGCTGGAATTCACAAAGATACTTTAGTGGAGCTGCAAAGTACGTATGTAGAAATCAACGAAGATGATATTACCCCTGAAGAATGGAGAAGTCTTGTTGAAGATGAGGATGTTTCAATTCAAGATTTCTACAATTGTGAAAAATATGTTTTAACAACAGATTTCAGAAATGTGGAACAAATTTATGAAGATAGAGCAAATGAAAACACAGTGTCAGACGAAGAAGGTGAAGTTGAAGACAAGGGAAACGAGACACTGCCACTGTCTTACACAGATGCAACTTCTGCTCTAGATGTTTCTCCAACTCTATATTACATCGAATATGGAAGATGACACATTTAACATTTTAGAAAATCTGGAAAAGAGAATAACGAAAACAGAGCGAAAAATGAAGCAATCAACACTTTTTGACTTTTTTAAAACCTGATTTACTGTATTGTTTGTACTCTTTTTTCAATGTAATTTAAAATAACTTTTTGGGAATGTAATATAATAATGATGATAAAAATAACATTTTTAAACACGCCAATATATTAAGAAATATATTGACAGTCCTAAGCCCGTAAAGTATGAAGGGAAATATTATTTTTTCACAAATTCTGTTTAACGACGATCTCTACTTAAGGACGATTTTTCCCGGTCCCTTGAAAGTCGTTAAACAGAGAGCCAACTGTAAAAACTAGGGGCTTCACCCCTAGGCTCGCTCCTCTGTTAAGCTATGTCCACACTTTTGCGCTTTCGGGTTCGATTTCGCTTTCGACATGTCGCACGGAGAGAGAAATGTGAAGCATGCTCAGAGCGATGCTTCACCACCTGCAAATTCCAGGACAGCGCATGCGCCGCGATAGAGCATGCGATATCGCAATTGTATCCAACCCGAGTGAATTTTCATGCTGAATGCCATGCGTTTTTCTATTCTGAAAGGCAGTTTTCAAGCCAGTGTTCAGAATGTCGCAGTCTTCGGAAGAAATTTTAAATTTTATTGATGATTACAGAAATTTACCGGCATTTTGGGACGTCAACCACTCCGCATACACAAATAAAATTATTAATACATTTCAAATAATTATTTAATAATAATTAATGTGTATTGTTTTAAAATAAAAACTAAATGTATTTTTAAACAAAGCAAATTGAAAAAAAAATTTGAAAACTAGTACTATATCATTGAAATTTTCTTTTTGAAATGCAGGGAGAAGATTTCAAAAATATGCATCAGCTAATTTGTTATTATAAAAATACTGAATAAAAAAATCTCCATAGCTTATCATAGGAATTAAAGACCCACTTTGAAAAAAAATAGATGTTTTAGTTTTATAAAAGCAGGTTACAACCTGAATTCGCGTTTTACGTGACGTCATTTTTCCCATGTCATGCATTGCTTGCATCCAAATGCGTATGATCTTGCATGTATGATTTTCATTTGAAGCTAAATATCATCGACACATTTTAAATGTAGGCATTTTTTAGTCCGTCAGGGTTTTCTCGTCGTGTTCTTCATTTAACCCCATGTTAAAGAAAAATGAACGATTTTCATTAATAACAAAATATACTTCTTAACTTCTTACATATGTAGAAATTTCTTTTTATTATATATGAAAATTCAAAAGTAATTCTTCATGGCCCGCTTTGCTCAGAAAAGAAGTAAATGTCTCGGTTTAATTCTTTACTTTATATTAAAGAGATTACTTACTAACTTACTTACTTACTTATTCTCTCTCTCTCTCTCTCTCTCTCTCTATATATATATATATATATATATATATATATATATATATATATATATATATATATATATATATATATATATATATAAATTGGTGTCCGTCGTTCTAAATTAATACAGCGGTTCACACTAACACTAATTTATTCGTTGACAGGTAACAGGACAAAAAAGAACAGTTAAACAAAGAAGGAACATGATCTTATACGTCTTTTCGGTAGCCGTTTGCTACCACGTTTCATCATAGCGTCCTACGCTCTCGATGGCGTTTTACTCTTCTGCCTCGTTGTGCGTTCCCCGTAGCACGTTGAAGATCTCTGTCCGGCGGGAACGCGTGTGATTGGTCACGGGTGTTGTAGATGCTGTTGCCACAACTCTGTATATCACACACACACACATATATATATATATATATAATTATTTTATTTATAACATTTATTGTATTTTTATTGAAACAATAAGCAAAGTTTCTATACGGTCATCGTAGGACGACCCAAACAGGATCACGTCCTGCGCATGCGTCGCTCGCCGGAGCACTCCATAAGTGTTTATATATGTATAAATATACACTCTCACTGCTGTTCGATGTGTCAGTAGATGTAAGCGATGGTTGTATGAATAATAAATGTACTTTTAAACAAGCCTCTCGTGTCCATGGATTCTGCGTCCCACACTTTTAACGTGTCCTTCAAATACACGCACACAATATATATATGAATGTATGTATACATGTAAGCCCGGCATGTATACATACACTTTATGTTTTACTTACTTTATTTTATTTTTATTTTTACATTACGAAATATTTTCCGAAATTTTCGGAACAGTATTTAATATTTACCAGCGTACAGTGAAAATTAAATAAAAGAATTTAAGGAAGAAACGTGTTACAAAGATACGAAAACTTTTATTTTTGAAAAGTCTGATGATAAGTGCACACAATACACAATGATTATCATAAACACAATGAAACGCTTGTAATGTTTAACAGAGCTTGACAAGGGTTTTTTAGAGTCTAATATTTGCGAGCGATCATCAATTATACATCGTAGTATGAAGGTAGGATATTTTGATAAAGGTTCTTGTCTGCTCAACAGAAGACAAAGTTCCTTTTCCTACAATTGCAAAATGCGAATCAGTTCAGCCCTTTCGCCGTTCCTCCCGCCGCGAGGAAGAAACGTTGCCCGGAGAGTACCGCTTGGAGGCGGGCTGTTGAACACTCCCCCTTACAGCAAGACCATCCGCGCGGCCCGATGCCAGTGGGCCGGCGTGTTTCTCACTTTTTTTTCTTTTTTCTTAATGGAGGCACGATGTTTGGAGGATACATTTCCCAGCCTGATGTTGTTGACTCAGAAATAAAAAAAATCAATTTGTGGTGAAGAGGTTGACACGAGCCAGACGGTAGCGGCACTGGTGAGGAGGATGATACGAGCCAGATGGTAGCGGCTCTGGTGAGGAGGATGATACGAGCCAGATGGTAGCGGCTCTGGTGAAGAGGATGATACGAGCCAGATGGTAGCGGCTCTGGTGAGGAGGAGGATAGGAGCCAGATGGTAGCGGCTCTGGTGAAGAGGATGATACGAGCCAGATGGTAGCGGCTCTGGTGAAGAGGATGATACGAGCCAGATGGTAGCGGCTCTGGTGAGGAGGAGGATAGGAGCCAAATGGTAGCGGCTCTGGTGAAGATGATAATACGAGCCAGATGGTAGCGGCTCTGGTGAAGAGGATGATACGAGCCAGATGGTAGCGGCTCTGGTGAGGAGGAGGATAGGAGCCAAATGGTAGCGGCTCTGGTGAAGATGATAATACGAGCCAGATGGTAGCGGCTCTGGTGAAGAGGATGATACGAGCCAGATGGTAGCGGCTCTGGTGAGGAGGAGGATACGAGCCAGATGGTAGCGGCTCTGGTGAAGAGGATGATACGAGCCAGATGGTAGCGGCTCTGGTGAGGAGGATGATACGAGCCAGATGGTAGCGGCTCTGGTGAAGAGGATGATACGAGCCAGATGGTAGCGGCTCTGGTGAGGAGGAGGATAGGAGCCAAATGGTAGCGGCTCTGGTGAAGATGATAATACGAGACAGATGGTAGCGGCTCTGGTGAAGAGGATGATACGAGCCAGATGGTAGCGGCTCTGGTGAGGAGGAGGATACGAGCCAGATGGTAGCGGCTCTGGTGAAGAGGATGATACGAGCCAGATGGTAGCGGCTCTGGTGAGGAGGAGGATAGGAGCCAAATGGTAGCGGCTCTGGTGAAGATGATAATACGAGCCAGATGGTAGCGGCTCTGGTGAAGAGGATGATACGAGCCAGGTGGTATCGGCTGTGGTGAAGATGAGAAAGACATGAAGCAGATATTTAGGTGGTTTCGAGAAGAGGAAGAAGAAAGCAGACTTCGGTAACACTAATAAGCATGAGTAACCGATGATTTCTAGTTGCAGGCAACGAAGTGTTGGAAAAGCTGAAGACAGTGTGCGATGAGTTAAATCCCAAATTGTACGGATATTTAAAGTTCTATAGACAGTGGATGATTACACATAAAAAAAAGCTGTATTAGAAATTTAGTTCATCGATGGAAAATCTTGATACAATTTTGTCCATGTAGGCTTGTTTGGTTAGTCTTTTGCTGAAGGCCGGAAACAACTGCACAAAAGTCGCCGTATTCTTTTCTTTAAACTAAGTCGAGGTACATCAGTTGTAGTTTGGATGTCGCAGTCATTCAAAAACCTTTCCATGAGCGGGTTTGGAGGTTTAGGAGCCTTACGCAATACCAGGGCAGAATTAGGAGGCTTTCGGGGAGGTTTAGGAGGTCTAGCATCAACATATTCGTCCATAGAGCTTTCAGTGGCAGTTTCATAAATATCAACGTCATCTTCTTCCTCGACTGTCAGGCAACCTTCTTTTGACATTTTCCCCTTTATTTTTTTCTATCAAATAAAAGCGTAAAATTGGTAAATACAAAAGCCTGATAAAAAAAATGCAGTAGACGTCCGACGTAGCGAACAAGAACACGGCAGACACGATAAGAACGAACTTGTCCAATGATAGATACTTCAACAAAGAACAATAAAAAGATCTCGATGTCAAGAGATATAAGAAAATTTCAAAGAATTCTCAAATTAAAATAAAAGCAATTACGATAAGCTTTCAAGCGCTTAAACCTTCACACATAAGTATTAGGTTTAAAATGGCGACTGTAAAAAACCTTTGTTGCGTAGCAGATCTGTTGTAAAAATCTTTATGATAATTAGCATTGTTGATGATTAACAATACTAAGAGCAGTTTACACAACACTGAGAAAGAACGATATCCCCTGAACAATGCTTAATATTTTCTCTTTATTTATGGCTATAATTAAGATTGTTGTTTCGTATATTTTGACAGCGTGGTCATTCATAAATGATTACTGCCTTTAAAAATGCATAGAAAAATTGAAAAGTTTTATGTAACACGTAATAGTTTCCCCTTAAACGCTTTAGCACAACACTGTCCTATTAGCTTGACCCGGGGGTATCTTTACCCGTCCGGGTCCGATTTCACTTTTCTCCACTGACGAATACAAATAGGGACTCTTTTTTTCCCACCTCTCACATCGTGGTCGCGGAGACATGTCTAACTTTGTTCCCTACATATTTCTGCATCTATTGGTATCGGTCTCGACTCCAAACCCCCAGCTGTTTCGGAGGAGATAGCGTGACAAGCTTTTGACAGCCGCTGCCGCTGCAGCGGGAGTTACTTTTTTTTAGAATACAGAGATAAGAGATAATTGTGATAAATTATTATAAAAACTTAGATTTTTAGTGTTGGGTAAATGTGTTGTTGAAATATCTTTTCAAATTTCAGGTAGTGGACAGACATCCTATCTCTCATCTACTATTTGTGATGAGTTCATCGAGCTCCTAGCTAAAAAAGGTACTAACGCATATTGCTAATGAAGCTAAAACATCAAAGTACTATTCCCTTATTGTAGATTCAACTCCTGATATCTCGCATGTGGAACAGCTGTCGTTTGCTTTGCGATATGTAAAAAATGGTAAACCTGTTGGGAGATTTATAAAATTTTTACCTAACGTTGGCCACAAAGCCCATGAAATGTTTGAAGCTGTTATTCAGACTGTCACTGAACTCCACCTTGATATCTTGAAATGTCGGGGTCAATCATATGACAGTGCAGCTAATATGGCTCGTGTTTACTCAGATCTTCAGGCTAGGATACTTGAAGTTTCTCCTCTTGCATCCTTCATACCTTGTGCAGGACACTCTTTAAATTTAGTGGGCACACGTGCTGTAAATTGCTGCATTGAAGCCATATCGCTTTTTAATTTGCTTCAAGAACTTTATAATTTTTTCTCGTCGTCTACAGCGAGGTGGAAAGCATTGAAGAAAAATAGCACCCTTACCGCAAAAAGCCTCTCCACGACACGATGGTCGGCAAGATATGATCCTTGTAGAGCATTAAAAGAAGATTGGTTTGCAGTCATAAAAGCTCTAAAATACTTTGAAAGTGACGAATTGCAAAAATCAGCAACAAGAGCAGAAGCTAGAGGTTTACTAACGAAGTTGCAAAGGCTCGAAACAGTATTCATGGCACAGTTTTGGGGAACGGGGCTGATTAGACTTCACCAAGTCAATAAGTATGTACAAAACGTAGAACTTGATGTTTCAGAAGTTGCCACAGTTCTTCAGCCACTCGTAAAGTTCTTGTTAGAACTGCGAGAACAATTTGATGTATATGAAAACAAAGCTCTGGATATTTCTGAAAAGAAAGTTTATGAGCATGATGAAAAGCGTCAGGTTTTCAGAAAACTACAAGCTGACAAATAACGTGAAGGCGAAGTTAATTTAAACGGACGTGATATCTTTAGAGTTAATACCTATTTCACGATTGTGGACAAACTCAAATCAGAGCTTGAGAAGAGGTCACAAGCTTATAGAGAGCTCGGTTAAAAATTTAAAGGAATTACTAAAATTTGGTCACTGACTTCTCTTGAGCTTGAAGAAGAGGGAAGAAAATTACAGGCAATTTTTAAAGATGATTTGGAGCCTTCATTATATGATGAACTGCAATATCTAAAATCTCACATAACTGAGTGCAGCTTTGGGTCGAAAAGTCGCCCCAATTATACCAAAAGTTGCCTTAGCAATTTGCAAGTGGCTACGTGAAAGAGGATATTACAAACAGTGTATCCAAATGTTGATATCGTATTGAGAATGTTTGTGTGCACACCTGCCACAAATGCCTCTGTAGAATGATATTTTTCTGCACTAAAAAGAATCAAAGATCATTTAATCTTTGCAGCATTAAGACAAACTAAATGCCTTGGCACTTCTTTGCATTAAAGCAAATTTAACAAGATCTGTTGACTTCAATGAAACTATTGAAGAATTTTAATGGGCGAAAGCACGAAGGAAAAAATTTTAATTGTAATTTTTAGATAAATTAGAAGAAATTATGTAGAAAAATTTTATTAAAAATATGTTATTCAAATGTTTATTCAGTATATATGTTTCAAAAACTCTTACTGTATATTAAATCTAATGTTATAAGTCAAAAATTTAAATGGAGGGAAGGGGGCGCAAAATGGTGCTTTGGCCTAGGGCTTAAAAATATGTAAATCCGTCCCTGGCACCAATGCTTGGCGCAAAAGAAAAAAAATTATTTTTCGGTGTTTCTAGTGAAAAGAAATAAGGTCTAAAATAGAAAAAACTCATATTTAATGGACAGTAATTGAAGAATCCCTTGTGCTAAATAAAATCCCATTTTATTTCTTTTTTGATCACCCCCAAAAGGCACGTTTTCTTTCCTTTATTTTTTTCTCTCTGTGTGTGTACGTCTTTTTATTTAATTAAAATCAAAAATTTAAATTTAAATTCTCTTAACTCAACAGTAATTATAGCTTAAAAACCTCTACTGACCAATTTCACGTGCACCCTTCCTCAAATTAATCATAGTCATCATTGGATAAGCCTTTCGCCCAGGTACTCCGAAAACAGCCATAATGGCGGTAGTGGGTTTAAAACTTTTTAATCTCTTTTTAATAGTATCTAAACTTCAATTTATAAAAAGTCAGATTTATAACTGAAATACTAGATAAATGCTAATCAATCAGAAGAGCATCTATTTTTTTAAACAGGCAAAAGGAGATTTGAGAGAAAAAAACACAAATTAAACTTACTTTAACATCGTAAGTTTATTTTTCCTTGTTGCATGAACACATGCACGTATAATCCCACACGGGTCATAATAAAACGAAAAAAGATGATGCTTTGAAGTGGGAAGACTTCGAAGCATCTTGCCCTCGTTTTATTAAACTCCCGCTGAAAAAAGAACAAATATCGCAAGTTGTCGTCATTGCACACGGCTAACAGACACCGGAAATGAATTAATCTAAACAATCCCAAAATGATTTGGCATTGTTAGAGAAAACCAAGATTTCACCGAAATCTTTGCTAAAATATATACTTGAGTTTAACGTTATGAAGGAAAAAATAGTAAAGTTGACTTTTAAAAGAAACGTTATCTCTAGAGTATTTCACCTACTTCTGAGCCCCAGGCTCCACAGAAAGCAGTTTCTACAAATAATAACGCCATTTCTAACAAAAAATCCACCTTTATTCCATCATTTACAAAACGCAACTGACGAACAAGCGAGAGTGATGCCAAGTTCAAAGTTTTAAAATAAAAAATAACAATACACCGCGCGCCTGCATTGCTGCCAATCTTTTGAACCTAACAGGCATCTTTGATTTAGAAGGTTACCATACAAGGGTTATCATAATTTTCTATTTCAATACGCTTATCGCTTACTAGGCAGCGTTTGGCAAAGTGAATAATATTTATTGTTTTTCTAATTAAAAACAGCGTGTCCAGGCGTAATTTTTATAAAAAATCGCAGATTTTAAAGAAACTAAGGTTTACATAGTAGGAATTTCTTTAAGTATGGATAGGTTTCGAGCAAGAGTCTCCACAAAAAAGTGGCAATGCTAATCTCCATAGGGTTCTCCAAAAGTCTCCAAGATGGCCGCCTCACTCCGATGGCGTATACCACATATGCAGTGGCGCCGGAAGAGTCAAATATAGAGGGGGGGCAAAGTAAAATAGATTAAAACTTTTACACCTTTATTGTTAAAAATACATATATACAGTTATAAAAAATAAACTTTTATGTTATTTTTCTAATCGGAGAAAAGTAATGAGAGATTTCTTCTGTTTTGAGAAAATCTATTAATTACTTTTTCAATAAATGTGTCTTTATTTTTACTCACAGATTATCTAAAGCTACGTTTTCGGTGGTTCTTTTTTTCTGACGTTTCCTCGGAGATTCAAATTTTGGAATTTCCTTCTTTATCATACAATTTAATTACATTGTGTATTATACGTTTACAATCACTACGGAACGGCTTATTCCGAGCAGTTGTGTTGGGTAAAGGATCCATTAATTTTAATATAATAATCAAAATAACAGACGAGGAAAAAGCAAGCAAGTGCAGTTAGTAATCGATTCTAAAGAATGTCGAGAGAATACGAGACTTCCCCCCCCCCCTCCTTCCTCAGCAGCCTTACCTACAGCGCGAATAGAATAGTCTTGGCACTATGTCAACCGTGGTTCTTCGTACTGTGGTCGGACGCAAGTGTCTACAGACAGCAATCTAAATCCAGCATCAGTTTCGTTTTGCTTCTGCTGCCATCTGTTGACTTATATAGGAATCTTTTTATTTTATGATTTTATTACATGCAAAAAATGATTTTATTAAATACAAATGTAATATGATTTTATTAAATACAAAAAGTGGATCTTGGAGAAAACCAATTCTTGCAATGGTGTTAAAGTCGCGACAAAATCTGTAAATAAGTGGATGCAATGCATTAAATTTAGTTACTACATTAAAAGCGAATATAAACCGCTATTTGGTTCATCTTGGCAACATTAAACATCAATATACACAGGCGTAGCAGATTTAAAGAAAAAACTACAACCTAATGCAGTACTAATACATACAGACTTCAGTGAAAATTACTGTTGTAAGAATAGTGAAGAAATCCAATCAGTACACTTTGATGGAGTTCTCAAACAAATTTCATTGCACAAAGATTTGCAACGAAACTGTGTTCTTTACCAGACAAAAAAGGATTCGTTAACATTGATTCCTTTTGCCACTGCAAGCAAATGACTCAGACATGACACATCGGCCATCTGGGCTCATCTACAGACCATTTCAAAATATTTTTTCAAGAACCAGCATTCAATTAATACTGTTCTTATGTTAGGTGATGGACATTGTACACAATACAGAAACAAAATGTTTCATTTGTTAAGGTAACGCACACAAGATTAGTTTCCCAGCATTCATAACGTGACATGGAATTATACAGAGGCAGGCCATGGGAAAGGTGCACCTCACAGCATAGGAGAAACTTTTAAAACGTACAACAGATAGAATTAATTATAGCTGAAAGTAAAGATGTCAACACATTTGAAACATGAATCAAAATTTTAAGGTAAGAATGTACAGGAAGCAAGATATTTCCAATTGATGATGACATGATATGTAAAGCTGATAATATGTTAGCAAAAGATTTAGAACCATTTTTGAGCAAGATTCATCTGATTGTATATACTTCAGCACATACAGTACTGGACTTTCATTCACTTTCTTGCTTTCAGTGCAAGATTTTCAAAAGAGTACATTTTCAGTTAACTTCTGAAAATAAAAGAAAGAAAATCTACAGCAAAGAAAGATCAAAAGGTCAAAAACACTAAATACAAAGTTGGTGAGTAGGTGATGATAAATTATGATAAAACACTGTATCATGGAGATATCCTATTAGTAGACGTCGAAAACTTCACTATAAATGTCATGGTTTCAACAGGAAACTACAGATATGCATGACCCTCAACAAAGGACATTCATGCTTACAGATTGATAGGCATAAAATATGAACTGCCCCAGCCTACACCTTGTAATAGCAAAGAAAGCCAATATAAATTTCTTGATAAATAATTTTACATGTGCCTATTTATGGATAAAATTTTTACTATAATTAAATAAACCATTATGAAAATAATGTAATATTCTTGGCTACTAATAATTACATCAAAAAAAGTTTGTTATATGAAAATAGTCAACTTTAATAGTGATCTGTCATTCCTTCATACTTCAGCAGCATTCCCTCATTTATTCAATAATTTAGCATAAAAATGTAACCACATTAAAATAAATTTTTATATTATGAAAGTTTGATAAATTTAAAATTTGATTTTTAAGAATTATATGTTAAAGCAAATTTAATTTATTGCAATTTAAAACTTTAAATTTTTTAATTTCTGCAACTTAATTTTTTTAATTAAAACTTATTAAATACATTTATTTTCTAATTAACAAATTAAAATTTTTAAAATTAAAATTATTGTGGATATTTGAAGAAAGTAAATTTAAAATTCAATAATATACTTATTTCAATTTATTCATTTTGTTAAAATCTCTTTAAATCCTGTGTTATATATGTAATTCAGATTTTGAAACATACTAAATTACGTAGAAGTAGAAAAAAACTTATAATAAAAAGATTCCTATATAAGTCAACAGATGGCAGCAGAAGCAAAAGGGAAACTGATGCTGGATTTAGATTGCTGCCTGTAGACGCTTGTTGGTCGGACCAACACTTCCTAAAGAAGGGAACTCCCTCGTTTAGGAGGTGTTTGGTCGGACAGTACCTACCTCTGGACAATCGACTGTTCTTTCAACGTCAGGGTGCAATCCTTTTTCCCCTTTCAGCGCGACGCATCCGGTTGTTTTGTACATTGAAAATGTTCAAGCCGATCTCCCCATGGGCAGGTTTTCTGACCTTTCTTTGCGGCCACTCCTTCTCTGCTAAAAACGATGCCCCAACATGACAACAAAAAACCGTTATTCAATGTCTATTGCCATCCATCACAACATTGTACCCCTTTCAGGGGCTCGACCGTGCAGGCCAGCCCTCGCACAATGCCGGCGAAATCCGCACAAAGTCCTCTTGCTGACGCTGCACCTTCTATTGTTCAACTGTCCCGTGGGGCACGTTCTGGACGCTTTGCACAATGAGTTGTTAGTGCTTTTGGATCCATATGTGCTTGTGAAACATTTTTTTTCGAAGATGAAATTTACTAAGAGTTAATCACGTGCTTCTTTAACTGATGCCGATTGAGAAAACCAGCTGAAATAAGCAACGTCGAACATAAATATAGATGGAAAAAAATTAGGTGAAAAAAAGGATAAACAAACAACTCATTAATTAAGACTCGAGACTTAATTATATTGAATCATAGTATAACAATAGTTTTATTTATTTTGTGAAAAAATTTGGGTTGGCCAGGCCTGGTGTTGATGATCTAATCGGGTTAAGTTGAGAAGATGATAAATTAGGGTTATAAAATGGTAATTGGAACTGTCGGTGGTGTGTGGCTGGTGAACTGTAGCTGAGAGGAGATGGCATAGTACTCAGATGTTCAGTTTTTACAACAAGGCTATCGATCTCGAGCATATGTCTGTGGTTCTTTGGAATACCTCTTAGTTTTGCATAAAGATCACATTCATCTTCTTCTTTTTTTGAACAAAATAATTTCTGGATACTTTGGAAAGTGTCTTTGATTTGTTCCTGGGTATCATCAATTTCCCGTCTCTTTGAAATTCTTTTATTATTATTTTGACTCATATCAATTTGGGGGGATACCACATCAGGGCTCAAACGGTCATCTAGGCTCACAGAATCTTGTTCTTCTTCATCATGCTGAGGGTTTAATGCCTGTAACAATAGTGATAATTATTATAACTGAATTAAGCAGCCTTAGTTCAGTAATGCAATGAACCTAATTCAAAACATTCTCAAAAGTTATATAATTTTAATTTATTTCCATATATATATACATATACACACACACATATATATATATATACATACATACATACATTTATATATACATACATATATATACGGGGCTGTCCGTAAAGTATCCGAATTTAATTTATAACTAAAAAAATATAATGGATATACATACTTCAGTTTAATCCCCTTCAAAGTATCGTCCTTGAGAATCAACACACTTAGCCCAACGTTGTTGCCACTCTTGGAAGCAGGATTGGAAGTCGTTCTTTGGAATGGTCAACAGCTGTTCGATCGCTTTTTGTTTGGTGGTCGTCACTTCCTCAAACCGTCGTCCTTAAGCGTTTTCTTTAGCTTTGGAAATGCGAAAAAGTCGCACGGAGCGAGGTCTGGTGAGTAGGGAGGTTGCGGGACTTGAACGGTGCCATGTTTGGTTAAAAAATTTTGAACCACATGTGAGGAGTGAGCAGGGGCATTATCGTGGTGAAGCATCCATTTCCCAGATTTTCACTTTGCTGGTCGTTTCCTCCTCACGGAATCACGAAGTCGCCTGAGCACATCACGGTAGAACTCTTTATTAATGGTTTGTCCATCTCTCGATGGTCTTTCCACCTCCCGCAATCTCTCGAACTGTCATTCGTCGATCTGATCGCACCACAGTACGAACCTGTTCCACTTTGACATCATTTCTCGATGTTGATGGACGCCCTGATCGTGCATCACTTTCCACAGATTCCCTTCCATCTTTAAAACGTCTAAACGGTTGAAACATTTGAGTTCGGCCCATAACATCATCACCGTATGCTTTCTTAAGCAAATCGAACGTTTCGGTTGCCATTTTTCCAATTTTATTACAAAATTTGATGCAAACACGTTGCTC
Organism: Dolomedes plantarius; assembly: GCA_907164885.2. Classification (NCBI taxonomy): domain Eukaryota; kingdom Metazoa; phylum Arthropoda; class Arachnida; order Araneae; family Dolomedidae; genus Dolomedes; species Dolomedes plantarius. The sequence continues at coordinate 126,809,699 of OU015503.1, forward strand.
AGTAGATTCCGTCATGATCCAACCCGACACGAGACTTCCACTGCGTTCACTTTTCGTTATTGCTACAAGAGAACCGCGCTTCGCAGTGCTTGGATAATGGCCAACATAACAAGTTTACATATGTTTAAACATGCTAATTAGCGTGCGCACGCAGAGCGGTGTCTGTATTATGTTTTATACATTCAGTTCGGATACTTTATGGACAGCCCTCGTACATACATACATACATACATATATATACACTCAAGAGCCAAAACATTATGACCACCCCTACATTTTTGCAATGAATTCGCCTGGATGACGTGGAAGGCACGTGATCAGGTGGAAGTGGTATTTAACTGCTGCTGGAGAGTCTGAAGAATCATTCTTTCACTTACTTCTGTGTGTGATGGAAAAGGCTGCGGATCTAAGCGACTTTGATAGCGGGCAGATTGTAATGGCTCGAAGGCTCGGAACAAGTATTTCCGAAACTGCACGACTCGTGGGTTGTTCGCGACCTACAGTTGTTAGTACTTATGCAAAGTGGATGAATGACGGTGAAACCAGCAGTAGACGACATGGTGTTGGACGTCCACACGCTATCAAAGAAAAAGGTCGTCGGAGACTGTCTCACATGGTGAAGCAAAACCGGAGCCACACAGTGGCTCAGCTGACAGCCCAATACAATGCAGGGCCAAGTAGAATAGTATCGCAGCACACTGTTCAGCGGACACTGTTGGATATGGGGCTACGCAGCAAACGTCCCACTCGTGTGCCTTTGCTGACCAAGCGTCATCGCCAACTGCGCCTGCGCTGAGCCCGGGAACATCGCGACTGGTCCATGGATCAGTGGGAGAGAGTCGCCTGGTCAGATGAATCACGGTTTGTCATTCATCACGCCGATGGCCGTGTCAGGATACGCCGTCTTCGAGGCGAACTGTTGCTCCCTCAATGTACAGTAGGTCATACACAGGCCGGTGGTGGCGGTATTATGCTTTGGGGGACGTTCTCTTGGGCGTCTCTGGGACCTGTGGTTGTGGTAGAGCAGACCATGAATGCTACAGGGTATCTGAACATTATTGCGGACCAGTTGTACCCTTACATGGCCTCTGTTTTTCCAGCTGAAAATGGAATGTTCGATCAGGACAACGGCCCGTGTCACAAGGCTAAAATTGTGTTGGAGTGGTTCCAGGAACATGATGCTGAATTCCAGTTAATGACCTGGCCGCCTAACTCACCGGATCTCAATCCGATAGAACACATTTGGGATGTCGTGGGACGGCAGCTCAGAGTTCAAAGACCACCAATTCGCAATATCTCGGATTTGCGTGACCGTTGCTTAAACATCTGGTACAATCTGCCTCCGGCCATCTACCAAGGACTTGTGGCATACATGCCAAGGCGGGTTGAAGCTGTGTTGCGCGCCAAAGATGGGCCAACTCGTTATTGACAGGTGGTCATAATGTTTTGGCTCTTGAGTGTATATATATATACATACATACATACATACATACATACACACACATATATATATATATATATATATATATATATTTATATTATATTTTTATTTTGAAAATTTTTTTTTAATAAAACATTTCAGGCATTCACAAAGGTAAAGTCTATTTACGTTCGAATTGTCCTCGGTATTTATAGTCGACCCGCAGTTGTACACAGGCCCCAGGAAGTCCTCCATCATTTGATAGGCAAACCATATTGGCTGATAAATATCTTCTTTTCCAGATGCTTGTTTCCTCCGACGATGGCTGCGAAAAGTAGCCATTAACGAAGTTTTTTTGGCCTTCAATTCAAGAATAGGCATGTTTAGAGTGGCCGACACTCTAGTCCACGAATCGTGCACTTTGATTTTATTTTTATGGAGTGGATGCTTAGGGTCCCAAATGATGGGCTCATTTTGATACAGCTCTAGAAACTTTAATACGCCAGCATTACTCCACTCCATTTTTACTACAGCAAAAAAACGTGCTGCTAGTTTAAACGCTGAAAGAAGAAAGAAATGTGTGAATGAACACCGGTCATTCCCATCCCTCCCCAACGTGAAAATATATGCCCATTTTATGATAAAATAAGCCAAAAACAGTGATAATGATCACTGACTGTCTTCCGTGTCACATATTCCTTTCTGGTAACCATTCCCTTTGACTCGCTTAGCTGAGTATCGAGCGAGTGGACGAGTGGAGGTGTATTAGGTCGTAAAACTGTCACCCAGGAACGTAAATGATGAGTGTCTACCCCTCCCTCGCCTCACCTCGCTCAGTAATGTGTGAACGAAGCATTCAAATTTGTAGCGTAGCACTTATGAAATGTCTTAAAGGCCCTATCACACGTCAACGTGTACGCGTTTCAAATGCATCGGATTCAAGATTCCCTTTCGCGATGCAAAAGCATTGTGTAGGGTTGCTTTTGAATCGCAAAAGCAAACGTCTGGCAAATGTGACTTACACCACTTTGCCTTTCAACGCCGCATATGTTGGCAAGAGTAAGGGCCTGTTCACACAGGAGTCCGTTGCGTTGCGTTAAGGAAAAGATGGCGTTGAGGCGAAAATAAACCAATCTTAGGCGTTAAAAATTTCATTGCTAATCGTTTGGAGGCATATGATTGGTTTATGCTATAGGTTACTCCTATGTGAACAGGCCCTTAATGAGAATCGCGTCAACGTTTTCTTCCCTGCTTCATATAAATCGTCAGAGGTTGTCTTGTCTTTTTAACGGTACTAATTAAGCCATTTCTTCAGTGCCAATAAACTCGTCATTTATACCTGTAATAAAAATGGCAAATTGAGCCGTGTCAGTGGCGTCAGTACTTTCAGCCATCGACAAAGAGTAAAACTTAAATTTAGAAGCTTTAATTTTAAATCGTTTACGATATATTTCCCAAGTTCGGCAAATCTCCTGGAAATAGTTTGATGAGACAAAATGTGCGCGTACGCTCTCAAACAATATTTATAATGGCCTTGTTTACGAATGTATTCATAAGATCATGGAGATTTTGTGCTCATGGCGTTTAATTCTTTTATGCTAATTTTAATATCATTACAAATATGAAATGTTAAATGTGTAAAACTTCGTATTTAATTTTTGCAATGAAATTAATATACAGAAATTGCATACATAATTTTGTATACAATTAAAGATATTTAAAATGCTGTTTGTCGATTTATTGAATGAACAAAGTGGAATCTGTAATGGCCTCCTGCCATCATCGCTGAGGCGGACTATTTATATTTTATCTTCGCTTTGAGCTCTCTTTCTGGGCCACACGGGGTTGGGGGAGGGGGGTGCATACACAGGAGTCCGGTAGCGAATCGTAAAAGGAAAGATGGCGCTGAGACGGAAACAAATCAATCATACGCGTTAAAAATTTCGTTGCTAATCGTTTGGAGGTTTGTCATTGGTTAAATATATTAAAGTATCCTACGTGAACAAGCCCTTAATTTGTTCAAGTCGATACTTTCACTATTCAGAAAGACATAAGAAAATGCATTTAAGCCCTTGAAGCTCTCTCTAATTACTGAAAACAGTACACAATTTATTCAAAGGGTAGGAAAAAACTTTCCCACATTCGCCCGTGTTGACGAAAGCTCATGGACAATGGGAAAAAAGGTATGCGATAAATACGATTAGACTAGACAGACTGGATGACATTTCTTGCTATATTTTACTGTTTAAATTAAATTTTCATGTTTTTATATTGAAAGTTGGTATTTTTTAAAATAATTGTTAAAAGAGTGGTAATACCTAATTAAATAATATATATATATAATCATAACCAATGGGGAAGGGGTTAACCCCTGCGTACGCCACTGTCCGTGGGTCTATTTATCAGTGCCCTAGGGTTTGGGAACCAAATGCAACGGATTCGACCCATTCGATTTACAGGGCCGCAAATACCATGTATTGAAACTACCGCTAAGCGATAAGGGTCATGAAAGCAAGCATGTTTAACAATGATTGTCTCAGAAAATCTGCACGTTAGTTAGGTTTAGTTAGGTTAGTCAGAATGAAAAGCCACTGGAATTGTCTGCGTTTAGAGTAACCAATTTAGTGCAGAACTACTAGCTGAATACACTTTGATATTGTGCATATCATTGTTTTGTGTTAGGGGTAGAGCACAAACATCGTCGCTGCAATCGATTCAATACGAAATGTTACAGTTAGCTTCCTCGATTCATTATTACCATGTTTTTATTAACTTGCTTTCTTGTTTGTGTGCTTGTCCAGCTAGTATAAACATAAATTAAATCGAATTCAGATGACAGAATGTAGTACAAACTAAGTTCAAAGAAAATTTAGTTTATTAAATTACAATTGATATGGACAACCTAATATAAAACAACAAACATTCATTATCATTACTCACATTCTTTTAAATTCCTTAACAAGTAATAAAATAAATCATAAAACTAGATACTAAAAAACAGTATAAAAATATACAATAATTTGCAAGAAAATTTCCTTCATCATAAGTTACCGGGTAGTAAAGTATGCTGAATGTCACAGACATCAAAGTATACAAGTTAATGATTGTACAGTTGAACCAAAATTTAAAAGCATATTGTAAATGGTCCCAACAAAACAACAATAATTCGTTCAGAATATAAATTCATTTCATTTCTTCCCGTTTTCTATTAATTGTCTCACATTCACGAGAAACAAAACTTGACCATACAAGTCACAATGACCTATTTTGCTATCTTCAATAAGGTATAAACTTTCAACAGAAAAAAACCAAACAATTAAGTATCAGAAAATGACAATGAAATAGATATGGACATTGTATAGAGCAGTTATCAGGTTAGGCAATTTTATAAGCATCTGAATGTCACACATGAAATGGTCAGAATGTACGTTCCTCAGGAATAGATAGAGAGGAGCCTTTAGAAAGCCAAAAATACACAACCATACCTAAAAATTATCCAAGATTGAAACTGTGGAGAATTATTTGCTCCCCATAAAATTTTGCATTGGCTTGAATAATAGTAATAAAATCTAAGATTTTCCAGAAAAAATCCCTAAAATAGAGTCCATTTACTTCACATGCCACCATGTGTAGGTGTGCCCCACACAAAGGAACCTGATGGAAGGAAGCCATTTCAAGATGATAAATAATTCTATTGGTAAATTCTAATTTATGGGTGTGTGTGCTAAAATATAACTTTGAATGATGGAGCTTCTTACCCATGGGGCAGAAGATTTTATGGAACATAACAGGACACTCAGTACATGCTGCCATTAAACATGCACATTTCTTTAGTTTCAATCTGCTTTATCAAAACTTTAAAAAGAGCTTTCCCCTGTTTTTCCAGTTTTCTTTTATGATTTTTAATATTAAAGTTACTAAACCATGTAAATATATATATACATACCTACCTACATACATATATAGACATATACAAATAAATGAATATATATACTGGGGGGAACCCTCCTAACCACCTAAGGTGGGCCTCTCCTCTATCTGTCTATTCATTTTTTGTGCAAATAAAAGAAATAAACCAAAGATTAAAGAGAAAATTTAATGCTACACAAAAACATAAGACTTAGGCTAATAATTTTATATATATATATATATATATATATATGGTAGATATATACATATACACATATATGCATAAGAGTATATATGTGTGCAAATATATATATATAAAATAAAAAATTTATTTTTTTCACAATTTATGATGAAATACTTTAATTACAAAAAAAATCCCTAATATTTACATAACAATTACACTCTAACAAAAACTGGGTAGTGTCATAAATAAATGCCAATCTAATATTCCTAACCCCTACAGATATATAACTAAAACATTTGACATGTCACATAAGGAGACCAAAAAAATTGGATGGTTTTTCCCTGAATGAAGTAAGATACACTTGCATTTAAAAGCAAAACAACTTACAATTTTCTTTTTCTAACCTTCTTCAGAAAGCAAAGTGCCCTGAATTAATACACTGGTCCTGAGCTCATTAAATGAAGATTCAATGATATAAAGATTTGTGTATCCTGGTAAATAACTGACACCGATCATGAAGTATTTAAGTTAGTTTAACACTGCGTACCAATGGACATTGTACATAAGCATGACTGATTGCACACAAATATATGTATATATATATATATATACACACACAGATCTTTCAGCGATGTAAATAAGTTTTCCTCACGTATTATAAATATCCAGTAACAGAACAGCACCACAAGCAATATCACAGTTGACATCCATATTGTAACAAAGCAGCATAACATAAAATGTATCAAACTGAAACAGAACAATATTCACAGATGATTTACATATTACAACACAAAATGAGACATTTAACAATGGCATACAAAACACTCTTTTAGAAGTAAATTTCAGTGTAACTTCATAACTATATATATATATATTCTTTCTTGCTTTATTTATTATAATAATAATAATAATAATAATAAAAAAAAAACATGAGCAAGGAAAGTAAGAAATTTCTAAGGCTCAAAATGAAACAGAATTCAATATTAGAGTGTTTAAAAAATTTCTGAATAGAAAGGTCACCAGAAAGTCACAAAAGTACAAAGTTTGGTAAGTTCAGAGGAATATCCTTTACAAGTAATTATAAATTAAAAAAAATAATGATGGAGTTAACCATATATGATAAGTATAACATAAAAACAATGCATTTGGAGTACAGGCATAGCGTCGGGGGTCACGTGCCCCCAAACTTAACTTGATATAAATTAAAATGTTAATACAAGTTCAGAAAAAATTATAAAATTGTAGAAACCTTTAGAGAAAGTTGGTTTTTCCCCACTTTTTCAAACTGTGACACTGAAGATTCCAATCATGTCTTTAGCCTTAACATAGTTTTTGACGATGATATGATCCATAACAAAAATTCGCTGCTCTATTTTTTTTCTCATTTTATTTATTTTTCTCATTGTAAAACTTTTGAATACTACTCAAACATCAATTCTATTGTTATTCAATTTTAAAAAAATCATAATATTTCATATTTTAAGGACTGTCTTGTAGCCAATGTGCTGAGGAGGGCCCTAACTGAATTCAATTTGTGCCCCCCCCCCCCCAAAAAAAAGAGTTAGAAGCACACTTCGCCCATGATTTGGAGAGTTATGGTACAGCAGTACCCAAATGAACCTCTAACCTCTTCAGGGTCAATGCAGGGAGGCCAGAGTTCTGCAGAACTGACTGCTGGTAATGTTTGAAAGTTGAACCTCATTGAGCAGAAAAACCAATGTAAACTTAACCCTACCACCATATATGCTGAAATATTGTATTTTGAGTATATTGGGTTCGAATCTGCTACATATATTTATATCAAACAGACATCAAATATAAATATATATAATTAAAACTAAGAAAATTTTTAAAAAGCTACTTTATTGATAGAAATTAAAATATAAATATAATGACATCTTAAGTAATAAACTCTTGCTGAACACAATTATAAACAAAGATCCTTTATGTAATGGCATATAAAGCCTAGAGTTGATATTATTTTGGACATTACTGCCTGCAGGTAGTCCATGGTTGACAAATTAGACTGATGTCCTTCCCCACTCCAAATTCACCCAGATGCCATTTTGTCCTTTCACTTATAATGCCCAATGGCATACAATGAAAATTGAAATGGAATGTTCCCTATGAATACTCTGTACTCTGAGGGAGGAATGGGATAGTGAGGTCCTAAAGGGGTTAACTTTTTTTTCAGATGTATAAACAAAAATAATCACTCAACGAAGAGGCTAATGATAAGACTGGATACACCAACTGTCTCTCATTAAGGCTGAAAAACTGGGGTCTTAGGCTGATTGAAAGTTGCCTGAATGGTTAGGTGTATATAACAGCTCGAAATATTTAAATCAATACAATTTACAGGAAGAAAAACAAAAAAGAATACAGCAGATTTAAAGCAAAAAATCATAATATTTTCTGCTCATATCTCCAGTACTTCTGTTTAAACAAGCTTTGTACTTTTAAATAAAATTAGATTTGTTCATACACAGCTTAGTCCCATTTTTCTAGTACTTCAGAAAATGAACAAATTTGTTATCTAGATTCACAATAACTCAGTGAATTAGTTATTATAATCTTACATTATCTGATTAAAGAAAAGTCACAATGATAAATGATATGAAAGCCACACCAGTGTTTATTACAAAATGTATTTGCCAAATACAAAAATTAGAAATATTAGATTTCTAAACTGTTAAAATAACAAATCAGACTGGTTCTAAGTATAATAATACATAAACACATAGATACACAAAAACATATTGTACATAATAATGGAAAAACAAAAAATGTATATAAGTAAAACCATACAAAATGATTGTGATTTCCAGCCTATAATACATAATCCTATTAAAAAACTCCTATAATCTATGATGGTGTATTATCTGCAGAATATAGTGCTTTCTTTCAGTATCCTTCAAACCACTTCAGAATGGTGCCATTTCACAAGGTTTAACTTCCTTTTGAAAGACAGCCTCTTAAATAGGCACTAAATGTAATCATCATTTTCAATAGTAGTATCGATGGGAACAATTTTTTTAAATAGTAAAACAATAAAGTGGTATTCAATTTCCATACAGGTGGTGGAGGCTGAGCCCCCCAAAAAAACCAAATAATTTTAGCCACTCACATACTAAATTTTTTTTATTGTGTTGTGTACACTGTGAAGGCAAAAACATGCAATTTCCCTTGGAAATTCATAGAATTGGGGTCCAACGCCTGCATAATGATTGAACAGATATTTGGACTTTCTGAAACGGCATATTAAGATAAGGATATAACACTACCTGGACCAACATCAACACCTTTAACCTGACTAGAGTCCTTGCCATCTGTATATTATTTTTATCTCGATGGTTCTTGCCATCTTTATATTATTTTCATCTCGATGGTCAGTACACTGACATATTTTAAGTCTTTTGCTTTTTGAGTGCATTGTGCAGTGCTGGTTTTAATGATTTTTCTATTAAATTTACTTTATGATAGTTTTATATTACGTGATATTTTAATTTATATAAATAAAAGAAAAACTTTGTCTGTTGGCCTGACGAGGAATAATTCCAGGTAGACCGTTTCTGGTATGGCATTCGTTATGTAATTCGGCCATGTTTGAAAATGTTGAAATCAATGGTTTTTTTGTTTTTTTTCATGAAAGTACATAAATGTTACATATTTGGAAAGAACTTTAAAAACTGATAATTTTTTTCTGCATACACTTATTCTGTCACTTTAATAGTCTTAGAGACATTTCAATTTTAAATGCATACTCCACTGATACAAAACGTAACCGCCATGTTTTAAAAGTTAAAATCAATGTATTTTTTAAAAAAAGAAATTGCATAAATTTTACATACTTAGAAAGAGCTTTAAAAGCTGATAATTTTTTCTGTGTACACTTATTCTGTTACTTTAATAGTTTTAGTGATATTTCGATTCTAAATGCATAATCCACCGAATGAAATGTAACCACCATGTTTTACGATGTAAACACAGCGTGATTCTCACTAAAAAATGTATCACTGAAAAGAAATGTTTCATTGTGTGTCTAATTTTTAATTATTTTTCCCTTTTTCATACTTTTAATTCAAACTTTTTAATTATAAATAGATCTTTTGAAGATGTACTGATTTTTTGGCAAATTAAAAGTCAAAAAAAATTTTAATTCACGTAAACTATGATTTGAGTGTCGTGATTTGATAGCTGGACGAAGACCAGCTAGTTACGCAATAAAAATGTGAACGTTCTATTCGAAGACTCTCTTAAAGAAGGTGGCCTCCAGCTTGCACCTTATGCAATTAAACTAATAATAATATTTAAAAATATTTTTTAAATATTGTTCTGATTATAAAAAGTTTATAAAAAAATTGAAATGTCTTTTTTGAATTTAACTTAGTGAATTAATATTTAAAAACATCAAATGGGTCCCCTAATTTATTTCCACCTCAGGGCCCTGAAATGCATAATCTGAAACTGGCAGTATTTCGATAACAATGAAAATGTAGATCGAAGAACCTATCTGTATGTGTTGAATTCTAGTTAGTTTCCACCGATCCTTGAAATGATTGGACCAAGATTATGTCATGTGATAACCCTGGTCCATCATTCTGAGTTGAAATACCGAAAATGACAGAAGGTACCGTCTACTAATGATGGAAAAATATTTCAGAAATATGTACAGGTAATTCTCCTATAACACGGTAGATAGGTTTCAAGAAAATGCCATGTTGTGTGAAACTGTGTTATATGAGACCCAGAGACAGTTAAAAAAGGGGGGGTTATGTTCTGAAAACTTATTAAAAACAAAAATTTTTTTAAAATTCCATATAAACAACTTAATTTTTATTAAAAATATATATGTATGTACAACACAAAACGAAAAGAAACAAAATATATTATATTCTTTTAATGCAACCTTAATTTAATAAATTTATTCCTTGTCACTGCTCAGTACAATCAAACGAGAACGTTTTACCGATTGAACGATATCACCTTCACTTTCAGAACCTTTTTCTTCATTTAGTTTTTTTGCACCTTCTATCCTCTTTAAAAAATCTGCAATTTTTGGTTTATTTGCTGGTTCTTACAAGGTCATTGTAATTCACCGTATGAAGATAGACAATTTTGCAGCTCCCTTTTGAATTTTCGTTTTCTTTCAGCAGAAGGGTCTGCATTCAGGAAAAATTATTCAAGATTTTCAGCTAAACTTAGACCTTCTTGCAATTTTATAGTTATAAATGAATAAATTATAATTTGTTTATGAATTTTCATGTAAAGCCACTATAGTTCGTTATTCCTTCCTGTCATTATTTTAAGGTAATTTAGTTTTTAAATGTGTGAAACAAAAATCATGTTATCTAGTGCTATAGAAGTACAGTGTTGTACAAAGGTTTTTGCATTTTTTTTTTTATTGTGTTAGAGAGAAATCGTGTTACAGGTTGCAGTCTTATACAAGGGTTCCCGCAATTACTTTATTGTGTTAGATCAAAACCGTGTTGTAAGATGTCGTGCTATAGGAGGGCTACCTGTACTTTATCCATCAATGTTTGAAAAAAGACAAAACAGCTGCAGATAACACACATGGCCTAAAACTCCCATTAAGTAATTATCTAGATTTTTAATGTATAATCCACTGATTATAGGCAGAAAATGACAATGTATTCACAATTATAAAATCAGAAGAACCTGCTTAAGGCTACTGTGTACTAACCCTATTGGATTTTCTCACCTCAATGTTAACATATAGAGAAAATCTGTCCTAGGATTGCTGACTTGGATTTAAAGATTAAAAAAAAGAAAGAAAAAGAACTGAACTCAATAATAGAAAAATTAATTTTACACCTTGGGGCATTTTTTTCTTTTTTAAAATGCAAATAATATTTTAAAATTTAAAGTTTTTTGGGGAAAAAAATCTGGTGTACAGTATTTGAAACACTCCTCTATTTCTTTGGTGGATGCAATTTATGTTGCAAGGTGCAGAAAAGTTAGACCATTTTGATTGGATTATCAGCATTTATGTAGCTGTAAATAATAGACATATTTTCTCCATAGGTTAACACTGAGGTGAGTGAATCCAATAGGGTTAGTATATAGCAGCCTTAAGTTCTCACTGACAAAATGCTAGAATAAGTACTGACAAAATGCTAGAATAAGTACATACAAAAAGGTTTTAACATTAATTTATTTTAGAAACTCAATGTAATATCTGACCCATTAACAATATCAGATTTTAATATTTATTCTATCAGAAAAATATTATAAGACTTTAACATTTGTTATCAGATATCAAACTTTAATTCTTATCTTTTGGAAATTTACAGTAATATCAGAATTAAATATTTACTATAAGACATCTGATTTTAATAAAAGAGAGCTAATTTTAGGAACAACATGATAGGATATGATATTAAAAAAATTAAGGTAATGCAGTGATTAATGAGATAGTAAGTTTAATTATATTCAAATATAAAGAAGATTTATCATCAAGGTATTATATATAAGTACTTTTAAAATTCACCTGACTTAAAAAACTATCAGAGTTCATATACACTTTTCATTAAAGTGAAAAAAGAATAGATTTACCAAAATATAGTATTCGTAAACGGTGGGATTTATAAAGTGAAAAGTCAAGTAGAAAAGTACTCAGAATTTTTACAAAGTGCAGATTTGACTAGATTATTATCTAAGGAACACTCTTTGGAAATCGAAAACACATTTGAAATCAAGTGATAGAAAAGAAAGTATCTCTATAGGATGATAAACACATACAACATGCGTAATATTTTCAAATAAATCTGCATAACAGTAACACAGCATTCAATAGAATTCTAGACTGAATAACATTTTTAAAATTTCCCAAGCACCCGGACCCAGTGCAATGAAATGATTCCTATCTACAGGCTACTTAAACATGATAAGATACTGCGATGATTATGAGTCAAGACTATCTAAATGTCGATCCTAATCACTACAAAATGGCACAAGCATAAAAAAAAAATTGAGTATTTTACATGTCATATTAAATCATAAAAAGCTCTTGTCAAGCAAACAAATAATAGCAAATCTCCATACTCTCAAAGGCTGTTTTAATTAGACAAGTGATGAAAGAACCTATTCAAATATACAATGGAAATGGCACCTTTCATATCTATATATTTAAAACAGTTCCGTAACTGACTGACTGACAGATAACGTACAGACCAAACCACTGGACCTAAAGGGCTGAAATTTTGCATGGTTATTTTTTCTATAGTGTAGGGGTGCACTAAGAAAGATTTTTCTTAAATTTTTAAGCTATTTTTGTAACATTCTTTAAAGTTTGCATTTAAAATAATAATATGAGGGTTAAAAAATTTATATCACGAGAAAGACTATAAAAAATTCTTTAAAATAAAATCTTTTTAGAATCTATACCTCCATTTTCTGATTTTTGGTGAATTTTTAAAGATTATTTTTTAGAATTTAATTTATTAAATGCTGATCTCGTGGTTTCTTTTCTTTTTTGATACTTTAAATTAATTTATTATCATGTGCATAACAACGAAATAAATTGACAAAAAAAATAAATAAATAAAATTATTATTATTATTATTATTATTATTATTATTATTTTTTTTTTTAATTTAACCAAAAAAAAAAATAAAAAATAAAAAAAATAAAATCCGGTGAAAGATAAAATTTAACCACTAGACTAATTGAGATGGAAGTTTTTAAAGAACTTAATATAGTATTTAATTTGAATATTTTCTTCTACATTATTTTGTCAATAAAAATATCCTTAACGATTTTTTTAATAAATATATAATTTTTTTTGCCATTAATTGCATGCATTGACCGCTGTATTTAATATAAATATATTTTTTATGACATTAATTGCATACATTGACCATTGTATTTAATTTGAATGTATCTACTCCGTAGTGAAGCACGGGAATTCAGCTAGTTTGGAATAAAATTACTTTTGAAACCTAAAGTACTGTTACAGCAGTTGTTACTAACATGTATGTACAGTGTCTTCCTATTTTCAATGAAGTATCATTTAATAGAAGGAAATCAACAGTTTTTGGAAATATTTTGTGCTTTACAGTAAAATGAATCATTCCTTAGTACTAAATTTTCGAGGATTTAAATAATTTATTAAGTGGTGTATAGTTTTATTTTTTCTTGATAACAGTTAAAGAGATCCACTAGTGGAAGGTACATATCAGGCAGTTCAGAGGTTGTGCATTCCTGTTTTTCATTTAACAAAATTGATCGCTCTCAGAAGCAGTTGTTAAACTTGCTCAGAGTGGATATAAGTTTAATAAATTATTAAAAAAAATTTTTTTACAACATAAAAAATTAATTGAAATACTTTTCCAGTATAAGCAGAGGTTTACGTATAATTAGAAACTTCCAAAATTATACAGGAACTCAATATTATACTATAAATATACAAGAAAAGCAAAGTGAAATTTATACTTTGAATTGGCATTTAAAAACTTTTAGAATTAACTACATTTTAAGATAAATTAGATTTTGTTTATCACAGGGAAAGATAAGGTTCTAAACCTAATAAACTACTATCAAAAGTATTCAGCAATTTATAAGAAGATATTTAAGAAAGCTCAAATTTAAAAATGGATGCAATAAAGTCCTTTCTAACGGTGCATTGCATAAAGGGGACAAAATTAAATAAAAATATTTTTAAAATACTAAGCCTAGCCATAATGATATAAAAAATAATCCTACATTTGTTTAAAGGGGTCCAGGGCACAAAATTCTTCAAATTTTCTAAAAATATTTTATTGCATTAAAAAATTTTGTATTCTTTTCCACTTAAAATGGCGTTTTTAAATCATGTTTTTATCTTAATTACAACAGGAGATATTAATTTTTGTTTTGCAGCATTCCAGTAGTAGCCAATCTGTGTTTAAGCCTGTAAATGCGTTTTTCCACCATTTCTTGTCTTTAAATTGTTATAAGTCAAGAACCGTTAAAGATAAATGGTTCAAACTTTGGAACATGTCTTTTTCATTCATTTTACTTTAATTTTGATTCAGAAAATTTGAAAAAAGTATTTACTTTCAAAAACATGATTTTTTAAAAATAAATTACATAATTTTTTTTAAAACTTTTTACTTGAAATATTTTTAATCTTTTTTTAAATTAATGTTTTAAAAAATACCGATTCAAATTTAAAAATTATATATTGCTGTTTATTTAGATGAAAAAATTTTGAAATTCGACAAATAATATTTCGAGTCATGATTTTAATTTACCCCACTATTTTAAAAAATTTTAAATTTTTAAATTTTTTAAAAAGTTTATGAGAAGTTTCATGATATAATTTTGTTTACAAATTATATGGTTAACCATCACAAATAAATTCAAAATTTTAACTCAATAAATAAAAAAAATTTTAAAATGTGTCCTGGAAAAAGTTAATCGACAAGAAATTTGACTATACAAACTGTAAATGAGATTCACTTGTCTCATCAAAACAGCCTGAAACAAAATGAACAGCAAACAAGATTGTTGTCTTTTGAGCTCAGAGCAGCAAATGCCTTTGAGAAGGCAGCGTTCATAATGAAGTAGAAAACATCAACTGGTACAAATAACTGCACCACTTATTTACACAGACATGGCACAAAGTGGCGTAAGAAAGAGTAGAAATTTTCACACAGAAATTTTATCAAAATGTCAACTTTTATCTGGTAACACACACTTTAATAGCACAGTGAGTTTCGTTGTTGATGTATATAATGACCTGCAATACTGGCAATATCTAAATAGATGTCTCCAATCAGTAATAAAATATTAGGCCAACAAATACAGAAGCATTGCACACATTTTTCAAACAAACAATTGATGCATAGATAGTATATGCTAGAGGAAAACTGTTTAAAATCGACATCTTCCAAACTTTCTTTTTCATTGGACAAACATAATTGTAAAAAAATTGTTTGAATTTTTAATTTATATTAATTTTTTTTTACTAGCGAAGGCTGCAGTCATACTCTCTGAATCTATTATTATATGTTGATATGTTAAAAAAAAATTCCATTTATGTAGTTCTATCTTATCTTTCCTTTCCTGTAGACATACCAAGTAATTATATGGAATAATTAGATTTAGGGAATTATTTCTGTATGAAGTTATTCCCAATTTTTTGGTGAAAAATTAATTTATATACAGGAAAGTACCTAGTTTTGCAAGAAAAATAAGTCTAATGTTTTTAATTTGTGGCCTTAAGAAGTTAACAAGAAAATGTGATGAATCCATGAAGCAACATTAACAAAGTCCAATGATTCTCAAAAGATTTATAATAGGGATTAAAAACCAAGAATTTTGAGAGACTCATTTAGGCAATTCCTTCAGAGAAAATTTCACTTAAAAGCCTTCTAATGAATAGATATTGAAAGTCAGTTTCTGACTGCATTACAGGTCTTTAGGTGCAAAAAATGAGTAACAAAAGTTGATTTGATTTCCAAGATAAGAAGATATAAATATCGACAATCCAGTTCAACTATTACTTTAGGCACGCAAGATTGTTCGTTTAAAAAAAAAGAAAGAAAAAAAAGTGCTATGTTCATGCATTACCTTTATAAAATACTTTGCTTGTAAAATGGAAGAAGGAAACGAATGGTTTATCACAAAAAGGAGTTTCACTTGTCATTCAGACCATGCCGAAACCTTCCGATCCCTCATTGATGGCCAGCCTGAGTGCTCTCTCAAACTGCTCATATGAATCGTAGTCAGGCAAGCACAGCTGGTTGAAACTGTTGAGAAAAGTCACTTATTAGCAAAACAACTGTGAGAGGTCATTTGCATTAATTTTCTCATTTATAACAAATTAACAAACATTTGTTAAATTTAACAAACATTTGTTAAATTTAACATTTATAACAAATTTTGTTAACATCGCAGATTTTCAATAACATTTGCCTAGTCACAGATTATTCGCAAATGCTTATGCTTGGACTTTTAACTGGAACTTGCAATTTTTTAAAAACAAATCTCATCTATATATATAAAACAGTTCTGTAACTGACTCCCTCACTGACTGACTGATATACAACACCCAGACCAAACCGCTGGATCTAAAGGGCTAAAATTTTGCATGGCGATTCTTCTTGTAGTGTAGGGGTGCACTAGGAGAGATTTTGGAAAAATTCTTCTTAGATTTTTTTAAATTAAATTTTTAAGCTGTTTTAGTAACTTTTTTTAAGTTTGCATTTAAAATAATAATTTGAGGGTTATAAAATTCATATCACAAGAAAGATCATAAAAATTCCTTTAAAATGAAATCTTTTTCAAATCTTTACCTCCATTTTCTGATTTTTTGGGAATTTTTAAAGATTAATTTTTAGAATTTAATTTATTAAATGCTGATCACGTGATTTCGTTTTCTGGTACTTTAAATAAATTTATCATCACATGCATAACAACTAAATAGACAAAAAAATGTTTTTTTTTTCTTGCTAATGCGGCAGACGATTGGACATTATTTTGTCTATAAAAATATCCCTTATGATTTTTTTATAAATATATACATATATTTATTTTTTTGGCATTAATTGCATACATTGACCGTTGTATTTAATTTGAATGTACTCCGTAGCGAAGTGCGGGTTTTCAGCTAGTCTACATGTATAAAACAGTTCGGTAACTGACTGACTGACATATAACGCACAGACCGAACTGCTGGACCTAAGGGGCTGAAACTTTGCATGGCGATTCTTCTTATAGTGTAGGGGTGCACTAAGAAAGATTTTTGAAAAATTCTTCTTAGATTTTTTAAAATTGAATTTTTAAGCTGTTTTAGTAATTTTTTTTCAGTTTGCATTTAAAATAATAATTTGAGGGTTATAAAATTTATATCACAAGAAAGATCCTAAAAATGCCTTTAAAATGAAATCTTTTTCGAATCTTTACCTCTATTTTCTGATTTTTGGTAAATTTTTAAAGATTAATTTCTACAATTTAATTTATTAAATGCTGATCACATGGTTTCTTTTCTTTTTGTGATACTTTAAACTAATTTTGCATCATGTGCATAACAACGAAATAGACAAAAAAAAATATTAAAATACAGTAAAAGATATGTTCCTCACACTATAGTATATTAACTGTACTATATTCTTTAGTGTGTTCTATTAGATTTAATTTGAATATTTTCTTCTACATTATTTTGTCTATAAAAATATCCCTTACAATTGTTTTACAAGTGTATATATATATATATATATATATATATATATATATATATATATATATATATATATATTTATTTTACATCAATTGATACATTGATCATTGTATTTATTATAAATATATATATATATATATATATATTTTTTTTTTTTTTTTGGGGGGGGGGGCATTAATTGCATACATTGACCATTGTATTTAATTTGAATGTACTCCGTAGCAAAGTACGGGTATTCAGCTAGTTTTGTTATAAATGAGTAAAGGCACTTGTCCTGGGAATATTTCCCCATATATACTGAAATAATTCTTGACTGTTTCATTATGGGGGCATCCATTTGATTTGAGCCCAAGCCCAGACAGTGGCAGTTCACAACACTAACAATATGAGTTGCTATATAACAATATGTCATAAATTGAATGCCTTATAAATAACTGCAGAAAAATTTTAACAAAGCACTGTCTATTCAAAAATTGGTCTTCCTTTTGCAACTGAAAAAAGCATGAAGAGGAATATTCTCCATAGCTTAAAAAAAGGACAAAAGACTGTAATGTCACCTTGTATGAACATTTTCAAGACTATTTTAAACAATAATGCTGAAAAGTAAGGGTATGGTCATTAGAAACATCCTAAAGGCATTCATTAATCTTTTCCTTATGGGATGGGATAGCATGTATCCGAAGAATACGAGCCCAAGAATGAATAAATATATATATATATATATATATATATATAATATATATATATATATATATATATATATATATATATATAATATATATATATATATATATATATATATATATAATATATATATATATATATATATATATATATATATAATATATATATATATATATATATATATATATATATATATATATATATATATATATATATATATATATATTATATATATATATATATATATAACCCCTTAATGGCCATTCTTACAAATGGTATATGAAATATCCCGTTCTAAAGAGGGAATCGAAAAAATGGCCCCATAAGCTAAAGGTTAATGGATGAAGCAGTGTTCCTAATCTGAAAATTATGTGGGGTTCGGCACACAATTTTAATTTTTCATTATTATTTGCTTAGAACATACTATACATCTTTCAGAATCTGTGTTTTGAGTAACTTGATTTTGAGTAGCTCAATAGTCTATTTTAAGCTGAGTTTATTATTTAAAAAAAAAAAAAATCGTGTCCTAGGGACCCTTAATATGGTTTTGTCTATAAACTTTTCATTCAATCTCACAGAAGAGTCCTCTTCAAACTGTGACAGGTTTCACGGAATTTTCTCACATACTAAATGGACAAATTTTGAGTTCGTCTGATATCATTTCAAACTTACCATGTGTGAGCAGTTGGCAAATTGCCAAATGTGGGGGCAGCAGTGATGTGAAACTTCGGATTCAGTTCAGAGAACCCTCCAGGTGGCAGCTGTGAGCAACCAGTTGTAAATTGTAATAACCTTGCCATCTCTTCCTCCGTAAAATTCGATATGGCAATCCAGAACCATTCTAAAACCTGAAATGGAAAAAAAATTATATGACCCCAAGTTTCACTACAATTCATATTTATTTCCGATTTTATGAAAGTCAGTTTTACTTTTACTTTTAGGGAGGGAATAAATGCAGGTAAAACTACTGACCAGTCCTGATTGGACAAGACCACACTTTTCAACTGGTGCTGACCACTACTCGATATTTTCAATATTTACAACCGAAAATAAAAATTTATTTCCCAGTCTCCACTGTTCAGCTACTTGCCTGGGCATTTTATTATGAAATGGGATATTTTTGGAGAGTATTCAACCCATATAGAGAAAGAGTCATTACAGTCAGGGGGAGGGGGGGAGGGGGAGAGAATTCTCAACTTTTCTCACCACAGTCTCAGTCAGAAGCAAGTGGATATCCAAGTGCCTAGCAGCCAAAAAAAAAAAAAGAGTGTAGTCAAATTCAAACCCCTTTTAAGGTAACTAACCTACCTGGAAAGGATATTACCCTATTTTTTCTATTGTTATAAAGCATCAATGAGTCGATGTTTCTAGTATTTAAATAAAACTAAGTTCAATACAGAATTGCAGAAAGTGTTTTGCAAGACTATATTGTAACAATTTTTACATTTTAAAACTCAGTGGATTTATTCAGCTGACACAGGACATATTCTGTCACAGGAAAGAGATGTCTGAGATTTGCAACTTTACAAATACACATAAAAAAATTCAGTTATATCGTAGTTTTGATAGAACAGGAACTAAATGATATACAAGGTGCAGCCATTAATTTCCAGGACTGATCTAATAGCTCCAGAAAATATTACATGAAATACATACCCATTTAATATGTTTCAAAATAACTCCCACCTGCCGTAATGCACTCCTGTGCTCGGATATATAAGTTTCGGAAAAAACTTTTAAAGTCCTCATTCAGAATGCTCTTTAATGTGGAGTCACCATTTTCTTGATGGCTTCGACCTCTTCAAATCTTGTTCCCTTCAGTAAATTGGGCCAGTATGAGGTCGTGGAGATGCAGCATCCTCCATACTCTTTGAACTTAGCACTGACAAGACTTTTTCTTGTTTCCAAAACTGAAAGATTTGCTGAAGGGAACAAGATTTGAGGATGTCAAAGCCATCAAGAAAATGGTGACATCCACATTCTGAAAGAAGCCTTTAAAAGTTGTTTCCGAAACTTATACAGACGAGCACAGAAGTGCATTACAGCAGGTGGGAGTTACTTTGAAACATACTAAATGGGTATGTATTTCGTGTAATATTTTCTGGGGTTAGATCAGTCCTGGAAATTAATGGCCATACCTTGTATAACTGATATTGTACAGGACTCGTGGATCCCTTTGCTAAATTCAGTTGTGGGATCAAATCAACAAATAAAAAATTATGACAGTAACTAGAAAAAATTTTGACAAAATACAAAATAATCTCTTTTCTTGTGAAGCAAATTTTTAAGATTAACAAACATGGCTCATTTACTTTTCATAAGAAATGAAAAGATTAATTTTTGGATAACATTTTTGCTGATTTACCTGCATCTTGAGTAATGCATACATATGCCCATTTGGTGAGTAAAAGTTATGTGCTCTTTTTCCCAGAATAGGAGAGAAATATCACACTTTCTGAGTTCATTTATCCTCATTGCTCATTAAAATATAAAATGCTAAACACTTTAAATGACAAAAATACTACTGCAAATGAAGGAATTCAGATTTTATTATACAGAGTGTTTCAGAAAATTTGACAATTTCACAATCTAATAACTTTACCTATGCTCGTTCAATTGACCTAATATTTTAATATTGTGCGAAACCACCTCAAATTTTTATTTCAATATTTTCTTTAACGTTCTTTTTATTTTTTCTAAATGGTCCCCACGTTCACCAGACCTGACACCCTGTGGTTTTTCTTCTAGGGGACACTTGGTTTATACAACCCCTCTTCCTTCCAATGTAGAACTGAAGCAGAGAATCAGTGTCACTTTGGTAGCAGTTAGCAATGACATCCTACAGTGTGTTTGGCTGGAAATGGAATACTGGCTTGGTTACGTATTGAACATTTAAAAAATAGTTCATGGAATCTGTGAGACTTTCACATAGTGTGAAACAAGCTCAACCCGAATTTTGGAAAACCCAGTACAGATGTGGCAAGCTTAAGTATGATCGACAGGATCATTAACACCTCAATGGAACTTTTTAAAAGAGGACAATTATGATAATAAATGGAATGGACACATCATTTAGAATAGTTAAGCAAAAGACCATTAGCACAGGAAGGGAGACGAGGTAAGAATGGGAGAGCCTAGCTGACGCAGCCGGCAAAAGACTGTGAATACTTAACCGCAGATAAAGGGTCTGCCAACAAAGGATGAAA
The DNA here is from genome assembly GCA_907164885.2 of Dolomedes plantarius. Classification (NCBI taxonomy): domain Eukaryota; kingdom Metazoa; phylum Arthropoda; class Arachnida; order Araneae; family Dolomedidae; genus Dolomedes; species Dolomedes plantarius. Next base: position 126,831,286 of record OU015503.1, read on the forward strand.
GAGGCAACTCCTGGGGAAGAATGAAGAATACTACACGTGGTGTGAGAGAACGTACGAGAGTTTTCCAAGGAAGAAAAAAAATGAACAAGACAGCACAAGGGAGAGCATTATAGACTAGACTTTCACATACTGAGAGAGCATGGGAAATCTAGGAGACTTGAGGTCTCCATTGAACTGTATTTTTGAACCCCGCTCTCCCTAAGGAACAACTTACTGTATATTATGATTACTGTATATAGCTTATATTAAACTAGATGTAAATACAAGTCATTTATCCGTTTCTACATTAATAATACTACGAGTCACTTATACATCGGGTCACGACTATCCGGTTTACAGAATCCTAATGCATTTGCATTTCTCATTCATATTTTGGTAAAAAAATATTTAATTATTCAACAATAAGCCTCTTTAGTTTTATTAGATTAGCCAGTGTAGTTGATGAGATATTTATACCTCAAAGGATGCCAAATTTTCTGAAACACTGCGTATAATCAAATAGAAAGAAATGATATTATATAAATTCAACTCTGACCTTTCGAAACTCGTACGATGACCCACTGACAGCATGGTTAGATTTGAAATCAGAGATGCTGTAGGATCCAGTTCCGCACATCAACAGCTATAATGGGGGAGGAAAAGTGAACAGAAAGTACCACACAAGAAAAGTAATCAAGATGATTCTTAAGAAAAACTGCATATCAGGATTGATTGTCAATCCAAAAGTACAAAATTATTAACCCTTTGGATTTCAATGAAATTTTTTTTTCTTTCCAAAAACTCTATTATTTTATGTGTTTTAGTTTACATTTTTTTTCTAGTTTAGCTGAAGAGAAGGCTTTCATCAAATTTTTTTAAAGCTAGAGAAAAATAGCAAGATATTTCTGAAAATTCATTTTCAAAAATCGATAGCACATGATCGGCTTAGAATAATTGTGTTTTGTCAATTGATTAACACAAATAACCATAAAAATTTTATTTAAAATATATATATGGTTGGAAATTTAAAAATAGTTGAGTGTAACTCAACATAAAAGTTACTATGAATAAGATAGTTGTCGAGTCATACTCGACATAAGAGTCCAAAGCAGGGTTCCCAAATGTCCTGGATTTTAAAGGTAAGTGTTTATATGCTTATACTCATATATATATATTTATAAACATGCATTTACAGATATAAACAATTTAGGAGCAGTGTGTATTCATTTCTTAAAAAAGGAGTTTTTCTGTGCATTTTTCAATATAAACCACATAAAATATTTCATCACTGCAGAGGGGATAACAAAATAATTTTTTTGTTGTGTAATATTTCCTTTGAAGAAATCATTTTCAGAATGTTTACAGTTATATCAAATTACTAAGGCGAGTTTCATGTATAAGAAATGCTATACAAAATATCAGAACTACATCACTAGAAATTTGATATATATATATATCCTTTGCAAGATAAACTAATCTCAAGTACAGGAGTACGTATGATTACTGAAGTCGAAAGCAGGGCTGATAGACCTAGTTTTTTTTGATGACCCTATGTCAGCATTTCTTAAACTGTGGGTCACGGAAATTTAATTCTGATACATGAATTTAATTCTTGTCGCCCACCGTGAGTATCTAAGACATATTTTATTATACTTAATACTGCTTTTCATATACACTTCTATTTTTCATATGTATATTGTTTACCAAAGAAATAAATTACTTTTGAAAAAATATTTACCTTTATATCCTTATTTCCAGGGGTCGCGAAAAAATCTCCATGATAAAAAGGGGTCATGAATGAAAAAAGTTTAAGAAGGACTGCCCCACAGGTATATGGTTTTTCCTCCTCCCCCCAAAAATATCTTGACATCTGGGTTTTTCTCTTTTAAGATTAAAATATAGCAAAAAATTTACCTTTATTTTTTATTATATGCCTATTTTAAATACAATAAGACAATTTAATTAAAAAATACAGCTTACAATGATAGTAGTATGGGTATGAATGTGAAATAATTTAGGTGATCATTGCGACTGAATCGTGATAAATCTCTCTCTTATAAAACCATCCCAGAATTTTGGTATTTGTTACGTAATATCAAAGAGGGATTCTATAATCCCAATTATAAAATTTTAATAAACTTCATGACCCATTTAATTATTTTACCTCAGTGTGAGTTTTTCACAAGTTAATAAAATAAAAAAAATTAAAAAAATTAAAAATTCTCTTAAACATAAACCATAAAAGATTATATGATGGCAAAACAGGCAATAAATAGATATCATGAAAATTTTCATAGCTGTATACCTAAAAAACGCTGGTAAAAGACGTAATAGAAGGAGCATTAAAAAATAATAATAATCTTCAGAAAAGAATTTGAAGGTGAATGGTGAAATAAATTCACTATGACATTATAATAAGTTTAATTTAACTTCTAGTAATCTTAGAAAATTGGTGTGTTTTAACTTATTTACATTGCACTGGATGGAGCCCGACATAGCAGTCAAGGCCTTCTGGTTGGTAAGAATTATCTTATTTGTATTTTTAAAATCATTTTTAAAAGAAAAAAAATATATTTTAAAAGCTGGGTTTTAAAAAAATCACAATCTTAGCTTTTTTTAAAGGTAATCTGGGTTTATTATATTTTTCTTATTAGGAGCCCTGGTCCCAAGTATGCTGGAAGTTAAGTAAAAAAAAATATTACCTCGAGCTCATTTTCATCAAATATACACAGCAAGTTGTCAGGGATGAGTTCATTTAATCCCTTGAGGAAGTGCTCGATTTCTGGCTTTACACTGTTGGACAGCCTGTACTGAGCAAGCGCATTCACGTAGTGAATTTTATTGTTGTTTGTCACAGGAATTGTCGACCCGTTGGTGATCAGTTCCACTTCCTGAATAGAAAATAGATGTATTTTCAATTAATTTTTCTGTCATCTAAAAATTAGGATACAGTCGAACCCCGTTATAACGAACTTCAAGGAACCAAAGGTTTGGCTCGCTTTATCTGAACCATAAAGAAAAATGCTATAGTTCACAAAAAGTATAACTCATTAGTTGTGATGTGTATTCAATAAGGATGTATTAAAATAATTAAAATTATTAAAAATGATCATTAATGAATTAAATTGACTAAAGTTGATTACATTAAACTGACACAATACTAATTAAATTACGTACAATAGGAAAATGTCAGGACCAAAATTTTCGTTTGTTATAGCCCTGAGTTCGTTATATACCGGCAGACCTGCCAACCTCAGTAAGAGCAAAATCCTGCAATATTCTACTGTGCATAAAATAATCGGCATAATGACATAACACAAAACAGTATAATAAAAGAATTATAATGTATTCTTACTTTATAGGATCTCATTAATAATATTACATAGTTCAAAATATATAAACATATAACAAATATATAACAAATTATAATAAACAAAAGTTATATATTTGAAATTTGTAATCATACATTTTAATGTATATCATATTTACACTAGCAGGGACCCAAGCAGTCTATATTTTGAGTATTTCTATTTCTTTCTAATGTTTTTTTTAATTAATTGCAGAAAATCTCGGAATTTTTGTAACATTTACTGTAGCTGATTTTCCTCTTTTTAAAAAATTCATTGTCAAATTATTCTTTGTAACAGTGTCCTTGTGGGTTCGATTTGCATATTAGCAAATTTTCTAAGGTTTCCCTTGACATCATGACCTGAACTGAGTAGATATTTTTGTTATGTAACTAAAATTCCTCTCACACTCTGCATTACTGTGAGGGTTTGTAAATACCAGCGTTGTTTTTTTACATTTCGGAATCTGGTAATAATAGTGCCCATTCTGGAAACCCGGATAATGCATTTAAAATGCAGCATTGCCGGGCTAAATCCGGAAAGTTGGCAGGTCTGTACTGGGTTCGCTATAATGAGGTTCGAATGCATTTTTAAATGACTTAATTCTGTGACTGAAAACAATTATTGGTACCATTAAAAACTCAAAAGTTATAGAAGAGAAAAACAAAAACACAGCTGTGTACAAACAACAGTTCTTATTAAGATAGGTAACGCAAGTCTTCCAAATAAATTTTAAATTAAAGATTTTTTTTGGCTAACTAAATATAACTTGACAGGAAAAAGACAGTTATAGGTTGATGACGAAAGGAAAAATGACCTACTTGAACCAGCTGGCCCGATGAATCATACATTTCTTCAACAAAGAACAGACCCATGCTTTCGATGTCATTTTCAAGAATGTACTTGATCTTGTTCACAAAAAGGTCGGGATCATCATGTTCAAAGTACTGCACAAGAGATTATGTAAATTCAAAAGAGCATGTTAGGAATCACACATCTATATATATAAAACAGTTTCGCCACTGACTGATTGATAACGCACAGACCAAACCGCTGGACCCAAAGGGCTGAAATTTTGCATGGCGATTCTTCTTATAGTGTAGGGGTGCACTAAGAAAAATATTGGAAAAATTCTTAGATTTTTTAAAATTAAATTTTTAAGCTGTTTTTGTAATGTTTTTTAAAGTTTGCATTTAAAATAATAATCTGAGGGTAATAAAATTTATATCACGAGAAAGATCATAAAATTTCTTTTAAAATGAAATCTTTTTCGAATCTTTACCTCCATTTTCTGATTTTAGGTGAATTTTTAAAGATTCATTTTTAGAATTTAATTTATTAAATGCTGATTATGTGACTTAATTCTTTTCTGACAGTTTAAATTAATTTTGTGTCACGTGATTAACAACAAAATAAGCTGACAAAAAAAAAAAAAAAAAAAAAATTAAAATACGGTAAAAGATAAAATTTAACCACAAACTCATTGAGATTTTTATGAATTTAATTCAAATTAGTAATGTATTATGGATATTAAACATACAAATTATTTGCATACATTGAACATTGTATTTAATTTGAATATTTTATTCTATACTATTTTGTCTATAAAAATATCCGTTACGATTTTTTTATAGATAGTTTTTTTGGCATTAATTGCATACTTTGAAAAATAAATTTTTGTTAACCATTTTGTATGTATTATTTACACCACTACTGACCACTATATCCAACACTTCCGCAATTGTGATGGATTGTGTATTTAAATGGCATTAAAATCTGCGTATGAAACCATTTGGCGAAACAGGCTGTTTATGTAAGGGCAGCAGAATCACAGCAGGGTCACTTCACTGGAAGGCAATAGGGATGAATACTACTATCATCTTGATGTTATCCATGCAGTAGTTAGTGGTCACATAGAGCATTTATAAAATGGTTATTAAACCTGGTAACTCATTTAACTATTTGTAACTTTTTGCACATCTGTAACATGTTGCCATAGTGAAATATACTGCTTTGAAATATGGTCTATCTTTTTTAAACACCATATATATATAGACAAATATTTTCACATGAACGAACACACACACATATACACTGAAGTGCCACTGAATTAGGGATAGCAAAGCCTATGCAAATTGTGTAGCGCTGCGCATCATGTATGCGCAAGTGAGGGCACTGTGGTAACTGCATATATAGCGCATACTGTGGTTGTTCTGAATTAGTTGTTGGAATTGCCAGTATGGGTAAACTGCCTGATTTAGACGCCTTTGATCGCAGACAAATCGTAGGTGCGCGTCGCATGGGCCATTCAATTTCCAAAATCGTCAGACAGCTAGGATTTTCAAGGTCGACAGTGTCAAGAGTATACCAAGAATACATGGATGGTGGAAAAATAAACTAGCGATCGGGCAAACTGCAAAGGACATTTAGCCTCGACAGTGCGTGGTGAGAGATGGCTCAGGCGTATTGTACGTAGCCAGCGAAGACAAACATTAGCTCAAATTACCACCCAGTTTAATGACGATGCCAGTCGTACAGTCAGTAAACGGACTGTGCAACACTCGCTTCACTGTATGGGTTTCGGGAGCCGTCGACCTACGAGAGTACCATTGCTCTATACTCGCCATCGGGCTGCACGTCTTGCCTGGGCAAGAGAGCACAGAGACTGGAGTGTAGAGGACTGGAAACGAGTAGCATGGAGTGATGAGTCTCGATTCCGACTACTTAACGCCGACGGGAGGCTGAGAATATGGCATCAGGGTCATGAAGCCATGGATCCTGCATGCCTGGCTGGAACTGTACAAGGGCATGGTGGCTCAATCATGGTCTGGGGTGTTTTTTCGTGGCACAGTTTGGGATCTTTGGTGCGTGTACCAACCTCCCTCAATGCAATTCGGTACGTAGAGTTGCTGGGTGATCACCTCCATCCGTTTATGCTGTTCTGTTATCTGCACGGTAATGGAGTTTTCCAGCATGTTGGATGAGCATTCCTCTGACTTCTCTGTCATGAATTGGTCACCTAGAAGCCCAGACTTAAATCCTATTGAGCATCTTTGGGATGTTTTGGAACAAGGCGTGAAAGGCCATCACACAGCACCAAAGAACCTTACTGAATTATGGACAGCTTTAGCCAATATTTGGCAAGCCATTCCCGTGGAACGTTTCCAGAAACTTGTTGAATCTATGCCTCATCGTGTGGCAGCCGTTATCAAAGCCAGAAGAGGCCCAACTCGTTACTAGGTAGGTATCCCTAATTCAGTGGCACTTCAGTGTATATATATATACACCGTAAAATCTCGACTATAATACGCACCGGAGTATAATACGCATACTTCATTTTGTGCGAAATTTTCAGAAAAAATTAAAATTCGACTATAATATGCACCCTTTTCAATATTTCAATATTTTATTTAAAAACTGCACAAATATTTATTAACATTAATAAAATTTGTAATAAAAGGAAACGAAAACATCAAATTCGGTAGAAAAAAAAAATTAAATTGTTAATTCAAAACAAACAATACTGTCAAATTATCAGTCTTAATCACTTTTACTAGAATACAGCTCATCTATTGTTATTGCATCCATGTGATAATTATTTTTGCCGCTGTAATATATATCGCCATCACCAACCTCACTTGACGATAGGAACTGTGAGTGCCATTTGTTTAAAAGGATTACCTGCTTAGTAAACGGGTGGATAAATTACAGAGTGCAGATGCGCATGCACCAGTGTTGCAGCAATTTCTTACAGCTGCTGTACATTCGTTTATCCAATGTTTAAAACTACTTTTTTTTTTTACGCGAGTATAATACACACCCTCAATTTTGCGGACTAAAATGTGAAAAAAAAATACGTATTATACTCGAGATTTTATGGTACATAGGTATATATATATATATATATATATATATATATATATATATACATCTATGTGTATTAATATATAAGTAAACATACATCAATATAAATATACATATATAACTATAGAAATCCATTTACATATATTTATGTATGTGTATAAACATACTCGTTATGTACATAAATCTGTTTATATACAGTCGATTCCGGTAAATGGGACCACCGGTTAATCAGACTAGCAGCTTATTCGGACCGAATCCCATCTTGTAACATAAGGCATGTTCATTTAATCGTACCAGTCAGTTATTAGGACCAAAATGATCGCGTTCCGATATGGTCCGATTAACTGGAATTGACTGTATATATACACGTCACCAGAAATGCTGGGAACTGTTACTTCCAGCATAAAAAATGATAGGTTGAAAGAAAACTCATTTAAGTGGCAAATGCAAATCAAGAATGCACATCAGTGAAAAGAAGCAATGAAAAAGGGGAAGTCACCTTGTAGTGAACACTGAGGCCAATGAGCTGGGCAAGAAACGACCTGGAGAATTTTGCCTTCACCAGTTGCCTGTAGGAACTGCCGAGGGCAGATTCATACAGGCATTTGCCCACAACCTTTCCAGCAAATTCGTAGTACTTCAGTTTGAGGCTAGGAGGTCTCTTCGAGGTGGGGCATGGGTGAACCTGGAAATGAAAGGGAAAAGACAACATAAACACAACACTCTTGTTTGCTATAACAACAACAACAGCAGGTCTAATTTTTAAAAGTTAAAGTCATCATTTTATTGATTTTTTTTCTATTCATGAACAAAATTTCTACAAAAATAAGTAACCTTACATTATACAATTATCTAGAATTATTTTTAATGGACCAACAAAGGTAAATTTAATACAAAATTAAATGATTTGTCAAGGATTTAGAACAACCCAGTTAATAGTCTAGTCAAATCAGGACAAGTGAGACTTTTTACTGGAAACATAAAACGTCAACTTAGCTAACAATCAGATGTTTTTTCAAACAGAGCATTAAGGGAACAGTGGCTGTTTAAATAAATTTTTTTTTACTTTTCATCATAGAAATACAAAATTTTGTACATATATACATTTCACTATAAATATATAGAATACCTTAAGAGAAATTTCCAATATCATTATAATTTTAAGATTTTTTAAAAAATTTGAAATTTATAAACAAAATTTTAAAATGTTTCTTGCTACTTAATTTTTGAGATATTTCCCCGATTTTTCATTTTAATCACTTTAAACTGTATAACAAACAAATATGGGTTTCAATTATTTAATTCCTTGAATAGTTAATTTTTGAGAGATTATTTTCTGAATTCCATCCCAATTTTCATCAAAATTTTGCCTTTTAATAAGTTATAAATCAAATTTAATTACCTTAATGAAGTTGAATTGTAAAATGCATACCCAATTTAGTCTTATGAAGAACGGATGTTAGAAATTCAGTGTTTGTGAAAATAATACTATCTCTATTTGACCAATGAGAAACAATCTATGTCATTGTTGTCAAAATTGATTTATTTATTTGTAATGCCATGCCAAAGCATCCAAAAAATTATGACAAACTGACCTGACTGATTCATGACTGAGTCTATAAATACTGCATTCGAAATGCTCAAATATTTCTGAACGCACAAAAGAAATAACCCCCCCCCCCCCATAGATTTTTGTATCCATTATTCATTCCTATTAGATATTGCAGTTAAAAAATTAAAGTTTAAATGGGATAAAGTTAAGCTAATTATTCAATATATATTTTTCTGCATGGCAGTAATATTACTTTTACACCACGTGCTTATTCCGCCTGGCCTAAACATACAAAAGAAATAACCTTGCAGATTTTTGTACCCATTATTCATTCCTATTAGATATTGCAGTAAAAAAACTACAGTTTAAAGGGGATAAAGTTAAGCTAGTTATTCAGTATATGTTTTTTGCATGGCAGCGATATCCTCACTTTTACACCACGTGCCGATTTGGATTGGGCTAATAGTATCAGCATGTGATATATTGTTGCTGTGGTGCTAGTAGCCGCAACTGTTGGCTGTCATTTATGTTAAAACTAGCTGAATATCCGTGCTTCGCTACAGAATACATTCAAACTAAATACAACGGTCAATGTATCCAATTAATGCCAAAATAAAGAAAAAATATATTTATAAAAATATATCCTAAAAAGATTCATCAAAAATCAGAAAATGGAGGTAAAGATTCGAAAAAGATTTAATTTTAAAAGAATTTTCATATTTCTCGTGATATAAATTTTATAGCCCTCAAATTATTATTTTAAGTGCAAACTTAAAACAATGTTACAAAATCAGCTTAAAAATTTAATTATTAAAAAATTCTCAGAAGAATTTTTCAAAAATCTTTCTTAGCGCACCCCTATACTATAAGAACAATCACCATGCAAAATTTCAGCCCTTTAGGTCCAGCGGTTTGATCTGTGCGTTATCTGTCAGTCAGTCAGTCTGTTACAGAACTGTTTTATATATATAAATAAAGTGTGTTAAGTCTTAGATATGACTGAAGCATTCTTTTAATCCTCAAAAGATAAATAAGGTAAGCTTGAATTATGCATTCCTCTAAGTTTTAAATAAAATAACTAACTGTTTCAACTCAAATAAGAGCTCTGCAAATTTAAATATTCAATATAAACAGTTCAATAACAAGGTGACAGTCCAAGGCTGTAACTGGTAAACAATTCCAGTGTGCATTGCAGATGATACTAAGATTCAAACATTCATCTAATGAATGGTAGATGTTTACAATCAATGAGGCAGAAAATATTACTGAACATTTGGACAAACAAAAAATTAATGCCACCTTACCAATCCCTGTTTGTCACTCTTGAATGTATGGAAGAACATGTTCTGGGGGTCAAATAGGGCACAGCAGACCAACTCGAACCATTCCCTCCTAAGGCCGCCCCAGTCCAGGCCTTAACAAATAAGTCAAAAAATAACAAAACAGAACTGTAAATCATTATTTTCAATGAATTCTGACACCATTACAAACCACAACAAGTTTTTAAAAATAAATTTCAAGAACTGTACACAAAATTTTGTCAAAAACAAATTATATTTTTTGAAAAAGAAAAAATTATTTACTGTGAAAAATTAATTTTAGTTTTATAAATAAAAAAATCCTTTAAAAAAAATTTCAAAAAAGCCAATATTATTGATCGATATAAAATTTTACAGGAAAAATCCTTCAATATCCCATGTGCATGGTAAATGACACATTCACCTTGCTAGAGAAAAAAAATAATCTAAAAATGAGGAAAATGAGGAATAAAAATTCAAAATGATTGAAAAACAGCGAAATAAGGAAATACATATATTGATATATGTATGTGTATGTAGAGATATATATTTATATGCATATAAAGTACAGTGAAACCTCGCATAACGAGCATAATTCATTTTAGAGTCTTACTCGTAATGCGAAACACTCACTGAGCGAAACAATTTTTCCCATATAAATTAATGTAAAATACGATATTGCGTTCACCACATCAAATGATTCAATATGGTGTTTCACCATTGCGAAACACCATATTGAAATGAACACTGAACTGACAGTTAGTTACGATAAACACTGAGCGAACTAAAAACACAGGAACAAGGGCCCTAGACAACACTATAACCACGTGAAACACAGACGAACTGAAAAGTCACCTAACAGGTACAGTCAGTGCAGTGGGGATGTCGAATCCACCCAAAAAAACCCGAATGTGGGCTGCTCAATTGGTGCCTGATTACGGAATGTTCCGAATCGTAGAATGCCAGACTACAGAATGTGCCGGACTAAAGAGCTTCTACTGTATATATATTCATATATATATATAACATATATAAATGTATACATACTTATATATAAATTATAAATTATCAGACACCTTCATGAAAACAGAACAACTTTAATGCAATAAAATAGCATGCTTTAAAAATGATAGCCAATGTTAATTATAAAGTAGAGTAACAGATTATACAGGCTGAAATTAATACACATACAACTGATACAGGAAGTATAAAATAATAAAATAATAATCAGCAATGGTGCATTTAAGAATCATGCACATGCTGTTTTAATTAAGATATACTCCCTCTGTCTGAAAATAAGGTTTACATTTTAAAACACAATGAAGATAACGGATGATGTAAACATTTTAGTCATCAGGTAACCTACTTTTTTAACCAACAGTGATTGTAAAATTACGAATGGATCATAGTAGGAAGACATTTCTTTTGAATTCAGCGAAATATTTTTAATAAGAAAAATTTGTATTTTGTGTAGAATAAAGTAACACCTGCTGAGTTTAATAAATGGGGGATTTTAGTGAAAAAAGGCAAAAGAGTACCAAATTGAAGTTATTATCCGATACTGAGCATAATGGTGTTTTGCAAAAGCTGCTACAACTGAAGAAATGCCAAAAGTTGGAATATGGTGCTATTAATACGATTGCAGCTACAAATCATTTTATTGTGGCTCAAGTTTGGCTCAAAAACAGTACAGCCAAGATAAAATCTTTGCAGATGTTTCTTCCAAAAATGTGGAAGAAAACACAAGTATTATTTATGAAAATTTGTCTAAAATTAAGAAAGTCCTTTGAATTATCAAATACTCTTTTACAAGTATAAATCAGACCTTCTTCCATTAATTTTGCCAGTGCTAAAATTTAAAATTTCCTGCAGAATATTCCAATGTATTCCAAACTCAGTAATTTACTCAACACAGGGCTTCTTCTGGTGCCTAAAAGCATTATTTCTTCCCGATGTGTGAAAAACACGACCCCAATACTGTCTCAACACATTTTCTCTTCCCCCCTCACTAAAATAAGAAGTGAGGAGTTGCAATCTTCTTAACTGAAATTGCAATGACCTGTAAATTCTGACAAAAATAATTTTGAAATTTATACCATATTTTCGGACTGAAGGTGTATCTCATTTTAAAAATGAAACAATGTATAGCCACAAAAAGTAACCTAACATACCTTCTTCTCCGATGAATGTTATTTCGAAGTTTTTACACCAGTCTGTGACACTGAAGCTTTTCGTTTCCTTAAAAGACTGGAAAAAGAAAAGGAAGTAACAAATACATCATAACTCTCGATTTCTTCCTATTCACGCTAGAACCAAAGCAATGACTTACGGATTCTAACAGGTTTTCTCTGGATATTTTGAGAACAAGTTTATCGTGAAAATGCTTCTGGTGAAACTTCCGGACCTCATGATAGAAGAAATCTTGCTTGTCTTTGAACGTTTCAGAGCCCCCTGCAGAAAGAGATGGTTTTCTTCAATCTCATATTTTTAAACAGTAAAGACACAAGTAAATATTTAATACTTTAATTTAAACAATTCAAAAGCCATTACCTTTCAAAATTATTAGAAGAAACATTTTTCTACTAGAAATTCAAATCTGCTCACATAATTATGTCAGATTTTATATATATATATATATATATATATATATATATAATATATGTATATATATATATATATATAATATATGTATATATATATATATATATAATATATGTATATATATATATATATATAATATATGTATATATATATACAGAAACATATATATATATTTCTTTGATTACCATGCTTAGGATAGCATTACCAAATTCTGTTTTCACGAACCCAGGAATATTTTTCATAGCCTCAGCAATCCCTGGGAAGCCACGAAATCATCCGACCCATTTCTACGCCTAAATAAGGCGATCTTCCTGCACAACTGATGCAGCTTGCAAGAAACATCTTTGCTCAGTAAATTCTTTAATCGCAGATATCTCTATACGCAATATCGGGAGTCACTTGGGTGCTGGCTGTCTATTAGATAAGATGTATGTTCTAGCCACTCGGAAATAAATTTCTTATTCTAAAGATTCTTTAATCTGATCTTATTCATTACATACATATATATATATATATACATGCATACACATATATATACACATATATCTATGGTACCCAGTATTAAGGGCTTAAGTAAAAAAAAAGTGATTTTTAGATATTTGTTAGTATTGATAAAAACAAAAACAAAAATCTTTTGACTTGTATAAAAGGCTTAAGTCTATAAATTTTGTATACAAAAGTACATTTCTGTGTACAAAAAACTCAAGTCGAACTTATTGTTCTGCGATTGGTCTAAAAGCTTATAACTTGGTATATTTAAATCACTGTTTCTGAGATAAGCCCTTTATACGAGGCACCATAGATATATTTATACGTATTTAACATGTGTACATACTCATATATATATATATATATATATATATATATATATATATATATATATATATACACACACACACATGTACTATGTATACAGATATATATTTAATACTAGCCGGGCTTCGCCCGTCTAGCCAGTCAGTTTAGGAACCCGCTCCTTTTAGCAATCATTGTCAGAGAATGGAAACACTAAAAAACAAAGAATAAAGGTATTTAAATTTTGTGGTTACACACCCCATGTCCTGCAAACAGTTGAATCAGAAGAAAAATTCTTGTGTTTTGGAATGAACTTCTAAAATGAACATGGCAACAAAGAACGTTTGTTTACAATCTGAGACCGGTAATTCTTTGAAAAATCAACGGTAATTCTTCGAAATGTCTTAAAATATAAATTTTTTAGTATAAAATCTGACTTGAAAGATTATTATTTTCATTTATTATTCCGGTTTAATATATGACTTGAAACTTTTGGATTGTATTTATTTTTCTATCGTTTTTGCTTCTCGCTGTTCAGTAAGCCCAACATGGCTTGAGAGTTGTGAGGCTCTTACATTTCTGGATTCATCGTTCAAAAATTGTTTATTTTTTATTAAATAAGAGTTAACGGTAATAAAATTTAAAATTCGGGCTTCAAAGTGCACGTACTCATTGTCTGCACTACCTGAGTGCCAAAGTTCATGACTGTAAGTGCCATAGATTTGTCTAGAGACCACACACAAACACTTACTTTTATTAATATAGATGTGTGCATATATAAAACAAATAAAAACCCAACAAAAAATGCTTACCGATATTCTTCAGCAAAAATTGGGTGAAGGTGGCTGCAATGATGTTCCTGTCAGGGGAAATGAGCTCCACCTCCTGCTGGCAACCATCATCTATAACCAACACGGGTTCCCCTTGCAGGTCATTTTTCTTACTTTGAAATTTGAACTACGATAGGAATATGGAAAAGGAAAAAAAGAATACATCCAATTACATCCTATCAGTGACAGAGGAAGCTATCAATAGTAAAAGGTATGGCAGAATGAATTCTGATATTTCAAGGGGACATAAAAAATGACCAAAACAATTTATAGAAAAAAAGCTTTCTATTTTTGAAAAGTATTAACAATCTAATTTTTTCCATTAGGTTTTGAAAATAACATCAGTTAGGTGGCACCCCTTATTTGCAATGCACTGCCAAAGCCGTTCTCTAAAGTTTTCTATCACTCTGTTGGTCATCTATGGAAAAAAGGGGACCACTTTCTCATGAAGAGTGGACTCACGGACTCATTGCACATTTTCAGGTGTTCTCATGTTCCCCTAAGTTTCCTTGGTAATGCAGGCCCACTTGCTTTCACGTTTGAAACATATTGCACAACCATTTTTTGATCAGGAACAATATCAGTTGCATACAGACTGCAGCATGTCCTAAATACCCTCTGTGTTGTGGTTACACAATTGCTGTTTTAAAAAATATATATTTCAGGTTGTTTCTTCTAACGAAACTATCGCGGGTTGTTAACGTAGGATTACTTATCATTGCTTATCTCTCTTTTTTTTGACGCATTTTGGTATTTTTCTGTTTAACTGTTTACTGCTCTGGGTTTGGTGCACTGCCAAAATTATAACTTGTGACAACACTGAAATTTTACTTTCCAGAGGACCTTTATTGAGGGACATAATCCTACATTCAAAAATATTGTAAAAGAAAATTTTGGTAAATGTTTCTTTACCAGCTAAGGTCACATTTTTATATAGAGAAAGTGATCGGCTAGGTGTCTGGCATATGGAAAAAGAGTAAGTAGGTTCAAGTCCCACTCTTAGCATGGACGTTTGCAGCCGTTTAGAATTGGCTTTAAGCAGTAGGCCCTGGTCAAATTAGCCCTTGTGTATAAAAAAATGACAGCAGCATTCCAAACCAATCCAAACTGAGAGAAAGCGAAAATTATCGGCATTTAAAATAAAGTTGTAATAAAAAAATATTTCAGGTAGTCTCTTCTAACGAAACTACCATGGGTTATTAATGTAGGATTACTTATCGTTGCTTTATCTCTTTTTTTTTTTTTGACACATTTTGATACTTTTCTGTTTAACTTTTTACTGCTACTGGGTTTGGCATACTGCCAAAATTATAATTTGTGACGCTGGACAATTTTTCTCTCTCCAGAGGACCAATATTGAGTAACATAATCCTACATTAAAACGCTTCAATGACAGAACCATGACAGTTTCTGGACCAACTCATAGTATCTACTGACAAGTAGAAAATTCACCCAAACAGTTGCCACCTCTCATACTACCCCTTAACAGTGACAATCAGAAATGGGGAAGTCCATTCTACCACACCCTGTATTTCACCACTCAATATATTAAACCATTTGTACAAGGAACTACATTTAGTATAGCCCATTACAAAAGGAGAAGCCTAAAATGTAAACAGAAGTCTTGTATGACTTTCAAACATACCTTAAATGAAAGTCAGCTTCTCATTTGTTTGGGCATCAATGGCTCAATTTGAAGCATTAGAGTCAACTAATACATAAATGTACACATTTACATACATGTCTATGTATATATGTATGTAAGTATATACATATATATCAAAAGATATATGTGTGTGTGCCTATAAGTACATGTGTAAATGTATAAATATATAAATAGATATTATATATACAGTGCATTTATATATATATATGCACCATACAGACATAGACATAAATATATACAGGGTGATTCCTAATTCATGGTACAAACTTTAAGGGTTGGTACAGTACACTGTAACAATCATTTATTGTATAGGAATGTATGGGGGCAGGTGAAGCGTTGAAGCACAAACATGGGAAAAAGATGTTCCATTGACGAGAGAGCAGGTGGTGGTTTGCTGTGCATAAATATTATGCATCTGTGGGAACATGCCATTCTTTATTATGATGTCGTCTGTGATGGGAGACTTTACGTATGCCAAAAAAGCAGACATGCATTTCATGTATGGCCATGCAAATGGTAACGGCAGAGCTGCGCTACGAATGTATCAGGGGTGCTTCCCTCATAGTTGAATGCTGGACCACTGAATTTTTGAGTGGTTACACCACAAACTTTATAAAAGAGGTTCTTTCCACATCACCAGACACAAAGTGGGTTGACTGAGACGTGTACGTAGTCCAGGACTGGAAGAAAGCATCTTGAACCTTGTGGATGATAGACCCGATTCAAGTAGAAGAGCTGTTGCAAATCACTCATGATTCATAGTGCAGCTCTGCCGCTACCATGTGCAGGACTGTACATGAGATGCATATCTGCTTTTTTTCGGCATATGTAAAGTCTCCCATAATGGACAGCATCACAATTAAGAATTTCATGTTCCTGCAGATGCATGATGTTTATGCATGGCAGGCCACCATCTGCTCTCTATCCTCAACGGAACCCAGCAATCACTCCATTTTTCACGTCTTTTTCTTGTGTTTCAACGTTTCACCTGCCCCCATACAATAAATGATTCTTACAGTGTACTGTACCAACCCTAAAAGTTTCTGCCATGATTTAGGAATCACCCTGTATACATACAATAGATGTACACACACAAATATATACAGTGGAGTCCCGATAATCTGAATTTCGGTAATCCGAAAGTCCCCTTAATCCGAAACCACATGTCAGAAAGAACTAAGGTTACAATAAAACTATAGTGATACTAACTAATATAAAGTAAATTTCTGAAAATTACAAGAAAATTCAAAGTTAGACAACAGTAGTATAATAAAGTAGGGCACAGTACAACACATGTTTATGCTAATGCTAAACTGACACTAATAGTAACGACACATCTCTTCAACTGTCGAGCACTGTGACGTATTGTTAGAACAACTTACACTCTGCTGTACTGTACTAGGCAGCATTCCGCTGTTAGACAACAGTATAATAAAGTAGGACACAGTAGAATAAACAACACGTGATTATGCTAATGCGAAACTGACACTTAACAATAATGATGCTGTAGCTGTCTGTGAGAAAGGGCGTGTCAACTGAACCCCCTTCCTCCACCTGACTGCACCTCTCCAACAGTCAAACACTGTGATATATTGTTAGAACAACTTACACTCTAAGATACTGTACTAGGCAGTGTTCCGCTTTCTCAAAACCCATTTTGTCTCGAGATTTGGTTACGTTTAGACAGACCTTATAAAATAAATTGCATAATCACACATAATATGTAATATTTATGTAATTGCACATTATTATATCATTTAAGTTTACTTTAAAAATGATTTCACTTAATACGAGAAATTTGTTAATCTGAAAAGGGTGTGTTCTTAATCATTTCGGATTATCAGGACTCCACTGTATATGTGTATATATTACACACAACAAAAACCACTGAGAGGAACTAAATTTATCGTGTAGTAAAAACACCCTCATGTCGGAACAACTCCAAAAATTTAAAAATTATATAAATATAGTCAAGTTCTAGAAATACTAAAATGCAAAGAAAGAGACATTAAACTTCGACAATTTTTCCATGACCATGTTTAAAAGAAATAAACCAACCAATATAGTGGAATCTCGATCGATCATTTTCGGATCCATCGTTTTTCCGTATGTATCGTTCATTTTATCCAGTCCCACCGATCATATTGCTTTGTTATGTTTCCGCATCTATCGTTTTTCCGCATTTATCGTTCATTTCAATCGGTCCCTTGAAAAACGATCGAACGAGATTCCACTGTACTTAATCCCTCTCCAAGTGCCTTACCTTCGTGGATGGACACAGACGAAATGTGATGAGGTGCTTGGGGAAAAACTTCCACATGAACTCCTTCAGAGTGAGTTGCTACAAGAGAAAGAAAAATAAATGCGAGTCCTACAACATGCATACAAGTCACCAATCAGCAATATACACTGCACATTCATCCGTTACGACAACACCAACAGAGAGCTGGGTTTTTGTAACACATCCCAATGTAAATAGAGTAACAATGATGCAACTGTTGTCAGACATATGGACAATCAGCAGAGTGTGGCTGGCAGTATATAACGACAGAAACAGAGATAAAATAAAACATCTTTATTCGAAGTTATAAATAAACTAAAATATTAATTTACATCCAAACATAATAAAATAAAACTGTCTCAGGCACACAGTCCATGAGACATCTCACTTATAATAGACTCTACTTCAGCTGGCAAAATAGAGAAAAGTGGGCGAGAGCAAAAGCAAGGGCAAACAGACTCGCTACACAGTCAATATACAGTTGATTACGGTTAATCGAACCACATCGGGACGCAATCATTTTGGTCCTAATAACCGGCTGGTCCGATTAAACGAACACGACCTATGTTACAAGACGGGATTCGGTCCGAATAAGCGGCTGGTCTGATCAACCGGTGGTCCAATTAACCAGAATAGACTGTATACACACAATTTTTGCATAAATTATAAACAGCACACAACGGGTTGATCCCAACTTGCAATCAATAAAGCATGGTGAAAAACAAATAAAACCCCACTAACATTTGATGAATGCAAATGACATCATACAACAAAATATGGGGTAATGACATTATTTACAAATGAATATACTAAGTTAACACAGTTGATTACCCAATTACTAGAATATTAAGAAACCATATTTGGCAACTGCCAAAATCTAAACAATAACATGAATGCAATACTACACTATGGGAAAACTATAGTTAAGTTACTTTTTGGTAAAAATTCCCAATGGTAACAAGTGGTGAGAAGATGAGATGATGTTCATAGTGATGTAGAAACATTTAAATTTTCACAAAATTAGGAAGGAGGTTAGCTTGCATTACTTACATTTATGTAGAAGAATAATGCTAATGAGAACAAACAGGACATATACCTGTAGGTTGTCTTTGTGATATATAGTGTACTCTTGATTATCATTGGGTGGATTATCCATGCAGAGAAAAATCTGAAATCTTTATCCAAAATAATACCTTCTTAATTTATTAAAAGTTGCATGCAAATTTCTTCCAAGATACATATATAAAAAATAAGATTTTTAAAATGACAGTTTTCTATTTAATGAGAAGGTTTTTATTAGATAAAGGATGCGATAATGTGCTAAAATAATGCTTCTTTAATATCCCTGGATTACGAATACAGTGACATCACAACATGTCATGTTAGAAAAGTTCGTAATGATATCAAAAAACATATTGAAGTTTCGGCAATTACAGATGACATACATAAACTAAACTAATAAAAAAGAAAAGCAAGTTTAGTATTATATTTTGAAAATACAACTAAAATGAATAGAAATCAGATTATCCATGTTTCTTTATTATTTGTGTTACTCCACCCTTCATTAAACCAGATTATTGGGTGCATATATATATATAGTATAATATGCAGCCAATAATCATGCTTACTTCTACCCTGTGCACATATATATATATATATATATATATAATTCCTACAATGGTAGAAGTAAGCATGTTTTCAGCTCATCTATAAGAGAAACATAACATCTTGACTATAACAAATTGATCTTTTGGCTTATATATTGATAACTGCAGGTATGTATTGGTTTCATCCAATACACACTTGAGGCTGTAGAAATATAAACAAGGAATATATAGGAGAAAGTATTTTTCCGATATCCCTATTGATCTGGTATTCAATTTCCAAATAAACAAATACCGTCAAAATTATGAAAAAATTCTTGGGCTGGTCAGGGGTTTACCTTAACCTTTAGCCAACAGGGCCCATTTTTCCAGTTCTCCCTTTAGAACAAAAAATTTCATACCCCTTTGTAAGAGCGACCATTAAAGGGTTATATATATATATATATATATATACATATATATGTGATAATATTATTAACAACCTTTAATCGCCCATTCTGAACTTTCTCTCTGTTCTGGTAACCCCTTTTTCTACTCCTTGGCAAAAACGCCTCGCCTTTCCTCACACTAACTTCCTCCGCCAATTCTGGCAACCTCTCTGAGCAAATTCTATTTTGGCACTTTTGTGGTAGACGCTGGACTGACTCGAAGTGAGATGGATGTGTTGCTTTACTCGTAAAAATAAATTCGATTGTTCCTGAAGCTGACTGTATTATTTTCCGGCCACGATGAATGCTCCTATCTCTTGTGATGTCCATTCAGGACATCACATATATATATATATATATATATATATATATATATATATATATATATATATATATATATATATATATATATATATATATATATATATATATATATATATGTGTGTGTGTGTGTGTGTATATATATATAGTTGATTCCAGTTTATTGGACCACCGGATAATCGGACCAGCCGCTTATTCTGACTGCATCCCATCTTGTAATATAAGGCATGTTCGTTTAATCAGACCAGCCAGTTATTAGGACCAAAGTGATCAAATCTCAATGTGATCCGATTAACCAGAATCAACTATATATATATATATATATATTCTTGGGCCCGTATTCTTGGGATACATGCTATCCCAACCCGTAAGGAAAAGGTTAAACTATCAAAAAGTAGAAACATATCACCTTCTCTCATAATCAAATACTGCACTGCAACCACAGTATTGAAGACAGACATTTTGTTGTCATATATGGAAGTTTAAATACACAAAGTGCAATCATTGATGTATCACTATCGGCAAACTACTTCACACTGATTAGATGCTTAACTAGTATCAGATGAAGGCTAAACCTAGCAGCGAACTGCCAGCACGTATGGTCTGTAATTGAAAGAAGATTATTATAAATATCCAATGAGATTGTCATAATTAGAATGATGTATGTAGATGAGTAGTACTTGTAGGAGGGCACTATGATCAGGAATAGCTGTTTGTATTTTGAGTTTCTTTGGTAGTTGATAATACGACTGTACAGCAATATGTACCATTGTAGCTTTGCTAAGATAGTTTGTTTTCTACTTGCTTTTATACTAACTTATTTTTAACAAACCCCCTGTTGGGCTGTATCTTGTTACTTCAGTTAATGAACATTAGACTATCTATATAAATAAAAGAAAGACTTTGTTGGTCGGCGGAACAATTCCAGGTGGACTGTTTCCGGTATGTAATTTCCAGTATGGCATCCATTATGAAATTCGGCCATGTTTGAAAATGTTGAAATCGATGGGATTTTTTTTTTTTTATGAAAGTACAGAAATGTTACATATTTGGAAAGAGCTTTAAAAACTGATAATTTTTTCTGCATACACTTATTCTGTTATTTTAACAGTTTTGGAGATATTTCAATTCTAAATGCATGCTCTACCGATCAGTATTGGCTGTAAAAAACGTAATCTGCGATGTTTTAAAAGTTAAAATCGATGTGATTTTTTTCATGAAAGTACATAAATTTTACATAATTAGAAAGAGCTTTAAAAATTGATAATTTTTTCTGTGTAGACTTAATCTGTTACTTCAATAGTTTTAGAGTTATTTGGATTCTAATGAGGCATCTCCTGTGAGATCATCCCTCTTTGACAATGTAAACA
Organism: Dolomedes plantarius; assembly: GCA_907164885.2. Lineage (NCBI taxonomy): Eukaryota > Metazoa > Arthropoda > Arachnida > Araneae > Dolomedidae > Dolomedes > Dolomedes plantarius. Next base: position 126,853,222 of record OU015503.1, read on the forward strand.
AAGCGTGATTCATTCACTGCGTGATTGTCACTATAAAATGAATCACTGAAAAGAAATATTTCATCATGTTTCTAATTTTTAATTCTTTTTCTATTTTTCATACTTTTAATTCAAACTTTTTAATCATAAATAGATCATTTGAAGATGTACTGATTTTTTGGAGATTTTTCAGCAAATAAAAGTGAAAAAAAATTTTAATTCAAGTGAACTGTGATTCAAGTATCAAAGTGATTCGATCTGGGTATTCGATTAATGCTGTTCCATTAGAATTCAATTCCAGACTGGCTTGTGGGCCTGAGCATGGCTGGGCGAAGCCTGGCTAGTTCTTAATAAAGTGCTTTTAAGAAGAATTCATGCCAACTCCCTGTCACATTCTATCATGATTATGTCCCATTTTATCACGAGAAATTTATTTAAAGGATGCAGTGAGTAGTTAAAAATTTTTCATTGAATTCATATCATTTCAAAAAATTTTCTTCTGATTTAAAAAAAAAGAGAAGAAATAAAAAAAGAAGCTCAGAGTTTTAAGCCAGAATACATTGCAGAACTAGCAGATGGTCACTTATGGGGCCTACGACAATGGAATGGTCTGAAGCACATACCTTCGGGGAGATGTAGCAGTACACCTTCTTGGGCTTGTTGCCACTCCTCTCCCCATTCAGGGACAGTAGCTTCACCTCATAGCACTTATTCTTCTTAGCAACATTCTTCTGCACCAGGTATGCCTCGTCCTCTGGAAAATACACAACGAATACAAATACATATATACACATCTCTGTAGACAAGGATGTTCATCCTTTAACCCTGCTATATTGGGAGGAAAAAAAATGATGTACATACATGTATATTTATATACATAAACTAGCTGAATACCCGTGCTTTGCTATGGAGTATATTCAGATTAAATACAACAGTCAATGTATGCAATTAATGTCAAATAAAAAAATTTATAAAAAAAACTGTAACGGAAATTTTTATAGACAAAATAATGTAGCAGAAAATATTCAAATTAAATACAACAGTGATTGTATACAATTAATTTCTATATTTAATATCCATAAAACATACTTATTTGAATTAGATTCTTAAAAAACTCTCCCTCTCAGTGAGCCTAGGGGTTAAATTTTATCTTTTAATGTATTTTAATATTTTTTTGGTCAATTTATTTCGTTGTTATGCACGTGATGCAAAATTAATTTAAAGTATCGTAAAAAGAAAAGAAACCATGTGATCGGCATTTAATAAATTAAATTCTAAAAATTAATTTAAAAATTCACTAAAAATCAGAAAATGGAAGTAAAGATTCGAAAAAGATGTCATTTTAAAGGAATTTTTATGATCTTTCTTGTGATATAAATTTTATAATCCTCAGACTATTATTTTAAATGCAAACTTTAAAGAATGTTACAAAAACAGCTTAAAAATTTAATTTAAAAAAATCTAAGGAGAATTTTTCAAAAATCTTTCTCAGTGTACTCCTACACTATAAGAAGAATCGCCACGCCAATCAGTCAATTACGGAACTATTTTATATATATATAGAAAACAGATGCAAAGGAATAAAAAACTGAAATTCACTCACTGTTCAGTATGATGATGTGGAAGTCACCATTCTGAATATTCTGTCCCTTGTAGGATACAGTTGCTCGATAACAACCATCTTTTGGAAACTTGAGGACCAGTGCCAGGCGGGAGACCAGGGGGTAACATTCCCAGCGAAAGGAACCTGGCATAGGTCGATCTGAGGTCACCTAAATGACAACAAATTGCATTAAAACATACCAAATAATAACTGCATGAAGAGAGTTCTTAATTATATTCTGGATTTTCTCAAACCCTATTTCTTTTGTCATTAAAATGATGTAAATAAATACCTTTAACTTTATAGACACTAATATAAGTACTAATAAGAAAGATATGTATTTAACAAGTATGAAATATGTTCAGTCAGTACCAGATCCGTTTAACAAGAACAAAATTTAACAAATTACTTTAAAGTAATACAACTTTTATTTTACACTAATACTTGACATAATAAGAATTAGGGTTTACCTCTCTATGGAAAAGAAATATATATATTTTGGGGGTTATTACCCAATCAGGAATCAGTGGCAGCTCCAGTCCCGAGATTTGTGGAAGAGGGGGGGGGGGGGGGGGGGCGGCGCAATGTTGGCTCTTAGGGTTATATATATAGTTGGCTCTCTGTTTAACAACGCTCTACTTAATGACAATCTCTATTTAAAGACTATATTTCCCAGTCCCAGCCCCTCCGACGTTATGGGAAATGTTATTTTTTCACAAATTCTGTTTAAAGGCGATCTCTACTTAAGTACGATTTTTCACGGTCCCTTGAAAGTCGTTAAACAGAGAGCCAACAGTATATATAACCCTAAGAGCCAACATTGCGCCGCCCAGAGGCTGTTCACACATTTTTTAGACAATGTATATTGTATTCACAAAACTAAATTACATAAAATTCTTGTGTTTTAAATGTTCTATTTGACATCCCTTATTCTGAACTATCTTTCGACACCGCAATTTCCAGGATAATAATGCCTTTTGAAGTGTCAGAAGAGGTATTCTATCCCATTCCTCCTGAACAGCTTTCCAGAGTCCTGTAAGGGTTTTGGGACGACGTTTGGATAATGCAGATTTTAAAAGTCCGAAAGCACAAAAATCCATAGGTGATACATCGGGAGATTTAGTAGGGATATCAGTGAAGGGTATGGCCTTGATACCAGTTTTTTGTTCCATTTCTTTTAGGAAATTTACAGTGGATTTTGATGTGTGACTGCTAGCTTTGTCCTGATGGAGTCTCACAGATTGATGGCACTGTGGGTAAAGCGATGGTATTTCATTCAGAAAAATTGGCGATAAAATATGTTCCTGATAGTATTTGGAGTTATTCTTGACATTTTTTCCCACTCTCTTTATTTTTAACTTTCCATTATAAAAAAAACCAGCAACAATCATGAATCCCTTAGAAAATCCCTTAGATTCTAAAAGTTTCAAATGTCTAGCTAGTCGGGAAGTTAGTTAAAAATCAATTGCAAGATCATTTGCACTGGACAAACACACACACAAAGAAACAAGAAAGCAAGTTAATAAAAACATGGTAAAATACTGGAATATGCTAAAAAATTTGATGCTTACAAAAATGAGACAATGTCAGAAATCTTCAAGAATATATTTTAAAAATTTCAGCAGATTGTTATATTCTAAAGTTATACTATATGTAGAATTAAATATAGAGGCATAGAGACAGCAAAAACCACTACAACTAACAGTATAGTAGAGTATTGCTTTGCTTCAAACAACTGGAGCAGATAAATATGAAATCTGGGACAGTTTAAAGCCATGAAATGAATCTGGAGCACTACATCGTAGTTTTGGAGCAACAAAGTAACCAATTTAGGGTATTATTAAAGATGGAAGGAGAAAAGTGTCATTTCTATCTCAGCTTGTCTGATACATGGGAAAATGGATCAATACTGGTGAAAGAGATCACCAGTCATTCACTGGAGTGGAAAATGTGTAGCAAGTTTTCTAGATGGCAGGCAACTCCTTATTATATGCCAATTCCCTGTTGGAGCAAGGTTTGAAGGAGCTGGGAGGTTTCTTGGTGAATAAACACTTTTCACCAATATTATCTGCTGATTGAGGTAATTTGGATGATGTCACGCATGGTCTCCAGAATGGCCAACCACATCATACAGTGGTTAGTGTCTTGAGCATCTGCTAGGTGAGTATGGATTTAAATCCTAGATAAAACGTTGATGTTCTTGTGCTGTCCCCTCATAGGGAGCAATGTTGATTCACCTACATGATGCTTCTATAATAAAGTATCCAACAAATCCTTTGTGTGGACGGGTCAATGTCTTCAGGACAAAAAGCCTGTCACATTAGAAAAAAAAATAGTTTATTTTTTTTTCTGTTGATTTGTTTCAGGACATGTGGTAGCTGAACAGTAGCAGGAGATATTTCTGTTAAGAGCAGTAATTGGGCTTTTTTATATATACAGGGTGTTGCCAAATTAGACTAACAAATTCAGAGGGTTAATAGTAGGCATCAAGGCAAGCAATAATCACATAGGAATGTATGACCGGAAAAGCAAACCTGATGCTGGAGGGCACTCTTTACTTAATTGGACCATACCTCTTACCAACCCCACTGGATGGCCGGAAATATCGCATTTTCTGGAGGAGGTAGAAAACTCAAAAACAAAACAGAATCACGTAGGAATGTATGATAGGAAACGCAAACCTGGTCAACTAGAGGATAAACAAAGATGCAGAAGAGTTGACTTTTCATTTCTGCATCTTTGTTTATCCTCTAGCTCAGGGGTTCTCAACCTTTCAGGCTCTGTGCCCCCCTTTGAACACTGATATGAGGTCACACCTCCCCCACTATATATGGTCAATACAAGTAGTACAATCAGAATTTGAAACTGAAGCTCGTTATTAAATGAAAATATAGAATAGATAATTTCATACACAAAATTTGATATTACTACACATATCTTAAATTGGAACATATTTTTAGAACATATGAAATCAAAGAATTAAATACAGATCAAATATATTTGAGGTAATCAAGGAACTAGGTGAGGCTGGTATGTAATACCAGTCACTTTCACAACATTAATGAGAGGGCTGGCAGTGTTTGTCCTTGACAAGTTTTTGAATATTAGGTTCTAACTGTGACAAAGCACACCTCAGGTCACTTTCAACGTCCAGTTTTGCTCGATATTTTTACTTTATGAATGCTAATGCTGAAAATCCAGATTCACAGAGATATGTGGATGAAAACTGCACTAACAACCTCAAAGCTTCCAAAGCAACTTCTGGGTAAACAGGAAAATAGCGTAAACAAAAATTTTCAACATCCATGTTTTCGAATTCCACATTTGCCTGAGAATCACATTTTACGTTGATTGCCTGTTCCTGAATATGTCGAAAATATGTTACGGTTACATTGTGACCGCAAAATTGAATACAGTAAATTATGGTTAATTTTACTTAAAAATTTTTTTTAAAAAAAAACTCACCGCCTTCCTTGAAATTCTTCTATGCCCCCTAGGTTGAGAACCGCTGCTCTATCTGATCAGGTTTGCATTTCCGGTCATACATTCCTATGTGATTATTGCTAGTCTTGATGCTTACAATCACCCCCTCTGAATTTGTCAGTCTAATTTGGCAACACCCTGTATAACCTCTTTTTTAAAGTTTCTGAAAGTTTTAGAATGAATGTTTCTTCTCATGGAGTTCTTTATTTATCCAAAAATTGCTTCCAGGGCAAGTTCAAACTCTGTTAGAAAGAGGAACTTCGATTATGCCAACACAGATTAATGTAAGGCATATTCATGCACTGATAAACCACCTGGCTCCTTCAAACCATGCACTAGAGGGAATTGGTATAAAACACTTCTTAGCCAATAGATCTTGATACTATGAACAATTCATTATTTGTCTTACCAATGGAGGCAATCCATTTTGCCAAGTAGTGATTGAGTTGAGGCTGACACTATCATCTTCAGTAACTGGTTGTTTTTGCCATTAGCGGAACAACAGTGTTAGCTCTTTGATAACCAACCTATATATGCCTAGATTATGCTAGCTCTCTATAACAGAAATCTCAGATTGTGACTAGGGATAACCTTGAGTCTAAAAAGTTAAAGCAACTGAGATTCAACCCATATTTAGAATAATATTCCCTAATGAGATTGTCTTTCTGCATTTCCCTCGATACATAACAAATCCACTCCCCTGACAAGAAATAATAGCCCATCCAGTATCACAGAGAGTCAAATGAAGGAAGCCCACAAAAGGCAAAACCTGACAAGAGAAATGGTATAGCTCCCAAGATTTAGATGTTGTCTTGAAACGGGGAAATCACTCACAGATAGCTGTCAATTAACACCCCATATGCCAAATGCGAAAGACGAGTCACCTGGTCTGAGTACGTCATGGGTTCAGTAACCAATAAGAGAACCAAGAGACACCAATTTCTTCCCCCCTTAAATCAAGGAGGTTAACTAGAGTTTTGATCCTTGAGAGAGAGATGAATTGAACTGCAGAGAGTGTAGATGGTCATCCCCGAGTGGTGTGGATCCACCAGATCCAGAAAACCTTTCTCGAGAGATCAATCGAGAAACATAAGACGAAAGAGATCACTGTTCTCTCCGAGAGACGTACGCCCATTCAATCCATACCTATCAAAATTTTCTGCACTGCATTGCAAATCACCATCTGTACATAGCTGATCTTGTAAATAAATATATTTGATTTGTAAAGACAAAGCCAGGAAACTTCTTAATTTAGTGTGAGAATTCACGCTACCCGTCGAATTACTGCAACGTCACAATACATAAACATTTATAAATACTCACCTCCACAATGTCCACACTGTATTCATCACAAGGGTCAGTCTGACTTTCGACAGTGCAGTGGTTACCATATCTGTCCCTGGGTTCAATAAACAGCTGTGTAGGAATATCTTCACAACCGACCACTGTGGAACAATGATGAACAAAGCAGGTTTTCAAAGGATCGGGAGGACCTATGTGATAAAATCGTTTTGCAAGGATCTCAAATTATAATACTTCATTTGCAGAAAGTTCACATTCAAAACATTTTTTACTTTATCGCTGAAAAGTAATAACCCATAAATTTTGACCCCAAAATAAATCACCATGCTTAACTCACATTAGCTGTGTAAATTACTGCATTTTTAAATATTTGCTCAGTAGTATTTAAAGGTACAAATTAAATTAGGCTTGTAAAATTCAGCACATATGTAAGTGACAAGATATTTAGCTATAAGCTTTAAAAAATGGGCTCTTCTCCATTTTTAAAGATGTCATTTGTCACAATGTTATGACACCAAATACATTAAAAGTTTGTTTATTAAGATTTCATTTTCATTTTTATAGAAATACTTCACTTTTATTGATTTCACAAACATTTTACTTTAATTTCTAAGTTGTTAAATTATTTACTTTTTTTCAGTAAAAGTTTATATAATGCAAAGTATTTTGCTTGAGAGCACACAATACTCATTTTCACCTCATTAAATATTACTATTCAGTTTTATGCCCTAATCAAATTTTTCATATAACCCCACACAACTTTAAATTAATACAGCCTTATAGTATATTTATTATATTTAGTAGCCTACATTTCACAATATACAGATAGATGGAATATAGTTTTCACATCAAACACAGGAAATAATATAGAATTAGGATGTGGGGCTGTATTTTCCCTAGACTTAATGGGACTTCTGGAGCTATCCCAAATTTTTGGGAATGCTCAGAGCAGTAAGCAAGTACGGTATATAAATAAATAACTAAATAAATATGTATATAAGTATATGCACATGTATGTAGAAGTACAGGTACTCCCTTTTGGCTACTGTGTCAGCTAGAGCATTGTCATAAATATTAAATTGCTAGGAAACTACTAGAAAATCATCTAAATTAAGATTTAATTTTTAAGAAAAAAAGTACAACTAAAATAAGGAGAGATTTTCTTCTACCATGAGTGTTGAAATTTGATTGAGATGTGACAAAATAAAAAATAAAAAAACTACCAAAATTAAAACATTGACATAAAGAAGGTAAAACCTCCATTAAAATATACTTACCAGGCAAAAATGTTTTTATGAATGGACTTCCTTTTATGGGGATCATATCGACTAGTACACTGATCCTGTATTCTCCTGCACGGCGTACAGTGAACTGGACTCTAGCCTTGTTTGCTTCGGAAATCTGGAGCCCCCCCAGCTCAATGCTGCATGCAATCTTGTGAGAATCCTGGGTGATCTCTATCAGAATATTATCCTCATTGCAAATTGGATATGGCTGACCATTCCTCTGGACAAACTAAGTTCAGAGAGATGAGTCACGTTTAGTCACAAACTCATAAAGAGGGAGGGGGGGGGGGGGGTCAAATACAAAAATTTCTCCAATATTTTTATTTTTATGGCTCAAAACATATGATAGAGCTTTAAGAATGAAATAACACAAATCACACTTTTCTACAATTATCATACTGCCAAATGTAACAGTTTAACACTGTACTGATAGAGCAATCTCATTTGGCTCATTTTTATTTATGTTTACCTTGCATTTTCTTATGAAAAAAAAATTTAATTTATTTTGTTGCCAATATGGAGTAACTTATGATTGCACAGATCACTTCATGTCATGTCAGTTAAGCTTTTCCACTATAACCCATCAAATATTACTGATTATGGTCAGCAACAAATGATCACCACTTCTCCGGGTATTTTCTCACTTCATAACATTTATTTTAATGTAGGGATAAGCTTGGCAAAAAAGCAAAAAATCAGAAAAATCGAAAAATGTCTCCTAAATATGTGTTTGCTACACTTTTCTCCAACCATTCCCAGCGCCATGGATTTTTAATACCAAAGTCGATTGCACGAAGATTTATTTTATCCGATCAACATACTATATCTTTTCTAACAAATGCAACAACGACAATATTAAGAAAAATAAAACCAATCTATTTTCTTACACCACATATTAAACTAAAGCAAAACATATACAAAATCAAAAGTATACAACGCCATGTGAGCAACAAGCAACACACGTGATACGGAACAAGTTCCTAGAAAGAGAGGCACGTCGGAACCCGCAAATGAGAGTTTCCCCGACTTTGCTGTGACGTTACAATGATGACATACAGTCTGACCACAATACGAAGAACCACGGTTGGCATAGTGCCAAGACGATTCTATTCACGCTGTAGGTAAGGCTGCTGAGGAAGGAGGGGGAAAAGTCTCATAGTCTCTTGACATTCTTTAGAATCGGTTACTAACTACGCTTGCTTGCTTTTTCCTCGTCTGTTATTTTGATTATTATATTGAAATTAATGGATCCGTTACCCAACACAACTGCTCGGAATAAGCCGTTCCGTAGTGATTGTAAACGTATAATACACAATGTAATTAAATTGTGTGATAAAGAAGCACTAGAAGGAAATGTTATTGTTCCACTTTCGCAATCCCTAAAGAGAGCTAGTGAAATGACCGGGATATCAATGTCCAGTGTAAAAAGAATACGCAGAGAAGCAAAGGGTGAAGAATCTCCAAAATTTGAATCTCCAAGGAAACTTCAGAAAAAAAGAACCACCGAAAACGTAGCTTTAGATAATTTTGATTGTGATGTAATCAGAAAATATCCACTCCTATAAAACTCCTATTTTTTTAAATAGATTTGCTTCATTCTTTTTATTATTTTGAAATTATTATTCACATATTCGATCAAAAATAAAGTTTTAAAAAAATAACTTTAAAATTGCGGACAAAAGCAGTCTGAAATACATTCCGTATTTCACAAACAAACACATCCGAAAATATGACGTTTTCCCCTATTTTCTAAGTAGACTAGCTTTTCTCGCGCATGCGTAACAGCTTCCAGGGACCTTGTTTCCGTGGTCGGACAGTAGCGACATGTATCCTTCCGCCAATCCAATTCTTTCACTTTGATCGTGCTTGAAACTGCTGGTGCAAAAGTAGTATAAGCTAAATCAGAAAAAGTGGATCTTTTTTCAAAAATTTTTAAAAAGGTGGAACTTTTTGTGAAAAAGCGAAATTTTTCTTTTGCAGAAAATATAAAAAAGCGGAAATCCACCAGAGAAGTAGAAAAAATTCATCACTATTAATGTCTTACAGTGAAAGTGATCTTTTTCAAAATTTAGCCGGGCAAGACTTATGTGTATAGAGTTAACTCCCGCTTAAAACTCAGGATTTACACCAATAGGTATACCACAGGGCCTCAGCAACTGTGCTTGATGCATGTATAATTCACAACATGTTTCACCAATTTAGGTAATAAATTTTGCCAGGTAGTAGATGAGTTCAAGAGGAATGACTTGATAATTAACTGTAACTTCATTAGGGTCATTACAATTTCATTCCTGTAAATGGGCAATCTTTCTACCCTTAGAAATTGGCCAGAATATATCAGCAGTCTTCAGAGTAAATGATCATTATCTACCTATCTATGTATGTCTTGGTATTTACATTTATAGCTCACATTGATCTTCCTTGATGGTGCTACATCCTGGTTCTCTTTGCAATTTTTACTTAAACTTTATCAAAAAATATTTCATTTCTCCTTTCAAATTAATAAACAAAAGAGAACAAATTAAACAAACGAAGAAAAAGTATTTTGCAGTCCTAGTTTCAATATCACAGTGTTTAGATAATTGTGAAAAGATGATAAAATATTTAGATAAAAAAGATGCTTTTTATCTCTTCATATCTGAGCAAAATGTTACAGCCCTAGGAAGAAAACAAAATTAACCACTCAGGTTAAGTGTCGAATTGTTTTACTTTTCCTATACTACATGAATATATTGCATTCAAAGTTCATATTAATCCCCTACTTCCTAAGTATTTGCAGACTTTGTCTTTGTAAGCAGATACCTTCAAAATATCAGCACACTATTGTAAAATATTTCATTCCTTCTTTAGAATGTATTAAAAATAAACAAGTGAAGAACATGGAAAAGCGATTCATAGTATTTAGTTTGCATGACAGAATATTTTACATATATAGAGCATAAATGTCATGAGATTTACATATGTAGTACATAAAGGTCATGAGATGGTTATGCAAACTATTTAGAAAAGCTTGTACTTTTTTCTCAATTAGTATCTGATTAAAAATTAAGACCTCAAGAATACATTCAACATGATCAAATTTTGATTAAGGATGCTCTGGTGATCCTGATGGCTAACAATTCAATAGCATATATATATATATACATTTAAAATGAATTATTGTAAAAAATGAATGTTTACTTATGTGTATAAACATATGTAAAGGAATATACAAATCCTATATGTATACATGAATTTTTGTATGCTAAACAAGGCATAGAAATGAAAGACTTACTTTCACTGTGAAGCTCATGGTATTTCCCACAGCATGAGGATCAGTCCAGTCAAAGGTCACTTTACATTTTTGCGGGGAGAGGTACTTTCCTGTGACATAGGATAGCAACCCGTGCTTGGAGGGGGTGACATAATTATGCACCATTGAACGACGGGACATGCTCACAACCATGCCCAGGAAGAGAGCCAGCCCAAGGGTCGTCAAAAACAGTCCAGCTAAAAGAGATGAGAATGCTTCAACAGGATGGGAGTTTTTAAGAACCTGTGACAGAATTTTTAAGGATCTCAAAGATGATTTTAAATATGTTTTATTTCCAAAGTTTATACAATTAAAAGTATTTCAGTTTTAGAATCCTATACAACCTTATGGTAACTTTTATATCAACTAAATAAATTCTTAATATTAGCAATAATATTTCAAAATTACTTTACATGTTGCAATCTGTTTGGTTATCCCTGCTTAACAAATTTATACTGGTCAGCAGTAATTAAAGCAAACCAGAAGTTTATAATAGTAATAATAATATAGCTCTAAATTTTTACCCTCCTAATCTAGAACTAGTACAAAGTAGCCAAGAAAAACTAAATGTAAACTTTTTAGATATATAAACATAAAAATAAATTCTCATGGTAATTTTACTTTTGATCTTTATGATAAAAGATCAGAATATGACTTTAATATAGTAAAATATCAAAGTTACTTAACTTACTTACATAAATCTGTATTTAATAATATTATTGTTAATCAACTAATAAGAATAAATAGGCTATGTTCTAAGGACAATAGGCATAAGCATATAAAAGATTTGTTAGTAGTGCTAAAACGTAATTATTACCCTGATAGTCTTTCCAAGCACATAATTGGTTGTTTTAGATTTAATGAATAGCATGTTCTGTTGCTAATAATTAGTAATACAAAACTAAATGATTAAAGTTAGTAAATAACTACTAAAAAGTAAATAAAAACTAGAGTAATTAAAATAATAAATAACTCTTAGTCATAATAAATGTCTAAGTTAACTTAGGTTATTATGTCCTATAAAACATAATCCTATGTAAGTCTGCTAAAGTGATTCCATTGGCTCCATGGTTGCAATGTTTGTGACGTCAGTCTTCTTGTGGTCTCCTAAACTTAACTTTCACTTTGTCTGGCACCGAGCTTGGTGATCTATGATAAAGCCACTGATTATTCCTTCTTCTGTTTCATATGGATTGTACGGTGTCTAAGTATGTTTATTGCTCAGATCATACTTATTAGAAACAATTGGTTTTTAGACAGTAATAGCATCGCTGATGAAAAGATACTGCCTAAAAACCTATTATTCACTTATCTATTCATATTTTCACTTATCTTTTCATGTTTTTGGTTCCTGGCGGTAGTGGTTTATGGCTTATACTGGTTTTTCACTTACAACTTTGTCTAATATATATATATATATATATATATATTTTTTTTGGGTGGGGGTGAGAGTGATTATATATAAGCATTCCCATCCTGGTCAACAATGATACAAACAGAAAACATGAAAAAAAAAAATTATCTGCATTTTCATAAAGGCATTCGTTGATAGCTATAAACTGAAAATATGGTCTCTCTTCACTCTAGGCTGTTGTTGCCTTGTGAATATACACTGCTAAAGCCTCTCTCCTTTCTCTTCTCTTTACACTGATCTAAGCACTGCTAGAATGTTGTTTTTCTTCTATCCGATAGACTAGGCCTGTGACCAAAAAAAATGATAGAATGACTTTTCTATCTTCTTCCTATATGTCTTTATACAGAGAGACAGGAATTTTAAGATAATCGCAAACAGATATTTATACTTGCATATATATTTGTACACACATAAGTGTAAATATAATAATATACACATACATGCATATAAATTTATATACATATGTATATACACACAAACACATATATATAAATAAATAAACATGCAGTAAATAAAGTCATAATTTTTAAAATATCCAAATACAGCTGTGAAAATTACAATTCAATTTCAATACTGTTCTAATTTTAAAAAAAAATTAATTTAAAGACATCATAACATAACTTAAAGATAACATAAACTCAAAATACATGAGGTTTTTTTTTCAGAAAATCTATTTTCTTTTCTTAAAGATATTTTACAGAGGTAATTTTAATAACATGTGAATTATATTTTAAATCACAAGGAGCCCACTAAAGATATTTTTGCCTCACTAGTTAAATGAATGAGATAAAGAGCTTTAAATACAAATCTACATACCTGTTGTCCATGGCTCCCTCTCCCGCTCTATCTCAAGCCACAACTGTTTTATCAGCTCATATTTGTCTGCATCTGTGTACGGAAGACTTCTACTGGCTTGAGACCATAGATTTAAATGTCTATCACACAGCTTATTTTTCAGATCAAAATTACTGACCGTCTGTAGCTCCTTTATGCTTCTTACACCAAGATTAACAAATCTGGAAGGGAAAATAAAATTTTGAAAATTTTCAGATGGCTACAACTTTATTAACCTACTTTAAACATGAAAAATCATTTAATTATCTTGCATTTAAATTTAAAAAAAACAATATTTGTTCACACTGGATGGATGACAGAAAATATAGATATCAATTAACACCTCAACCCTTTATATCATCAACACTTCGCGTCATAAAGCTATTTTCAAGCGTATTATTAGCTATTTCGATTCATTAGAATGGAAAATGTACGCATGTAAAACCGTAAAAATAAATACCGTGCAATTTCATCTTAATTCCATAAATAAATATCATCCTTCAACACACTGGAGTTCGCGGGAGCGATGAAAAGATAATATATTCCAATCAAAATTCCCTCAAGTGATCGGAAACACGGCTAAGCGAGCGAGAAAAAAAAAAGAATTAAAAAAAAAAATTTCCGTATTATTTGCAAATTTTCTTCTTTTAACTAAATAAAAGTCTGTCTGCAGCTAGAATCCGCAATGTTTACCCGTAAAAGAGGGAACACGGTCGGGAGATCGATAAGTCTCCCTAGTAGGGGTAAGGGTCTCCATATTTGGAGAGAAATCGCCCACCTTAGCGCGAAAATACGTGAAATATAGATAACACATTGCCTTTCAACGCACAGATTGGACTCGTTACGGTAGGTGGATTAAAAGTGTTATTCAGGAGGGTGTTGGAACCATAAAGACGCAAGGGACGCATTAGGCATAATTGTAAATAAACAGCCTGTGCAGATCGAAGGTTTCAGATGAGATGGGTAGTTACAATTTGCCTTGGCATAAAACACAGACTTTCTAATTGGATTTTCAAAATGACGTCAAAACAAACAAGCTAAATGATTATCTTCAGTTTCATCTGTTTATTTACTGCAAAATATTGAACAATATTGTTGTTAAATCAATAAGCAACTAAAGTATAAATGTGATGCTTTTTCCCTACACAGCTTCTTTTTAAAAAAATCACTCCGTGACGTCAGTAGCCCCATATATATTTCCGACAACCAAGGACTACTAATCCGTTGAGTAACAAGCCCGAGCGGGGGGGGGGGGGGGGGATAAAAACGCAATGTATTTATTTAGAACAAAAAATCACAAAGATACTTTTTCGGAGATGATTAATTTCAGAACATTGTTTTCATCATTATCTATCCAAATAAAAGCTTCGGTGGACGTTCATAAAAATGGAAGTAACGAACCAAAATTAATGAGATCAGTAATAGCCGGTAAAAATCACATTACTGGCTACTTTTTAAATCATTAATATAATCTATAGAATATTTATAACAACTATCCCGCAAAGTGGCAACTAAATTATTACTATTCCATTCGTCCACACAGCAACTATATGCAGACGATTAATGAACTCATTTGCGGTAGGAGTGGTTGAGTATTTTCATGACGTTGTGGGAAACTTCAGAGACGCTGAAACTTAAAATTTCCCCACAACTATGAGAAAAATGACGTCTTTCCATCCCTCTGAAGAAGAAAAAAAAAAAATATTTCAGGTAGTCTCTTCGAAAGAAACTATCGCGGGTTATTAACGTAGGATTACTTATCGTTGCTTACCTTTTCTTCTTCTTTTTATTATTTAAAAAAAAAAAAAAAAAAAAAAAACACGCATTTTGGGACTTTTCTGTTTAACTGCTACTAGGTTTGGCGCGCTGCCAAAATTATAACTCGCGACGGACTCTGAATTTTTTCTTTCCGGAGGACCGTTATTGAAGAACGTAATCCTACTTTAAAAAATAAATAAATCGGATATTAGGTTCAAAGGTACATTGGAAGTGAATATTTTTGTTCTCTATACAAATCATAATATTTACATTTAAGAGATAACATAAAATAAGACCAACGTTCTGAATTTAATGCAAAGCGATGACAGCAAAACCGGAAGTATATAAAATTAAGTTTCGACCGAACTTCTTAGTAACAAAGAAATAGTTTGATATGCGGTTTATTTGCATGCATACTGAAAGATTACCTCTCGTTATAAGAGTAATGTCAGCACAGGATTACAAACTGCGTAAAGCGAGCCAAAAGGGCAGAGCTTAAAAGGTTACCTGTACGCTGGAGGTACAGGAGGTACATATAATTTTCTTGAAGCGAACTGAGGGACTAATGAGCCAATAGCGGAAGGTTCTTTTCAGGAGATTATGGGACAATTCAGAAGTGGGCGGATGTATCAGTTTAGCCGAAAATTTCCCACAACAAGAATGACATCACGGATGGAAAGAAACGCAAAGATTCATTAAGTGTTTCTAACAAAAACTCTCTTCGAGCTAAGCGAGTTTTAGAAACTTTATTTTTTCTAATACGGCCTAAAGGTGAACCGTCACTCTCTGTTAGGTGACAAAGAAGAACGTCCCTATCTTGGTCGAGATTCGAACCCGAGAGCTTTCTTTGAAAGGTAGTGGCTCTAACCACTACCTTTCAAAGAAACCACTATGCGCGGATTCTGGGTGGCAGATTTCAAAATTACTCGGTAAGGAATAAAAAGAGGGCTTTTTTTTAAAAAATTTATACAAGGGATCACTAAATATTCGCAGCTGTATCAATAAATCCTATTCATATTTTCAATATTACAAAGTCAAAACCACTGGCACTGTAAACTAAGTATGAAATAAACGTACCATATTGACTCCAATCTAAAGCACACTTCTTATTCTTATACAGTCGAATCCGGTTAATCGGACCTGCCGCTTATTCGGACCGAATCCTAAAGAACCGAAAAAAATCCTATTGCGTAAGCCTAATATTATTCGTCAGCCGGTTATTAGGACCAAAATGATCGCATCCCAATGTGTTCGGATTAACTGGAATCGACTGTATAAACTACACTTCCGATTATTCGGGCACTCTGATATTTCTATCGGTTAGAAACTAAATAGGAACTGTCTGAAAAAATGTCAGGATGGCTTAGCTGGAGTGGGTAGGGGCCATTAGCAGTAAAACTGACAGGGCCCCCAGTGGAAAGAATGTACTAAGGTTCTGCTACAACTAGAACTATAGCTGCACTATAATAAAAAATTTAAAACTTAAAATTTGTGCTAAAAATTTTATACCTTTTGGTCAAAAGTATATGCACACGCACATCAGCCAAAAATGACTTTCACAATCAATGAAGTAACTAGCTTTTGCATGATTGCTCAGACTCCAGTTTAGGGCTCTTAATATTTTAAAATACTAATAAAAAGCATATAGAATACAAAAATTAACTGAAATATACTAAAACATTAAAAATTCATTATATAAGAAAGAAAGTGTAAAATCATTTCTGAAAATTAAAACTTAGTGCTTAAATGTAACAATGCTTTGGTAAAGAGTGTTTACAATTAAGTTAAATTGAATTTGGGCTCCCTAATGATACTAAACAGGGGGAGCCATGTGTGATTTATAGAGTCATTAAGTTACAAATTTGGTGGTAATTTATTTCATATTATTTAACAATGTTATTTTGTACTCCCTCCCTTTAATTTGGGCCTCTCGCCAAAGCCTCACTTCAACTTCTCTGATATAGGCTCAGTACAGAATGCTTTGTTAATTTTCATCATTTAAAACATTTCCCACAATATGACATCCACTTTCATCTACAAAAAATTACAAAAATAAATTTCCTTCTGTAAAATAATTTGGTGTTTGTTATGGGGTTATTACATGCAAAGTCAAAACCTTTTCAGAAAAGATAACTTCTGTAAATTCTGTGTATATTCTACAATGGAAAAAAAAAAAAAAAGAAGCGTGATCTAGCCTGAAACTATCATTTCAGCTTCAATTCTAGTAACTACTACTGAAAGAGGGAGATATATATGTATATAAAAATTAGTATATGTCAATACAAGATAAATAAATAAAACTTCCTAATAAGACTATTCTAGATACTTTATAAACTTTTATCAGATTTCAGAACTTTCAAAGTCTCTGGAAACGTGTCGTCACTTAGCATTCAACAGTACATTGCCAATGAATATCACAACTTAATAAAAAAAAAATTATGTATTAATAGGAACATCAGTTAAATAATGTAAAAAACCTCAATTTCACTATAAGCATTAGTAAATAAAGCTCCAGTTGAATTTCAAAAGCAAATTAAGGTATCTTTCTAAGGATCAGAGTAAGACAATTCTTTTATTTCCTTTTACCATGAGAGAAAAATTCAACTCTTCCTTCTGAACCAAACCTTTCTGTAGCAAAAATTCACATTCTAATTGATAGGAATAGGGCTGGTGTCAATGCCACTCACCCACCTTGCCACAAGTTCAAGATACTATTATAAATTTTATTGAATTCTGCTCAAAAAGAAATCCTTTACTTAGGTTAACATTTTGCTTGTGTTAGTAATAAAAAAAAATTCTCTTGCCCTCCTTCTTAGTAAGAAAACAAAATAGTCTGAAATGATAAACTTCTTTATATCCATAATAAAATTAACAAATGGCTAAAGAAGCCTTTTGTTCCAGTTAGTATTTCCACGAGTGTCTTGTAAGTTAACCCTTCAGCGGGCGCACAAATTTTTGGAATACCAGCAGGCACACGTGACACAAAGTGCAACGTCTCTTTCAAGCCTTTTGTAATAAGCTTTTTTTTTTAAATTGAAAAAATAATTCTGCATTTTAAGAGAAAATATAAAATGTTGATAATATTGAGATATATTCATAATTAAAGGCCAAAGAATACAGATACAATCGCCTTATTTCAAAACTGTCTGGTTTATTGGATCTAAGCAGAACTTATGAATTGATTCCTATTATGATCAAAAACCTAAAAAATAATGAGATTGTCAATCCTTGTGATAAACGGGATAACATGTAATAGCTGCACATTTGATCGATTACATCAACTCCTACTTTTGTCGTACTGTAATCCAGTATAATCGCTGGTTTACCACGGTTAAATCACGACTAACAATGAATGGAAAGGAATACAAGGGTCAGAAAATCAGACCTGCATTAGAAAGGGTGTAGCTTTAAATGGAAACTGCTTAGAACATTCAAACCTTATATGTAAAAACAAACCATTCAAAATTAGAAAAATGTTACACTTTGTACACTGGCGTGCCTGCTGAAGGGTTAAAACAGATTACGATTTAGACTTTTGCACTGAGGTGAATTAATATTACTAATAATGGATTTCTCGAAGTTTTACTATTCTCTGATATGATGTATTATTACTTAATGCCCTTTTAATATATCTCGTTTAATCATTAGATTAAAAGACAATCCCTTAGTGAATATGAATCCTCTGATTGTAGTCGGTAAAAATAAATCAGCTTGATCTTACAGTGTATTGTTCCTTTCCATACAAAAAACTCTTTCTAGGCATATTTACACAACTAAAAATTCAAAGGTATAAAATAAAATATATTAAAAAAATTTTCTAATTTTCATTTGCAAAGATCTAAATTCCATGGTGATTACTTTTTGTTAAAAGAGGTTCCAATATTTGCAGTCAAACAAGCTGAGAACTATAGATAGTAAACCAGAGCAGACATTGATTGCTTTTATATAAA
The DNA here is from genome assembly GCA_907164885.2 of Dolomedes plantarius. NCBI lineage: Eukaryota > Metazoa > Arthropoda > Arachnida > Araneae > Dolomedidae > Dolomedes > Dolomedes plantarius. Next base: position 126,872,123 of record OU015503.1, read on the forward strand.
TTTATCCTTAAATTAATCTTACTTTTTTTTTTACATTCTAAACCATTCATTTGATTGAAATTTGCCTTTCAGAATTTTTTCATTTGTTAATATTGAGATAAATGCCAGAATATTTATCATGTACATTTATATTAAATGAAAATAAAACTGGAAATCAGTTTAGAAAAAAAATTTTTTTTAATGGTTAAATCAGCCAAGTAATAAACAAAAGCAAATAATGCAGTTATTTAGTGAATTTATTAAGGTTTTTCTGTTCACTGACTAATTTCACAAGTTATTGGCACTAATTTTTCTGTAAGCATACTTAAGTTGTCACATTTTTCCCATCCTGACCAGAACTAACTAGATTGTACATGTTATGCCATAAAAATATATTTTTCTTTTGTTTGAAGCTAGAGAGAGTCTTGGTCAGTTTTTCTCAGAATTTCTATGTACTTTTGTCTTCAATTCATAAAGGTACTCTAAAAATAGCATGAATATTCATTTTCACAGGGCATATCCTGTTCATAACAAGCAATCTAACATAGCTACATAGGATCCACAAATTCTCTAAACTGTATTTATATTAATAACCAGAGAAATGATTTTGTTTTAAAATTTCATTCTAAAAGGATATCAGATGAGCTCTTTGTCTTTGCTAAAGTTTAAGATTATAGGGCTTACTGTGAGTTAAATATACAGGGCAACTACACTGTAACAGTTCAATTGTAATGTAAAATAGAATCAAATCAAATCATGAAATAACATTTTATTGTTGAGCTATGATGTTTTTTTAAGGAATTTCATCGCATAAATACCTTTACCCAATGCTGCACTTTTATTTCAGATTTCAGTAATTTATTAGACAGGATAAAATAATTGCATTTTGTCAAGATATAAGAAACTAAAACTGTTGTTAAGTATACACCAATAAGAATTTCAAAGGTGTTTGTTAAAATAGCCTTCTCAGACACAGTATTAGAGGTAATTTGATATACAGTTATTTAATGCTCCTGCATGGATATTTTAAAAGGACCCAATGCCTTACTCTTGCAAATTGCCCCCAAACATGTGCCACATATATATTTAGTGTTTAATTACAACATACTTCTATGTTGATATTTTTTGCAGTGAATTCAAGAGGAAAAAAAAAGAAAAAAAAAAGGTTTAGTAAAAAAGATATGAAGTACTGTATATTCTGGCGCATAAAGTGAACCTATAATTTTACACTACACTTTTTAATTTTTAGGCATATTCTCCATATAACGTGCACCCTTTTCTTTATGAAGAAACCTGAAATGTACATGTGCGATGATCTTATCTTTTGAAGTCATTCATTCGAAGGATTTTCCCAGGCTTTCGAACAATGGTATACTGAATTGACAAGTGATAAGGGGAGCAATATGTGGATATAAAATCATGGATAAGAAATGTTTGGCAAAAACGTCCTGATGCCTTAAAGAATGCAGAAAGTCTTTTAGTTTGGAACATGATCAGATCCCATCTAACAGATAATACGAAGAAATTGATGAAAGTGTGTAACACAAACATAACAGTTATTCCAGGTGAATTAACACCATTAGTTCAGCCTTTAGATGGGTATATCAATAAACCATTCAAAGGAAATTTAAATCGACAGTGGAATACATGGATGTTTGAAGGTGAAAAAACATTTACAACAGGAGGCCAAATGCGACATGCCAGTCTAAAAATAGTGTGAGTAGATAATAAAAGAATGGAATAAAATTAAACCTGACATAATTCAAAAGTCATTTAAAAAATGTAATATATCTAACAATCTAGATGGAACAAAAGATGATTATTTATTTATGGATCAGAGTAACAGCGATGAAGATGAAACAGAATTCGATTATGTATCTGAAGATATAACAGAAGACAAATATGACAAACTTTTCATGCTATCTGATAATAAAAAATTTTAAGTTCCTAGGGTATGTCATTTCTTTTAAATAAACAGCATTTAGGTACATGTAGAAATCTAATTTTTTTATGCTTGTCTTTTTCGTATTTTTAAATCTCATTTTTATATCCAGCATATAATGCACACAGGTAAATTTTTATCTTTTTTATTTCTTTATTATTATTAAAAGTATACTCCGGAATATACAGTATGTGTTTTATTTATAATGCCACAAGGCCACTCAAAGCTGCAGAATTTAATCTTTTGCCCTTTATGACATTACCCTCCTTTCCTTCAGAAGAGAAACATTGAATCTAGCATGCAGTTGCTTTACCATTCCACAAGAAAGTTCATTACTAACCTTAAAAATTTCCATGAAGTATTCCAGTGCTCTATAAAGTTTGCTCTATATTAGATAAAATAGCTACAGTTTACCATCAAAAGAAATGAAAAAGGCCCCCCAAAATCAGGGTTGGCAAGTTTCTTCCAAAGTGGAAAAAACCACGGAAAAAAACATGGAAAAACTGGCTGGAAGAAATAGGTTTCTTCCACTAGTGGAAGAAATGGAAGAAACTGTTTTTCTTTAAGAATTTACTATATAAGTTGCAACTTTGAAGGTACAATAAATGCATTTTTCTTATAGATAACCTTAAGAAAATTCAATTAGACATATAAAAATTTAATTAATTATACATGCTAAATTAATAATTACATCAGTTTTTAAGCCAAGATCAGATCACACACCTGAACAAAAGAAATTTTATCCGAAATACACAAAATCCATTAAAAGTTATCCACTTCAATTTAACCAGCATAATTATTGTATATAAAATAATTATTGTATTAAAAAATGTCACCAACTTCCTCATTTTTCATACTACATTGCAACATGGTATAACAAAACAAAAGTTTTTTAGCAGTAGGATGCTGCAATCAGTTTTTCAACTTAGAATGGATGAATGCAAAAGAAGAAAAAATTCTTTCAAGTGCTGCAGAACTTAAGGAGAGTTTAAAGCATTTCGACATACCCATAGATCTCATTGGGTATGTCACTGCACTTGTAAATATATTTAAATTTATTTGGTATGTCCACCTCATTTCCTGTTGTATTGGTAATGCAAACAAACTTCAAAGAAATAAAAAATGACTTGTTCTTACTCTCCTTTACATGTCCAGCACACAATATGGCACACAGGTGTGCCATAGTCAGAGACATAATCAATGGGTGCCTATGACCCATTGACTGACTACATTTTTTCTAGCCCTATGGGACTTGAACAATAGGAGGGAATAAAACATTGTGGGTGTGTAAGGTAAGGTGCAAATGAAATGGGGAAGAGGGAAATAAACTTGTCAGTACCAGCTCATACAAAGGATTGTATTTTAAAAAATATTAATATCTTTAATATTAATTAAGTTATGCACTTTAGATTTGATATATTATGCTTAATTCTTTTATATAGTTAATATATTTTAATTTTGATTTTGAGCATCTGTTTTGTTTTCTGTTCAGTTTTTTCCAGTTTCTTCCACTGTCCTGGAAGAAACCCAACCCTGTCCAAAATATCATTAAATGCTATAAATGAGATAGCTTTGTTAAGGTTATATTCAGAGGTGCTGCAAAGTCCATTCATATAAGCACAAGCCATGACTACTGACTGAGTGCAAGATAATTCAGTTGTCCTTGAAGAATTTTAAAAGTTTTAGAGAGAAAATCTATTTTAAAACAAACACAAACAAACACACACACACACACACACACACACACACACAATATAATCAGTCTTATCACTTACATTTCTTCTGCTTCCTTTAATTCATGTTTTTTTAGCCACTGTCTTAACACTAAAAACTGTTTTATCTTCAATGCCTGAGGTCTCAGAATGGTCTTCAATTCAGAATCATCTACTTCATCATATGCACCTGTCCACATATTCACAAATGAAACTACAGATGTACATCCTAAAATAATAATATAAAATTATGAATAAGAATGAGATTTTTTTACTACTGCTAGTCAAGAGAATTTTCCCCTCTCTAAAAATAAAGTAAATCAGATAACTATATGATACTTTTTACATATTGCTCTCAAATCAAGGCCATCTAAACTTTTTTAAGGGTCATTGTTTAGTGTTGTTTTATATATTTTTACTTTTTTTAGCCATGAGTCCATATATATATTTTTATATATATATATATATTAAATCCTGAAACTAAAGAAATTTCTAAAATAAAAAACTCTTACACGTACAAATTTCAATTTTTAATTTTAATTAAAATTTTAAAATACTACAGATTATTGTAATTATATTTAAAAAAGTATGTACTCTTCCATTAATATACAGTTGGCTCTCTGTTTAACGACTTTCAAGGGACCGTGAAAAATCGTCCTTAAGCAGAATTTGTGAAAAAGTAACATTTCCCATAAAGTCGGAGGGGCCGGGACTGGGAAATATCGTCCTTAAATAGAGATCGTCGTTAAGTAGAGCACCGTTAAACAGAGAGCCAACTGTATTAACAAAGTTTTAATGTCTTAAAGTGTTACTGATTTCAAAGTTATTTTCAAACCAGCATTTGATGAAGCTGAGTCTATGAATGGAAGTGTAAAGCAGCACAGAATATCTAGGAGCATTGCATAATTTTTTAATTTCAGATTTTAAATGTTACATAAAACAATCCCTTTTTAAAAAATAGACAAGATTGGCTTCCAGAAAAATCTACCAAAAAGCTAAGTGTTTTAAATATTAAAACATAATACCATAAAACGGGGCTACTTTGCTCCTAGATGGGTAACTTTGCACCACTGTTGAAAAAAGATTTCATCCCATCTAGCAGATAAACTAATGAATATTTAAAAATATTTTCACTGTTATCTGATAGATAGCACCACCTCTCATAACATGAATGATAATTACTATTTTAGCAGCCATTTTGGGTAGTGTTTTCCAAGTATGTCTGTGCTGGTACTATTTTTAGTTAAAATCTTCATCTGAAAAAGTTGTGTTTTGCTCCAAGGAAACGATTTTAGTTGAAAATCAGTGTTGCCTATTTATATATAGAAACTATTTGTCTTTGAAATCATAACATTTAAATCTTGTTAAATTGAATATTTATCCATTTATGATCGATACTGTTTTTGAAGTTAGTTTTAGAGCAGATAGGGGGCTACTTTGCACCAACTCAAAAGTGGTACAAAGAAGATGGAAGAGATGAATATATCTACACAGAATGAACTGACACATTCAAAATTCCAGCTTAAACCTATCAACAAACAGACTGATTCATTTGTAGTTGTAATGTATGAAAATGAATACTACCCAGGTGTCATTGAAAGCTTCAATGAGGATGGAGCGTTCGTGAGTGTCATGACGAAGTCGTTAAATAACTGGAAGTGGCCTGTTAATAAAGATGCAATTTTGTATAAATGGGAAGAAATAGTTGGAGGTATAAATCCCCCCAAATTATTTAGCAAACGAGGTGTTTTCTCAGTCCCAGAGCTGGCTGATGGTTATGGAAATTCTTAAATATTTGTTTTTATACTACAGAAATTTTAAAATTCTGATGCATCGAATATACAAGTGTTTCCTTTTAGTTTTGCCACAAAATAACAGCAAATTTTGTTGATGTCATATTTTTTTTTTTTACATATTAAATACAATTAGTTGAACTTTTAAATATTTTCTCTGGTTAAATATTTTATCTGGTTTTTAAATATTTTCTCTGGTTTAAAATAAAAAAAATTCAAATCCTGTCCGTTTTCCACGATTCTATAAGGTGCCACAGTTAACTTGAATGAGGTAACTTGAATTTTAAAATTTCTGTAGTATAAAAACAAATATTTAAGAATTTCCATAACCATCAGCCAGCTCTGGGACTGAGAAAACACCTCGTTTACTAAATAATTTGGGGGAATTTATACCTCCAACTATTTCTTCCCATTTATACAAAAGGGCATCTTTATTAACAGGCCACTTCCAGTTATTTAACGACTTCGTCATGACACTCACGAACGCTCCATCCTCATTGAAGCTTTCAATGACACCTGGGTAGTATTCATTTTCGTACATTACAACTACAAATGAATCAGTCTTTGCACCAGGTTAATTTTCTTGCTTCAAACAAATTATTATTTCATGTGGTGCAAAGTAACCCGCCCTTATGATATACTTTGCACCACTTTTAAAAAATTATTAAAAAATATAAAAACAGGTTTTATTAACATGGAACTATTCCTTAATTATCTAAGAATACAATAGAACTACTTTCAAAAGTCATTTTACAGAATTTCTATGATTTACATGAGCATTACAAAAAAATCTTGGAAAAATGGTGCAAAGTAGCCCCGTTTTACGGTATTTTAAATTATTATGAAACTTTACATGCTATGAGTGCAAAGATTTCTTATTATAACTGGCATTTACAGCATTAGGCAGTTTGAGCTCTCTCTCTCTCTCTATATATATATATATGTATACATTCTTTAATATTTAAATATATGTTGAACAAAAAAAAAAACCTAAATATCTTATATATGTAACTCATATCACTCCCATGCTATAAATTACTCTATTCAATTTATTATCTTCCCTCTGCATGGGAACTTCCTCATACAGAGGTAAAAGTACAGTTTAAGTTTTTAGGCAGTCTAAGCCTGAAATCTGCTGGCCATTCTAAATAAATATTGATGTAAGCTGCAATAAGAGTTTTCAGATGGATAAATGTTCTGCTATAAGGTGGACATAATGAAGAAAAGATGTAGATTGATAAAATGGCTACAGTGTGACAAGATAAAATTAAAATATTAAAAGTAAACTTGATCAACTAGTTAAAAGATTTAGTAACTGATATCAAAACATAAAAATAATAAAGATGATACTTTGACATTTTGCAGTAAAAAAATTAATTAAAAACAATACATCCAATTTGGAAACAAAACACATCTACCAAATTTGAAAATGGGGTAGATAAATGGGGTTTCATAAGTTATTGTCGGTATGATATATTAACTGTAAATTTCGGTGGTTTGTGACAAAATACAGCTACCATAATAATTCATCATTTCTCAAAAAAGTAGGATTGGACTAGTGACAAAAGCATGGAAATAACCAAAACATGATATGGAAAGACTAATTCATCTTAAGCTTATTGGCCTCATAGAAAAGCTCACACTATTGTTTGGTTACGTGGTGTCACATTTTCTTGGCAACTAAAGAGATATTGTTCATGCCATTTGGATTTACTTCTGCTTCCCATGCTTTTTCTTAATGGAGTCACTTGTTTTTATTTCTGATTGTTGAGCATATCTTTTTTTTTCACTCTACTTTATCTGCAGTTTTTCATTTAAATGTTTAGTAATGATGACCATAGGTAAGTATAGATTAAAGAATATGCCATGGATGGAGCCTGAAACTGTAGCTGTTTTTCAGGAGTTTGATATCCTTCCTAAGGCAAAAATGTGCTGAAAGGGCCACACAAAGTTAAGTTTAGATAAGCAAAATACATAGTTGTGCAGCATAAGTTGCTGTCTACAGAAATCTAGTCTTCTTGTTAAGAATTGGCTTGAGAGTAGTAGAATATGCTCTTTGACCACTTTATGGTTCATTTACAATAATTGTTGTTTTGAGATTACATCTATCAAATACCGTGAAAGAGAACTCAATATGTCACCAGAAATGACAGTTGATTGGTTTAATTATCTCCATGAAATTTTTTATATTCTACTATATAAGACAGAAAATTGTGAGATAGGTAGAGAAAATAAAATTATATGTAAATGAAAACTTATTTACTAAGCAAAAGTACCATGCTCGGAGATTTTTGCCAGAATAATGGATTTTGACGGTGTTTGTCACAAAATAAACAAGTGCTTCTTAAAGATGGTTAAAAAGTGGAATGCAAAAAATTTACTGCAAATGATTACAGATAATGTAGAAGCAAGTTTTCTCTGCTACTTTGCTTTTTGTCATCAAGAAAATGTGACTGGAGATAATCGAAAAGTACCAATCTCACCAAATAACAATACAAAGAAAGGCAATAGTAGTATCTAACTGGCATAATATGACAACTTTTCCAGAAGGTAGTGATGCCAGGCAAGTATATACATTTTTGCCCAACAGTTTAATGCCAAGGTCACATCGAAGTCCAAAGAATAATCCATAAGTAACATTGATTTGGTATGGAGCACTACGGTAAACTTTTTGTTACATAAGGGTTAATTAGACCAAGTAACATTGAAGTTAACAACAAAAGCTGTTTAGAGTTTCTTATAAGCTAGATTTAATAAAAAGTTTAAAGGCAACATTAAAAATGAAGAAAATAATAAGCATACATGCTGAATACAGTCGAACCCTGTTATAGCAAACCTGGTATATAACGAACAAAAATTTTGGTCACACTGTTTTCCTATTGTATTTGATGCTAATTTATCCATTTATAGCAAACCTCCAAAATCTTAAGAATCGGCTATAACAAACATTTTTTTCAGTCAACAACTGAATTTTTTTTTAATTTTCAAACTATTTAAGAATGTTTAAGATACAATGAATGTTGAAGAACAAGATGATGAAGATTTACCTATCGCGATATGGATAGAAAAGCACAAAATTTCATCATTCTCAGATTGTGGCGTGCAATTGTTCAAAACATGTGATGATGAAGTCATTACATGTGAAAATCCGTCTGGTGAAGATATTGTGGAAGGAATTAAAATGAATCATTCTGAAATCGAAGATTCTGATGCTGATGAAGAGGAGCACATAAATGATGAAATCTCCACCATCTCAGATGCTACAGCAGCGATGAGTGTAATTAATAAGTTTTTGTCAACACAAACAGTGGAAGAAAGAGTGTTAGAATCATTTGATGTATTGGACAAAGAAATTAATAAAATGTTTTTAAAATCGGCATCACGTCAGTAGTAGATTACTGATTATTTTTTATCAAAACAGTGAGCAACAATTAAAGATAAAATCAATTTATTTCCATTTGTCTTCATTTTTAGTTAATTTAATTAGTATTGTGTCAGTTTAATGTAATCGATTTTAGTCAATTTCATTCATTAATGATCATTTTTAATAGATTTTATCATTCTTTCAATGCATTATTATTGAATATACATAGCAACTAATGAGTTATAAATTTTGTGAAGTCTAACATTTTTCTTAATGATTCGGATATAGCGAACAAAACCTTTGGTCCCTTGAAGTTTGTTATAATGGGGTTCAACTCAGTGGTGTAGCAAGCATAACTGGTGCCCGGGGCACGATACTTTTGTGGCGCCCCCCCCCCCCTGAAAAACATATAGTAATATAATATATAGACCCTATATTGGCGCCCTCGATAAATATATAATAACATAATATATAGACCTTATGTTGGTGCCCTCCCCTAAAAACATATAGTAATATAATATATAGACCTTATATTGGCGCCCCCCACAAAATAATATAGTAATATAATATATATACCTTATATTGCCACCCTCCCCAAAAAACATATAGTAATATAATATATAGACCTTATATTGGGGCCCTCCCCTGAAAAACATATAGTAATATGATATATAGACCTTATATTGGCATTCACCTCGAAAACATATAGTAATATAATATATGGATCTTACATTGGCACCCCTCTGAGAGTGGCGCCAGGTGCATGATAGACCCCCTTGCCCCCCCCTTTGCTACACCACTGGTTCAACTTTACATCCATCAGACTGCTGTAATAAAATAAAGAAATCACTTCAAACTTTGATAAGATTGAGTTCACTCATATAACCTTTATAATTCCCATTCTAATAATCTCATTTAACATGCTTCATGAAACCTTGTATAAAGTTGTAAAAGACTGGATTTAATGCATGCTATTTAGTAATACAGCAAACATCAGCATTGTGTAATTAAATTTAAAAAAAGTGTGTAAGTGATGAATTTATAGTTCAGGTAAATTGTTAACTAATTAAGCAATAAAACTGAATTGTAAGGTTCCACACTGTTGCCAAATTCTCCCTCAAGGCATCTCTCCAGTAACCTCCACTGAAAAACGTCAATACACTGCTGTTCTTGACAACATATTAATAAAAAGGCAATAAAAACAATCATAAAAAACTACTTTAAATAAAACTAATATAAATTAGTTTAAAGAGTGTTTGAGATACAAAATAATAACTAACTTTTGTTTATTAAAAATTTCTTATGCCTCATGTATGTGCACATATACGAATCGCATAGATCAAACTGGAGCTTAACCAACAAGTCTCATTTTAGTTCACCCTGTACCATCAAGTAAATTACTATGTGCATCTGTCTCAGGATTTTTGAATTCAATACTATGATTAACTAAGAGATGTATGAAGTATACATCAAAATAGCAATTATAAGAACTCAAAACAGTCTGATATGATCATAGTTCTCAGCTACACATATTCATTTATAACACTCAATAATGATTCATTTGATCCTCAACTTCTGTCAGAAATACACTTATATGAACCCCTTCTTGAGCTACCAATTACCTATTTATGTCCTCCTTTTTTACTGCATTAATCTTGTCCCAAACTTACTGTTGTATTAATACATCAGGTCCACCTAATTTCATATTTTCTCTCAAACACTCTTCCTCACTTCATGACGAAAACTAAAAAAATCTATGCCTATATACTTATTCCTATTCTATACATGAACATTCTGTCAATATCTATACTTATTAACCCACACATAAGTAATATGCTCGAACCAAACCAAGTGTCCTTTGTTATTGACCTTTTAATATGCACTTTTTTGGCTTCTCACATATTGCCACTCATGTCCATCACATACATCATATCTTTCCAGCAGTTTGATGACTTGCTCTCAAATCATTTTTTATAAAAACAATCAATGATATATTTTTGACAGTCAACTCTCTACCAAATTCTCTAAATTTACATTTGCAACACTCATTTTTCATTAAAAAATTCAATTAGAGAGCATTGAAATACAGTGCAACGATAATTTACTTTCTAAATGAAAACTCGGCATGCGGTTCCAAAAAGCTAGTTCAGAAATATGGTAAAACGAATACCAGGTCAAATTTCAAAATAACTGCCTGAGGCGCAAAATTCAAATGAATCCATTTATAATAACTAATTTAATAAATACGTATACCTCAGCTAAAAGCATCAAATTTGGATGCCGATCACTATATTTGGCGCTTATGGACTGATCTTAGTATTTGAGAAACGAAGTTGTCATATCGCATGGAACCATTTAATGCAGTTGAACTGAATAACGTTGATACTCAAATATATCGGTTAACACATATATAGACTCAAATCTTCTACTCATATTATTCAAGATGATTAAATAAATAATCATTATAAGTTATAAAAATAATCAAGCTAAAATACATACCCAAAAGTTTTATTACCGACTCATAATTTTCAAGATGAAACTCTTTTAACAGGTTTGACAGTTCAAGTACTTTTTCTTCCGAACTATCATTAAATAAGGCTCGTAAACAAAAGGCTGATAGCAAACACCCCCCAATAAGAATAAAAAAATACAGACTGTTGGCCATGACCAACATTTAATAACTTTAGTTTTGAAAACGCAAGACTAATAAAGAGTCATCTTCTTAGCAAAAATTGATCATTTTATTTTGAGAACTTTTCATGGTGTGTATTGATTTTTATAATAAAAAGGTGTAATCAAACAAACGAACTATATTTTCCACTAGCCGATAAAGTGATAGCATAGGTACATTTAAAAACTTGCATTACGTGCAAAACAGTTAAAAACTATAAAACAGTTACAGTCAAAATTAAGACTTAGATGTTATTCTGATCTCAAACGAGCAATTTTACTAGTGCAATTATCCTCGTTTCTGTCAAACTTAGAAAAAAAACGAAAATATTTAGAACTCGGGCTGCATATTCTTTCAGCAAGGCCTTCATAGTTAGAATCGAATTTTTAAAAATCAGGAAAGAAACATGTCAACTCTAATTTCAATTTCAACGTCTGAAGTGGCAACGTACGTAGTCCTTTCTTTGGCGTGGTTGCATTTCGATTGGAATTGGTGGAGAGTGAAGTCGCATCTACGACATCCTATTTCGAAGTTCAAGAAAAATTAGCCATTTTAAAGTTTTTTTCCGGTTTCTAATCGTAAGATATTTTTCCTTAATTTGTCTATTCTGTTTCATCATAGCTTAAATAACAGAATTACCTTTTAAAAGTATCTTGTAATTCCTTATTGGATTACCGCCTCGTGTCACGCGCCATTTTTACCGGCTTTTTTACTAAATGATACCGGCATTGAAATTTTTATGGTTTTCTATCTAGTTCTATATTTTTTCAATCATGAATTTTTGTTTCTTATCTTTCATAAGTTTCTTGGTATTATATTAGTACGTTTTAGCTCACTATAAGTAAAAATATAATTTGTTCAACGAAGTCACTCTTCTGGCTATTAAGTATGTATATATGGCCGTTTTATTTAATTTGTCTCGCATTTCGAAATTCAGTTCATATTATTGCTTCTATTAATCCCAGTTTGTCGTTTACGGTTATTTTCATTTTAATTAATTTCTTATCTTTTGCTATATATTCCGTTAATTGGATAACGTTAACATGAAATTGTCATTTTTTTCAGTCCGAAAGCAAGTTAACTATCAATTATTTGAATTGTCTGTGCATTATCGCTCTATAGACTGCAGCGTGCTGTGTTTCAAAATGGCGTATCATTAATGCCGGCGACACAAAGCGATTGCCATATACGGCCATTTTTCATTTCAATAAGATTTACTACTGCATTTGTGCGGTATCTGAGGTGATCACATTAAGTTTTTTTCAATCATTTTATTTATGAAGTAAGACTTGTTCGATTAATATTTTACTTTCGTTGAGAAACAGGTAATCAGTGAGCTGAATATGTAAGTGTTTATTTGCTGTAACCTGTGGCAGACGAATGTACCGGGTAACTTAGTTGATAGTTATAGAAATATTTAAACAATGAATATGGAAATATGCTTTTGAGCCTTGTAGCAGAATTAAAATGTTTGTAGAAAGTTTTGCGACATTTTTAACATGCTATTTTTTATGTAATTTCTTTTTCCTGTTATGAGGATGAAATTAGTCTTAGCTGCCATGTAATATAATATTTGGAACACAAAGAATAATGAATATTATTTTTGAGTAGAACTTATTTTCCTAGAAAACAGGTCTGATATCTTAAGACATGAAATTATTTTGATGTTTTATTTATGGAATTTGTAGATTTATCTACACATCTATGTACTATGAAAGATTTTGAGTTGATATTATGGTTATATGCTGCATGTTGGTTTACTAATCTGAATTGTTTACAGGCTTAGAATAATAATGGCCCCCATGTCAATATTTGTTGGAGGATTGGGAGAAGATACTCAGAAAGAAGATCTTGAAAGAGAATTCAGTAGGTTTGGTAACCTCACCAAAGTATGGGTTGCTCGTAACCCACCGGGATTCGCTTTTATCGATTTTGAAAATGATGATGATGCAAATGAAGCTATCAAGGAAATGAATGGTGCTACTATCAATGGAGTTGCAATTAGAGTTGATGTTTCACGAAGTGGTGGCAGGAGAGGAAGAGGACGCGGCGGTTTCCGCGGTGGACGTGGTGGTGGAGGCTTCCAAGGTGGTAGAGATCATAGCTACGATGGGGGTTTTAGACGTGGAGGAGGTGGTGGTGGAAGAGGATTCTCCAGAGGTGGACCAAGATATGGTAGTGGAGGAAGAGGGGGATATGACTCTGGTGCTGGCGGCTATCGAAGCAGATCACCTATGGGCCAGAGGTAATTATGTGTGAATTCAAATATTTCTGTATAGTTTAAGTAGTTTCTGTTTAAATTGTTTTATCTAACATGTATAGTGCATGGTTGATATACTGATTTTACAGGGTTCGTACTATTCTTTAATTTACATTTTCAAGTTCAGTCATCCTGTCTGTTGAATTTGTTTAAATAAGATCTACATGTAGCCTTATTTGTAATGTGCAGGTATACTCTTAAAGTGCCTTTTTGCATCTGTTATTCAGTTTATTTTTTTCAGCAAGAAATGTAATGCATGAATTTTTCTTCCTGTGTATATAGTAATAGGTAAAATTGCATTCTTAAGGTAATTGTCATTCTATTTGTTACAGTTTTCAGAGTCCGTACTTTTCATTCTATTTTTTGAAACTTCATTCCCATATTTCCTACTCTCCAATAATCTATTCTGTTGTATGCAAAAAAGAGTTAATGTTGAGTGGGTTGCATTCCAAGCACATATATTTTTATCACTTTGTGCCTAATAATTATATTGAATAAATTTGCTGGTTTTAAAATGCAAATTTTATTTCATTAACTCAAATTACAAAATCATCTTTTAAACTAACTTTCAAAAAGTATTTCTGCTTTTGCACGAAAATTTCTTTTTGCATTTTTGTGAAATTTCATGTACGGCCCCTGAATAATGTACGAAGCCTGTTAAAGAAAATATTTTTGTCTTAAATTTTTTATTTTTCACTTTACTGTGACATTATTATAAAGTTATTAACGGTTTACATATGCCAAAACTTCTCATTCGTACAGAAATGAACGATGGTAAATCCTTCAAGTATAGCAGCTACTTTCAACAGAATTATCTTCAGTTGTACATGGTGGGCTTTCGAAGTTTTCCCTGCTTTTTCAAGTCATTGTTCTCATTGGTGTTTTTATGTTCAATGATTTGAATCTTCACTGTAAGATAGACATCATTTCTCATTTTGTTTTACTGATTGTATTTATAATAAAATTTAATGTTGAAAGTTTTAATAAACTCCACTTTTCCTAAATTTTTGCATTTTTGATTGTATAAATTAGAGTTATCACTGAAGTTCTAATTGCTGACTGAAATATCTTGCGTGTAATTTCTGTGGGGTATGTAATTGTACCTCACTATAAGTTTTTATCAGTTATCTTTTTTTTTTTAAATTGCCAATTTGGGGTATAGTGTAAGTTTGGAGGGTCTTACAAAATTGGGACTTAGGGAAACTATCAGGCTGATTTTCATTACTAATAGTTTCATGCTGGTATCGTGACAAAATCATGAACTCATGGGTTACTCAAATTTCCAGTACTGCTAAGTTGTCAGTCAAGTATGTCCACAATTTAACATACCTGAGCAATGGATGTAGCACCTACAAGTAGGGTGTTTTGTAGTCATGGTAGGCTTAAATAGATTGAGAGAATGGGAAGGGTGGGGGTTCATTTTTTTTCAGATTGCAAGAAAGACATCCCTGGATTATGAAGACTCCCTCTACTGATTATTTTTTTTTAATTCTGAGTAATTTATTCATGAATTATCGTTTGTCTTGACAAAATAATTATTCTTTGATAAATAGAAATTCTGCACACACAAAAAATTTAATTTACCAATTTTGTAGGGCAGTGTGAAACTACTTTTAAACAAAATATTACAAGTCTGGCTTCTGTAATTTAGTAAATAACAATGATCATTATATTTTCTTACTGTTTGTCTTGGAAATTGCTGATAGGCTGGTTATTAGAAAATCTAAATTTTGGGTTTTTAAATTGGGTGTTTCGGGGTGTTCTAATAGAAGTGTGTAACATTCTTTCATTAGATATATAGGTGTATACTTTTGTATATGTTCAAGGAATTGTACCTTAAAGTGTTTTCTTTTTGAAATGGATAGTGAGCCCCATCAATATGACCCTTTGAATTGTTCTGGCTTCTGCATTTGAATTTTTATTTTTTTAACTTTGAGTTTCTTTTGGCCCTAAACAGTTGAATTATGTCCATTAACTGCAAGATATTGGTGTATATCCGTTGTCATTTAGAAAACTAGTGAATATGAATTTTATTGATGATCTGTATTTACAGATTCCAATTAGTACGGATAGATGCATGGTTTAACACACAGTGCATGTATAATTCTTGGGTGATGTAAATTTTGTTTCTCTAAGAAATAGGATGGTATTACATATAAGTTTCCAATTGTAGCATTAAGTGAAACAAAGAAATCAAACATCAAGTGGATTCTGAGCTAATTATTCGGGGGATATTTTTAAAATTTTCCATAAATGAACTACTATAAACACAATTATCTACTCATTTACTTAAGTTTTGTTGAATCTTGAAGGGATTCCAGAGCTGTGCAATTGTACTAGACCATAACCAAACACATTTCTTATCCCAAGATTTCCTGAACCTGAAATCTCCCTCAATGTTCCTCTAAAATTTTTCCTTGTGTTGTATAATACAAATTACCAAAAATGCACGATACCTTTTCCAGGGTGTTAGAAAATAGTATTCAGAAATGAGTGATTGGGATAAATAGAATTGACTACGTATGCCAATTTTTTAAATTTTACACGGTTTTTATTTTAAGGGCAGCTTTTTAAGTTTTAATTGACTGCTGGAGGAAAAACCTTTTTAATATGTTGTATTCTGCGTCTTACTCTCAATTTGGAGAGGATATACATGCGTATTCTTCTCATAAGTCTCTTGCTGAAGTATGGTTGCCAGTGTTTACAATGGATAGAACAACTCGTGCTGCATACCTATTTCAATATCGTAATGGGACATGGAAGTTATTAAAGAGTAATGCATTATTATAAACTAACTGAAGTGTAATGATTCTTAAGGCAACGCGAAAAATTAAAAATGTTATTAACTTAACATATTTTCTTTTGGTGTAACTTTGTAGTTTGGGGATGGTAAGCTATGATAGATTTAATATTTATCTAGATATGGGTTGGTCCATTGAGACAGATTTATCTATGAGCTTCAAAACTACCCTATAATTAAACTTTTTTGTTTTTTGAAGGATTGCAATTAAAACTTATCTGCTGATTTTATAATTCATGAGCATATGGTTTCAAATTTGAAGAAAACAGTTCCATTAAATTGGAATTGTTTTCTTCAAATAGTCCCAATTTATTTCTTAGGAGATAATTGGGACTGTATTAGCAGAATGGGAAAATTATTTTAGGGTGCAAGGTTCAGGAATGTATGAGTACGGGAGGACCCGGGCAACAGAACTTGAAAATATGGTGGGGGAGGGGGATAACAATTTTAATGTGTGAGATTATTAAATTTCTCTCCTGGTATTTGCGTAATGGAAATAAGTTGCAGCCTATAAGGGTATATGTTGTGAAATGATTGTATATTGGCATAGTCACCTGCGATTGAATTATAGTATTTGAATGTCTATGAGTTGAAATAAAGCATTCTTAAACAATGGCAATTTGTTAGGGAAACTAAATGAATTTCCTTAAAGAGTACACAGGAGCATTTACTGTACAGGCACACTAAGCACCTATGGCAAGGGGTTCCAAACTTTTGGTGATCAATTACTTGTATATGAAATATATTATAATTTTAAGTTTCAAATCAGTTGTTAATTCATGATTGTGTTTGTTAACCAACTTTTTATAAATACGGAAACATGTGAAACCTTCGAAGTTAAAGCAAGGTAAGTATGTTTAAAATTCAAATTATTAACTGAAATTTATTTACAAATTACTCTAGATTTTTTTCATTATTCTTTATTAAGTTTATTATTTCAAGGTTTTAACATAAAAATTTCAATACCTTGAAATTTAAACCTTGTAATTCCACAAATATTAACATGTATATCAAAAAATTTAGCATTTTTAAATTTAAATTTTATTAATTTGTTGAGATTTAGACCATTTGTTTATAAGATAGCTGGTAAAACATTGTTTCAAGAATTATGTATATATATACGTGAAAGGTGATAATTGTATGAGAAGAAAATGATTAAGGGCTTTCCTAATAGTGCAACAAGGCTTAAAAATTAGGTTGTGCTCAACCCCTCTCTCCATATGCTTTATGAATTTAGCATATAAGATAGTTGCATTAATTTTGTTGGCAAGTGCCAGGAGTCCATTTTTTTCTTGGATGAAAAATTCCTAAAATCCTTGTATCTAAATGTCTTATGATTAAAGTTGATCTAATGTTAGACGAAGTGTTTTCTGGCACTTGAAACTTTAACATTTCTACCTTGAGCCTACAGATTATAATCTTCTAAATATTGACAGAATCCTATTAGAAATTTGTGGCATATGTAAGCAATATAATTTATATTCTTCAAAACCCATAAGTGAGCCATTAAATTTTGTTTTAAAAAAATTACTCTGCTAAATACTAGTTGGACAGTTGCATTTAAATTACCCTGCTCTCTTATTTAGCATACTATGTTTTGTGCATCCGTTCGATTTTAAATTACAAAAGGTTGTTCACTTGATTATCCACTTACCAGGTAGACGCTTAGAGTTGGTTGGCTGAGAATGGGAAAATTCTTTTGGCTTTGTAAAGATCCTAAAGAAGAAGAAAATATAATTGGAGAAATGTATAATTCCTGTCGTAAGTACAGTTGATTTATTAGGATTGAAAGAACAGTTAATCTTTTCTCGGAAATGTCGGGTGTATATCAAGTTTCAAGGCTTAATTTTATGGAATGTCTAATGTTATATCAAAACAATTGGATGTTTGTTACAGTGCATGTAACTAGTAGGGGAAATACTGTTTGAGGAATGAAGCTTTTTCTTACCCCTATGTTAATGTCATTCTCTGATGATTGTTTTGTTTTTTGCCCAACTCTAGTGTTGTTAAATTATGGATTTTGTGCCTACTGAAATTAATAACTAAGATTAACCGAATGATAGGGTTTGTTTAGTCCATTAAAAGTGCTGCTTTTAGTTTGATTTTATTTTTTCAGCCCATTAAAGTTTTTTAAATATGCTAAATTATGTATTCCAATGTCTTTATTTTTCTTAATTTACTTTACAGTTCTTAAAATAATCTTTCTATTACAGTTCAAATTGTGAAATTTTTAAAATCTGACTTTTTCTCAAAGCCAATAGTTTATTTTGAGAAAATGCAGATATTTAGTGTATGTAAATAATTGTTGTATTCTTTTCAGGATGAGAACACTTAATAGATAGAATACAATTGTTGAAATTACAAATTTATAATTATTTCATGAGCAATTGTTGCAAGGTGATCCTACTCCTAAAATATTTTACATATTTGATATATATAAAAAAATAAAATTGGAGAGCATGATTTCAAAATTGTATAAGGTCCATATTAAAGGTTATAAACTTTTAAGAAATGTATTTGTATTTAAGGGGGGAAAATTTATGATCCTGGACCTCTGATAATTTTATCGTTTTGTGTTATGAGATATATTTGAGAGTACTCCTTTTATATCATCTGGGTTATGTCTTGATTTTTATTACAGCTAATAATTTTGAAAACCCAGTCTTGCAAAATAGGTGTAAGCAATGTATGTAAAGCCTTTTACAGATTGAGTTATTGTACGACAATTTGACACCTTATTTATATTTTAAAATATGGATTTGTTATAATTAAAAGCATATTTTTAATAAACTAATTCCAATGATTTATAAATTTTTCTTCATGCTATTTGGGACCCCTCCAATTTTAACGGGGCTAATGTTATGAAATTTTCTTAGCTGTTGCCCTTGGTTTAATTTTTGATGTCACTTGATTAAGATTTTTGGGCAAAGTAATGTTAGAATGAATGAAGTTCCCTTATACATTAACATCAATGCAGCTTTAATAGGAGTGTTATTTAGCTTTCAAAGTTTGTTATATAAAATACAGGCTTGCTAATTTAACTGATATATTAAAGTTGATTATGACGAATCTTATTTATTTTCAAATAATTGCATCAACATTTGCAAGTAACAATACATTTAAATGTAACATGTTCCTAAGTATTAATTTGCTTTCTTTCTAATGCAAAGTGAATTTTAGACTCTTCATTCAAATTTTGTTCTGTTCTATGCACTTTTATAATTACATAAAATGCATCAAATCAAATTTTTATGAAAGTGTCAGGTTTTGTGCTGCCCTCAAAAGCTCCTTAATTTTAACTTTCAAGGTCCTTAATATCTACTTATTTTCTAGTTTAAATACTGTGTGGTCAATTATCTGGTATAATGGAAGGGAGGAGTAGCATGAATAATTAAAGTAGATTATCGGATTTCAGTTAAATTCTATTGTATTTTAAAAATATAGTACTCTTGCTTTTCTATTTCTTAATTTATGTATGCAATCTGTAATTTTGGCATTTTTTACTGAGTCTGATATGTTTTTGATATGACAAGTTTTCCTAACAGTTATGATATCGCTATAATCATAATTCCATGACTCCTTTAATCTGGGAAACAGCCTAAGGTAGTTCTGTGTTTTGTTTGATCAGATCTTCATTCTCTCTAACTTCCTCCTGAGGTTGAATTGTAACATAATTTATGGTATCAGGGTTACTCATGTGTTCAAACCCTAATCCATGTCACTAGGGAGAATCATGTCAAGTGGTTAGAAATCACTTTCTAACCACTCTGGATATCCTTTGTCAACCTTTTTGAATCCTTTTAAATTTGCCATGAAGTTAATTAAATCAGTCATTTCACATTGATCTTTTCCTGGGAGATGCTTCTAATTAAAGAAGTTATTTTACTACATTGTCGTATTGTTTAACCAATAATTTTCTTAGTAGAAAAATGCTGTTTTAAAAATCTTGTTTATATATATATATATATGTGTGTGTGTGCATTAGAAGAAATTTTAAAGTAGTTTTTAATAAATTATATGTATGTATATAATCACATGTATGTGTAAACTACTAGTTTGCTCTAATGACTTGCTATGACACTGCCTACCACTGTATTATTTGTCGCATTCAATGCAGGGATAGTCCGACAAATCGCAACCTGTTAAAGTAATTTTGAAATATTATTAATATTATGAATATATTATGTTGTTATAGATGTTATCATAATGTAGTATATGACTGTATAACTCAAATACTTTTGAAAGTCTAAACTTTGTGAATAAAACACGTTTTAAATCCTCTTTGAGGTCCTTGAAAATTCTAGCACATGGTCTTAAAAAGTCCATAAGAATTTCTTATGTTTGATTTCCAAAAACAAGTACGAACCCTGAGTGTATTTATCTGTGAACTTCTTATAATACATTTTTATTATGCCTAGTCACATGAAATTCATTCTGTAATATGTGATGTATATAACATAAAATAATTTGTTCTAAGAAATTATGAGTATGCTAGAAAATAAAAATAATTTCCTCTGTATTTTCTGAATTTCGCCGTATTACTTTTTGTGATATTAATTAGAACTAAGCACTGCAAGAGCCAAAAAAATTTTTGGTTTTGACGTCTTATTTTCTTAGTTTTCTTCAAAATAGGATTTTCTTTTCTCAAAATAGAAGCACTTGCATACCTGTGGACCCTGAAGCAGGCATTGTACTAATGACTTTTCATGAAAATGAATGGTTGCTACTGTTGTAACATGTCTTAATCTTTTTCTTGTTTTATTTTTCAGGGATTACGACGATGATTAAGTTGTTGAGAACGAGACAGGAAAGCCAATTACATGAGCATTCAAAATGTAATTGTGAAATGAGGAGAAAGAATCTTGTAGCTCCTGCATCAGGTGTACAAGAAACACAACCAGTCAGTAAACATTTATCAAGTCATTTGTTGTTGTGGGGCCTGTCACCCAAAATACAAAGTTTCATATTTTTTTTCTTTCTCTCTCTCTCTCTACTGATTAACTATCCAACACAAAAGAAGTTGAAAATAATAAATGAATGGACCAAGTTTCAAGTTCAATTTCATTATTTTCTGATCGCGAGTTTTTATGGCTCTCCGAATGTTCTCTGTTGATGATTTTATGTAGTAGCTATGAAGGATGCTTTTGTTGTACAAATTTTGTTAATAAAAGGAAACTGGAGGTTAGAATGTATTATTATTATTACTAGCTGCTGCACGACCAGCATGGTCGCTTTTAGTTTTATATTTTCTTTTGCAAAACAACTCAACTGAAAGTAACATGTTAGGTATGTTACCATTACTTGTCATCATAAATATACTTTAAGGGGTTTTTCTCCATAAGGCTGATTAAAAAAACATGAATTTCCATTACTTCAGAATAGAGTTAAAGATAAGATTGAGAAATCCGACACCAATGATTTTAAAAATTACATCCCTCTCTGTATGTACTATTTTGAAAAATTAAGATAGCTACACTTTATCATTACATCACATAAGAAATTATTGAGGAACAATTTTTTCACTTAAAAAATAGAGTAACAAATTCAGGAAGAACTAAAATATAGTGTGGATTACATCATTCTCTGTATGTACTATTGTTCGATGTCTGGATTTTAACTGACAGTCGTGCTTCAATTCAGCACCTCTCTAATTGGACTATTATTGGGGACCAGACTGGCCTGGACATCTTAGATCTTCTTGACCGGCTTTCATCTGGACACACTATTCATTTCCAGTGGATCCCTTCCCATGTTGGGATCGACGGTAATGAAAGGGCCGACTTTTTAGCCAGGACTGCTGCTGAGGAGTACGTGTGTCCTTGTGAGGTGCTTACTTTTAGAGAGATTTATTCCCTCATGAAGATCGAACAAAACCATCTTTGGAAGAAGTCTGGGTGGGTCTTTTCAGATCAAGCCCAGAAAGTACCAAACGGCCTTCTCGCGCTTCATGAGTGGTCATATAAAAGTACTCACTTTTCGGCAGGGACAGAAGATCTTCCCGGAGTGCCACTGGTGCTCTGCCGACATGGCCTCCCCTGCCCATATTTTAAATTGTTTGGGTTTTACTAAGGACGAGGTCCTTCTGGACCCTCTACTGATATTAGACTTTTTGGTTTTATGGAGATTGTCTAGCCTTGCTAGACAATCTGGGATTAGTATTTAAAAAAAAACTGTTCACAATTCAGATATCTACACTTAATTATACCAAATAATAAATTGTTGGAAAAATTTCTCCACTTATATAAAATGGAGTTAAAAATTCAGCAAATACTGATATTAGTGTAGAAAATTAACTATTACTGGCTGTTGGTTGCTATGTCGGCAACAGTTATGCCTAACCTTTCGATCATTTATGCTTTCTTTCACGCCTTTCTCTTAATGAATAATATCTTGTTTTCTTTCTTGAGACTATTCCTCATTTTCACTTGATCATGCAGCTTGCTTATTAGCATTCCTAATTACAATGCGTAAATCCATGTTGACACACGGTTTGGAAATTGCAGACGACCGCTAATGTTTACATCTGGTAGTTGCAGTCATTGCCATTCGGGATGTACAAATATCGTCGATTTTTGTGCTGCATGCCTATGCATTTTAAATATATAAAGATTATTATTGTTGAACTGCATGGGAAATTAAGTAAATTTTGAAAGTTTCTAAAATTGCTTGGCATTGTTATGCAGTTTGCATTAAAAGGTAAGGGGTATAGATTTCTCCTGAAGAGAAGATCCCTGAGAAAGTGGTCATAGGGAAGGGTTTTTTTTTCTTCGTGAGGAGTAGAAAGTGACAAAAGCAAAGTTCAACAGGAGAGGAGATTATCAAATATTGGCTTAACGGAAATTTTAAACACTATGTATTGGAATGTTAACTGCTGTGATTTGCCGTATAATCTGAAATGGTTAAATACAGATTTTTGTCTGTTTTCCAAATTATAAATTTGGTTTTTCACATTTTTATTTAAACTGGCCAAAAATATGGCTAACAAAAACAGTTATGAGAAGATATTTTACAGGGGATGAAATTAAGTGTTTGAAATTTTTCCCTATCCATATTGTGGAAAATTTTATAAAGTGTTGAAAAAATTAGTTGCATGTGATTTTTCATGCCATTTAAGACGCCATCTTAACATTTTAAAGGTTAATGTTAGATCAGGAAAATTTAAAATAGGTCTAAAATGGAATTGCCTTAATAGATAGATGTAAAGACTATTAAGAATAATACCAAACAAAGTGTGTAAAACATGCAGATGTAGATCTTAGGGATGTGACATCGACAACAAAACATCTATATTCAATATTAAAACATTGATGGTTTTGAACATCTATTTTTAAAACTGGTTTCGTAACCTCAAACAATGTTACTTCAGTTAGTTGTGGTGGGGGGATGATTTAATTTTACTCTTTGATTGGGCTGACACAAATGACCAAAACTGTTGCTACAGTCAGCGCATATCTCAGAATTTCCATGATATATTTTATTACATTTACCAGATAATTGAAGAAATTATTGTTATAAAAACAATTGATAGGACCAAAACCTTAAAGAAAAATCCATGTTTTCTAATTTAAATTGGTTGAATGTGAAAGATTATTGTAAATATCAAGTCATATTTATTTACAAGTTGGAGAATAATTTACTTCCAAGAGGCTTAAATAATTTTGTAAAAAAAAATTCTGAAGTTCATGATTGTAACACTAGACAAAGGATTGGTTTCATATCAATAGAGTATATGTTATCGTTTAAAATAATTTTTGAGTTTACATTAATTGGGTGTGAAATCTAAGCTAGGTAGTTAATTTTTTTATTGTGGTGTTTTTTCATTAAGAAAAAACCCATTGAACAACGTAAAACATCGATGTTTTACGTTACAAGTTGGAGAATAATTTACTTCCTGAAGGCTTAAATAATTTTGTTTTAAAAAAAATTCTGAAGTTCGTGACTGTAACACAAGACAAAAGGATTGTTTTCATATCAATAGAGTACACGGCAAAATCATTTAAAAGAATTTTTGAGTTTACATTTACCGAGTGTGAAAATTATGCTAGGTGGTTAATTTATTATGGTGCTTTTTCAT
Organism: Dolomedes plantarius; assembly: GCA_907164885.2. Lineage (NCBI taxonomy): Eukaryota > Metazoa > Arthropoda > Arachnida > Araneae > Dolomedidae > Dolomedes > Dolomedes plantarius. The sequence goes on from OU015503.1 coordinate 126,896,718, forward strand.
TTTAAAAAATCAGTTTCAATTGATGTTTTGAAAAGATTGATATTGCATCCATAGTAGATCTCTCAATGCTGGGTGAAGAAATGGAAGCATTAAAACAAATACCTCTTACGGTTCTGAAATTCATAAAAACTTCTACAATTCCTTGTTACAAATAACACTGCTGATAGTTTCCAATTAATGGGGGGGGGGGGGTGAAGATTTTTTAATACTAATTATAACATACCTGAGATCAATACTATCGCAGTAGAAGCTTGAGTCTTTCAATGCTTTCTATAGAGCATGAGGATATTAAAATTTGATCTAATCATAAATGATTTTGCTGATAAAATATCTAGAAATATTTGTTTATAGATATTTTTCTTCTGTCGATGAAATCTTTTGTATTCTAGTTACTTTTTAGCTTTTGTTTTCTTTAAAAAAGTAATCTATAATTGAAAACCATACTTCAGTAGCGTAAATTTTATTTATTTTTGTGGCATCAGGAGTTGATTTTATTTTTTCATGTTTTCGGCAAATTAAAGTAACTTTTGCTGTGAAATATAAAATCGCTCAATCAAGTTTTTCAATCCAAATATTCTTTAGTTAATACTCATTCAGCCTCAAGCATATTGCTGGTCTTCAATGTAATTTTTCAATTAGGGACCAAGTATTACATCTTTTATACATAACATCATTTGCCAATATGAATAACTTGCTATTATTTCATAATTCCACTTGCAGCTTTTGCCATATTAAAGAACCAATTTTAATGTGACATTTCTTACAATGGGTCTGTAATCCAACTTCAGTTGTCCTTTTATTTTCACAACACAAACATTACACTATGACACTACTTTTAAAAAACATATAATGAAAAAGATCGGCGTACATTAGCCATCGAAGAATGATGCTTACAACACACTGAATCAAAAATAATTTTCCCATCGGCGCGGCAGGAAGAAAATTAAAATTCCTCTTGGTAGGGAACAGGTGGAGCGCTCGTATATGGATTTTTTGTTTTTTCAAATTTTCATTTCTAATAGTGATCAAAGTTAGACCTATCTATAGAGGAACAAAAAATGTATTACAATTTTCTTATTAATATTTTCCTTTTATCCGTGCATTTTCATTGAAAATGTACACTTTTGTTGACACGCAGATGAAACTTAAACGAGGATATTGTTCTAAATGCTATATAAACTATAAGGCTTCGTTTGCAGTAAACAGTGTATTTTGTTTTATCTGTTCACACGTTGCGATCGAAAACCGCAACCGAATCGGTGGCAGATGTCGTTCGATTTTGTCTACCGAAACCGGATGCCGCACAGCCGTAGGGGGAGTACACACGATTCAGTTATTTTGAAGTGCCGATCTAGCTACTGAAGTGATTTTTTTTAGTTGCTTTTTACAGTGGATCTTTTCTTTTTTTACAAATGGAGAAAATCGACACAGAAATTTTAATTTCTTTGGTTGAAGAACGACCGACCATTTGGGACAAAACATAAGAATGTTTTACTTTAAATGATGCTTTAAACGACGTTTAAATCATGTTTATATCTTAATTAGAACAGGAGACATTATTATTATTATTTGCACCATTCTAATAGCAGCCAATCTTTGTTTAAACCTGTAAATGCGTTTTCTGCATGATGGGTTTTTTCACCATTTCTCGTCTTTAAATTGTTTTAAGTCAAGAACTGTTAGAGTAAAGATAAATGTTTCAAACTTGGAACACGTCTTTTATTTTACTTTAATTTTGATTCAACAAATTTGAAAAATATATTTACTTTTAAAAATAAGTTACATATTTTTTTAAATTCTCTAAATATTTTTAATTTTTTCAAAAATTAATATTTTAAAAAACGCTGAATCGAAATTAAAATATATTTCTGTTTAATTAAATGAAAAAAAATGGAAATTCGACAGATTATATTTCGAATTATAACGACTTTAAATTTAAAAATTTTTTAAAAACTTTATGAGAAGTTTTATGATGCGATTTTGTTTGCTAATTATATGGTTAACAATTACAAAAAAATCAAAAGTTTTAACTCAATAAATGTATGTATCGTCATTCGGAAGTAGTTGAAAATTTTCGATCAATCTCTTCTTAATTCTATCATAAGCGTTTGAAAAGATCCCAGACAATATCTGGCCCTCAAAATAGGATGTACCCAATACATTCTATAAATTTTTTTAATGTTGCTTTGACGACGACGATACCAGTATATTACAAGAAAGGTTTACGTCTATCCTGCAAAGTGAACTACACTGCAATGATTGCAAAGGACGGGAAAACCGAATCGTGTGAACACAGCTTACGGGTGACACCGAAACGATCATAAAACCGCAACCGTATCGTGTGAACGAAGCCTTAGTTATTAAGAATAAAACGACTCGGAAGGAACAAAATATTACTAACTAGCCGGGCTTCGCCTAGCTACGCTCAAGCCATCCGTGTAACATATTTATGTACTTCGGGCCCCACAAAAGAAAAAAAAGGCCTACAAATGTATTAAATTCAAGTGAATAAATTCCTTTCAATTTTCATTCCCGTCGCTGCCGACAGATGGCAGCACCACTGCACCAGATGATTTGGTTTCTCAGCAGTGAGTGATTTTAGAATTAAAATATCTCTAAAACTATTGAATTAACAGAATAAGTGTACGCAGAAAAGATTATCGTTTTTCAAAACTCTTTCCAAATATGTAACATTTATGTACTTTCATGAAAAAAAAAAATACACCGATTGTTGGCCATTGCGTTACTCTCACGTGATCTCGACGATTGTCGGCCATTGCGTTACGCTCACGTGATGACATCCCCCGCTGTTCCTTCACATAAAAATCAGTAAATCCACCAAAAATCAGTATATATCTATTCAGTTTCAATAAAGTATTTATTATTATTAAACAATTTGAAAATTTAGCTTTTCAAATAAAAAGTTTGATAAATAAAAAAAATAGACATGGTGACACATTTCATTTCAGTGATTCATTTTTTAGTGAGAATCACGCTGTGAACGAATCACCTTTTGTTTACATCGTCAAAGAGCGATGACGCTTCATTAGAATCCAAATATCTCTAAAACTATTGAATTAACAGAATAAGTGTACGCAGAAAAAAATATCAGTTTTCGAAGCTCTTTCCAAATGTGTAACATTTATGTACTTTCATGAGAAAAAAAAATACACCGATTCCTGTATATTTGTCGGCCATTTTTTTTCGAGGATTGGTCCGCCCGGTCGCGTTACACTCACGTGATATATCGACAGACACCTCTGTCTCTTTATTAATATAGATCTCTCTATTCTAAAAAAAAGTAGCTGCCGCTGTCAAGAGCTTGTCACGCTATCTCCTCCGAAACCGCTGGGGATATGGGATCGAGAGCGATACAAATGGATGCAGAACAATGGGGAGACCAAAGTAAGACATGTCTCATCTTCGTCGGACTTTTAAGTTTTTTTAAATTTTATGTTTTGTGGGAAAATATTGACTTTTTCATCTTCAGATTACGATAACTCGCCAAAAAATGATCGTAGAATTTTTATCTTTTTACATTCTAAGACTACAGACATTTCTCTTTCAAACTAGACCTCAATTGTTTAAAAATATTTTAAAACAGACTCATACTTTCATAAAAAAATGGAACACAGTTTTTCAAGAAATATCGTCCCCTATGTGGACGTAATATCGATGCTCCTCGAGTTTTTATCTTGCAGAGAAAATATTGACATCATCTGGACGCCGAAAGCTTTTTCATTCATATAAACCTCATTTCAAGTCTATATCTTAAATTTTCGACTTTTAATTGAATTTTAAAGCTGATAATTCAATAGTGATAAAACGCCCTTCGCATTTAGGGTGACAACAGTAAATGGATGGAAGCTGTTACATTGCCCTAGAATCACCCCTATGTATCTCACTATTAGCCATAACAGAGGAGCGTGCCTAGGGGCAAAGCCCCTAGTTTAATTTTTTTTTAAAACTCGACTTAAAACATATACACTGCTGGCCACCGTAAATGCAACACCCTGAAGGAAACATGCAAATAACATGAAATTTACAACATGCATTAGCGGAGGTGAGATATGCAAATGATTAGAATTTCAGCGCAGACGCACATCACGCCACTTCAAAGCGCTATTTAAGGCTTGGAGATTTCGACGATTTCAAGTTCGGCAATTGTGTTTTTCTTGTGGTTTTTTAAAAAAAAAAACGATCAATTATGCCTCGTCGAAGCGACAGAGGAAGGATAGTGGCCTACCGAGATTGTGGATTATCTTTCAGGGAAATCGGTAGTCGTGTTGGACTGTAATGCGGATATGTGATCGTTGGATGCAGGAGGGTACGACGGACCGGCGTGTTCGATCGCATCCACCTCAGCGCACCACTTCACGTGATGACAGGCAAATTGTGCGCATGGCAGTGACGGATCGCTCAGTCACATCACGAACCATAGCACAGCACATGCAGTCTGTAACGCATCATACAGTGTCTGCGCGTACCATTCGACGCCGTTTACAGCAGAGTGGTCTGTCCGCAAGACGTCCATTGCTTTGTCTACCCTTGACGCAGAACCACAGACGTCTCCGCCGCCAATGGTGCGATGACAGAAGGATGTGGACGGCAGAATGGAATGAAATTGTCTTTACTGACGAGTCACGCTTCTGTTTGCAACGCCACGATGGTCGCATTCGAGTCTGGAGACACCGTGAAGAGAGGATGCTGAACAGCTGCGTTATGCACCGCCACACTGGTCCTGCACCGGGTATTATGGTATGGGGCGGTATTGGATATCACTCTCGCACACCTCTAGTACGCATTGCCGGTACTTTAAACAGCCAGCGCTACATCTCCGAGGTGTTGGAGCCAGTTGTCCTTCCTTACCTTCAGAGCTTGCCCACAGCCATATTTCAACAGGATAATGCGCGACCACACGTGGCACGCATTGTCCAACGGTTCTTCGTCAATCGCCAGATTGAATTGCTTCCCTGGCCACCTCGCTCTCCGGATCTTTCGCCGATAGAAAACATGTGGTCCATGCTTGCTCTACGATTGACCCAGATTCCATCCCCAGCTGCCACAGCAGATCAACTTTGGCAACGTGTGGAAGCTGCTTGGTCTGCTGTACCCCAAGAACTCATCCAAAGTCTCTTTGAATCAATGCCGAGGCGTGTGGCAGCGGTGATCTCCAACAATGGCGGCTACTCTGGCTACTGATTTTGGCAGGAACCACACTTCACAGAAGTCTATAAATTTAATCATTTGATACTTGGTCAACATGTTATCTACAAAATAAATTTCGTTGTGATATCTCTTGTCTTTCTTGGTGTTGCAATTTGGGTGGCCAGCAGTGTACTAACTTTGATGTATGCAGCTACGTCAGTAGAAAAATCCTAGGTCATTTATTTACCCAAACAGCTTTAATAAAATTTTTTGACCCCATGGACATATCTGATTTCAAAAGCAGTACTCTCCATGAGTTGTTTAGAGATTTTTTGAAGGCCTTTTTTGTGTTTTTGAAAATAACTTGGGAAATATTAACTTTATGTAAAAAAAAAAAAAAAATTAATACAAAAACTAAAGAATATTAAATTGCGTACAAAGTAAATACATTTTATCGTAACCCTAACACAAACCAAAATATTGACTATTAAATGTGCGTTGATTATGGAGGTAGCGTCCAAGTCTCGTTGCAGGCTCTTTCCTTTGAATTCTCTCCGCTCCCTCATTGGGGCATTCTTTAAACACAAGAAAATAAGACTTTAATGGTTTTTGTTATGTAGATAATTGATCATTATTAATTTTATAAACGAATGTAATAAACTTGTATTTATTCACTACCATATTTTCGTTGTGTAAAATTTTTTAAGCTGCCCTACTTTATGGTTGACGTGTTTTTTCGGTACGGGTTTGTTCGCGTCGTCAGTCTTGAAAAGATCGTCTATGGGTCCTCATTCATAAATTCCTTTTATTGAATCGTCAAGATCTACAGGGCAATAACTGTAATGGGGTATGTAATTGTGACATCCCATTGCAGTTGTGCAGTTGATGTCTGCTTTCCGACACACGCACCTAGTCAGTTGCAAAACACCATGCTTAAAACTGAATCGGGAGCCATAGTTGTGATGGGCACGAGGGTTTTCTCTTGACGTTTCCAACCCCACACTTCAGGATTCAACTCATTCCCAAACCACTTTTGCACTTGGTGATACAACCAAGAGGAATGTCGCCTGGCTGTCCCTTCAGTTGGGGGAAGAGACGAAATACAGTGGCTACCAATAGTGTTCGTACGCTTACGATTTTCAATGAAATAGGGATCTATCCATTAATTAAAATGAATATTTCAGAATGGGTATTTAATAATAAGATCTATAATCTATTCTTAACAAAACTACATAAAATATTTTGTAAACATAGTAAATCTTTATTTTTAAGAAACCAACAATCAACAAGTAACAAAAACTTTATCTCACAAGTCATCGTATACTTGTAAAAAATCTCTACATATTAGTAAATATTCTAATTTTTCGTTAAATTAATATTTAGTAGGATATCCTTTAGCATCCACAACAGCTTTTAAATGTCTGGGAATAGATTGCACTAGTTCTTTTGTAATTTCTGCATCAATGTTCATCCATTCTTCCATCATAATTGTTTTTAGTTCGCTTTTCGTGTGAACGTCGTGTTTTCGTACTCGAACCTCCAGTTCTCTCCAAATATGTTCTATTGGGTTTAAATCTGGCGATTGAGGTGGTGTTTTCGAAACTTGTGGACAATTATAGAGACACCGTTGAGAGAACGTTGAGAGCCGTGTGCTTAGGATCGTTATCTTGATAAAAAACAAAGTTGTTTCCAATACCCAAATTTTTGGCTGATAATTTTAAATTGTCTCTTAAAAGCATGATTCATTATGCCGTCAATATATACCAAATTACTTACTCCTGATGCTGACATGCACCCCCACACAAGGATACCTCCGCCGCCATGCTTAACTGTTCCTACTAAGTTCTTGGGATTAAGTTCCTAATTTTTTCTTCTCCATACAATTATACGCCCATCAGCACCAAAAATGTTCATCGGCAAATAAGACATTATTCCAATAGGTTTGGGGCTTATTTATCATTGATAGTGCGAAGGAAACCCTAAGCTTTCTGTTTTTCTCACTCACAAAAAATTTTCTACGGGCAAAACGCCCATGTAATCCAGCTGCTCTGAGAACTCGTCGAACAGTTTCAGGTGAAATTGAAGTAGAAAATGTTTTATTAAATTGTGCAGAAACTTCTACAGCACTCAAACGTGGATTTTTCACAAATTTTCCAATTATAAATCTCTGATCACGTTTTGTTAACTTTGCCGGACGACCTTTTCTTACCTTGTTTTCGATCCAATTTTCTTCTTTAAAGCGTTTCATCACATACTGCACAGTAGAATGGGATAAATTAAGTAATTTAGCAATATTCCGAACTGATTTACTGACTACTATGATGAAAAATAATCAATTTTCGAATGCTGTTTGTTGTTTCTTTACGACTACGAGCATTTTTTAAATAATAAATAGAATATTACGGAGTAAGCAAGCAAAAATTAAAGCCAAACGATATTTTAAATGCCACCACAATTCAAAAATAAAAATAAAGCGCCAGACGATAATTTTAATTATAAATTTATCCGAAAATATTTCAGTGTACGGTGGCTTTTGTGAGATAAAGTTTTTGGTACTTTTTGATGACTGGTTTCTTAAAAGTAAAGTTGCACTATGTTTTCAAAATATTTCATGTAGTTTTGTTAAGAATAGATTATAGATCTTATTATTAAACACCCATTCTGAAATATTCATTTTTATTAATGGATAGACCACTATTTCATTGAAAATCGCAAGTGTACGAACACTTTAGGGAGCCACTGTATATGGTTTTATTTTAGTGATCAGTTTTGCGAAGCATTTGTACCTAAATTTATTTAGGGACTGTTCACTGGGATGTGCTCCATACCAGATCAGAAAAAAACATTCTCCTGCTTGAGCAACATCATTGTGCGATGAGTTGCATTTATTAACTCCTGTTACGTTGTGTTCCATATCTTTACTTTGGAATATTTTTTTCACAATTTTTCTTTCCTTTGTTGGGTGCTGCAAGAAGTAGTAAAGTTTGTTCGATAGTCATTTCTGACCACACCCCACTCAAAAATTTGTCCGTTCTTCGAACTCTAAAATATTCTTCTTTTTCGAATTCGTCATATTCTTCAGTACCCATTTTGGATTTAAGGCAGAGCATATCCTGAAGATGTAAGTGGCAAGCTTTAGCGTACAAAAAATGACCGCTTGCATGAAAAATTGGGATCATTTGATGAACGCAAGGAAGGTGTTCATTCCAATCACCCGATCGTTCTGCGTTAATATATTCTTTCGTAAGGTTTGCCATTTCAAAGTACTGAACCTAGAGGGCTGCAGTTGGGCCATTCTCTTTCAAATGCTTCCCCATTTTAAATTTATTATTTTTTCTCCCCGCTCCATTCGCGGGGCACCCCCCAATGCGATAGGAATGACCCGCGTCCCACGTGCGATTGTTCGCTCCTTTCAAAGTCAATTTTCTTTGTTCGTGTTAGACTTATAATAAAAAAAATGTAAAGACTGCTTTTTGTACATAATTTAATGGTCTTCAATTTTTTTTATTTTACATAAAATCAATATTTCTCAAGTTACTTGCAAAAAACCAAAAAAGTCCACTCATTTTCCAAGATGGCGGCGAAAGCTCAAGTCTGATCGGTGGGGACTTCATTAACATGCCTACAAAAATATCTCCACCAATTTTCAAATCTTTCATATTTTTCTTAGCCATTTGTCAAAATCGGGTCTATTTTGACTGGGGTATATAGAATGACTGCATTTCGCACAATGCCGGTAACATATATATATATATATATATATATACAGTCGAACCTCCATATATCGAAGTAGCAAAATGCCGGAAAAAAATTCGATATATAGAAATTTCGATGTATAGAATTGATCTTAGTTTTATCATAATTCTCCTAAAACATTAAAATTTAAGCTAATTTTTGTATACGAAACTCCATTTCTAATTTATATGCGAATCACATTAAAGGAAAGTTAATAACTAAAAAATGAATTAATATGAAAGATTTATTGAGTACTATATACCTTTATAAAAAAAAACAATAATCCAGATAGTGGTTACAGTGATCACAGCTACATTCTTAAAAAAAAAAAACTGCGAATATCTTGCTGAACAGCCTGTTTTGCGGAAAGTTCATCAAAGAAATGCTCGCATTTATTCAGTCCACTAAAAACCTCATCAGGGACATTTTCCGCGAATTGAAGTCTACGACGTATTGTTTCAAACGCCGAAAATTGGGAGATTTTATTTTAAAGGGGAATAAGATCTCCCAATATGTCGTGAAAAAAGAATTTCGATATATAGAGATTTTTTCGATATATAGAAACAGTTTTTCTATGTAATGAACATGGAGATTTGCTAAGAGTTCGATACATAGAAAATTTCGATATGGGGAAGTTCGATATATGGAGGTTCGACTGTGTGTATATATATATATATATATATATATATATATATATATATATATATATATATATATAAATTATAAAAAAAAGTTTATTAAATGTTTGGATTCGTTTAATACTTTCTCTTCGCTATTGCGAAAGAAAAAAATTGATTGTTAATTTTATAATTTGCTTTGAATATGGGCTTGTTTTGTGAATCGGAAAATTGAGAACAAAGATTAAATGAGATATACACTTGCCATTTCGGCGGCTGTGACGCACTCGTGCCCAAACTGAAATGTTTTAATTTTTGGCAACGCTTTTAGCACCGCGCACGATTTGGCTGGCTGGAGAAAGTCACACTGAGAGTGAACATTCTGAATAATGTAAAGATTATGAGATTCTTCCGGAAGGGGGGCTGTATCGGAAGAGCTAAAGGAGGCCTTTTCTGGGGTGTTCATCCTCGTGATGCCGAACTCTTTGGCAAAATTTGGAGTGCGGCCCAATTTGTATTCGAACGGCTGATCAGCACTGCCTTGGTCACTCCGAGCCTAAATTATTACCATTGCGTCAAAGAAATCAAACAGCTCCTCTTTGAGGACAAAGGTATCACTTAGCAATGGGTAATTAGGTAGCTGCTGATATTACTAGAGTGTCATCTAAAGGAGGGTCCATTTGTCTTGCCAATGATCAGTGTAAGGCAGGGGTTCCATTTAAAGAACTTTTTAACAGATTTCACCGAAAAGTTTGTCAACGTTTATTTGCCATGAAACTGTAAATGAAAGCCTCTTTCAAAACGCAGAATTCTAATGCCTTCTTGTGGTGGTGAATGAAAATCGCGGTTACTTACTATGTACAGTGCACACATTTTAAACGTCAGTTTGTCTGTCATCGATCTCCATTGCAACTTTTGACATTAGTACAAGGTTAACAAGAAATAGGTTTCCAACTTCAAAGGGCTCTAGAATGCGTTCTATTGGTCCAAATGAGATAAAATTTGAACTACAGATAATTCAAATGATGCGCTTGACATTTATTTTGAAAAAAAAATAGTACAAAATTCCACCGATAGGTGGCGCTGTATTACATATAAAACATTTAATATGCTTTACAAATATTAAATAATAATAAAAAGTAGCATTACAATTGCTCAATATGTCCCCCTTCATTTTCGACAATGAGCTCCAATCGCAGAACCATAGTTTCCACAGCTGACCGGAATATCAAAAACATGACGCCGAATGCTGTCCTTCAGGAAACCCCACAACCAAAAGTCGCGGGGTGGGAACGAGGAGGCCATGCTGTAAGGAAATGACAGCTGACAATCCGTCTTAGCAATTGCTTTACACGACGACGATCAACGTGAGGAGGTACACCATCTTGCATGAAAAGGATGTCCTGAAGGCAACCACGCTGTTGAAGTTGTGGGATTACGAAATTCCTCAGCATATCTCGGTAACTTTGTCCTGTGACGGATTCCTTTTGCAGTTATCTCTTCAAAAAATATGGTAGCCGTAAAACCACACCATACTGTCACCTTTTCAGGATGCAAGGGTACAGCGTCACCTATCGGCGGAATTTTGTACTTTTTCCGTTTTTAAATAAATGTCAAGCGCATCATTTGAATTATCTGTAGTTCAAATTTTATCTCATTTGGACCATTAGAGCCTCTGAAGTGAGAAACTTATTTCTTGCTAACCCTGTATTTCAGTTTCTCCTACGGAAAAGCAATTTTATTTGGGTGCTTAGAGTTTTTCTATTTTTGTTCTACAGGGTATCCCAAAAACCCTTGACACATTTTAAATATTTATACAAAAAAGAGTATACAAGGTAAGAACTGGAAATTCACAGATGTGTTACTGTTTATATATTAAAATTTTTTCTGTGTCATAAAAGTTGAACAGGTGGTGCTAGTTGTTCCCTCGAGAGTAAAGTTGTAAAATGGCCACTCCATCAGAGAGAGCAATATGGTCAGAGAGAGCAAAACGAAATCTGTTACGCAAGTGCAACGAAATTTGAAAAAGATCCTCCAAGTCGTAACAACATCTTACCTTGGTATAAATAGGAAGTGTCGGTTGTTGATAGTCGGTTGTAGTGTTGAAGAATTCAAAAGATGCATAATTGCTGCAATTTCATGTGTTACGGAATCCATTTTGGAACGCACATAGGCTGAGAATGATTACCAGCTAGATGCCCCAAAAGTTGCACGTATTGAAATTCATTGACTGTACTAACAAAACAAAACTCTAATATCTAAGGTAAGACATATGTGAATTTCTACTTCCTACCGTGTGTACTTTTTTTTCTATAATTTTTCAAAATGTGTTTTGAGACACCCTGTATAATTCTTAATCCATACGGTCGGTGCATTATTTTTCTCGAGGTTCTGTCCTTTTTTTGCTTTTATATACCCTTGCCAATGCGATGAATGTTTCTTAAGGCTGCTGTTTCCAATACACAAAGTCCAAGAGATCCCGCCGCAAAACAGACAATATCCTGCTCAACCGACATCTGTCTCAAAGAGACGCCCATACAGAGGGAGCAGGAACAAACAGAAAAAGATTTCTCCCCCTCCAGGAATTTCATACTACGGGGGTGTCCGCTTCTAAGGCCCGTTGCACACACAGCGTTTTTATCTCTAGCGGAAATTTTCTATCGGACGTCGTTCCAACAGTAGACCACAGAAGTCAATTGGAGCTTGCACACACAGCGGAAAATGAAATTTTTCTTCGACGGTAGCCTGTGCAGCTGTCGAGTGCCACTGTGCGCTAGCGGATTCGTTGACGCCAGATTGAAGTAGTTATCCATGTGACCCTATGCACGCTTACACACACAGCGCATTCTACCGTCGTAGGGTCTTTTTCGAGGGTGTGGTTAGGGGTTTGCTGGGGGGGGGGGCGCGCTGGTTTTCTTGGAATCGTAAAGGAGATTTGAAAAGGAGGGCTCCTCCGATCCCGGCTGGGAGGAGGGGGGCGTTGGTGCGACCCCTCTGGTTTCTTGGACACGTGCAGGATTCGAAAAGGAGGGGTGGGCCTTTCTCCCCTTCGACGGAGTTTTTCGCCGTGTGTGTAAGCTCTACTTTTAGAACGACGTCCGATGGAAAATTTCCGCCTACGCCGTGTGTGCAACGGGCCTAAGTCGCGCTAAGGCCGTTTAGAGAACTCCTGCACTGCAGAGAGCGGCATACCAGTGGTGAACATGGGGAGTACGCCAAGATGAATTTATTCTAATTTTGTGAAGGGAAAGAATTTCCGAAGGCAACAAGATGGAAGAACTGAGGTCAGGTTAATCACATCACATCGATTCTGATAAATAAATGCCTTGTGAGCCTGGCGAAGCACATCTTGTTTTCTGAAATGGAGAGAACCCTGTTAATCGTAATTTTAGCGATTTTTTTAAAAAATCCATCTTGGCGGTTGTTTAATCCCTGCCATGATGTAACCCCCTTTCTGGTTATTCCTATGATACGCGTTTAATAGCAAGCCTGTTGCTGGATTTTTTTCTGATGTCATTTGAACTCCTTTGAATACGCGATTCTGATTGGTTTCAGACCTCGCTCGAAATTTGAATTTGTGGGGGGTCGGGAAATTTAAACATTATAATCTAGACCAGTGGTTCCCAACCTTTCCTTATCGGAATACCTCCATGGTGGAGTAAAAAAACTTATTTGTATCGTATCCCTTCCTTATGTATCTAGAATTTACCATCAAATATTGCAAATATATATATATATATATATGTATATATATATGCTTTTATTGAAAATACAGATTGATTATTGATAAACAATTTGTGTTCTGATTTGAAAATGGTTGACAAAATCTAAGCACTTTTTCTTATCTTTTCTGATGGTTTATTCGATGGTTTCTGATAGTTTTAGGATCGAGTCGCGACCCACCTGTAACCCTTCCGCGACACCATGTAGAACTTCGTTCAAAAAACGTTGAAATGTTTGGGCCGCATTTCTCAAACCGAAGGTTATATATTGGTATTCAAAAAGACCAATGGGAGTTATGACTTCTGTTTTTGATATATCAGCCTCTTCGACTGGAATTTGGTGGTAAGCTTTGACAAAATTGTTTTGCCTTCCAGGACTGTATTAAAGTCTTGGATGTGAGGTATTAGGTACCTGTCGGATACCGTAACCGAATTAAGACGCAAGTAATCACCACATATTCTCCATGCCTATCTTTCTTGGGAACCAAATGAATGGGGCTCGACCAAGGGATTTTGAAGGTCGGCAGATATATTGTGCTATTAAAGCAGAACATTCTTTCTTGACAGCAGCCAATTTGTAAGGCGGAAAGCGGCGAACTTTTGATGCAACCAGTTGTTACTATGCAATGCGTTACACTGCTGTTAGCTTGTTTTTTGGAGGGGGGGGGCTAATGTCCCTGGGGGATGACGACATTACACCCCAGTCCGGTGTACATATGAATAGAAGGAAACAGAAAGAGACAAATGACACAATGACAGAAGAATTTTATTGACACCGGCGATCCCTTTCTAGACGGGGCTGCATTTGCAGGCGGAAGACTGACCGGTTCCCCAGAATACAGCCAAGTCTTATGCAGGAATCGAACCCGCGTGGCCACTGGGCGACGCTGTTAGGTTTACCGAAGTTAAGAGTTGTTCTCATAATGTCTGGATAATTAGAAAGAAATTTGTGATACTGGGAAGTCCGGGAAATCATCGTTAATCCCCAAGAAGGACCAGGTATTGTCTTGCCTTTAGAAGAAATAAGGGTAGAAGGATCTAAAATGCGACGATATTTTACATCAACTAATAAACCGAAACGTTTTAAAAAATCTGCACCGACAATGGCGCTTGAAACTTTGGCTATAACAAACTTCGGCTATATGTAAACTGTCGTTTCAACCCCAAGTCCAAATGTAAACATTTAGTGCTGTGTGTGAGAATTTCTGAACCGTTTGCAGCGTATAATTTAAGGTCATGTGGTTTAGCATTCCGCATATTTGCTTGTGCCCTGAGAAAAAACTGAAATTATCGCACCACCGTCGATCAAATACCGAGTACCGGATAGACTAAATTCACGGCTAACATCCGACGTCGCTCAAACAGATGAGCCTACCAGTTTTCCTGATATGAACATGGCTGAGTGCATGTTGCTTGAAACGGCGATCGTACTACAGACTTGAGGTATATAGTTTTGTCTTTCGAACTTGAACGATGTTAAGAACGGGAAAATGAGCGACGACGGCTACCATGACTATTGCGATACTTCCCTCGAGAAAGTCTCTGTGCCGTGCCAGTTAAAACCCATTAACCGCAAAAACTATAAGGGGTGAATTTTTTTTTTTATACAAATAATATTGGTTACTCATTTGAATATATACAACGGTAATTTATGGGTAAAGTAACAAAACTGGTCTTACCTTTCGAAAAATCGAGTGTTGCGTTCGCGCAACGTCAGCGGATTAAGAGTATGACGTTCAGTGAGTTCAACTGAACTTCTCCAGGTTTTCTTCGATTTGAGCACTGGGAATTTTTTTTTGAGCTTTGTTACGCTTTAGAAAGCAAATGATCACTTTACAGGTAATTAATTTTTTATAAAGATGCAACTTATTTTTCCTTTACAAATTACTTATTATATGCAGAAAACAGTTCCAAACATGAGAAGCTTCACTACAGACTGATGTAGAGCAACGTCACAAACTTTACATCGATAAACTGTCTGGCTATGGCATTGTGTACAACGCAGTCTTCTGTCTTTGGACTTGACAATAAAATGTCCACGTTCTCCACGTAATGGCTTTTGCATGCTGAGCTTACTAGGCCTTCTGTTGCTGATCTGTTTCCGGCTAACTCTTCACTTTCAAAAGGTGTTTGCAAAAGTGACAATACAACTTCCAGCCTAAAATCTAATAGAGACTTTATTTTCAGGAGGCAATCTTTATATTTTCCACGCATTTGTCAAGGTTACATCAATGTAATTGGTAAATATTGGCCACCATTTTTTCCCACGAATTCTTATTCTGTAGTTGGATACTAAATTATCGCATAAATTGACTCCTCCCATTTTGGCGATGTACTGTTCAGTAAGATGAGGTTGAGAGACAAACACTTTTTTCTTTTGCGTTCTTGAATAGCGGGAAACGTTTTTTACAGGATGAATTTTTCCAAACGTTGAACAAAGCGTCACAACCGAGTTGTCGTTCCATCGGACAACAATTATCTCGTTTTCTTCTTCGAACTGAAAATTGTAATAACACCTCTTTATTTCGAACACATTTCACCGATTCCAATGGACTAAAAGAGCTTTTTTTAACGTAAGATATCTAGTTTTAGGCATTTATATAAGCACAGAATGGGAAAAAAATTCAACACAGTCGAACGTATGTTGGGTAACACAATACAACATCATAACATTAGAACATTTTAATTTTACATAAGCGCCGTTTCAAATCCAGTTAGCCGATCTGCTAGTCGTCTGCTGAGCTTACACACGGAGTATTTAAAACGATTAAGGGCCTGTTCGCATTGGAGTCCGTTGCGTAGCGTTAAGGGAAAGATGACGTTGAGACGAAAATAAACCAATCATAGGCGTTAAAAATTTCATTGCTAATCGTTTGGAGGTTTGTCATTGGTTAAATATATTTCAATACTTTAACGCTCCGCAACGGACTCCTATGTGAACAGGCCCTTATACTCGCGTTCGTTCGCTCGCTCGCGCGTGCCGAAGGCGTGGCTACAAATGTAATTAGCATAGCGATGCAATAAGGGCCTTATTCATAGCTGCCAACCTCCCAAGAAAAAAAATAAGGAACACAGCGCGCGACGGGAAAAAAAAAAAGCAACAAGATGTTGTATAATATTTTCTAACACAAGAATAGAACTGTAAAAGCTCACTTTCAGACAATTCTTTGACAAATTCTGACGTTTCGGATCCTATAACTAAAGCTTTATCATCCTTCTGATTTTTAAATACATCAAATTTCACATTAAATACACATTTAGATCTAGTTATGACAGATATTTTCCTAAATCTTGCCAACAATTCAAAAAAATTCGACAACTCTCTTCTCATCTCGTGAATTTTCGGATATTCACTTTGAAACATCACATTATATGTGTCATAAATGACAATCACATTTTTCACAAAAAATGCTAAAGCATGATCAAGATTTGAGCTTAGTGTAAGAAAAATTCTTTCTTGCCGCTGCAATATGCGTTTATTATTGGTAGATGATGGTGGACTCTGCAAGTGATTTTACTTTTTTTGCTGATTTTTTGAGAAGCACATGAGGATGGTTTTAACTCTTTTACAGAGTTGGGTGAAGCACTTGACATTAATTTAAATTTTTTTTACTGGTATTGGTGAAGCAAATGAGGTCGATTTTACTTTTTTATAAGTTTAGGTGAAGCACGTGATGTTGACTCTCTCTTTCTTTCTAATGTTGTAGAAGCTGCTTGCCGTCCAGGAAAAATGCGATGTAGGGGGAAAAAAAGGGACGGTGCTGCGGAAGTAAAAATACGGGACATTTTTTGCTTGAAAACGTATTTTCGTAACAAAGCTTAAAAAACGGAACGAATACGTTTTTTGCGGAACACTTGGCACGTATGCCTTATTATACAGAGTCACTCGAGTGGCGAACGCGCGCCACAGCTTCAGACAAGCCACTCGAAGCGATACATGCAATCATACGGAGCTTTTTATACTGAGCCACAGCTGTGGCTACAGGTCGCGACTGTCGCCTACCCTCGCTTCTTGTGGCTCGGTATTACCATTGTGTGCTATGGAGAGCCACTGCACAGCGCCACAGTCCCAGCCTTGCCAAGGAGTATTGACTCGGTCAACGCTTTGACGCTGTTTGAGCTGGTTTTAGGCTAAAATTCTGGTTTCAAAATGGCGAAAAATAATAATATTCCTCAGTGGATTATCATGGATATCAGTGGATAATTAAACAATTTTAATGCAGTTTAAGGAGGTCCGGGACACAAAATTCTTCAAATTTTCGAAAAACATTTCGTTGCATTAAAATATTTTGTGTTCTTTTTCGCTTAAAATGACGTTCAAATCATGTTTCTATGTTAATCAGAACGAGATATTCATTTTATTTTTGCAACATTCAAATAGTAGCTAATCTATGTTTAAACCTGTAAATGCGTTTTTCTGCATCGTTTTTTCACCTTTTCTCGTCTTAAATTGCTATAAGTCAAGAACCGTTAAAGATAAATGATACAAACTTGGAACATGTCTTTTTCAATTATTTTACTTTAATTTTGATTTAGCAAATTTTGAAATTTTTACTCTAAACATTTTTAATTTTTTTATAACAAATATTTTAAAAAATGCTGAATCAAAATTAAAACTTTTATATTTCTGTTTAATTAAATGAAAAAATTTTGAAATTCGACAAATAATATTTCGAGTTATAACGATTTTAAATTATCCCACTTTTAAGAAAAGATTTAATTTAAGAATTTTTTAAAAACTTTGTGAGAAGTTTTATGGTGTGATTTTGTTTACAAATTATATGGTTAACAATCACCAAAAAAATCAAAATTTTAACTCAATTTTCTTTTTAAAATATTATGTGGGTTTACAACGATTTCCTCTTCCCTCTTTGTTCGAGAGGAATGTAGAACGTTTGACCTCCAGAAAACCTCCGGAAGTACCAAAAAAAAAAACTTGTCGTCTGCTCTTAAATCGTCCTACAGTGTATGAAAACCACCTTTTGAGGGCCATCTTAATAATTAGGGATGCACTCCTAAAGTTCTTTTCTGTCTGCGTTTCCTTTTTTTTCAGTAAGAGAAGCAAGCACAAATCACCTTCTCCACTTGACGAAGACATCTTGAATGCTAAAAAAGGAATGAAATCATGACAAAGCACACAGAAATGCGCCACAGCTCTGCCAGCCCGTGCGTCTGTTCTGTGACTCGCGTTCGCCACTCGAGTGGCTCTGTATAACAGGGTCCTAAGCATAGCGCTGTTGCCACATATCTTTTCTCTCACGCTCTTGATTAGGTGGTACCGGATTTTTTTTTTTTTGCTCGTCCGTCGTTCCTCACGATCGCCAATGGATACTTCTAAAATGTCGATGTTTCTCCTTCATAATCTTGAACGAAAGGGGCAAAAGTGTATGCTGATGGGCTTAATTTCTAATTGCTTTGAGTGTATCCTATGCGTCTGTGTGGGAGAAAGGAAATTGTTGATGGATTTGAATGAAAGTACGGTGAGCATCCCCATCGACTGAAAAGGTCTGTGCGCAAGGGGAGTTGGTTTGAAGCAGTACGACTCCTGTGTGGATGCTAACTCATTCGTGGCTTTTGCAGGTACCGAAGTGGTTGATTTGTGTTAGAAATATGAACCAATATGAAGATTCATTAATTACTTGCCTTTTCGAAGTTTGACGTCATATTCTGCATTTCCATTTTTAAGCAGATTCAAGTTAAAAGCGATTCAATTAATAACTAAACCGAATCAACGACGTAAGTTTCGTTTAGATTACGTCATGTCTGGCAATCTGCCATACGTCATAATTAAACACAAATCTTCAGTTACCAGCCGATAGCATTTTTCAACTGAAGTGATGTAAATCAACCCGATATTTGAATATCGGTTTTTGTTAAGTGTATATAAGCGGCGAACACTTTCGAGAAAAGGCATCACGGCATCAAGGATACACACATTATCGTAAGCTTGTTCTTGAGCTGATGAAATATTGGGATGAAGTATCAAGCCTGTCTAGAGTAAGACGTTTTGTATTAGTTATGTATTAATTCTTGTGATAGTCCATCACAGTATGATAAAATATAATGTTTGTTTTAAAACTGATCTAAAGAAAACCCCAGTATTATTAGTAAGAAGAAAGATGTTGATATTGTTGTTTTTATCTAATTCTTAACCAGTTTTTCAAATGAATAAACTTTTAGTTATTGTTAAAAAGTCTTGTCGTCTATACATTATTTTGAACAACTTTAATGGTTTTAGCGTATACCTTTTTTAACATAGCTTTTACTGCACATTTTTAAACTCTGCTATTTAAATATAAATTATAAGAATTGTTGACGTGCATGTTTTTAACATGTACGCTAACAATTTGCATGTGAATTTCTATTGGCGATTATGGAGGCATAACCTCCCCCCCCCCCAAAAAAAAAAAAAAATAAATAAATAAAATTTCAGTTAGTCTCCTCTAACGAAACTACAGCGGGTTATTAACGTAGGATTACTTATCGTTTGCTTACACTTTTTATTTTTTTTAACAACGCCTTTTGGTACTTTTCTGTTTAACTGTTTACTGCTGCTGGGCTTGGCGCGCTGCCAAAACTATTGCTCGCGACGCAGGACATTCCAGAACAAGCGGCAGTAGTCAATTTCACGCAATTAAAGTGAACACTTTAATTTATTTTTCTGAAGAACTTATTTTTCATTAATAATGTAATTATTAAAATGTAATTCTATAACTGATGGACAAATAAGGCGAAACGTTGCAACGTCACTGCCTACGTCAGTTTTCGTCTGCTATAGATGACGTCATTATCGGGTGGCAGAAAACAGAAGCAGTTCCTATGCGTTTGCATGTGTTTTTGGACGATACCTTCATTTTGAGTTAAATAATTTAAGTTTATTTATGAAATTCCTCATATTAGTTGTATGTAACAGGTATTTTAACACTTTTTTTTTAGTATTTCGCAAGGTTTAAGAGAAAATAATGATTCTTTCGTCGAGAATGATTATTATTATGTTGAGATACGTATAGATATCGGGATAAGTTACTTCAGGCCAGCGTCTCGTATAGTACCTCCAGTCTTCCCCTGTCAATAAATACGGGTCACATACCGAATAAACCTTTCCGGGCTGTACCTGAATGTTTAATTTAGTGATATACCTTTGTTTAGATACCGTATCTGAAGACTTTGCGTAATCTGAGAGCATTTTATTCAACAAGCTGTAAGAATGCTCCTTGAACGCCATGTTAAATTATGCCACTCCTCGCCAAACAAGAAGTAAAATCTGCAAGAGTTGAGATGTGACATGCTGCGAGACATTTCCCTATTTCGTCTCTCAAACGAGATCAGAAAATAGAGGTGCTTTTAGGACAAATGATTACAACCTACGTAAATATGTTTGCCACAGTGAAATTCATTTGACACAGTGAAATTCACGAGGTAATCATCTTGAAACGAAGGAATACATAGCGTATTTATTCGCGAGAAACCTTCCCGTAAGTCCATGGACTTAAAACAACGAATGGAGCACATAGTATAAACTAGCTGTTTGCCCGGTATTTATTTATCACATTTTTTTTTATTAGACAGGAAAAGGCATGAATTCTACCTATAGTATAAAATCTAAGTAAATCTAAGTATAATATTGTTTAATTAATAATGAAAATAGCGATAATTACAAAATACTGATGCGCTTAATGTAAATAAAATAATAAAAAAATAAATATATAAATCTATAATATTTTTTTCCTTCGCAAAGAATCTATTTGAAATAATCTATGCAACATGCCAGTAGGCATATTACATTATTTTATTCAACCTATAAAGTAAATATGAAGTCTTTTATGAACCTCAATGTTACTCCAAGGGTGGTATGGGAGCTCTCGTGTAGTAATGGGACCGGCTGATTCGTCAAAGGATCGAATTCTGCAGAGTGCACCTGGCCTACGCGGTCTGCGGCACCGCTAACAGCTGGTTTTCCCCCCTCGGGTACACCGCATGAAAGCAGTACCTTCATTTCAATCGTGCAACTCAGGCGGACGGGATTTTACCGCAACAAAATGGCTGAAAGTTTAGACACAGAACTTTTAATAATTCACTTAGAAATTTTGTCCCGATCGTAAAATAAATAAATAAAACAGAAAATTTGGTTGAATGGGAAAAGAGCAATGGAATTCTTGCCATAAGGCGTCGACTTAAAACATTTTGCTCCCTTATATTTTGTAAAATTACAGTTATTTTTTCAAGCAAACTGAATAGAGAAAAGACCAAACATGTAAAATTAAACAATACATTGCTTTGTGGGTTTGGAATGAAACCTTTTTTCCGCTTCATTGCAGAGGGGAAAATCCTAAATTATTTTGACTGGTGGTTGTTTGGACAAAAAGGGAAATAATTAAACACGGAACCCAGAATTCTTAAATTTATTTCTAAACAAATTTTTATTACTTTCGTGAGATTATTATTGGAAATTTAATTTTTATACAAAATCCACTAGTCACGAAATTGTTATTATCACTACTTTGATATCTCACAATAATAACAGCGATATATATACATGATGGGAACTTACTTACCCCTTTTAGTTTCCTCAAAAACAACTAGGAATAATTAAGGTAACCCTCTTATTTTTGTAGATGATTAAAAAAAAATAGAAATAATTAGTGAGATAAAAAAAAAAGTCAAGATAAAATACCCTCTATCCCCCCTTTTTTATAATTTTTTTTGTTAGTTTTCACGTAGTATATTGGCGAAATACTCCGCCATTAAATTCTGAGAAAATCATATTAGAGAAACACGTAGAATAAGAAAATAAAACACAGGTTGGAACAGCTAAACATTTTGTTTTATATCATTATTAAAGAGCATATTCCTACAAAAAAATATATGAAATAGGAGGAGAGGGGAGTTTAATTTGCCTCACACTGTATACAAAGCGTTGGAAAAATAATCGTTCTAATAAAGCCAGTGGCGTAGCGAGCATAACTGGCGCCCGGGGCACGATACCTTTGTGGCGCCCCCCCCCCCCCCCTGAAAACCTTATAGTAATATAATATATAGACCCTATATTTGCGCGCTCGATAAACATATAATAACATAATATATAGACCTTATATTGGCACTCCCCCCCGAAAAGCATATAGTAACATAATATATAGACCTTATGTTGGTGCCCTCCCCTAAAAAAATATAGTAATATAATATATAGACCTTATATTGGCGCCCCCCACAAAATAATATAGTAATATAATATATATACCTTATATTGGAGCCCTCCCCGAAAAATATATACAGTCGAACCTCCATATATCGAACTTCCCTAAATCGAAATTTTCTATATATCGAACTCTTAGCAAATCTCCATGTTCATTACATAGAAAAACTGTTTCTATATATCGAAATTTTTTTCACGACATATTGGGAGAATTTATTCCACTTTAGAATGAAATCTCCCAATTTTTGGCGTTTGAAACAATACGTCGTGGACTTCAATTCGCGGAAAATGTCCCCGATGAAGTTTTTAGTGGACTGAATAAATGCGAACATTTCTTTGATGAACTTTCCGCAAAACTGGCTGTTCGGCAAGATATTTGTAGTTTTTTAAAAGAATGTAACTGTGATCCTTGTAACCACTGTCTGGATTATTGTTTGTTTTTAAAGGTATGTAGTACTCAATAAATCTTTCTTATTAATTCATTTTTTAGTTATTAACTTTCATTTAATGTGATTCGCATATAAATTAGAAATGGAGTTTCGTATACGAAAATTAGCTTTAATTTTAATGTTTTAGGAGAATTATGATAAAACTAAGATCAATTCTATATATCGAAATTTCTATGCATCGATTTTTTTTCCGGAATTTTGCTACTTCGATATATGGAGGTTCGACTGTAGTAATATAATATATAGACCTTATATTGGCATCCACCTCGAAAAAATATAGTAATATAATATATGGATCTTACATTGGCGCCCGGGGCATGATAGACCCCCTTGATCCCCCTTTGCTACGCCACTGAATAAAGCTTTTGCTATTCGCTAGAAATGAATTGATAGCTTATCTCAATGTTCCAGCTAACTTTTCAATAGCGATTCTCAACTTCGTATCCTGTCTCAGCGAGCTCTTCAAAAGAGTGTTTGCTCATTCAGAAGTAATTAAAAAACTTCGATTCATCATGACACAAGTCTTCATATAACAAAGAAAATGTCCCTTTTAAGGGGACGGTGGACCTTTATTTGAGCAAATCTTGTCATTGTAATATTGACTGTGTTATTGTAAAAAAGATATATATTTCTGTAAATTAATAGTACCAAAATAGTTTTTTTTTTCAAGTCAAAAATCATTTATGAAGCTTCTACGAAGTAATTTATTAAGGCTAAGTGTAGTAATAAACTTTAAATCCGTTTTTCTCAAAACAGAGTTTTCGAAGTTTTTTAAATTTTTAAATGTTCCATGTAGCATGGAACATTTAAAAATTGTTCAAATTGTTTAAAAATTGTTTAAAAATTTTTGTTCAAAATTCATGAAATTGATAAGGTTGAATCCTGATACTGTTTATAAAAAACACTGGGCATGCCTTTTACAATTCGACTTCATTAAGGTAATTAAATTTGATTTATAACTTATTAAAAGGAAAAATTTTGAGGAAAATCGAGATGGATTTCAGAAAAAAAATTCTGAAAAATTAACTACTCAAGTGAATAAATAATTTATGCACAGATTTGTTTGTTATACAGTTTTAAGTAATTAAAATACAAAATAGAAGAAACATCTCAAAATTTATTTCGCAAGGAGCATTCTAAAATTTTGGTTGTAAATTTAAAATTTTTAAAATTGTATTGAGATTGAAAATTTCTTTTAAGGTATTATATATATATATATATATATTAAAATGTATATATGTACAAGATTTCGTATCTCTATGATAAAAAGAAAAAAAAAAAAAAAAAAAAAAAAATTAACGTCCACCGTCCCCTTAATAATCTTGAACTCACCAGTGGGTGGGCCCAGTAACTTCTTTTCCTATATTTAAGATACTCATATACTAAGTAAGAAAACACAACTCATTTTTACGAGTACACTTCTAACTCCATAGCAGGACTCCTGCTGTTTAAATTCCATCATTTAAGGGGCTGATCTGTGACGTAAATTTCACGAAACAGCCAAAACCGCAATCGCACGAATTCGCATTGAAGGCTGCGGCGCCGCACCGCTCGTGTGCAGCGGGCCTTAAACGGCATTGGGAGTGTCACTATTAATCTCAGCGACCCCGAAAATCACGGATTCGACACTACCCTCGGTCATTTTATTTTTCACCCCTTCCCCCGAAAGCTGATGGGGAGGGGGAACTTTCATTTAAACGGCATCGGGAGTGTCACTATTCAGCTCTGCAACTCCGGAAACAATGAATTCGACACTAATATTCGATCATTTTTATATGCCCCCTGCCCACTAGGGGTGTCTTACCCCCTCCCCAGTGTTCTCTCCCAGACTATAAGTCATATGTGTACGAAGTTTGGTTAAAATTGCTCCAGGTATTCCAGAGTGATGCTGGAACATACACACATACATCCATTGACACACACACACACACACACACACATATATATATATATATATGTGTGTGTGTGTGTGAATGTGTGTGTTAATAACGGCCCACCATTATATATCTAAAGCGTATTTAAAATTATCCTGTTAATAAAGCAGGACCCCTTTTTCCAAAATTGCAACCTAAAAGTAAAATAAGATATTTTATCGTAGCCCTGCAGATCATGATACAGGCATGTGAAGTAGCTGAACTCAATAACATCCCCAGATATGAGTGTTAGAAGTTATGAGATTCCGAATGTCAGTATAGTGTCAAAATTCTTGAAGAGCCCTCGATCCACTCTGTATTTATGGAATCTGTAACGTCAAAAACCACACTTTGCAAGAACTTTATGGCCACTTATCCTACGCCCAGGTCAACAGTTCGCGGTTCTAACAAGCGCGGGATCTAGCAGTAAAGTTCCCGATAAACTTAAGTGGACACGTGAACTCCACGAATCTAAAGTCGCCCAATTAAAAATTAAGTAGTTTAGGCCCTCTGGCGACAATATCGCAAAACACCCATTTAATATTGCATGAAGACTTTTTTCTCTTCGTTTCTAACTCTTGTTGCTGTCGGACCTACTGTCCACAGTCCGGTGGTTACAACGCTTTTCTCTTAACTCTCCAATGTAAACACTGCTGTTAACACGTCCCGTCCCGAACACGAATCTAAAGTCGCCCAATTAAAATATTAAATAATTTAGGCCCTCTGGCGTCAATATCGCAAAGCACTTATTTACTATTTGCGTGAACAGAAGATTTCTGTCTCTTGGTGTCTTAACTCTCGTTGCTGTCGGACCTGCGGTCCGCTTCTGTCTTGTAACGTAATCCGCGCCCCGTCAGGCCAAGTCATGTGGCCACTGCAGCTAATGCCTTCAAATAAATAAAGCACGTCTTCGAAGTTGTGTATTCCATCAATGGCTCCATGTGTGCGTGCATCGCCTAACGTTCGTAAGTGATTCCCTGGATCTACAATTCACCCGACTGCATCACACCTTCGTGCCGGCTACGCCTCCGATTAGTGCTATGCCTCTCCTCCACGGCGTGAGGTACGGGGCATCACACACGCATATATATATATATATATACACTGCTGGCCACCCAAATTGCAACACCAAGAAAGACAAGAGATATCACAACAAAATTTATTTTGTAGATAACATGTTGACCAAGTATCAAATGATTAAATTTATAGACTTCTGTGAAGTGTGGTTCCTGCCAAAATCAGTAGCCAGAGTAGCCGCCATTATTGGAGATCACCGCTGCCACACGCCTCGGCATTGATTCAAAGAGACTTTGGATGAGTTCTTGGGGTACAGCAGACCAAGCAGCTTCCACACGTTGCCAAACTTGATCTGCTGTGGCAGCTGGGGATGGAATCTGGGTCAATCGTAGAGCAACCATGGACCACATGTTTTCTATCGGCGAAAGATCCGGAGAGCGAGGCGGCCAGGGAAGCAATTCAATCTGTCGATTGACGAAGAACCGTTGGACAATGCGTGCCACGTGTGGTCGCGCATTATCCTGTTGAAATATGGCTGTGGGCAAGCCCTGAAGGTAAGGAAGGACAACTGGCTCCAACACCTCGGAGATGTAGCGCTGGCTGTTTAAAGTACCGGCAATGCGTACTAGAGGTGTGCGAGAGTGATATCCAATACCGCACCATACCATAATACCCGGTGCAGGACCAGTGTGGCGGTGCATAATGCAGCTGTTCAGCATCCTCTCTTCAAGGTGTCTCCAGACTTGAATGCGATCATCGTGGTGTTGCAGACAGAAGCGTGACTCGTCAGTAAAGACAATTTCATTCCATTCTGCCGTCCACATCCTTCTGTCATCGCACCATTGGCGGCGGAGACGTCTGTGGTTCTGCGTCAAGGGTAGACAAAGCAATAGACGTCTTGCGGACAGACCACTCTGCTGTAAACGGCGTCGAATGGTACGGGCAGACACTGGATGATGTGTTACAGACTGCATGTGCTGTGCTATGGTTCGTGATGTGACTGAGCGATCCGTCACTGCCATGCGCACAATTTGCCTGTCATCACGTGAAGTGGTGCGCTGAGGTGGATGCGATCGAACACGCCGGTCCGTCGTACCCTCCTGCATCCAACGATCACATATCCGCATTACAGTTGTTTGGTTTCGTCCAACACGACTGCCGATTTCCCTGAAAGATAATCCACAATCTCGGTAGGCCACCATCCTTCCTCTGTCGAACTCGGATACTTGATCAAAAGATGATCGCTGTTTTCGACGAGGCATAATTGATCGTTTTTTTGAAAAAACCAGAAGAAAAACACAATTGCCGAACTTGAAATCGTCGAAATCTCCAAGCCTTAAATAGCGCTTTGAAGTGGCGCCACAGGCGCGCGTGATGTGCGTCTGCGCTGAAATTCTAATCATTTGTATAGCTCACCTCCGCTAATGCATGTTGT
This sequence comes from Dolomedes plantarius, assembly GCA_907164885.2. Taxonomy (NCBI): domain Eukaryota; kingdom Metazoa; phylum Arthropoda; class Arachnida; order Araneae; family Dolomedidae; genus Dolomedes; species Dolomedes plantarius. The sequence continues at coordinate 126,923,947 of OU015503.1, forward strand.
AAATTTCATGTTATTTGCATGTTTCCTTCAGGGTGTTGCATTTACAGTGGCCAGCAGTGTATATATATGAATAAGATGAAAGAGAAAACCAGTAATAGCTCTAAAGCTATATATATAGATAGATAGATAGATAAACGGTACGCGACCCAATCCGCCGAACGAGTCGATAAATTTCGCCTGGAAGGTGGACACATTGGCAGATATCTTATTTTCCAATCTCGCCTAAGAACCCGCCACGCAATGTCTCAGTCCAATATTTATCACAAGAAATTTCTTCCAAGTTCGCTTTTGTCGTCTATACCAGTGCTCCGCAACCGCTGTGATTTTATCGATTATGATAATAAAAAAAAATTACCACCGCATTAAATAGAAATTTTTCTAAGCAAAATATTCCTCTAACTTTTTGTTAATATGTAATTTTTCTGGGTCGAAATTATACACAAAACATAAACATGTCGTTAGCCATACATTGTATGCATGCTCGAGTGTCCTATTTCTGGATTTCAGTTAAGAAACAATATCCATAAATTTCTGAGAAGGCCATTGCAATTTTGCTCCTATTTTCCACGACATACTTATGCGAACAAAGTTTTTAGACACTGGTTCGAATTGAAAATGACAAACGATCCTATTTAAAGGACCTTGACCATGAAATGTAGCTCTTTCTATTATAGAGCCAAATATAAAACGTGCAAATATAAAACGCACATTTATCAAAACAATCTCAAATATCTCGTTAATAAATTATTTATGTTTAAATTAACTTTGATTTATTAGGCTTAAGTAAAGACCAAAAAACAAATTTTAATATAAACATTTAAAGAGAATTTTTTTTACTCGTAAACTAATTTTATATTTTTGTTCTCGTGTTGGTGTACAGTTCAAAATGATTTATATAAAAGTTAAATGATTATAATTATCTTGATACATAGAGCTATTTTTTGTGTTTTTTTTATCTAATAAAAACGTATACGTATATATTGTAATTTATATATTTGCAAGCTTTTTCTTGGTGTGTTGCGGAATTATCGAAAGAAAAACGTTGTTGTGCCGTGGAAGATAAAAGGTTGCGTAGCTCTGGTCTATACTATAGGACCGCATTTGACTATTTTTATCCGTGAGCATATTTACTTACCATAATATTATTGACAGTTAATATGCTTATAGATATATTTTTTTTTTGGGGGGGGGGGGTATTCATTTTATATTCCACACAGAGAGGTGCAAGCGGCTTAAATTGCCCATTCATTGAGCTTCCAAAGCTTCATTATGGCTGCTGTGTACTAACCCTTCTGGATTCGCTCAACTCCATGTTAACCTACGGAGAAAATGGGTCTACTATTGACGGCTACGCAAATGCTGGTAATCCAATAAAAATGGCCGACAATCCAATAAAAATGGCAGACTTTTCTGCGCCTCGCAACAGGATTCATTTTATAAACTGTGTCCACCAAAGGAACGAATGGGCGTTTAAAACACAGTCGACCACATTTTCTCCCCGAATAACTGAAAATTTAAAAATATCGTTTGCATTAAAGAAAGAGAGCAAGCAAGCAAGAGCAAGGCTCCAAGGTGTGAAATTTCTTTCTCTATGATTGAGTACAATCTATATCAGGGGGTGGGCATTAAGTCGATCGCGATCGATCGGTGGACCACCAAGACATTTTGGGGTGACCGCCTTTACTAAGACCTAAGACGCGCATACTAAAAGAAACATATTTATGGAACACCGACGCGATTTGCTTTAAACGCGGTTTTAAAAGAGTTAAGTTTTTTTTTCTTGTAGTTATGTAGGTAAGTACTTATTCCGTATTTATTATTAAGTTTTAATAAATATCGTAGACCTTTTTTTTTTTAGCTCACCACACTTACGTCACTGGGTGGACCGCGACACCTAGAAAAAATTAGAAGTAGCCCGTACCCTGGAAAAGTCTGCCCACCCCTGATCTATATATAAAAATGAATGAATGTTTGTTTGTTCGTATCTTATGCGCTGCCGTACCGTTCATCCGATTGCGATGAAACTTGGTCAACTGATTGCTTGAACTTGCGGGATGGTTATAGACTATTTTCATTCCGATACGACGTTCCATTCCCGAATTATGTTAGAAGTATCAACGGATATTGAAAATCGCCAAATTTCCCCGGATATTTTTGTTCAAACCCATTGTAACATTTCATTGTTGCCAATTAAATTATAACATTTCCGTAAAAATAAATAGACATAAATTAAAAACGTGATTTATTCATATATTGGCGCATGCAAGAATGAATTTGATATATTATTTTCATGTACGTGGCAACGCCGGAATGTTTCTTTTTAAAAATGAAAATATAAGGATGGTCTATCCATTATATTTTCTTTTTAAAAATGAAAATATGATGGATAGATAAGTCATTCATTTTCAATGAATGTGTTATCTATCCATTTCATGAATTGAAACTATCCCAAGCTACCTGTTCAAACTCAAATATACTGCAGGACACGTTGACGTAGCTAGAAACACGTGCGTTTAGCCTTGACGCGATGATTTATATAACTGAAGTGACATTGAAACATAGCAGATGATTTAGTTTAAAAAAAAAAAATTACAATCATGAAATACGTGTATATTATAATTAAGAAAGTCTGAAAGTGGCATTGAAACGTAGCAGACGATTTAGTTTTGAGAGAGAATTCCGAGCATGAAATACGTGTATATACTTTTTCTATAATAATTACCAGATTTGCTGTGTTTTAATATTGAACGTGATCTCAATCCATTCAAACGTTATTGATTAGCTGTAAATTAATGCTTTAAAATGCCCAAAAAGAGGAGAGAAACTTTTAATCCTGTAGAAGTAAGGGAAAAATGTCAAAGATTGTTGAGAAATGAGCAATGTGATGAAAAAAGCAGAAGAGAGCGAAGCCAACAGAATTCGAAATGCAGTTAGACGCACACAAGAATCTGAAGTAAAAGCATTCCCAAGAGCTCGAAGGTAACAGAATTCGAATTGTAGTGATCCGAAGCAGTGAGACTGACGAAGAAACTTTTAACGCGTCGAACATATGATTGTCTTCGAGCTTCAACATCGAAAGGAGAGGAAAGCGATGAACAACGACAGCACCGACAACAAACTAATGCTATTTGCTACCGCAAAAGAATTTTAGCGAAAACTGTAGAACATCATAACATGAGACTAATCATTGAAAAATAATAATAGAAACTGAATCCCGAGCGAAGCCGAGTAATACATCTAGTAGTATATAAAACAGTTCTGTAACTGACAGATAACGCACAGACCAAACCGCTGGACCTAAAGGGCTGACATTTTGCATGGCGATTCTTCTCATAGTGTACGGGTGCACTCAGAAAGATTTTTGAAAAATTCTTAGATTTTTTAAAATTAAATTTTTGAGCTGCTTTTGTAATATTCTTTAAAGTTTGCATTTAAAATAATAATCTGAGAGTTATAAAAATTATATCACGAGAAATATCCTTAAAATTCCTTTAAAATGAAATCGTTTTCGAATCTTTACCTCCATTTTCTGATTTTTGGTGAATTTTTAAAGATTCATTTATAGAATTTAATTTATTAAATGTCGATCACGTGGTTTTCTTTTCTTTTTGTGATACTTTAAGTTAATTTTTTGTCATGTGCATAACAACGAAATAAAATGATAAAAAAAAAAATTTGTTTTTCTTTCTAATGCTGCAGACGATTGGACATTATCAAAAAAAAAAAAAAAAAATTATTAAAATATAGTAAAAGAAATGTTCCTTAAACGGTACTATATTCTTTAGTATGTTCTATTAGATTTAATTTGAATATTTTCTTTTACATTACTTTGTCTATAAAAATATCCGTTACGATTTTTTTTTTTATAAATATATTATTTTTTTTTGACATTAATTGCATGCATTGACCGTTGTATTCAATTTGAATGTACTCCGTAGCGAAGCACGGGTATTCAGCTAGTAAATAAATAAATAAACTTAAAAAAATAAAATAAATCCAAGTCTGCCATCCTGGGGCACATTTTCTCCATAGGTTAACACTGAAGTGAGCGAATCCAATAGGAATAGTACACAGCAGCCCTAAGTATTTTACGTTTACGTTTCAGAAATAATTAACTCGGGGGTTTCGTCCCTCCCCTAAAATTAGAATCTATCATATCATATTACAACTGACTTACTGCTATAAAAGTAATCTTTTGTGAGGAGTTGGTAGCCTCTTTTAAATGTTGGGGGGGGGGGGGGTTCTGATGCGAAATTGGCTTAGAACTTTCAACAGCCAGTGGGCAAAGAGCGACTGGTCACTTAGGCTGAAAATTTAAAACGGCCAAGGACCAATAAACGACGAGACGTCACGAGTGGAAAAACTGCAAATGGGGTCATTACCATAATCACCATAGGAACGGCGCAACGCATTTTATTGAACGCACAAACTGGCAACTAAATCATTTTATCCCCAGGGCTGCCTTGCATGCAAAGTATTCATTTAGAACGATCAAAAGGTAAAGTTAAAATTTCGACAGAGATCGCACTGAAATTATTTTTCGTTATTCAGAAACGGTTTTCATTAGACTGGAAATACAAAACCGTCATCAATCAATAATATCCAAGTTGAAGAAATCAGTGATTGTATAATATATCAATAATGTCCCTCAGTGGCCTAGGATGAAATCTGTCGCCATGTTTCGTCTGATATCTGGCCATGACTGCCTGCGTAAACATCTATGTCGTATCAACGTCGTTCCTGACCCTCTTTGTACCTTGTGTGATCTTCAAGAGGAAATGGACTTGCCTCACCTGTACAGATGTCCTGCTCTTCCTCGGACATCAATCTGGGAACGCTACTGGATTGCTCGCTTTCATTTATAGATTTATTGTTGTCATGTTGATGTTCAATTGTCTTTTAATGTGCCATTGGAAAAAAAAAAAAAAAAAAAAAATTAATATATCAATAATGTGACGCAAAAATAAACAACCTTACAAAAGATTATAATCCCCGTGATTGCCACATATGGAGATGATAAATGGACCCATCGTCAAGGTACGAGTGGCCTCTGGAAAATAGATTGCGAGAGAATTCTAGGACGTGGACGACATACTGAAAGCTGGAGAAAATAATCATTCTCACAGGCTTGCCGAGACCGGAACATCTATAGCTGGACGATGGCTTCGTTACCAGAGTCTACGGGTTCGATACTCACTGTTGGCATGGATGTTTGTAGCTGTTCGGAATCGGGTTTATGTAGTAGGTCCCGGTCTAATAAAATTTGCCCTCGTGTAACAAAAGATGACCGTGGCGCTCTCAACCAAGTAACTGGAACATCTACTTGTATTAATGTTGGTCGGTATAATGGGAACGTAGTCTTTTTTTTTATACCTTGGAAGATTCCTTATACCTACACATAATCCCAGACGCAAACTTCCAGCCATGGCGTTTACTAACAAAGTGTATGTAAGAAGTGGCCAAAGTGACGTTTTATCTATATATATAAAACAGTTCCGTAACTGACTCATTCATTCATTCATTCACTGACTGACTGACATACAACGCACAGACCAAATCGCTGGACCTAAAGGGCTGAAATTTTGCATGGCGATTCTTCTTATAGTGTAGGGGTGCACTAAGAGAGATTTTTCAAAAATTCTCCTTAGATTTTTTTAAATTAAATTTTTAAGCTGTTTTTTAAGCTTTTTTTTACGTTTGCATTTAAAATAATACATTGAGGGTTATAAAATTTATATCACGAGAAAGATCCTAAAAATTCCTTCAAAATGAATATTTTTTCGAATTTTTACCTCCATTTTCTGATTTTTGGTGAATTTTTAAAGATTCATTTTTAGAATTTAATTTATTAAATGCCGATCACGTGATTTCTTTTTCTGGTACTTTCAATAAATGTATCGTCACGTGCGTAACAACTAAATAGACAAAAAAAATATTTTTTTCTCTTTCTAATGCAGCAGACGATTGGATATTATCCAAAAAAAATGCATATCCCTTACGATTTTTTTATAAATATATATATATATAGATAGATATATATTTTACATCAATTGTATACATTGATCATCGCATTTGTTATAAATATATATATTTATTTTTTGGCATCAATTGCATACGTTGACCGTTGTATTTAATTTGAATGTACTCCGTAGCGAAGCGCGGGTTTTCAGCTAGTTGTTTATATAGCTTTGCGTTTTAGTCTTCTTCGGAAATGGGGCTTTCCCGGCAGTAAGAGAGAGCATGTCAATTCTCTACAGGAAGTCAGTAGTTCAGTAGTTTACCATTTGAACGGAAGTACACACAAGGCAGATTTTTTCCCCTAATGCTTTAGACACTTGACTTTTCTTGACATTCGAGAAAATCTTAATGGCTACTTTATTATGGAAGCACCCTTTAGGAGAGCCGACATTGCTCCCTAATGAGAGGACAACATCCAAGCCTCACTTGGGATTTGAACCTAAGCTCACGACGCCAAACAAAGCCGCCATTTAGGCGGCAAAAACTGGGTAGTCGACTAGAGTAAATGACACGCGTTATTATGAAGACTTGTACTGGAAGGTATAAATGAAAGTGACGTTTTTTTTGTTATTAATGTTGGTCGGTATGATGGGAACGTAGTCTTTTTTTTATTATTACCTTGGAAGATTCCATATACCAAGCCATAAGTAGGTTCGTTCGCTAATAAAAGTTCTAGCCAACTCAAACGGTTGCACCAACGGGGTTTTGCACAAATAATGCGCGTTCCGTTTCGCCAACGGAAGCAATCCATTCCGCTTGGTAGATACTAAATAGAGAATCGAAAAGGAATGACGCTGTCCTCTGCGGCAGAGATCCCGACTCACGAGCCTCCATTTTGTTTCCCAATCTCGCCAAAACGCACGACACGGAATACCTCTGTTGAAGATTTATCACGTTTACAAAAAATTCGGCTACCTCACAATGATTCTCCTCTCAGAACTAATTCATTGCACACATGCATGCTAATAGGAAATAAAAAATATCTTTCTGAAAACTTTTACCTAACTGCAAGAGGCATTTTACAGTAACTACCCACTCCAATGAGCCTTAAAAACTTCACGATATATATATATGTGTGTGTGTGTGATAATAACGACCCACCATTATATATCTAACGCGTATTTTAAATTATCCTTGTTTCCTCTCAATAAAGTACAGTCCCTTTCTTCTAATTGCGACCTAGGAATTGACCAACTAACCAACCATATTACCCCTTAGAGCACGCGCGTTAAAGATATTTTTCTCATAGTTTAGGGCCTGTTCACATAGGAGTCCGTTGCGTTAAGGAAAAGATGACGTTGAGACGAAAATAAACCAATCATATACTTCAAAACGATTAGCAACGATTAACACCTATGATTGGTTTATTTTCGTCTCAACGTCATCTTTTCCTTAACGCAACGCAACGCAAACAGGCCCGTACTCTTTCTACACAAGGATTTACATTTGGTTTAGGATTCAAATATTTGGACTCATTATTATCAACATGAAATGACATTGGTGTACACACAATCATTTTATTACGTGGAATTATTTGACCATTTTGATAGATTTGCATAGAATTACAATCAATATTTAATTGAAATTGTCCACATTCTGGTAATCCCAGGATTATATAGGGTAAATCACTGTCTGTAACATACATTTTTACCTTTTTAGTCACATTTCCTATGCATAAGTTAATTAATCTTTAATTGGAAAAGGCCTTTTGCTTGTTTTACTAAAAGTCTTTGAGACGTCTGTGTTTTTAGTCAATGCTGGGCTGTCAGAGTCGAGGAGATGATGGACAAGGATCTATCACGCAAGGAATTGGTATCTTATTTATGTATTCGGATACGTTTAACTGTCAACTCTGGTTGTCATCATTAGGGTTTGGGATCTGACTCTGTGTTTTCTACGACTTGAGGAGCCATAGGATTAGTAAGTGCATTTTGAAAGGGGCATGTCTGCACCCAATGATATGCATTAAGTATTCCTCTCCCTGTACATTCTCTACATGGAGATGGAGACAGTTGAGTTTGGGAATGGACATTATTATATTGAGGCCTTGGATATGGGTTATTGAAACTATTTGGACTGCGACTGTTGAAATTTCGATAGTATGGTGGTCGTTGAAATCCAGGTCCAAAATTATATCAGTCATTTTGTGGAGCTCTAGGACTGAAAAAATTATTTCCTTGTTGAGGTCTGGGACATGTCTCTCTTGACTTTTAAGTGAGCCATGCTGTTGGGGTAGCCGGAGGATTAAGCACCATCAACTGCTGAAGATTTGGAGGAAGACCATCAGTTAAACCCTCCATTAGTAGGCCATTCGATAATCCCAGCCTTCGACCACACTCCAATTTCTGATGGAAATAATTTGTAACATCTTTAGCATCCTTTCATTTGAGTCACTCAATGAGACTACATTGATTTCTATGAAATTTTCCCTCAAAATTAAACACAATTCTTCCCAATTTTGAATATCTACACAAGAATTAATGAAAACAGTAAGTGTTTTCCCCTTTAATTATTTACTCAAGTTATTTATTTTCCATTCATCATTTTTACTACTTTCCTGACACTTTCGGTTAAAATAGTTTAGCCATGAATCCAGATTCATACCAGCTTCGGCATCAAAACCAATAATGTGGTGTTCAGAAGTACTATGCATTTGTAATTCATTATTGGTGCTGGCAGCTACTAATTTAGGTTCCATTGAAGTGCTTTTATCTATTACATTTGGTATTTCAGGATTGGTGGGGGGAATTGTTTTTTCACTATCTGACATGCTTAACAGTTTTCCAGAACGTAGAAACATCAATATATTAATTACAATAATATATATATCACTCAAACAAATAGTGTGCAGTAATAAAACATCATCACTATAAATCAACTAAATCATTTTCATTTATTTCTGATCTACCTTTTACTTTTTTGAAAGTCAAAATTTTAATTTCAAAAACAAATTTTTAATTCGGCACATACGTTGAAGGCACATTGAACCAAAACTGCACATCACTTGTTTTCATCTCGTTGAAGGGCACTACACACACTACATAAGTGCGGAACTCCAAGTGATGACGCAGGCAGCGGAGACGTTACACTGAAAACACATAGCAGGAATTGTGAACATAAAATCTTGAACGCTGGAAAACTCAAATCACGCGGTACGACCTAAAACACTTTGACATGTATCGAACGCGAACACTATGATTATTCATTACACACTTTGACGTACGAAGGATCACTAGGAGAATATACTGCGATGATCTGGGACGAAGTTCACATCGTAAACAAAACACACTTTTGATTTGGCGGAGGTGAAGAACGCCGAACGCAAAAAAACTTTTTCTTCTCGCGGAGGTGTCCAGACGACTCTTGTAATGTGCCGTACATCACGTAGTCGAGGAGATGATTCCCATGTAAGAACGGCACATTACGGGGATTCAAGAACTCTGGTAGTCGTGGTCCGCTGAGGAACACTCGAGGAGAGGCATTGAAGGGACGCACAGAACAGAGATGCGACGCACGAACGGTATCCATTAAATTGATTTATTCAAAAAACTCGACGATATTATTCAGAAGACATTCAGCAAAGCACAGATACATATAAACTAGCCTGGACCTGCCTAGGCTTTGGTATCGCTGGACAGTACATTGTTTGGACGGAGATAACAGAAAGTGAAGCTAGGACGACACCAGGACAAGACAGCAAGAGAACGCCGAAAACCCTTTGCAGAAGCTTATAGGTGTGGGGGCGCTGACCGCGGAGAAATCTTTTAATTGGCTAGAATTGGGCATCTGACTTGATTACAAAAGGGGCGCATGATGTTCCGAAAGGCGCAACGTGGCGAAAACATCACGTAGTGTTGATTCGTGTTTTAAAAATATCTTTAACGCGCGTGGACTAAGGGGTAATATGGTCAATTCCTAGGTCGCAATTAGAAGAAAGGGACTGTACTTTAAAGAGAGGAAACAAGGATAATTTAAAATACGCATTAGATATATAATGGTGGACCGTTATTATCATATATATATATAAACAGGTCATTTAAGAAAAGACTCAGAGAAAAGAATGTTTCTATGACTCTGTTATCAAAATGACGACTTTATTTTGGCGACAATGGGTAACAAAATACCCCAACATTTAGCTACCTGTTTCACCACACAATGTCAGACTATATGAAAAGAAATGACTGTCCATAAGTGATAGTCTCCATCTTGTGTCAAAATACAAGCCACTGCTGTCGTCTTGTTGCCAGTTTCGAAGAGCATCGAAAAGAACCCTCCCACTTCGAATACTTTGCGAATTCGATTATCTTTCCATTCTAAGCTCATACGCTGCACACAAGTACAATTGAAAGCAACTATTTACGCCACATAAGCTTTAGTGGAAATGTAATTCGAATTAGGAGATCTGGTGAGGCATATTTTGAATTTCCATTTCGGCGAATTAAAAAAAAAATTCAGGTAGTCTCTTCTAACGAAACTACCGCGAATATAAAGTAAAGAATTAAATCGAGACATTTATTTCTTTTCTGAGCAAAGCGGAACATGAAGAATTAATTACTTTTGATTTTTCATATGTAAGAAGTTAAGGAGTATATTTGGTTATTAATGAAAATCGTTCATTTTTCTTTAACATGGGGTTAAATGAAGAACACGACGAGAAAACCATGATCGACTAAAAAATGCCTACATTTAAAATGTGTCGATGATATTTAGCTTCAAATGAAAATGATATGTGCAAGATCTTAAGCATTTGGATGCAAGCAATGCATGACATGGGGGGAAAAATTACGTCACGCAAAACGCGAATTTAGGTTGTAACCTGCTTTTATAATACTAAAACATCTATTTTTTTTTCAAAGTGGGTCTTTAATTCCTATAAGCTATGGGGAATTTTTTATTCCCCATAATAACAAATTAGCTGATGCGTATTTTTGAAATCTTTTCCCTGTATTAAAAAAAAAAATTTAAAAAATAAATAAATAATAATAAAAAAAAAATTAAATGATATAGTACAAGTTTTCAATTTACTTTGTTTAAAAATACATTTAGTTTTAATTTAAAAACAATAGACATTAATAATTTAATGTCCTGTGTATTATTATTAAATAAATATTTTAAATATATTAATCACTTTATTTGTGTATGCGGAGTGGTTGACGTCCCACAATGCCGGTAAATTTCTGTAATCATCAATAAAATTTAAAATTTCTTCCGAAGACAGCGACATTCTGAACACTGGCTTTAAAACTGCCTTGCAGAATAGAAAAGCGCATGGAATTACGCACGAAAATCCACTCGGGTTGGATACGCTTGCGATAACGTATGCGATATCCTGGAATTTGCAGGTGGTGACGCATCCCTCACATTTCTCTCTCCGTGCGTCATGTCGAAAACGCACAAGTGTGGACATAGCTTATCGGAGTGTTGTGAAGACTTTTGTCTACTGTAGAAAGGGGTGAATATGCCTTTCCAGACCCTCTTCCGTTTTGGGAATGTCTTTGTCACGGGTGTGGGCCGGAAGTGCAATCGCCGCCGTCTTGAGGCATCATTAATCTTTCAGTCGTCCCAATCTGGTGGGTGGAGGTTTTGGGTGAAGAGTTACTATTTGTCTGGGTAGCACTTCTGATCATTATGTCCCAGTTACTAGGGGTTTGGGTGATGGTCCACCTTTTCTTGGCAGTTTTCGGGAGGCACACATTTTCTGGCAACCCCTACTTGAGAAGGGCTGACACGGCCGAAAGAAAGGTAGTCAGTTGGGAGTTGTTAGTTGGATATATCCACTTTTTGACTGGCGAGAGGTCAGTTCGCTGTACGCGTATGTTATAATAGACTTGAAAACGAATTCCACGTGGTATTTTGTGCTCCCGGAGTCCTGTTTGCATTGCAGCGCGGGTTTCTCTTCCTGCCAAACACAACGCGAGATAAAACGCTGGAGAGGAGGAATGTCCTCCTAACAGTTGTATACTTAATCGCTGGGATTCGGCACAAGAATACCTCGCCGGATCTAGGGAAAATGAAGACCCTTACCTATTTAAGCACGTTTAGCCTTAGTGCGACTTGTGAACGTAAGGCCACACAGCTTCTAAAACTGGACTAAGAAAAAAAAAGTCGTTTCATCCAATAAAATCATTAGTAAAAATAAAACAAACACTGCAAAAGTTCCAATATATTTTATCACTTTGGTAAAGATCCACAATCGTCAGTTCATCGTAGATAAGTACAGTTTATCAGTTTATCGACACATTTTAATGCACTGATAATAAATTCACCGATAGTAACTGCCAAGGCTTGACTCGATCAATTTGGACCATTTCTCGAATATCTGGCTGTAACATTTCACTCAAATAGTATCGAATGCAGAGCCATCTAATGACAGTTATGGTAATGAAATGACGCATATATAAGGAGACGCAAATATAAAATATTTTCTTTGTTTAACATGGCTACATTTTTAATTAGTTTTACGCGAATGAACATACTTTAATTTATATCGAAAGATAAATTTTTTCAGTCTTTGGTTATTTAGATAAAATAATGTAAAAGGTAAATCAATACCTTTCCAGATAAAAAGGCTGCACGATGGATTTTTTCTTCTTCAAAATATAAAATTTCTTTTCTATCAAATTCTCATTTGAATCGTATTCCTCCGTCGCGATGGCGCCACTTTCAACATCACGTTCCTTCGAGTATTAAAGAAATAATCAAATATTTAATTTCTTTACAAACGAATTTAAATATACAAATGTAAGAAAAGTGCTTCGTGGTATTTAATGTGTGTATCGCGATATTACGGGCCGTTCTTGTATAAGGCGAAAAGTCGCAACGTCACTGGCTACGTCAGTTTTCGTCTGTTAATAGATGACGTCATGAACGGGTGGCAGAAAACAGAAGCAGTTCCTATGCGTTTGCATGTGTTTTTGGACGATACCTTCATTTTGAGTTAAATAATTTAAGTTTATTTATAAAATTCCTCATATTAGTTGTATGTAACAGGTATTTTAACACTTTTTTTCCAATATTTCGCAAGGTTTAAGATAATATAATCATTCTTTGAGAATGATTATTATTATGTTGAGATATGTATAGATATCAGGATACGTTACTTCAGGCCAGCGTCTTGTATCGTAACTCCAGTCTTCCTCTGTCAATAAATACGGGTCACATACCGAATAAACCTTTCCCGGCTGTACCTGAATGTTTAATTTAATGATGTACCTTTGTTTAGATACCGTATCTAAAGACTTTGCGTAATCTGAGAGCATTTTATTCAACAAGCTGTAAGAATGCTCATTGAGCGCCATGTTAAATTATGCAATGATTTGCCACTCCTCGCAAAACAAGAAGTAAAATCTGCAAGAGTTGAGATGTGTGACATGCTGCGAGACATTGCCCTATTAAGTAACCATTGAAGGGTCAATGCAATGCTTACGTTAGACAGAAAACGTGCACGCAAGGACGTGTGCTGCGATGTGCTCCTGATTACCATCCAGTACAGAATATGAGTCGTGCTCTTTGCAGTGATCGCAAGAGAGCGTGCTGTGTTTTAACCACATTTTCCAGTAGAGCCATGTCTTGTTTTAGAAGCTTATGTTTTAGGCTGGGTTTTGTACGGCAGAAAATGGCCTCTACCATTGACAGATCAAAGTATATCAAACTTTTTGAAAGTTTCAAGAAAGAAGTACGAGTTCGTATAGCTGCACGACTTTCCAACGAGCTAATGGGCATTCATGAATCTCAGAGTGGAGACGAAGATATAGATAGCAGCTTGGTGGAGACGCCAGTGAAGTACAAATACAATAAAGGATGATTTTGAAGCGTCAGTGAAAGGAACTGGGTCCACAGATAAAATGTAAATGATAGATCCTTCCTCCGTATTGTACATTGTACTTATAGATTAACTTCCAAACAATAAAACTTTTACGACGTTGATATAATTATGACTGTTTTCATTTATTGTTCTGTTAATGAGTTAATATCTAGAAAATTTACAACAAAATAATGATTGAAAAAAATCGTTTGGCCTATGAAATTGCGACAAGAAATTTACCAAATCTTACACAAGAAAAAAAAAAAAAGGGGGCGGGGCGGGGCGCATCTGTTTATTTTTCCCTACAAGGGGAGGGAGGGGTCTAAAAGGGCTAAAAATTTGCGTACGTAATACCTGAGCGGCCCCTAACATACATACATCGCATAATTGTAAAGAGATGGCCCCGCACTCCAATTAAAAGAGTTAATAAATGTCTTTGGTCCTGAGTATTTTAGTGAAATGTTACAGCCTGTAAAAACAGAGTCAAACGGATCGAGTCTTGACGCATTAAACTAAGTACATACAGATAAAGATTTATAAAAAAATATCTGTTCCGAAAGCTAAGCCACATATGAAAATGTTAAAAAAAAAAACAACAAAAACTCACAAATGGATATGGATAATCTACAATATTTACAAAATAAGTATCAAAAGAAGAGTCTTTGGCACGAACTTATTTGGTCTGTCTCTAGACATCGATACATCCGGCTGTCTTGTGCCGGAAATCAGTCTTTTATCGTCGATCTTCGCCTGGCGGAAACGGAAAATAAATAAATAATAAATAAACGGAAGCGTTCCTAATGGATGAATTATTGAAGTGTGCAAATAATCACTCACCTCGGACTTGAAGTAGGAATTTTGCTTTCAGAGCTCAGATTGGTGAAAGTTGCAGATTTCCTGAGAACTTCTGCAAACAACAGAGGCGAGAGTTAAAAAAAATGCAGGTCACGTTCAATAAAAGAATCCAGTTACAAACCTACCATAGTACAAAAGGTGAGGGAATTCAGAATTGCCGCATCAATTTTTGGAAATGAAGCCATTGCCAAACATACCTGGTGACGGGGATGGTCTGTACTTGATTCTCCTCTTCACTTCATTGTTCTTCCCAGGCTGGGGGATCTTCTGGATTGTGACGTCCCCCTTCCTGGGAGGAGGCTCTCCCTGAGTCTGATCATCGAGACGTCGCCGAGGGGGCATGGGGGACGGGCAGCGGTCGACAGCCTGATGCTTAGGAATGCTCGATGCACGCTTCTGGCGGGGCCAAGTGTGGGTCGCTGGATTCTGGGACCTGCCCAAACAAACGGAAAACGAACGTTGAACACCGAATACATGATGCAGCAAAAAGAAGAAATTTAATCAATTAACGTAGAAAGAAAAACTTAACGCCCAAATCTACCGCCGAGCATGGCAACTTTAAAAAAAAAAAACAAAAACAAAAAAAAAAAAAACAAAAAAAAAAACAGGTAGTCTCCTCTAACGAAACTACCGCGGGTTATTAACGTAGAATTACTTATAGTTTTTTTTTTTTTTGGGGGGGGAGAGGGGTGACACCTTATTGGTACTTTTCTGTTTAACTGCTACTGGGTTTGGCGCGCTACCACAATTATAACTCGCGACGTAGGACTTTTTATCTCTCCAAAGGACCGTTATTGAGGAATGCAATCCTACGTTAAAACAGAACACTCGCGACAATTTGGTAAGATGGAACGAATATTTCTACTCTTTTAAAAACCAGCACGATTAAAAGAAATGATGCCCCATCAGTCGAGCGGTATCTTCACTCGACGTACTTACCGAAGACACGCCCACGGAAAGTGATGACGTCAAACGCCGGCTTATTTCACTACGGCCGCGGATGTAAGGTTAAAAAAACAACAAACGGTCCCCTTTTTGTTGTGCGGATTTCCAATTTCTATAAATTTGTGACACAATTGGTTGCGTACAAAGCCTACCATATGCACATCTATACATTGTACAGCGCAATATTTGCAAATTATGCATATTAATGAAATACTGAAGACAGTTAGGGCCTGTTCACATAGGAGTCCGTTGCGTAGCGTTAAGAGAAAGATGCCGTTGAGACGAAAATAAACCAATCATAGGCGTTAAAAATTTCATTGCTAATCGTTTGGAGGTTTGTGATTGGTTAAATATATTTCAATACTTTAACGTTCCGTAACGGACTCCTATGTGAACAGGCCCTTATTCTGATACGAAAATTCCGTTGCAGAATTTCTCTAGCGTTGCTTTCACAACCGGCTCTGTAAAAGGATCCGCCAGATTTTCAGAACTCTTTACATGTTGAAGTACAAGTTCTGCTACGAACATACTGTCGAACGAAATGGTAGCGTATATCAATATGTTTAGTGCGAGAGTTCTCGATACTCGATCTAGAAAAATCAACAGCAGCACGATTATCGCAGTACATGTCACAATCCTGAATTTCTAAGTTAAGTTTGGGATCACTCAGTACATTTCTAATCCGGACCAAGTCCTTTGATTTTTCTGAGAGCAAGATATACTCCGCTTCCATTGTTGGCAGCGATACGGATCTTTGTTTGAAGGTCTTCCAACTGATAGGTACTTTATCCAAGTAAACAATGCATCCACCCATCGACACACGGTCATCACGGTCCGACGCGTGGTCGGCAACATTGTATCCTAGAATTCTCCCCTTATTTATGTTTGATAGATTCAATTTGTATTTTCTAGTATAATTAAGTAACCAAGAACTTTGAGTAGTGCTTTCCAATTCTTTAGACCTGGATTTTCTTAGTCTTGTGATAATATATTAACTGCATATGCAATGTCTGGACGAGTCCTATTGGCTATAAATGCTAAACTTCCGATTAGGTTTCTATAAGGTATATTTTTCATTTTGATTCTTTCTTCATTTTTAGGGCAATCATTTTTCGAAAAATTTAGTCCTTTTACAATTGGGAGGGACACTATCGGCACTACGAATTTTTCAGTGAACTTCTTAAATACATCTTCAATATAACTTTGTTGATGTATTACTAATTTTCCATTTATCTTTTCAAATTCAATGCCTAATAATTTTTTGACTTCCCCGAGAACTGTATCAAAATTTTCTGAAATTCAAAAATATTACTTAGAATAATATTATTAATCTGAATTTCAAAAATATTACTTAGCTTGTTTACCATTTGGTCAATGTCACTTTGGGATTTTCGAAAAGGAACGACATCATCCATATAAATTAGCAACACCATGTTCTTTCATGTATATACTCCATTATACCAGTCCAATTTTTCCAATTTGAGATCTTTTAGTGCTTTTTCGATTTCTAAAAAGCACTCCCATCTAGATTGGTGCAATGCATAAAAAGCTATTTCAAATCGGCAGACCTTATTTGAACCTTCCTTGAAACCTTTAGATTGGGTCATACAAATCATCTCCGTTAAGTGGGTGTACAAATAGGATATTTTACATCTAGTTGCCAACTAATCCATCATAGAGGACAAATAAAAATTGCAAAGAAAATTCTAATTATTACAAAGTTTATAACCGGGCTGTAAATGTCTTCGTAATCAATGCCCTTCTTTTGCCTGAAGCCTTGGGCAACCAGTCTAGCTTTGTATTTTACGATTTCATTCGATTGGTTTTTCTTTACTGTAAATACCCACCTGTTTCCAATAATTCTAATCCTTTTTGGTTTCTCTACAAGCATCCATACATATCTGTTCTATACCATTTTAATCTCCTCGGTCATTGTTTCTTCCCATCTCTTGGCTTCCTTTGACTTAACAGCTTCCTCAAAGCTTTCAGGAATCTGAATTTCTACCAAGTTTGCTTTTTCAATCTCCTTGTTCTTTTCTTCCTCACCTACTTTCCCCATATATCTATTCTTACCACTAAAGTTAAAATGGTCTTTATCCAACTCTAAATTGTTAGCTTTACAATGCTTCTGTATATCATTATTTGATAGGAACTTGGTGTTGGTATTTTCGATGTTATAACAGATATCCACACAAGATTTATCTAGCTTCTCTTCGGCTTTGCAAAACCAAGTTAATTCTGATACCTTTTTTTTTGGGCTGGTGGTTCTGGTCCACCTGTTTCTTCTTTTGCATTTACAAATTCATCTTCATCAGAGTCACTTTCTTCTACTATTTCTCTCTGTTTCTTCTCTTTCGGTTCCAACGCTATTTCTGTCTGTCTCTTTCGCTAATCGAACTTGACTTTACAAGTTTCAGACACTTTTTTAATCCTAGGTAGCCAGATTCTGTGACCTTTGGTATCTAAGGCATACCCTGCCATCACCCCCTCCATTGAATTTATTTCGTTTTTGAGTCGGAATGCATACATAAGCTTTACTACCAAATGGCTTTAAGTAGATGAACAACGTTTTCACACTATACATTAACTCATATGGCTTTCTATTGATTTTTACTGCAAACTTTACTGTCCTTTTACCCAATACTTCACTTTCAGAATTCCCGATAGCAAGAGATGTGGTATCGGAGAAGAGGGAGCTCTTCAGCAATTGTTTCTAAAGTAAACTCGTCATCAGACCAGCGATATATAAGTTGAGCGATACCAAGTAGCTGAATCTTGTATGAAAGTTCTAAATTTTTGACTGATACCATAATACAATGTAGTAAATGCACGATCTTTTCTTAGTTTGTAATCGGACCTCTCATTTCTATAGGCAGCTTTATCTAATGATTCTTCCGTTCCAATAACAAAGCCCCAACAACCTTCATCTATCAAGAGAATTCGCATATTTACTTTCCATGAATCATAATTATCACTCCGAAGTAATTCGAATCCTTCAGGAATGAGTGACATCTTTCCCACAGTCCAAAAAAAGTGTTTTATAGTCCAAAAGTGGAAACATATAACAGGCACGTCAGTTTTCTACATGGCTCCCTATGCAAGCACATTGGGACACGTTATAATTTTATCTTCCTTTGGCCTGCTGGGCCCAGAGGGGGGGGGGGGGGGCAGCAACTGGGGCGCTTTGCGCTAGGCCCCCAACTGCCAGAGGGGCCCAATAAAATAAAATTTTTTTTAAAAATTAGATTTCCTCCGAAAGAAAATTCTGAAACTTGTACCGTACTTCAAAATTCAAAATAATCTCCTGAAAAAAGGGGCCCCCCAAAAAATAAAAAAAAATTATTCGATTAATCAGATTTCTTGGGGCCCCCAACAGAAGTTTGACCCAGGCTCCGTAAAGTCTCTGGGCGGCCCTGATGGCAACCTCTAGATTACAAAAAAAAACAGAACAATTGCACACCTTAATGCTAAAAATAGGTAAAGAACTGTTCGAGATTTTAAACATGCACCAAGGAGTTATTGGTTTCAATTCATTACTTTTGTTCCTCTGTAAAACACTGCCAAGACATTGTTCTATTACATGTTTAATTGGAAATTTTGGAAAGCTTGAAAAACCCAGACCCATAAATCTGTCACAATGATAACAAATCCACATAATTGAGAGTAAAATTAAAAGAAGTGATAAAACTTTTCTAATCAAGATTACAAACTCAACATTTACTAGTTGGTACCCGTCAAAACATGATGGATGGATAGTAAATAAACGTACTAATACACAAATTATACTCAACATATCCTTGACAAATGTTGAAAATCATAATATTAAGAATAGAGAAATACACTTTAAAAATTACTACCGAACCCAATAAAAAGAAATATGGTTACTCAACAGCATAAAATAAACAATTTCTGTCAGGTTTAATTCTATATCTCACAAACATAATTAAAAATAAAAATGGCAGAGAGAGATTACTTGGAATAAACAAATTAACGTGTGTATGCAGCCTCGAGCTTAGTAAGTATCAAAAGCCAGATTTAAACATGTCACTGAGCACGCACAGAAACAAATTAACATGTTTATGCATTCTTGTGCTTAGTGAGTAGCTAAAGCCAGATTTAAACATAATTACAGCCAGATTTAAACATTAGCTAGAAAAAAACCAAATTTGACACATTCATAGATTAAAATCTTTCGTTTAAGACCAAAATGAAGTAAATTAATGAAGTAGTTTTCTCTCACGGACTGCCCAAACAATCAACTTAGCAACTTAAATATATGGCTTACACTCCCTTATTTTTAAAAAAATATTCCTACAGAACAGAATAAAACACTCGATACAACGGTGGCCCAAATGAGACCTTTTTCTTGAATTGTTTATTGGTTGGAATTTGTGAACTTATGGGAAGTAATAGTGATACATGAACTACATATCCGCTACACATAGTCACCTTATCGATTCAAACAACTGTCCCAGAACTCAGTAGATTTTGGATATCATGAGTGAAAAAGTCCATGGTTGTCTACGGAACCAGTTTTCAACGACATCCCGGATCTCTGCATCATTATCAAACGAGTGGCCCTTGAAATCCTTTTCAGAGGGCTAAGATGGGGTAGTTGCTCGGCGACAAGTTGGAGCTGATGGTCAAGGACCCAGTCTCAGCATGTCCCGTGCTCACACACCCATTACAAAATTCTCTAAACCAGCTGAATACTGTGCACTGTGACAGACACACATCCCTCTTATGACAATCCATTTTGGCTCCACCAACACCCCGTGCCGTCAAAAATCGAACAACCGCTCGCTGGGCCTGTTCAGATGACTCCATGTCATGACCGTATGTAGTCACTTTGCTTAAACATGTTAAAACAACACACTGACATTTTTCGACGATAGTAGCTTTGTTTCACAACATACAACGTCATCTACTGCCACCCAAACAGAAGTCTCACTTTCATGTGGGCTATCCTTCTCTATTTCCTGGAGGGCAAAATAGGATTAAAAATGCAAAAGGATAGTTTTACCTGCACTGTGGAATGCCGCACTTTGGTGAAGTGATGTTTGAGACACTTAGTGGAGTGTTCGCCAGTTCACTCTTGCTGGCCTGAATGCCCTTTGAAACATGTCTCTGGACTTCAGGACTGAATCCATGACTAGAGATTCTACGGTCCTTTTCGATACCTGACAATTAGAAAATAAGTACTTGATTAGGAGTAAATAAATAAATATATATCTATATATATATACAGCCATACTTCAGTACTCATTACATTTCGATGCGAAAAAATTGCTTTGGTACTCGTTTGCTTAGTACTGACAAAAATAATGAATATGTTCAACGACTTATTTTTGTTTAGAAAATACATATAAATTTTTTAAAAATAATTGAAAATTAAAATAAAACTATTTATTTTGATATTTGTGCAAATTGTATGCATTCAACATAGAGAAAATCATATTCTTGACAATCTAGGGGAAAAAAAAAAAAAGGCAGTTTCTAGAAATTCAAATGAATTAAAACTTTATTTTAAATTAAAAAAAAAAAATCGCACATTCAGAAAAAAATAAAATATATACACAATTAGATGCTTTATTATTGGGATTCGCTTTCTCGGACTCATCAAATCCTTCTGAGTTACGAATTGCTTTCGTCCAATGCGATTTGTACAGTAGCTTCATAAATTTAACATCTGATGACTGAAGTTGAATGTCCTCAATTCTGCAATAGATCGTTGTGAACCTGTCTTGGATAGATCTTTGTCAATTTCTTTGGAGCGTGCCATATAAGATTTCAGATCAGACTGAAATTTCCACATTGGGATCATTCATCAAGAAATAAGTTTCCAATTTCTTGGAAATTTGAATATATTACTTTAGCTGTTAAGGCCGAATTTTCCTCATTGATGCTCACTTCTGAATCTTCTCTAGCAGCTCATCCTTGTTAAGTGTCATCTTCATTTGTCTTCAATTTGTTTATATCATCTACCGTTCCATTAACAAAACCCTCTCTACCAATCGATTGATTATTTCTGAATGGACGTTATCCATGGAAGTTCCAAGCTATCAATGGGTACTTATCACACATTCTGGCCACATAGACTTTCAGCAGACATTTTGGGTAGATGATTTCATTTCATATAATGCTGCATATGCATGCTTTATGAAATTCATAATTGAAAATTGTTTTCAGGCATTCATTATGTTTAGATTTAGGTAATTGTCAATTTTGTTCAATATGAATTGTAGAGTTTCAGGTGCATATGTTATGAAAATTTTTTGTTTTATGAAGAATGAAGAAAAAGCAAAGTTATTCACTTTTTTTTTTAATTGTGTGAAAACAGGATTAGAATATTTTTTTGACCATGCTATTTTAAAAAAAAATCATATCAAAAAAGTATTAGGCATATATATATATATATATATCAATGGCTTAGTGATAAAAGGGCCAAAGTGACATTTTTTTTCGATTTTGAGTGATTCTGCTCGCTGGGCTCAAGTCACTCTAGCAGTAACAATGACAGACTACAATGCTCTGAATAACACATTTTTGCCCCGTGATGATCTCTATAGGAAAACCGTTGGAAAGAAAAAGTTGAAGCTTACTTTTTGAGGATTTTGAAGGACTGGGTGGTAGCACTTTCTCAGCCACGGTACTCGGTGTGCCTATGCTTTTGGATGGCTTGGGAAGAGTGCCACCTGAAAAAGATTCCCAGCATTTTATCAAAACTGCATATACATAAAAAAACAACCAGTGCCAGTTAGAAAGAAAAAATATGCGGGCTTTTGGTACACACAAGTCTGTACATTAGATAAAACACACAAACACATATATACAGAGAGACAAATGCTTGCTATTATTACACTAGCCAACAAAATTTAACTTTTTTCTGTAGCTTTGACGAAAACACTTAACATTTATGTTTTCGAGGTTGTTGAACACGAAAATGATCATGAAAATACAAGTTTAGCTCTAGTTTTTTTAGTTATTTTAACTTTTCAGAATTGCTCTTAAAAGCGTATGCATGTATTTACCTTGTTGTTCAACCCCAAAGAAAGTTCAGTGAAGATGCAGTCGCTTTGATTGCTGTTTATATTCAGTTGCTGGTGATTCTCTGATGAGTGTCCAGCAGTAATCGGCTAGCATTGATTCACTCCACTTTCCCTAATATCTTTCTTCCATATCCGAAATTTGTTGGTGGAATGATTCCCTATGTTCATCTCTAACAGCAGTTGGTGGACACTTGAACAAAGGCATCCCCCAGGCTAACAAATCATCACATGAGAATATTATTGAAATGTTCATCTTGGAACAGTTTGTGCATTTGTGGACCAACGAAAAAACCCTCCTTTATTTTGGCTTCACTGAGACGTGGGAACTTCTTATGTAAATAAAAGAAAATGCTTCCTCAGTCTCATCCATGGCCTTTACAAAGTTTTTCATAAGGCACAGTTTTACATGAACAGCGAGGAGTATTACTTTGCTGGATTCGACAAGTGCATTGTCAATAACATTATGTGTTCCAGGTTGAATTGATTGATGGATAGGTCAATCATTCTGTTTATAATGACATGCCTTGGCACAGCTGTCCCACAGAAACAAGAAGCAACAAAATTTGATATAACCCTATTGTAGTTCAAGTTATATGGCAAAGACTTTGAGATCACTGGAAATTTGCCATTTAAACTTGTTATAGTTTACTCTCCATAACAGTTGCTTTAATTTCAGATATATTTCTTCCATGTAAGCTGCATAACCAATCCAAATTGATGTAAACTTAATTTTGAAGAATCTAAGAACAATCTCCAATCATCAGTTTTGTAGCCAATTTTCAGAGCTGCCATGAGACCCCTATATTACTGCAAAATATCCAGTATTTTCACTTTTGAAAAGTAGAAAGAAGGGAATATGGCAGTTACAGGACAAAGTCACATTTACTGTCTGTTCAAGACAATTCCACATTTGTAGTCTAGATGCCAACAGTTCTGCTTTACCTTTAGGTAATTCTAGATCTCTTACTAGATCATTCAGCTCACATTGTGGGATTTTATGTTGCTGTGTAGACTCCTTGTTACACTGAAAATCAGGATCTTTCGATGCACTCCGATTTGAAGATGATGGAGTAGCGCTAGAATCACTACCGCCCTCATCACTTACTGTATAAGACTGAGGTGGGATTGGAACAGGCAGTCCGACTCTGTGAAGCACTGGTCGGGTAGCCGATGGTATGTTAGGATATGTCAAGGACGACTTTTTCTACTTTGAAATACCAGGTGTTAATAGAGTTGGCATACAAAATCATTTATGTGGTTAGATGGCTCTCTCCAGATCATGGGGATAGCAAAGCCCACTGATGATCTTTTATGATTCAACCAGGAACAACGACTCATGACACAAGCAAGATATGACACATATAAGAGGAGCCCAGGGATTGTCCTGGTCTCCAATTTCAAAACCAAAGTACAGACTGTAAGCCATCTTGATCATTGACATTACTGGTTGCTTTACCTACTTCTGTGCTGAATGGATTTGTCAGCCACCTTTTTCTTATCATTAACTGATACACCCCAACTCCAAATTTGGAAACTAGAGCTAATCGGAGATTTTCATGGTTGTTTCTGTGATCAGTGTTGTTGATTTAGTAAAGAACAACTGGTTTTGTTCTAGTTACATTTTCATTGTTGGCTAGTGTTATTTATACATATATACATGCATTCTCACATATACATATCATCTATTTAAATTCTTTCATACCTCTCTTGTCCAACAAATTAATTTCTTCCATTTGTAAGCTTCTATTATTGGACATGTGTAGGGACATACTCAGAAGAGGTAAAAAAAATGAATCCATCCATGAAACAGAGTCACTTTGAATCATTCCAAGTCCTCAACATATCTGACTTCCCTAAATATGAATTGACATTTGTTGTAATGTAATCACAGACAGTAAAGTGCAGAACTGCTGTGCATTGTCTGAGGGGTGGAAGACCAATAAGGCAAGACTAATAATTACAAGATAAAAAGAACTGTTTCTATACCATGTTTTTAAATTTTCTGATGAATCATATAAACTTGACAATTCTATGTATTAATAAATATTTAAAAAAAATTTTTTTTGATGAATTATCCTATCAACTTGAAAGAAAATGAAGTTAATTGGAAGTTAACTTGCGTTTAACTTTTCGTTCCCGTCCCGGCCGATAGATGGCTGCACCAGTCTACAAAGCAAAATTAACTGAAAATGAATTCAATTTTGCTTAAAGATGGCTAAGAGTATCAAAAGAATGTATTGTCATCGTGTTCTAAGCTATTCTAAAAGTTTCAAATGTCTAGCTAGTCGGGAAGTTAAAAATCGATTGCAAGATTTGTACTGGACAAACACACACACAAACAAACAAGAAAGCGAGTTAATAAAAACATGGAAAAAATAGATTTGAACTAAAATGATTTGTATAACTACTATTATCTTTGACAGCCCTTCGACAATGATTATGACTACGACTAAGAAACTCAAATGTATAATATATAGATAACTACCCCAAGAAATTTAAAAAAAAATTATTTAGTTTTTGGAGTGGGATGGAATGTTTCTATACCTGAAGTTTACTGCCACAAATATTTTGTGCATATATAATAAATATACATTTATAAATGTAAGCATATACACAAGTATATCGTTGGCACCACAGTAAACTAATGAACATGAAAAACCACATTTCTCAAATTCGTTTGTTTATCATAGTACTCTACAAAGCCCACTTTGTGGTAAAATGTCAAATCTCTATGGTGCTCGGAAAGCCAGAATCAACAATGTCATTTTGATGAATATCGAGATTTTGTAGATTTATATATGTTAAAGTAATGAATATTCTTATTTGAAAGTTTACACTATTGTGTCCATTCCTACAAGAATTGCAATTTAATGAATATGGCAAATTCGCAAGTTTACAATTATGTTTAAACACGTTTTCTTAATATTAGGTCATTTCAAACTGTCGAATATCCAATTATTATAATGTAGTTAAACTCCTTCATGACGACTTTTTTAATTTTAATGTTAGCCAAGATCAATTTGTGTCTGAAAAAACAATTAAGAAAAAGGGAGGGGGGAAACACAAACAAAAGATGATAAACGATGTAGGGACAAAAAAATTAAGTTTAATGACTGTATATGGTATCAATATAGAAAGTCAGAAAATAATAAAATATTTGATAAGACGGAATACAGTGAGAATGAGTTAAAAACTTTAATTCGAAAATAAAAACGTGCATTTAATAAAAAAAAATGACGACATACTTCCAGCGCCCTTCACTCCTTACAGCGATCAGCTTTGTATCTCAGATTGGAAAAAAAAAATGACCTTTTAAAACTATGTGACCAGGGACTAGTCCCAAGAGCTTATAGCAATTATTATGAGCAACTTCCATCGAGCTCAAGTGTGAGAGACCAGGTAGTTAAACCTGAAGCCGGAGATTACAAAAATGAGCGTAACTAATGTACCTACCTATTTCAATTAAATTTGCAATTTTTTTTCTTATTCTACTCTTATATTTATTTACTCATATAAGTTTATTTATGTTCTCTATTTGAATAGGTAATATATTTTTAAAATAATTTTTCAAAAATCATTAAGTTTTTTCTATGTATTCACTACATGTAACTTTTTTTTGGTCAATAATGTTGTCAAACAAATATTTTCCTCCACCTATAAAATTTTTCATTTTGTCTGCTGTTTATGACCAATTTTTAAACATTAATTTTTTTTATATGTAAAGTAATGAATCCATTAGAATAAAAATGCATTGCAAACTAGCAAATGTACAGGAAAATCGCACATTCGATACTTTACCAGATTTCCTGACAGTCCATCTCAATTCTCTATATGCAGTAAAGTAACGAACATTTAAAAATAATTTTATTAATTAGCTAAATATTATTAAATTTGCATCAAAATAAAAAAAAAAAACATGTTTGGGGCACTTGATGGGACCTATTTAATTTAAAATTTTAAAAAATAACTTATGTTTTAAAAAATAAGCTTCAAACTGATTTTTGCTCTCCTGAAAAGTAAGGAAATCCACATTCGCTAGTTTACCGTGGTGCTAACGATATACATATGAACATACATATCTATACATAAATATGTGTATAAATGTATGTGTAAACACACATTTATGCATTTATGGTGTTACAAGGGGTGCACGACTTTAAAAACTTTCATCAAGGAATCGATAAATTTTCTGGTAGTTGCATCATGTGTACACTTGGTAACAAACTTTTGTCTTTCCTTTATGGAATTTTTAGTTTTTCTAAGTTGGAGACTTTAGAGCTACATTATTGCCTTTACATTGACAATCGATAGAACAACACCCACAAGTGCATGTGACGTTCAAAAGGGGAACTTACTTTTCCTGACAGGTATTTTGCCACCCCTATTTGTGACATTCCCCAGGACTGCAGAACTCTTTGCGAATTTGCTCCTGTGGGCATACTCTGAATCAAACTCCTGTATTAAAGAAAATTTAATTTTTTTTTACAAATGAATCAAGATTACATTTAACACGTCATTCATAAAGTTTACATTCCTTTGACACATGCCTTTATATATGTATATATATCTATACTAATATATAAAGAGAGAGAGCGGATTTTGTATGTGGAGGGTAATCTCCGGAACCACTGCACCTATTTGAAAAATTCTTTCACTATTTGAAAGGTACATTATTCCAGATGGACATAGGCTATATATTATGTATATCTGATCAGTAGAAAGAAAGTTAGGGGCCTAAATGTTGAGCTGATGTTTCACCTTTACAACTTTTCCTTTGTCAACCATAGTCAAGTAACCATAGCAACACATCAAACGATATTTTCATTTATTATCAGTAAAACATTTAACATTTGAATTTTCTTTGTCGACCATAATTAAGTAACCATAGCAACACATCAAACTACATTTTCATTTATTATCAGTAAAACATTTAATATTTTAAAGATTCAAGTGGAGAAGGTACTGATAAATACTAAAAAGATTTTTGAAATTGGCAACGTATAAGGGTTTATTGAAGAAAATTACATTTGAAACCACTCTTTTTATTGAACATTTAAGGTAAAAAAAGATTTATAATTTATTGGCTATCAACTGGAAATTTATTGGTATAATATTACAGAACTTTATTTAACTTATAAACTTTATGTTTTTGAATTTATGTACAATTTTATGCTCAATTTGGGTAAATTGAACTTGAATTATTGAACTTTATTCAAAAATCAGTGTGTTTCATTGAAACTGTGAAATTTATTGATTATTTCGAATAGGTCTATGTTTGTTCCTTTATAAGTGAAAAAGTATTGCTTCAATTGAGCTGAAATTCTGTATAGATATAGTTGATAGTTCAGATTAAAACATAGGCATATTATTTTTTGAAAATCGGGCAATGCCGGGTACTTCAGCTAGTATATAATAAATTTGTATACAGCATACTCTTGATAATTCGTGGCTAGAAGATTATCTGTGAAGAAAAAATCTGAAATCTTAGTCCAAAATACTTTCAAATAAAGAAGATTCATCCACTCTAATAGAAGAAAAAACAACTGAAATGACATATTTAATTAGTTTAATGGCAAATATAGAAGGATCTGAGGCAGCTGATGAAGAAATTCTTCTAGAGTGGTTAGAAAGTGATTTACATGAACAGGGGTTTGAACATATGGCTGATACTGATATCATAAATGCTGCTATGCTTCAAACTCAGGAAAAAGAGCCTGGTGTTCGGATCAAACACAACATGGTGCTACCGTGTATGTACACCTTGCTAGATTTATAAGAGTCAATGGAATTATGAATACAGTAATATTACAGCTGTTAGGAAAATTCATAGTGATATTAAATAACATATCAAACATTTGGTAAATACAAAAAAAAAGTACTGATTACATACATAAATTAATAAAATATAAAAGGAAGTGTAGTATTATATTTTGAAATTACAATAAAATTTTATAGAAATTGGATTATCCATGTTTTTGATGATTCGTGTTACTCCTTGTCTCCATGAATCCCGATAATACTGTAAGTCACTGTAAGTATATGTGCATCTATCTATCTATATCTATATATATATATATAACCATATTCTGAAGGTAACTGCAAGTAGCAGCATGGCCAAATGGTCAAAGCACTGATCGTCAGTTTGAATCCAGTCAGTAACATCTGGTTTTACTTTTATTCTAATTTATGTTACCTTTCTCAAAATTTCGAGTAAGTTCCTGTTTATGCTAATTTATCCTATGTTAATTTCTTATGCTAATTTACCTTATTTCTAGAAAGTTCTTAAGTTCTGTATAAGAGACTTCCCTCAGGCTGAGGGCAGTTCAGTGGTAAGATTGCTTCCTGCTCGCATCCTGCTAATAAACTTCTTTGACAGTAACAGTGTGTTGATTTATTCTGTATACCTCACACTTCTACGTGACAATATATATAAAAGATTGATAGATAGATACAAACATACATACATACATACATACAAACACACATACACATATTTAAACAATTTTGTATGCCATTTAAATCTAAAATCAGAATGTATACCTTTTGAATTTTGGGCCAGAATGTTGCATAAACTAAAGATAACTTAAAATAACTAACGAAAATAAGTAATAAATAAACAATGCTAAAAAAATCATTTACGTTAGCAGTATATTGATAATATAAAATTGACAACTGAGACATTCATTTCATTATAATCTTAATAATATGTGCCTTCAACAGGGTTCTTAATCATTTCTGAAATTAGTAAAAAAGCTGCATCAGAACAGTTTAAGAAAAATTGGAATAATTTTTAATGACCTCAATAATGAAGTAAAGTGTATTTTATTTGCAAGGTTTAAACATTTTGAAAAAAATATTTGAGCATTATGAACAAATAAGCCTATACATATATAAATGTTTACACACACATATATCTGTATATCTATAAGCATAGACATATATAAATTATATATATACACACACACACACATATATATTTCTTTCTCCCTTAAAATAAATAAATAAATAAATAATAATAATAAAAAAATGAATTCTGCAGTCCCTTACAATTACAAGCAACTGCAGTTCTTCGTTTTCCTTCTGCCAGTCCTCCAGATCCAGACCTGTGTCGTAAAGTGAGAATCGCCGAGATACCTGTTAAATAAAAAATAAAAATTTTTTAAAAAGAAATTATTTTTATTCTTCTACACAAAGATTGAGTATTATCTTAAACTTACAGGTTCGGTGGTCACTTCAATTTTGTCAAGTTCTTGGATGGCCTGTAAAATAGAATACAAATTAAGAATGGCAAATTATTTTGCACATATTAATATAGCTCTTTGTCTGATGAAATTTATATCTTGTTATAAAGATACACACATACATACATATGTATGTAAGTTTTTATACACATATATATATATTACATATGTATGCATATTTAATATTTATAAATATACTAGATTTATTACCCGGCTTCACTCAGGATTCAGTTTCCGTTATTATTATTTTTACAATGATTAGCCTCATGTTAAGATGTTCTAAAGCTATAACAACTCTTAAACATATTAATTTTATTTTTTACTTCTGCAGGATTAAAAGTTGCTCACTTCTTTTTGGGCTTTTAAAAGCATTAATTTACAGCTAGTCAATAATGTTTGAATAGATTTAATTTTATAGAACAAGAATCAATAAGGTTTGAATGGATTGAGAACACATTCAATATTAAAACACAACAAATCTGATAATTATCATAGAAAAAGTATACACATATATTTCATGATCGGAATTCTTTCTCAAAAATAAATTGTCTGCTATATTTCAACGCTACTTCAGTTATATAAATCATCACGTCAAGCCTAAACGCATGTGTTTCTATCTAAGTGAACATGTCCTTCAGTATACTTGAGTTTGAAGGTAGCTTGGGTAGTTTTAATGCATGAAATAGATTGAGAACACATTCATTGAAAATGAATGACTTTCCATCTTTATATTTTCATTTTTTAAAAGAAATATTCCTGCGTTGTCACATATATGAAAATAATATATCAAATTCATTCTTGCATGCGCCAATATATGAATAAATCACATTTTTAATTCATGTCTATTTATTTTTATGCAAATGTTATAATTTAATTGGCAACAATGAAATGTTACAATGGCTTTGAACAAAAATATCCGTTGATACCGCGCAAACTTGTTCTCACATAATTCGGAATAGAACGTCGTAGCGGGATGAAAATAGTCCCATTCATCTTGATTTTACAAGCACATTAAGCTGTGTAAATTTCATCAAGGTAGGGCTCAAGGTTCTTGAGTGTTTGTACCTCACACAGAAATACAGATATGACCCATTTCCTGTTTCTGCTTCATATATAAGATATGTATATATCATGCATATAATTCTTCATACTAAATAATCAAACTTGTTATACATGTATAAACAAAGGCATCTCTACCCTATTCTTCTTTCATGTTACGATGTTATGTTATTTTGAATGTGAACCTAGTACCTTAATAACTTACAAGTCCACTTTTCATGACCATGGTTGGAAGCCCTTTTATTTATTCAATTTTGAAGTATCCATCTACACAAAGTGATTCCTCGACAACTCTCACAACCAATGCAGTGACAACAAAGCTGCTTTCCCATCAGACTTTTTTGTTATCTTAACCAGCACGTCTTGATGAAACAAGGAAATGTAACTGCAAAATCTTTAATACACCGTGAGCAAGAGAAAACAGTACCTTGCTAACGGCAGATGAAACATCTTTGTCCTTCTCCCCCGTCATCAGAGTCTTGACAGAGGATTCGAGCTCCTGAAGCAGGTGACCATCCTTTGGCAGCTTGAGCAAACTTTTCACACGGGGCAAAATGGAGCATAGGCAGAGCCGGATATTGG
Organism: Dolomedes plantarius; assembly: GCA_907164885.2. NCBI lineage: Eukaryota > Metazoa > Arthropoda > Arachnida > Araneae > Dolomedidae > Dolomedes > Dolomedes plantarius. Next base: position 126,955,500 of record OU015503.1, read on the forward strand.
GCACTGGATCGGCTAAAATAATTCAGACACATATAACTGTTTTATATATATAGATAGGTGTAAGCTGGAGGTAAAAGTCACAATTATTAAATTTTACAGGACAGCTCAATGAAACCAATCGAGTTCTCTTTACCTCAATACAATGAAACTACATGTTGCCATTTTGAACTGGCAAGGTCTCTTCTATATAAATATTTGAGTTAGAGCTTTGCATCACTGAAATGAGTGCAAAAATATGAAAGAATAAAGTTAAACAATCTACTTTTGAAAAATGGACTTGGTGTCTTTTACCTCTGACACACAGATATATAGACACACATACACACACCACATGTGTGTGTTCTCATTATAAACAGCTTGTGAAGAAAACTCACCCGATAAACCCAGTAAGGGCTTGAAGAAATGAGTCTTAAAAAAAGACTTGGAGAAGAGCTCGATGACCAGCTCACACACCCTCACAAACAGCATCCTCTTGTGGCAGCTCCGGCCATGGCAGAGCTCTCTGACCAGCTCGTTGATGATCCCTTTTCTTCTCTCCAGGCTTGGGGTCCTCCGCAAGAACACCAATAGGCTGTAGGCAGCTGCAGTTCTGCACGGAATAGGACGCTGCAGAACAAATGAAACTTAAATCATTCATTCATTTCATAATTAGAAAAAGATTCAATAAACATTTCATTATAAGGCAATCATTAATAACAGTTACATCAACACTAGAAAATCAATATATGAATTTAACTTTAATTCACGGAAGAGCTAGATCTAAAGACAATAACTATATCTGTTTCTCTAGCTATTACTGTTTCTCTTGTCATCTATATCAATGAGAGATATGTTCATGTGATATTGTTACAACAGATCTTCTGCAAGTTCGTTAGATTGGATGTAGGAAATGATGTTCTCGTTGACATCAGCAATTCTAACAATTACATCAGCTGCTTTTCATACAAAAAATATTGTTAAAGCCCTATTTTATGGCATACTTTTCATTATTTTTCTCACAAAACTATTAAGTGAGTTTGCAATTCTGATATATTTCTCAACTGCAATGTAGGTAGCTAAGTTACTGTTACTGCTAATATAATGCCTATCATCTGCAGATTATTCTTTCAAGAAAGGAAATTTTGCATGCAGCATAAAAACAGCAGACTCGACGAATTTCTCTGGAGAAATGTAGCATGTACAGTGGTACCTCAACTTACGAGTTTAATTCGTTCCATGATGGAGCTTGTAACTCGAATCAATTTTCTCCATTGAAATGAAAGGAAATGCCATTAATTCGTTCTGGGCTCCCCACAAACACAGCAATTTTTGGTTACATGTTTTTAAATAAGAAAAATGCTCTTATAAAATGATGAACGCTGTTTAAAAATGCAATACAATGTATGGCAATAAACTTGTTTTATTAAGTGTAATGTACAACATTTACCTTGGAGATCAGACTTGAAGATGCTGATGAAAGAGGAGGAGAAAAGCTGAACTGAATAATTAAATCTTATTCGTTGATTTTTGATCTTTTCGACACATTTTCCTCGCTTTCGCTTTTATTCCGAGCTACCCTTTTAAAGACACGGAAGCTGAGCGATTGTTGAATCGTTCAATGGGATGTAATGTCCAAATTCCTCTTTCTGAGAATCCAAAGATCGTTTTCTCAGAATCTATAGTAGGGATGCGACATCGATGTCGATGTTTTAAACATCGATTTATTGAAGCCGATGTTTATTTAACATCGATGTTTTTTGTTGTCTTGATGTTTTTTTAAATGAAAAAGTACCATAATAAAAAAAATTACCACGTAGCATAATTTTCACACTCAGTAAATGTAAGTTGGAATTCTGAAAACGACGAATACAAAATTCGGCAATCAACAACCAATGAACCAAACAGAGAGCTTGGAATGTTGCTGACACTCCAGAACCTTCCATGGGGTTTTATTTTATAAATAGTATATACACGTTTTTGCTTTGTTCTGGTTTTATGTAACTTGACGTTAATATTATTAGTAAGATGCCTCCCAAAAGTACCGTTTGGAAATATTTTTGCAAAACCTCTGACAAATTGGCAAGATGCAATATTTGCCTTAAGTCCCTGAAAACTTCTGGCAATACCACGAATTTATCTGGACATTTGATGGCAAAACATGGCGATATTTACAATGAGAATTTTGAGTCCTCAATGTAGCCCAAGGCAAAAGCAACCAAGTTTTTGTCATTTGTGTCAGCCCAATCAGAAAGTAAAATTAAATCACCCCTCCTCCCCACGACTAACCGAAGTAACATTAATGTTAAAGGTTACTAAACCAGCTTTAAAAAATGGATGTCCTAAAACATCGATGATTTTGGGGCGATGTTTTAATATTGAATATCGATGTTTCAAAACATCAATGTTTTGTTATTGATGTCGCATCCCTAATCTATAGAAGGAGGAGAGCTTGCGATCCTAGGACCAAGGTCATCCCATCCCCTAGAATCCATGGCAAGTACCAGTGTGGGGGAGGGAATTGAAGATATCTCTCTGCAAGAGAGGGAGGATGCTGTTCGGTTTCGAAAGGCAACTCAAGTGTGGGCAGAGCAAGCTACCCCGGGTGATAATTGTTGAGTGTTAATCTGTAGGTTTCAGACTGGATAGTAGTCTTAGAATACGTATACAATTGTATAATAATTGTACATAAAGGTTGTAAAGATTATATGCTTCTCGTGTTTTCATTTGCATAAGCACATGGCATTCGCTGCGCAAACTAGCGGTGGGGTATCTGAAGCTTGCTCGTAACTCGATGCAAAAATCTGCCGAGAGAATGCTCGTATCTCGAAAAACTCGTAAGTCGAGGTACCACTGTATAAACATAAGCTAGCTGAATACCAGTGCTTCACTACAGAATACATTCAAATTAAATACAATGGTCAATGTATGCAATTAATGCCAAAATATACATATATATATATATATTTATAATAAATATAACGATCAATGTATGTAATTGATGTAAAAAAAATATATATATACATTTATAAAAAAATTGTAAAGGATATTTTTATAGACAAAACAATATAGAAGTAAACATTAAAATTAATCTAACAGAACATACTAAAGAATATAGTGCAGCTAATATAGTACAGTTTGAGGAACATATCTTTTACTGTATTTTACTATTTTTTTGGATAATGTCCGATCATCTGCCGCATTAGCAAGAAAAAAAAGGAGAAATTTTTTTAAAAATCTATTTCATTGTTATGCACGTGATGCAAAATTAGTTTAAAGTATCACAAAAAGAAAAGAAACCACATGATCAGCATTTAATAAATTAAATTCTAAATATTAATCTTTAAAAATTCGACAAAAATCAGAAAATCGAGGTAAAGATTCGAAAAAGATTTCATTTTAAAGCAATTTTTAGGATCTTTCTAGTGATATAAATTTTATAACCCTCAGATTATTATTTTAAATGCAGACTTTAAAAAAGTTACAAAAACAGCTTAAAAATTTCATTTAAAAAAGAAGAATTTTTCAAAATCTTTTTTAGTGCACCCCTACAATATAAGAAGAATCGCCATGCAACATTTCAGCCCTTTAGGTCCAGTGGTTTAGTTTATGCATTATCAGTCAGTCAGTCAGTTACAGAACAGTTTAATATATATAGATATGCAAGCATGTATATAGAGCTATTGAAATGTAGAAGTTTCTAGCCCTACATTCCTGAAGATGGTGGATTGCTCACCGCAGTGTGGAGCTTCACGAACAGTAGAGGCACGAATGTAGTAAAAATCGTCTCTGAAGAAATGCAATGAGGTAGGCACGAGAGGCAGGACAGAAAATCAGCGTGGAGACGCCAGCTGCTAGTGACGGATGTGGCCTCCTCACAGGCTGTCAGCGCCTTAATGAGCTCACACTCAACATCTCCCTGAGAGAAAAGAACAACGTATAATCAGTATGCATAGAAATCTGACTATCACTTTGGTAAAACAGAGGTACCCAACACAAAACTTTATTGAAAATGGGCAGAAAGATTGAGAAAATTGGGATACAAACCTACAACTTTACCCTATTGGGCAAGTTCTTCCTACAGATAGTATATTACATATGTATTTATATGTGCATGTGCGTATAAATATGTATGCATGAAAATATACGTATATAAATTAAAATTATATATATATATATACACACAGTGAAACTTCTCGATGATGGCCTGTAATGGTTAAAAAAAAAAAGGTCATTTCGAGGGGTGGTCATGGAAAAGAGGTTTCTTTCATAACATTTGCTATATGGAGTCTTTATCAGTTCTGAACAAAAAATGGCCGTTTAGAGGGGTAGCTGACTAGGGAAGTTTCACCTTACACAAATATATATATATATATATATATATATATATATATATATATATATATATATATATATATATATATATATATATATATATATATATATATATACATACACACACACACACTGTCGATTCCGGTTATTTGGACCAGTCGCTTATGCAGACCGAGACAGGAGCCTTGTATCATAAGGCATATTCATTTAATCGAATCAGCCGGTTATTAGTACCAAAATGATCACGTCCCAATGTGGTCCGATTAATCAGAATCGACTGTGTGTGTATATATATACATATATATATATATATATATAAACACAGTGAAACTTCTCTATGGCAGCCAGTCATGGATCCAAAAAAAGTAGCCATTTTGAGGGGTTGCCATGGCAAAGATGGTGAAATAAGATTGACTCTATGGAATGTATTTAATCAGTTCTCAACAAAATATGGCTGTTTAGTGGGGTGGCTGGCTTCAGAAGTTTCACAGTATATATATATATATATATATATATATAATATTACTATATATATATATATATATATATATATATATATATATATATGCATGCAGAAGAATACATATATGTACATACTGTTAGACTTGCTAATATGAGCAGCTAAAAATACTTACTTTTTACATAGTTCGAGACATGCAAACTCCCTTTATTCTTGCATTTCTTCAAAGCTTTAACCTCATTCCAGGGTAAATTACCAATTTTCAGGTTTCAACATCTACTCATTCTAGCAAAATAATTAACTTAATTTTAATTTAAATCACCCCTAAATAGGATGCACTCTAAAGCTGGCATTCAATTTTCCCAACTTGTGGTACCTTAATCTGGGCTGCCCACTCCCCCTATAGTTTTCAATCACACTCCAGTGTTCCCATATGTACTAGAATATAATTGACCCTTACCCATTAATGAAAGAAGGATACGTGCATACATATATTAGCATATTATACCCGTTAATACATACATACATATTTACGAGATATTATGTTAAAGAAATACTGTAATTCACATTTAAGCCAACTCTTTACCATTAAAAACTTTGACATGGAAATCTTTGCATAAATAATATTATACGGACCTTTTCATCCATTTTGTATGGCAACTGGCAATAGACGGATTTGAGAGACTCGGGTAACGTGAGTATCAGCTTCTTCAAGACCTGGAGAAAAGAGTTGAAAAATAAGATGTGGAACGATTATACACATTTTTTTGACTAAACATAGATAGTATTCTAATATTTCACAAAGTACACAGAAAGAAATGAATGTCTGGAAATCTTCCACTCTTATGTCCATGTCTTCAACTCAAAGACTGCCTTTTTAAAAGGCTGTACTTAAACCTCTTTAAACTGTTCACCTAATAATACACACACACACACACACACATATATATATATATATATAAATGTTGATGTTTACATATATACCTATATAAAAGTATATATTCTTATATAATCATATACACACATGTATATAAAGATATACATGTACACATGTATACTGGGATGGAACAAAGAAAAATATTTTTTGAATTTCAATGTGCTATAGTTTTCAAATGTTGCCTTTTTGGGATTAGAATAAAAAAAATTAAAATTTTATTGCTCTAGTAAAATATTTTCAGGTGCTGCAAAGGGCTTCAAAATGGATAATTTTATGAAAAAGTGATAAAATTTGTTATTTAAAAAAAAATTTCTTTTGTAGTATATTAAAATATATATTTTTTGTAAATAAAATATTCAAAATATGATACTTTTACAGAAAACTTACATATTCTAAGTATTTCTAACTTTTAGATGCTATTACGGAACAACTGGTTTTGTAGAATTTTGCAATTTTCATCATATTAATTTTACAGAAGAATATTCTTATAATACAAATAAAAATGGAAGAGAAACAATTTTTAATTTACCGACCTTAGTTAAAATTAACAAATATAAGTATGAATATGTGTATTAATATACAAATTCAGCTTTTATATATTTTCTATGACAGTGGTTCTCAACCTTTTTTGCTTCTTTCCCCCCATTCACTATAGTCTGCAATAATACTCCACCTTTCCCAACACTGCCACTAACTCAAAAAGAGCATTCCAAACAATAGGCATATAATATTGAAAATCTTTTATTTATTTTTTAAGCAAAGTTTTACAAATTTAAGCCTTCAGCGGATGCGCCCGTGTACAAAGTGGAACATTTTCATAATTTTCAATGGTTTGTTTTTACATGTAAGGTTTGAATGTTCTAAGCAGTTTCTATTTATAGCTACACCCTTTCTAATGCAGGTCTGATTTTCTGACCTATGTATTCCTTTCTATTCATTGGCAGTCATGATTTAATCGTGGTAAACCAGCGATTATACTGGGTTATGATATGACAAAAGCAGGAGTTGATACAGTTGATCAAATGTGCAACTATTACACGGTATCTTGCATATCACCAAGATGGACAAGCTCAATGTTTTTTAGGTTTTTGGACATAATAGAAATCCATTCGCAAGTTGTCCTTAGATCCAATAAATCAGACAGTTTTGAAATAAGGCGATTGTTTCCGCATTCTTTGGCCTTTAATTATAAATATATCTCAATATTATAAGCATTTTATATCTTGTCATAAAACTCAGAATTATTATTTTCAATTTGAAAAAAAAAAAGTTTATTACAAAAGGAATAATCAAGGTTGAAAGAGACGTTGCACTTTGTGCCATGCATGCCTGCTAGTGTTCTAAAAATTGGTGTGCCCGCTGAAGGGTTAAAGATATATTAAATAACAAAATAATGAAACAAAGTGAATCTAACATTCTTTGGCCTTTAATTATAAATATATCTCAATATTATAAACATTTTATATCTTGTCATAAAATGCAGAATTACTGTTTTCAATTTAGAAAAAAAAAAGTTTATTAAAAAGGAACAATCAAGGTTGAAAGAGACGTTGCACTTTGTACCACGTGCACCTGCTGGTGTTCTGAAAATTGGCATGCCCGCAGAAGGGTTATTACCAATAGAAAATGTTGATAGTTTTCAAAACTTGAATAAAATTAGTTTTCATAGATTCAAAACTCATTACTTAAGAGATTTCAGTAACTAAAGCATACTTAAATAAACATACAGTTCTACAGAATGCCAGGGTAATGTAATTTTATTTTATTTGATGAAGATTATATATAGTGAATGAGAAACCTATGATTGTGATTTCTTTGACAATTCTTGGATACATGGAGGAGTGCTTGAAAGGGCACAATGAAGGATATTTTCAGCCTCCAATCTCACCAAGTGATATATCTTTATTTATCTCTCATAGGATACTGATCTTTCTGAGTTGAGGGTGATGCTTTTCGTGAAAGAAAAATTTCTTAGATTATATTATAACGGAATTTCTTGAAGGTTTTTCCTGGTCTTTAAATGTTAATTTACTTTTACAAATGAAAATAATGCTTCATGTTCAAGATCTGATTTCAATATGTGGCATTCGATAAACTTTAATGAATGTTGCAGATTGTATTAAAAACAAACAATTTTACAGACTGTAAGTATTCTACAGGACATCCCAATTTTCTGAATAGTGGTCCTGATTCCCCTCCTGAAACCCTAAATATCTCCTCTTGTTGAGAACCCCTGTTCTATGACCATAACTGACAAAAGATAGCAAGCAAATATTTTTGTATCTGTATATTTTACACCAGGGGTTCCCAACCTTTTTCTTACATTGACCCTTTTAAAAGAATGATTTTCATCATGGACCGCCTCACATTTTTCTCTATAATATACAGCATACAATATAATTATAATACTAATAACTGCACATAAAACACTTAGAGAACAATTTGACTAAGAATATGAACAAAAAAATAGAAAAAGTTGTTCATTAATATTTGTTTTATTATTTTTGTACTATTTTCATTTTTAATTTCACAAATATAAGCAAGATTTCAGAAACAGATTGTAACTGTACAAACATCGCCAAGAGAAAAATGAAACTGGTTCTGATTGGTTGCATCAGGAGGACCCATGTGCTGTTTAAGGTCCAGTGGATTTTCCCTGTTCTGTCTAGTGTTGGTACACAAATAAAAGCTGACGGCAGCATTCAAGTCATAAACAAAAGCGTAATGACATTCGACTTGGATCACTCCGCCCTATGCAAATCTGTATTTATACATATTAAAACGGATATTATTATCTAATAATTACATTCCTAAAAAATTAAATTAAATTTTTAAACAGAAAAATTTATCATCGACCCCCAATAGACTCCTGGAATACTATAGACCCTTTTTAAACTTCCATCGAACTCCAAGGGGGTCCACTTGGACACTGTTTTACACCTTTTCACTGACATTATATTTAACATGGTATATACAGAGCCCTTTCTTATAGGAACAAATTTGGAAAAATCAGATCCTTACCTCGATGGATTCATCCTGCAACAATAGCACCAGCTCTGGATGGAGTAAATAAGCTTTGGCATTTAAGAGTCGAGCAACCTAAAATTAAGTCTTGTTTAATACACAAATGAAATAAAACAAAAGATATGAATTAAATTTGTTTTTTTTCCAAGTTGTTTCTTGTTACCCAAACATTCTTTCTTTGAGTATATTTCTTCTTAATTACAGATAATAGTAAATATTTATTTATTTATTTTTTAAAGAAATTTTTCTTTTTATTATGAATCAGAAATTTTGTACAAACACAGGGAAACTAATAATTTTTGTTTTGTATTTTAACAAAAAGAGAAAAAGGTTTAAATTTTTCTTAAAGAAATTTTTCAAAGGAAAAGCAAAAATTTTACTCTAAGATAAAAGAGTGAAACATGATTATATGATGGAGAAAACCTAAATTTTCTTAAAAGGAGCATTTTTTAAAAAGATATCCGTCAATATGCAATTTTACCATAAATATCACTCAGTATATCACATGTACCTAGTACACAAACATCCTGCTGAAGAGGGAAAGAAAAACAAACAAATAAAAAATCATCTATAAGTATATACATGTATATGTATAAACTGATGAATATACACACACTCATAATTCCAAGTTTCACTTCTTTACTGCTGGATGTTATTGAAAAACCATAAAGTGTTTTCATTATGCATTGAAAATTGATGCAAATTTTGTTTCAGCAGTGACATCATTTTTGTTTTCTTCCCACAGAGGGGAGACTATTCTGAGCATATAAAGCAATGATTCCCAATCAGTGTGCTGTGAGATTTTTTGAGCTATAAACAAAAAAAATATTAGGAGAGCTCACTGAATATAAAATAACAAATACAGTCGATTCCGGTTAATCGGACCACATTGAGATGCTATCATTTTGGTCCTAATAACCGGAATAGACTATATTTGTGCTCCAAGCACCCATCACAAGTCTCACACTCATAAAGCAAAACTCTTTTGAGCGATTTCCATTGTAGTCCTCTAGCGTCATACTATACTGAATCCCATGGCTATTTTTGAAACTGTATTAATATATTCTATTCTGGTGTTTGTTACTTATATCTTTCAATAAAAAAATAAAATCAGCAATGGAGTCAGTATTTAATTTAACTTAAATTTAATATGTTCCTGATATATATTACACTTTGATTTAATATAAAAAAATAAATTGAATTTTGTATGCCATTCCACATTTTCCTACTTTTCAGAAATCTTTTATACATATACCTTATATAGATAGACTATCTGAATACCCATGCTTCACTACGGAGTACATTCAAATTAAATACAATGGTTAATGTATGCAATTAATTTGTATGTTTAATATCCATAAAACATACTCATTTGAATGAAATTCTTAAAAAACTTCCATCTCAATTAGTCTAGAGGTTAAATTTTATCTTTCACTGTCATTTAATATTTTTTTGTCAATTTATTTTGGGTTATGCACGCGACACAAAATTAATTTAAAGTATCACAAAAAGAAAAGAAACCACGTGATCGGCATTTAATACATTAAATTCTAAAAATTAATCTTTAAAAATTCACCCAAAATCAGAAAATGGAGGTAAAGATTTGAAAAAGATTTCAATTTAAAGGAATTTTATGATCTTTCTCATATAAATTTTATAACCCCCCAGATTATTATTTTAAATGCAAACTTAAAAAAATTACAAAAACAGCTTAAAAATTTAATTTTAAAAAAATCTAAGAAGAATTTTTCAAAAATCTTAGTGCACCCCTACAATATAAGAAGAATCGCCATGTAAAATTTCAGCCCTTTACATCCAGCGGTTTAGTCTGTGCTTTATCTGTCAGTCAGTCATGGAGCTGTTTTATATATATATAGATAAAAATAAAGATACCAAAAAGGAGAAAAGTTGTAAATATTTTGCACAGTAAAAAATTCAAATCTTGGAATAGAAGCATCCCTGAAAATTCTAAAAAATTAAGATCCTCTTTCAGGGTTTGCATTCATTTTCTGATATGAAATATAAGAAGTTCTTAAGGTGACTTTTTAAGGACCTCAAAGATGATTTAAAATGTGATTTATCGTTAAGATTAGACATTAAGAAGTATTTGAGTTTGAGGATCCTATACAACCTTAAGATAACTTCTTTATCAACTTTATAAATTCTTAGTACAGTGGTACCTTGGTTTACAAACTTAATTCATTCCAGGACTTGGTTCGCAAATCAAAGCAGTTTTTCCCATATAAAATAACGGATGAAAAATTAATCTGTTCACCCCCTAGAACATAGTTATTTTTTCCTTGTTTTAATGCTTTTGCTTATAAAGAAATGATGGAAATAAATAAAAACACACTTTATTATGAAGAATTAACACATGATTATTGTTTAGAAAGTCATTAAAGCAAACTAGTATATATATATATATATATATATATATATATATATATATATATATATTTATTTGAAGTAGATCTGAGAGCGATAATATATAAAGGCATTCTCATCCCAGTTAATAATGAGAGAAACAGAAAACATGTAAAAAAAAATTATCTGCATTTTCATAAAGGCAATTGCTGACAGCAATAGACTGAAAATTCTCATATTTCAACTTTAAAATAAGTATTTCTTGAGGACTGTAAATGAAAACATTTAAGGACCTTGAAAGCAACAATAAGTACTTTTTAAAAACTTTTTAAGGGCTTTTAAAAACAGGAACTGAAAATAAGGAGTTTTAATGATTTTAAAGGACTGTATGAATCCTGGAATAAATAAACAAAAGCAATTCAATGTACCTCAAAAAATCCACAGGCCATCGTCTGTCGAACATTTGGGAAAGGATCTGCACACAAGGCCTTGAAGGTAGAATGGAGTTCTCTCTCAAAATTCTCAGGACCTGCAAAAAGAACCATGGCCTGCAAAAAAAGAAAAAAGTATATATAATTATAAATGTGTATATTTATATATCCCCAAGCCAGATTAATCCTAAGCAGGTCATTGAAGTCTGTAGGGTGAAGAGATGCTACTCCCGTTTAGTTCAAAGCACAACTTAGATTAAGCACTCTGAGGAGTGAGATCTGGTGAGATCGTAACCTCATCCCACCCCTATAAACTACATGGAGGGACTTTCTGGCCATATGATTTAATGTGGCCATACCTGGCATCGACATGAAAGCAATCAGTGGCACTTGTTAGTATTCGAACTGAGCACCCTCCATAACATATTTCAAAATGCTACCAACTAGATTTCCCTGGGCCCCATATATATGTATATGGGATCCAAGATATGCAATCTGGTAATAAGGACCAATGAGAGAAGAGGGGGGGAGGGGGTTCCAATGCAAAGCAGGAGGAAGGAATTTGGAGGCGGAACAGAGCGGAGGATCTTGGTTGTGAATGATGAAGGAATGAGTTCCTAAGAGTGAACGGGGAATAGAATCCCAATTTAGGCCTAGTGAAAGGCTAGAGCATGGGGAGGCGATTAGGCCTACTACGGAAGGAAAGCTCCCATGTTGAGGGGTTGCACAACACACTCATATTTAATAATAATCCCAATGCATTTTCTTTTAAAATTTTTTTTTAATCCCACAAAATGATTTACAGGATCTTCAAGTGATAAATACTCACAGGGAAGTTGAAGGCACAGGCATGTCGACACTCTCTGTAACGATCCTTGTGGTCCACCTCAGGGAGCAAATCCGGCATCTACAATAGTTAATTCAGAAAAAAGGATTGTTAATTTAGTTTTCTAGACACTTAATAAAATTTAGTCATTTAAAATCTATGAATCGGGAATACAGCAAAATTATTACTTTCATACAACCTCCCAAATCCGGAATCGTTCAGGACATGGCAATTCCGGATTTGAGAGGTTTTTAAATAACACTATAAAATTTTAGGAAAAAAATAAACACACACAAAAAAAACATGCAAAATGGTTTAATTATTAAATAAACCTGAATACAGAACATATAATTACATTATATTTAAACATTTCAGTCAATAATGTATGTCGCTTTAGTTTTGGCTTATTAGATACTATTTTTTCTCGAATACTATATACTGCTATAATTTCATGTTCCGAGATAAAATTCCGCTGTTCTAAGTCTAATATTGTTTTATGTAATGATTTTATCATGTCTTCCGTTGACATTCTTTCGTTTTTGGGGCATTCTGAATCACTTTCACGATCACTGTCCTCATAACCTTTGCTATTTACCATACTATCAATAATTTCAGAATCACCCAGAGAACCGACGATTGGCACATTTCCGTCGATGTCTAAAACTTTCTGTATGTCCGATTTATCCAAGTTAATGTTGCCTTTATTTGCACATTCTACTAATTCTGCTTCTTTCCCAGATACCGGCCTTCCAGAACGCCTTGAAAATCGCTGCTGTTATTTCCTTGGAAGGAAGCCCAATTTTTTAACCGATCATTTTGGTAGCGACGTCTATTGGTAAAATAGGCCATTTATTAGAACATTCCTGTTTTGAGAAGTCCAGATTTGGAAGGTTGTATTGTACCACACTTTCCTGCCTCAAATCTCCTCAAATTTAGAATTATTTATATTAATTATAGGATTCTGTGGATTATCCATAGTGCAACAAAATGCCAGCAATATCCTTTTGCCCATTAGGTACGATTAAGAGGGAGTAGTGTTTTATAAGCTCATTAGACAGCTTCAGTCGATGTTTAAGGAAACTGCACCATGTGAAAAGTGGCCACAAGTTAAAATAAAGTTTTCGTGCATTACAATCATGCCTGACCCCCTATCAGTGCTGCTCCTAAAATAAAAATAGAGTTGAAAATTTCCCCACATCCAGTTTGATCTCCTATTTATTTTCATTTAATAAGATCATGCATGATCTTATTAGCTTTTGTTGGGTAAACAATTTACTAATGCCACATAAGTCCAAAAATGGGTTCATAATGCCATTATCTCCAAAGATGTAATTGTTTTTTAGAAATGGGATTAGACAAGTACCTGAGAGGTAGCAGAAACGTTAAGGAAAGTGATAGAAGATATGTTTAAAATTAATGGGTATGACTTTTTTACTGTTCATTAAATATATTTATCAAATGAACTTTTCCAAGCACACTATATATATGTGTTTATCTATATAAATAATAGGAAAACTTTGTCGGTCGGGGAACAATTCCGGGTAGACCATTTCTGGTATGGCATCCATTATGAAATTCGGCCATGTTTGAAAATGTCGAAAGAGATGCATTTTTTTTTTTTTTTAAACCATGAAAGTACATAAATGTTACATACTTGGAAAGAGCTTTAAAAACTGATAATTTTTTCTGTGTTCACTTATTCTGTTACTTTAATAGTTTTAGAGATATTTCAATTCTAAATGCATACTCCACTGAACAAAACGTAACTGCCATGTTTTACAATGTAAACCCAGCGTGATTCTCACTAAAAAATGAATCACTGAAAAGAAATGTTTCATCGTGTGTCTAATTTTTAGTTATTTTTCTATTTTTCATACTTTTAATTCAAACTTTTTAATCATAAATAGATCATTTGAAGATGTACTGATTTTTTTCGGAATTTTTTGGCAAATAAAAGTGAAAAATATTTAAATTCAAGTGAAATGGTATTTGAGTGTCAAGTGATTCGAGAGCTGGGCAAAGCCCATCTTGTGTATATATATATATGTTTTAACCCTTACGTCGGCTCATCTGTCTTTCTACTGTTCCTCAGCTCATCGGTATCACCGACCACCATGCCATAAAATTAGGATATTTTCCTATTTCCTAAGTTTTTCGCAGTTATAAGTCCTTAATGCAAAACTACTGCCACCTCTCATTTTTGAAAAGGGTAAATAAAAAATAGATTATTCAACAAAAATTTCAGAATCCGATTCCTCAATCTGTGATAGTGCAAGAGAGACAAAATGTTTGGTTCGTTGTGAAACAGAAGGAATTCTTCCAGCCATGCTAGCTACAACAATAAAACAAAGATCTTAGAAATAGAATGCATGCAGACAAACAGATATTTAATACGGTTCAAGGCTTATCAGTCATACAGACCCAATGGCGGCTCAAAATGGAAGTTCAAAATCATCAATGTTTAAAAAGATCGATGATTTTTGGACGATGTTTTAATATTGAATATCGATGTTTTGTTGTCGATGTCGCATTCTTAAGTTGCTGCCCCCCCCCCCCCCAAAAAAAAAAAACTCTGGGCTGGAGCCACTCCAGTACAGACCAGCAAAAATTTAAATCAGTTCAAGGCTCACCGGTCCAAAAGATAAACTATGTTTTACAAAGATTAAATTTACTAACATAATACAAGCAGGCGGAAATTTCCGATGTGTTGTACTTGAAGGTAAGGACCCGACTGAAGAACTCACAAACCTTAAACAGTCTGATCACCCCCACCACCAGACCACCCTTCAGAACAGGTGCAACAGCGGTCACCTAGACCAATGAGTTGATGTAAGGGTTTAACAGACATACCAAATATATATATATATATATATAAGCATTCATACTAAATAAAATAATCCAAATTATTAATATCCTAATAACATACCGGATTAAAGTGGCACAAATCCCTCTTTTCAGGATGTGACAATCCCAGCCGAGATAAATCTTTGAAAAACTGAAGGAACCATTGCTTCTGCTCATCCGTAAAATTGGCTGAAACACAAAATAGTTCATGAGCAGCTCATGAATAAAATAAATTTCGATAAATGGCAACTAAAAAATTCATCCTTTCTTTGGTTAAATTTAGAGTGCATTCAGTGATTGAATACTTTATTTAAATTATACAAATGATAAACACCTCTAATATTATGTTCATTATTTGAGAGTAAGCGAGTGTGTGTGTGAGAGAGAGAGACACTCAGTTACATATGCACATTGATAGTGATAGACAAATACTTAGTTCAGTAGATAGAGGCAAAGATATATGTAAAGAGAGAGTCTAAATATAGAAATTTTATGACTCTATTGTTTTATGGTTCAGTTCCGGCACTTATACAGAATCTTGCCGTTGGTGCGTGGATGCCCAGAGTGCTTGATTTCTGTTTGTTTCTTGTCTATATTTGTATTATTTTTATCTATCTCTGTTGGATTATGTATCTAAATATAGAAAGTGAGAGTACTTGATTATATATATATATATATTTATTTATACTTGAGTTTTCAGGTTATATTTCAGGAATTTGAGTTCTCATACTTCAGTTATTGTTTACCCTTGAAAAATGAATAATGAACTTTCTTTTTAATGAATTGGTAATTTTCAGCTAGTAAAAAAATATATAAAAAAATTCCATTCATTATTTTGTTATAAAAGAATTGAAGATTTTTTCTCTCTCTCTGAAAAGAGCTTGAAGATAACTATCCAAAGAACTAATCCTTTTTGCTCAGACTTAATCTCTGCGACGCAAATAGAAATATTAATTTCTATCCGTACTGGAAGCCCCCCTCCCCCCCCCTAAAAAAGAAAAAAACTCTTGGATAAAGTTCCTTTGGGTATTGAATTTATCTGGCTTGGAGCAAAAAAATTTCGCTCCTTGAAATTTTACCCCGATTTAAAAAAAAAAATTATTTTTTTCAACAAATTTTTTTTTCATCTTTCTAAAATGTGATTTAAGGTTCTCGTCACTTTATTTATGTTATTGTTATGCACTTTATGTTATATAGTGTTTCTTTAAACTTGTACTACCCAGTTTCCTAGAAGAAGTAGGAAAAATGACAGGATGATAACAGAATTCAATATTTTCTTTTTGTATTCAAAATTAAAAATAAATACCATGTCCTGAAGAAATATATAATATTTCTTACAAAATAAATTAATGCATTGTATACATGAAATTATATGTACCTATCTGTAATAAAAAAAGCCAATATTTTGGAAACGAATAAAGGTTCATGTAGCAAATTTGACATACGTTATTTCCATTTCAACCCAAAAATTGTTTTGAAAATACAATGTTGTGAAAAGAATCCTTCTAACTCTGTACAAATAGTTTCAACTTTTCTACAAAATAAGTATCTTGCCTAATAAAATAAAAGTTGAATCTAAAATAAAAATTGCTCAAATGATAGTAGGTAAGACAACAGGAAGAAGGAAAAGACAACGGCATCGTTAAAAATAACTAAACGTTTATTTAAAAAAAATATCAAAACTTTTGATAAACAAAAGCAAATAAACTCTAATAACAAGGCAGTGAAATTCTAACATAAGCTAAAAACTGAAAGATAAACGCTAACAGCTAACTAGCAACCCCCATCCTCCTTCTTATCTCGCTGTCTGAACACAGATTCATCCTACCTTATATATATATACTAACTTCTGAAATGAATCTCCATATTGCAAAAGTTATCTTAGAAAATAAACTATATATAAATTATAGTGATGCTTGAAGGTAGCGTAGCCCTGCCTTCTTAAATCTCGTGCGAATAATGTGAATTCAGGTTCAAACTGAAATACCGTAAAGCAATAGATAGATCAAGTAGATCGAGTGAAGTTGTCAGAGTAAAAAAACTGGTCTATTCAATTCCATAGTTTTTCCCTAACACAAATTATGCAAACCGGATGAAACTGTAGACGTGATTTTAGTCTCATTCAATTCACCATGAAAAAATATACAAAAACAGATACCCAACTCGAGACATTTGTTAAAAACCTCAATCTTGAGAGCTTTTTAAAAATTTTGCATTAAAATTTCACCATTTTCCCATGGCCATATTTTGCTGGCCAATGAACACACCCTTGTACTAAACAAGAGCTATTTCTGTGCCAAAGTTGATCTCTCTACCTCAATCTTTCCAAAAGTTATCGTGCAGGAAGATAGGTATATAGATCTATATATCTATCAAAATCGATTTCATCTACCTATATATAGATCTATATATCTACACATACCAAAAAAAAAATGCTAAAGTTTATTAGATAACCCTGGAATCTGGGATGCTTGAAACAATATTCTGTATAGAAGTATCCTGAAAATTCAAAAATTAAAATTTTAGCCACATCGGAATGGCTTAATAATCTTTCAAAACTTGCTTAAGAGAAAAAGGAGCAAAATCGTTTGTGAGAAGTATTTTTTGTTCCGACTTGGAACAAATGAATTGCTCCAGGTCGGATAAATATCCGGAACGATAAAAATCATTTGGAGCAAAATCAAATCCATCCAAAAATAATCATTTCATTAAAAAAAAAAAAAAAAAAAATAAACAAATAAAAAACAAATAAAAAATTCGACTTGAACCAATTCGATTGGAACTTTTAATTTGGGTTCATATCCATTTCAAGTCCTGTCTCTGACACATGCCAAAATTTTTTGCCATTTTACAGCCTGTGCAGTGCCTTCCTATGTGTTGGAAGTATTAAAGGAATACTTACAAACTTTTCTTTTTTACGTTGTTTAAAAAAAAAAAAAAAAAAAAAAAAAAAAAAAAAAAAAAAAAAGTTGCAAATGACATTTTGAATGTTAGCCGTATTATAAATGTAAACATGAGCATCCCATCGGCAAAGTTTAGACTCTAGCTAAACGAGGCGATATTAGCCGATTGGTTGACGTAAATGTAGTTTTTGTCATATGACGTAACCGAAAGGGAGGAGTGGCCACGATTAAAGTTAAAAGATCTTGTAAATCTGGATGGCAACTTCACCTGTAAGCTGTTATGCAAAACAACAGAACTATAAATACAAATATGGCATCTATCCTGATGCTGACTGCTTCAGCTTACTTGCTGCCTTTACACTGATCAAACTTGGGCTTTTATATCATATTTAAAACAAATCGACATATCCTGAAAATATGTGCATGTGATGCCATTTGATCAAAAGAAATTTAAACCCAGGGTTGAGGTGCACTGCCGTTCCAAATACTCAATCACCATTTGATGACCTCATACCTGGGAACCAATGAATAATTAACAGGCTATCAAATGACATCACATGCCTATCATACTTCAACTTAACTCCAAACGAAAACATTGGCTGAGGTAAACAAACAGTTCTTAACTTAACTATGCAACAGAAAGGTAATTATCAATTACAGCTTAAATAATATTTAATTCAAATAAATTCTATCTTATTTATACATTATATTTTTGGACTGGATGTCAAGCCTGGGGAAAACCTATTGGGGATAAAAATATACTTAATTTTTAACTCTTGGTGCTAACAATAGCCAATACACTCGCCGTTTGCAGAGAAGCTGCTAAGATGATATGTATGTTTTATTAAGGACCCGAGAATGATGATGTTATAAGCGGTGGAAATTAAGCTGACTCGGTAAAGATGTCACTAGCTATTTTACTTTCGATCCTTTTTTGAAAAGGGGCCATCTCCTGTAGAGGAAAAACTTTTCTGCCCCCCCCTCCCCCCCATTAAAAAATATTAGCAAATTATATTTTTGGATCAGGATTGGTGCCTTATAAACATAATAAATACTAAATTTAGTCTAATAATGCATAAAAGTGAAATAGTTTTTGCTTCTCATGAAAAAATTTAAAAACTGGAGATGACCCCTTTTCAAAATGACCGATTCACTAAGGGAATGTGAGAATAATGCTAGTATTAAAGCATGTCATGAAATACGTTAGAAGTATAATTACTGCCAGGCATAACAAATATGAGATTTAACATTATGAAAGAATTTTTGTGCACTTTTCAAACTATTATTATTATTTCCTTACTCTAAGGGAAAAAAAAAAAAAAAAATTTTAAATGAAAACTAACCCCTTTTAAATTTTGATACATAATGCAACTAAATGGTTTTAGAAGTATAAATAAAATTTCATGACATACACATATACACTATGAGGGAGATAAAGATGTGCTTACAAACTAAACCGTGGCACAACTGGCCCAGCTGTTTGGAAACCATGGGCAGGGTGGAATCCTTGGAAGAGAGGGAGTTCTCCAGGAACTTCTTAACCAAAGGAATTATGGTGTGTTTGCAGGTCTCTAAAACAAGAATAGCATGCAATCATTTTATAAGGGTTAAAATAAATTGCCCACAAAAAACTACAGAAACATTATTAGCATTTGGGACATTTCTGTTCCAAAAATTAGTCATTAATCACACCTAACACTCACACGTTTCCAGAAGAACTCTATTAATGCGTTAGAAATGAGCATACACTGTAGATAATTTTATGAATCCATATGTTCTTGTTATGTACATTTTTCGGTAAAAGCCTAAAAATGATTGAACATAACAATCAAGATAATACAAGGTGTGCCCATAAAGTAACCAGACAAATTTTTATAAATAAAAAATTATTACTCACCTTCAAATAAATTTTTCTCCTTCAAACTAATTGCAAAAGGAGTCTATACAATTTTTCCAAGGTTTCTTCATCAAAACATTGTTTATAGGCATTGGAACTAACCGTTCGCAAAATACAGAACAGTTAGTTCAAATGCCTAACAGAAACAAAAAGACAAAGTGCACAGTGGAAAGAACTGTCTTCTCGCATACAAAAAAAAAAAGCATGGATGTCAAAATCAAAGACTAAGGTGATGCTGATTGCATTTTTTAATTACAAAGGATTTATTCACCACGAATTCGTTCCTGAAAATCAAACAGTTAATCAGTATTCAAATTAATCAGATATCAAATTAAATGTTACGCGTATTTTGCGACCGGTTAGTTCCAACGCCTATAAACAGTGTTTCGATAACTTGAAGAAATGTTGGAAAAATTGTATAGACTCTTTTAGTGATTATTTTGTAGGAGATAAATTTATTTGGAGGTGAATATTTTTCTTATTTATAAAAAATTGTCTGGTTACATTATGGGCACACCTTGTACATGAAATCATGTAAAAAACCACTTACCATCATCAAGCATTGACAGCATCTGTATGACTGTCTCAATGCCCGCGAGACGGACAAAAGTCTCCTCATCATTTGCCAATTCGACGAGTTCGGGCAAGATGGCACTTTTGGTCACATCTAGGCTAATATAATAGACAGATACAAATATTCAGTTCTTGAGAATATCATTCAACAGAAATCAAAACACACAAATATCATTAAAGAAAAAATACATAATTAAATTGCAAATTTGTTTTAATAATACAGTCTATTCCGGTTAATCGGACCACATTGGGACACAATCATTTTGGTCCTAATAACTGGCTGGTCTGATTAAATGAACATGCCCTATATTACAAGATGGGATTCTGTCCAAATAAGCGGCTGGTCCGATCAACTGGTGGTCCAATTAACGGAATCGACTTTATATAAATTAATTTTGTAATCCTTTGTATTTTATTTTAAGCATATCTTTCCCATCCTAGAATATGAATTGAGCATAATTAGAATTTTTAAAACTATTTGTTGCTTTGATACGCTTCCCAATTTTTTGTTTGAAACAATTTGTTATATGTGTATTCATAACGACAACACAAAAAAGGTTAAGAAAAAAATGCCCTACATAAGTGATTCCCAACCGGTGTGTAACGACACTTTACAGTGTCGCAAGATTTTTTGGGGTTAAACAAAAAAATATAAGTAGGGCCCACTCAAAATAAATATTATCTTGAATTAATCTTATGCCTGACAGATTGTGACACAATGCACTCATTCCTGAGGATGGATTAGCTTCTCTCCTGCTAACATCTTTTAGGGTTGATATTAAACATCTGTGTTCTAAGCATCTATTGCACATCTCACATTAATAAAATAAAACTCTTTTGAGTGATTTCTATTGTAGTTCTCCAGTGTTATACTATACTGAATCCCATGGCTATTTTTGAAACTGTATTTATATATTCTATTCCAGTATGTGCTACTTATATCTTTCAATAAATGAATAAAATCAGCAATGGGGTCAGTATTTATTTCAACGTAAATTTAACATGATCCTGAAATAAATTCCATTTTAATTTAATACAGTACAACTTCCCAAATCCGGAATCGTTCAGGACACAGCAATTCCAGATTTGAGAGGTTTTTAAATAACAGTATAAAATTTTAGGAAAAAAAAAACACACTTAAAAAACATGCAAATTGGTTTAATTATTAAATAAACCTGAATACAGAACATATAATTACATTATAATTTAAACATTTCAGTCAATAATGTCTGTCGATTTAGTTTTGACTTATTAGAAATTATTTTTTCTCAAATACTATATACTGCCATAATTTCATGTTCCGAGATAAAATCCTGCTGTTCTAAGCCTAATATTGTTTTATATAATAATTTTATCAGGTGTTCCGTTGACATTCTTTCGTTTTTGGGGCATTCTGAATCACTTTCACGATCGCTGTCATCATAACCTTTGTTATTTACTACACTATCAATAATTTCAGAATTGCTCAGAGAATCGACGATCGGCATATTTTCGTCGATGTCTAAAACTTCCTGTGTCCGATTTATCCAAGTTAATGTTGGTTTTATTTGCACATTCCATTAATTCTGATATTTCAGCTTCTTTCCCCGACACTTAAAAGCCTTCAAAATCGCTGCTGTCACTTTCTTGAAAGGAAGCGTGTTTTTTACTGATCATTTTGGTAGCGATATCTATCGATAGAATGGAAAAGTAAAAATGGCCATTTATGTTCCGGATTTGAAGCGTTGTACTATACAGGTTTGGGAGGTTGTACTGCATTTAAAATATCGAAGAAAACTAAAATTCTAACAAGGGTGCTCAAAGTTTCTAATATCATTTCCTAGGAGTGACAAAAGTAAACAGGTACGGAATCCCTCCCCTACATGAATTGAAATTTCTACACAATTTCAAACAGCCGAAAAAAGAAGAAAAGACTCACCCAATTCCTTTGGCAATGACATCCAACTGTCGGCACATGAGACCACGCACTTCGAAGTCAATGTCTTGGCAAAGGGACAGCACAGTGGGCAGGACTTCTTTCACGATGCTGGAGAGAGACATGCACAATGTGGTGTAATTATATACTTTAATGAATTGCTTTTTACTGTTATTTATTTAAAGAATTATTGTTAAATGAAATAATTAAATGAACACAAAATGGAATAGTACAGCATCATTTCTTCAAGCAGGGCCCCCCCCCCCCAAAAAAAAAATAAACAAAAGCCCAACAGTGAAGTATTAATGAGTTTAAACTAGTTGCCAACCTTTTGCCATCCTGGATATTAAGAGGATGTGTTCCTTTTAAAAATGTTTTTAAAAAGAAAAGATTAGGAAGGCCCTTTCATCTTTTCTATTTTTAAACACTTAAAAAAAGAGTTTCACTACAGATAAAGTCCAAAAGGCGATAGTGACTTCATTATTGTTTGAAGAGGCTTTTTACATCTAAATAAACACACAATAAAAGGCCGAGTCGGATGATTATACATAAACAGTGGCATCTCGATTGATCATTCCCCAAATAATCATTCTCCCGTATGTGTCGTTTATTTCATCCAGTCCCGACAATAATATTTCTCTGTTATCTTCCCACATTTATTGTTCAGTGTCATTGGTATGTCCCTTAAACAATAGATAAGGGGTTTCACTGTAGTTATAAAAGTTTCAATGTACTTACATATCTTCATAAAAAGTGAGAAAATTTTAGAGTTTTTAAAGAAATCAAAACAAAATACACTTCTTACATGTAGGGATCAAATTTGACACATATCTTGCCAAGCATTTTGCAACACAACAGACGAGAAGACACTGGCTGAGACAATTGTCCCTTGTTCACGGCGAGGGTCAGAATCTAGAAACAATTCCAATTATCGAGTGGTTCAACTCAAAACAATATTTTGGAACAAAAGATTATCCCAAACAGTAATTGAAAAACTATAACACATTTCAATGCATTATTTAAATTGCAAAAATTATTTTGGATTTTAATGACAAAAATAAATTCTACAAAAATCTAATTTCCAGTACATTGTTGTTATCGATCATATAATTGTTAAAAACTATGCTAAGACATAGTCGGAATCTTCAGTTTCACAGTTTGAAAAGGAGGAAAAAACCAACTTTCTTAAAAGTTTTCTACAATTTTTTGATTTTAACTGAACTTCTATTAATGTTTTAATTTATTTCAAGTTAAGCTGGGGGAGAGGGGCACGTGGCCCCCCCAGATTAACTTTAATGATATGATAGACTTCAAGACATTATTTATTCCCATTTGCATTTTCCATAAGTTTCTTGTGGGTCCAGAGCAGTGGTTCCCAACTGGTGGTCCACGAGAGCCTCGGGAGTGGTCTGGCACCACATATAAAAAAGTTGCCAAATATGGGGATTTTGAAAGCAATGTTCATTGAACTAGATGGGCAGAATATTCTGATGACTATCAGGTATTGAATTAAAATTTCTTAAAAAAAGTTTGACATAACTATTTAATTATTAAAATATAATACGCTAGAAGGTAAGTACGTTAATCCTGTGTCCCTTTTGTCTGAGGGATATTCCATACTCCCTTTACCCCCCGGAAGATCTCTGCCTCAATCCGCACATGGTTCAATATCTGACTTAGTGGTCCGCAGACTTCTACAGGTTGGGAACTACTTGTCCAGAGCTATACAGAGACCTAAGAGTAAATTTGTGCCTAATTATATGCTATATGGAATATTTTAATTACTTGATGTGGAAATAAGCCACTGCTATTCATAGACAGATTTTTTTAATACTGCTGAGTACAATTAAAATTATGAGAATGAGCTTTTGAAATGAATTTCTTTGCTAATATTGCATGGGACTCTCAGAGTGAGAAAATAGGTATTTTGTTGAAAAATGATTAACTGGGATTATTGCTTGATCTACCTCAGCTGTTGCCTCTTAATTTTATTGGGCAAATCATATCTGGTGAAAGGACCTAACAATTTGTAGGCATTTTCAAGCTCATGCAGATGATATAGCTCTATACTTTGTCAATTCAGTGTTCTAGAAAACCACTTTGACAGCAGAAAATTTTTATTGCTGAGCCTGTTATTAGATGCCTGATGGCATAGTGGTTAAAAGCATCAAGCTGCCACACCACAGGTCCAGGGTTCGACCCTGCAACTGGGCAAGGTCAACTAACGCCTTTCATCCCTCGAGTGGGTCGATAAAATGAGGACCAAGCATGCTTGGGAACTAAGTCTGGAGGTCCTGTGTCAGATTGACCACCTGACTGAGACTGCTGTATGGCACCCCAAGCACATGTTCACGAAAGCAGAGATGGGCACAGCAGGCCTTGGTCCACAGTGCTGAAAAGAAACTCGGACTGTTGTGCCATGAGTTAGACCATAGCCTGTTATTAAGTATTATAATAACAATAATTACACTTAGAATCTAGATATCATTAAATGGTGCATTTCTGTAGTTGTAAGAAGTGCAATGACAGAAAACTGGGGCACAACCCTTAGCTGCAGATTTTACATAACTGTGAATTACAGGAAACAATTTTTTTTTTCATACAATGGCAATTTCTCCCCAAAACAACATCCATAAACTTACTTCGCCTTTGATTATTTCTTTCGGAAGAAGGTCAATCACATCGAGAAGAGTTTCCATCCAAGCATTGGCAACAACTAGAAGAGACGCAGAGATTCATTAAAACAAACAATAAAATTAATGAATTAAGCATGGTTGAAAGCATTAATCAAAACAACTTTAATTTCTTGATTATCCCTCATCTGATTAGCCATGCATTGAGGAGGAAAAATACAAAACAAAATAACAAGGACCTACAGGTTCTTGGTATCCATGATAAAAATTAAGAAAGAAGCTAGTTTGGGACAAATTAATATGGTTCTTTATCAAGCACAATTCTTAATATATTATATACAGACGATTCCAATTAATCGAACCACATCGGGATACGATCAATTTGGTCCTAATAACTGGCTGGTCCCATTAAATGAACATGCCTTATGTTACAAGCTGGAATTTAGTCCGAATAAATGGCTGGGCCGATTAACTGGAATTGACTGTATATACATACATACATGAGAGTGAATATATATATATATATATAAATTATATATATGGATACAAACACAAATAAATATATATATAAACATATACACACACATTTATGTATAGGTTTTTAAGAAATGCTGAAACTATTTTAAGAAAATTTCAAAATTTATGAATATAGTAGAAAAGAAAATATATAAACAAACTGAGAGAAAACCAACCTGGATCAGCACTGTCGACACTTGACAAAATGCTCTGCAAAAATGTCTGAGTGAAACTGTTTGTGCGCAGAAGATCCTGATTAAACAGAGAAATAAAATTTTTGCCGGGAAACTTTTCTTCGCCAAGGGAATGGAAGACGTCATTCTGTCCAGATGGAACCCAAATGGAAAAAAAGGGAAGATAAATTTAGAAAGAAATACAACTAAAGAGATCAGGCATTTGTTTTACACCAGGGACTATAAATTGATGACTGATATGCTTTAATCTAACCCAGAGGTGTCCAACCTTTTAGCTTCCTTAGGCCACATTGAAAGAAGACAAACTGTTTTGGGCCACATAAAAATATACCTAACATTAAAAACAGTTAATGAGTAAAAAAAGTAAAATATATAGTTAACATATTTCATTATAAATTTTATTTATAATTATAAAGATAACTATAGGAGTCATACTAATACATTAATATCTGGGTCAATTGAAGTGGTTGCGATTTTCAGGGAGTTCTCAAGATGATTATCCGATATTTTCGTTCTAATTTGACTTAGTGTGCTTTACTCCTGAAAATAGTTGTTCACAGATGCATGGTCTTCCAAACAATGGTAACATGAATAACACTCAATTATGCAGTTAGGGATATTTATTTCTGGGTAGGTATGATTTATAAAAGTCCAACAAATAGATTTGATTGAATTTCTTTTTAAGTTGGATGTCAGATTGCAACTCTATGCATTACATTTGAAAATTTTCTAGCAGCATATCTATATTTACTGTAAATGGAGAAGCAAAAATGCAGAAGAATTGTTTATTTTTACCAAAAGTGCTGCGGTTCTATTGTTAATCCTAAAGGTCCCTCTTTTTTGCCTATCATAGCTGGGGCACCAGTTACTATACCACATATGCTGGCAAGAGTTAATGAGAATCGCACGTCAACATTTTCTTCCCTGCTTCATATGAATCTCTCGAGGTTGTCTTGCCTTTTAACAGTACTAATTAAAGCATTTCTTCAGTTACAATAAATTTGTCATTTATATCTCTAATAAAAATGGCAAATTAAGTTGTGTCAGTAGCATTAGTACTTTTGTCCATCGACAAAGTATAAAACTTAGTTTTAGTTTTTAAATCATTTTCAATATACAGTTGGCTCTCTGTTTAACGACGCTCTCTATTTAAAGACGATATTTCCCAGTCCCAGCCCCTCCGACATTATGGGAAATGTTACTTTTTCACAAATTCTGTTTAAGGACGATTTTTCAAGGTCCCTTGAAAGTCGTTAAACAGAGAGCCAACTGTATTTCCCAAGATCGTCGATTCTCCTGGAAATAGTTTTATGAGAGAAAATGTGCGAGTACGTTCTCTAACAATATTTATAATGGCCTTATTCGGGAATGCATTCATAAGATCATGGAGATTATGTGTTCATGGTGTTTAATTTTTTATACTAATTTTAATATCATTACAAAATATGAAATGTTAAATGTATAAAAACTTCACATTTAATTTTTGTAAGAAAATTAATGTACAGAAATTGCATACGGAATTTTTTATAGAATTAAAGATATTTCAAATGCTGTATAGTCGATTTTTTGAATGAACAAAGTGGGATATGTAATAGCCGCCCACCATCATCAATGAGGTGGACTATTGATATTTTTTTCGCTTTGAGCTCTCTTTCTGGGCCGCACTAATACTTGTTTTTGGCTGCATGCATCCCGCAGGCTGGACACCCCCGATCTAACCAAACTGAGTTGAACTTTACAATATGATTTTGTCAAAACATTAATATAAATATTTAAAATCAAGCCAAATTAATCACTTCTTTAAATTGTTATATATTTATATACTGATTTTTGAACATCTGTGCTTAAGAAAAATGATCGAGAATATTATTGCAATAATAATTTTGTTAAACAGAATACTTCTCAAAATTTTCATTTCTAATGGTGAAAGGGTAAAAAATATATTAAATTTTTACACATCTAAATTTTACAATATAATTTATAATAAGAATATTAATAATTTCTGTTACAGCATGAGATCAGAAAATACTATGGATCAAACCTGCAGATTTGAGTGAACATTTGATAGTCCATCTTGGAAGTTTTCAGTCAAAGGAGACACTTGCAATGCCTTTAATCTTTCACTCTTCTCAGGACTAAGTAGGATAAAAAAAACTATTAAAACTAAAAGTGTTAATATAAATTAATAAAACTATTTTTGACTAAGCATGCTTTTGACATTATTATATCTTTACTATTAACTATAAATGTTTTATGCATTTAATGCTCAGACAATTTCAGCAAGGCACAGCACCTAACCCTGATTTATGGCAGTAATTGCACCTTTCTGATTGACAAAAAATAAACCCTCCTTTAAATCTCATTTTATTTTAATTGAAAAATTTTTTAGCTTAAAATTTAGCAATACAATCAAAACTAAAATCTGGTTTCATATTTTTACTTATCAACTTTTCACTTCACTAAATATGTATCATTTAATAAGATGATACATCTAGCAATAGAGTAGAAGTTACTAAATGTACAGTAATTCAAGTAGTAAAACTGTAGTATCACTATATTATATGATACATCACTCAATAAATATATGTCATTTTAAAGAAATTTTTATAATCTTTCTTGTGATATAAATTTTATAACCCTCAGATTATTATTTTAAATACAAACTTTAAAGAATGTTGCAAAAACAGCTTAAAAATTCAATTAAAAAAATCTAAGAATTTTTCAAAAATTTTTCTTAGTGCACCCCTACACTATAAGAAGAATCACCATACAAAATTTCAGCCCTTTAGGTCCAGAGGTTTGGTCTGTGCGTCATCTGTCAGTCAGTTACGGAACTGTTTTTATATATATAGATTAGTATCTTCTTTTTAGAGCAAATTGCATGATTTTAAGGAAAGACTAATATGAGTCACAGCGGTAAGGAAGTTAAAATCTGTTTTTTTTTAAAAAAACCTAGTCTCACATAAAAAAAATATCAGAAAAACTATAAATGCCCCGCTCAAAATGGTAAGTTAAATTATAAATTTATTAATAATTTTTTGCCTGTATGATTCTATAGATATATTTTTTTCTCTTAAGGCAGTATATCCATTGATCTTGATCTTTCATCATGATGTCAAGTTATAAGGAATTTTCTTTCTAGTGAAACTTGATTAGTACAAACACCTGTTTTCATTTTATTCTCTTTTTTTCTTTCATAAAAAGGAATGATATTCAGCATTATCAGATTATGAGTTGTTGAATTACTAACATCTAATCCAATAAATTAAAATTGTATTTTAAAAATATTGGGCAAATGCAAAAAGATTTTTCTAAAAGCACATGCAAAGCATTTAAAGATCCATTTTTGAATGTAGTAAACAGAATTTAAGTCTAGGCATTTGCTGATTTGCAATTAGAAGGATATTCAAAAGAAAATTTCTGTAGTTTAATACTGGAACTGAAGATTTATATTGGTGAACAGCCTTGAAACCCAGAAAGGCTGAGACAAAATGTGAACTACAAGAAGTAAATATGGTCAGATTTTTTTTTTTTTTACCTGCAACCTGAAACTGCTAGAATGTTCATTATGCAATTATTATGTTGAATGTTAATCATACAAATAATCAACAGAACACGACTATGTTTCACATTACACGTGGAGACTGAACATGAAATTTAATAAAATAATGGGAATTTATATGCAAAAACAGAAAAAAAAAAAAAATCTTTTTTAAAATAGAAATATTTTTAATTTTTATCAAAAAGAATTGAAAATTTTTTTTTAATGCTATATTGGTGTTTTTAACTCAATTGGTTAATGTACAATATTGCAGCAAAAATCCTTTGATAGGTCACATGTGCTTGATAGGCAAGCCATATATTGGGCCATATACTGAACCGTATAACTGATCTAATGGAAGTAGGAAAGTGCAGAATGGTATTGCAAAAATAGTGAACTAAGACAAGTATGGACCCGGTAGACATAAAAAAAATTATACAGGCATATACAACAAGTACTTAGAGGATTAAAACTAAGCACAGGAGAAGGTAATTATATAATTACTGTTCGAGGTAGAACTCGCAGAGGGACTCTCCTCCCTCAAGAGGTGGTGAGCTGGACCGGAAGTGCACTTTCTCATTCCCTTGCTCCTTCGAGCAATCTTCTGGATCATCGCCAGACAGCCACATCTTCCCCCTGCAAGCATAAAAATGGTTCGTTCACATGCAGTCCGACAACTAAGCAAACAGAAACTCTTCAAACTTAAGCTGAAGCATCAGCCTTTTTGTTATGTAGAGTGAGAAGTGGAAAAGTGTCATGCAACTGAAATAATAAAAGTAGATCTCCTATAGCATGTAGTTCAATAAAAAGGGTATAAACTGAGGTGTATTATCATGATTACTGAAGAACTTAAGAGGACACACACACAAAAAAAAAGGTATGAGGACCTGCTGATTTAAATAACATGGTAAAATATACATGCCAATATGATTATTGAGCACAATGATTCAAAATTACAAAATACAGTTTTAATAAATTGAAAATTTTTAATATTGCAGTAGGCTATAAAACTCTAATAATTCATAGCAAAATTTGGAAATGATCAAATCATTAAATGCCAAACCTAGGAAAGTTCACAGCTCTTCTAAGCGCAAAACTGAATAAGTAAAAAAGAACACATTAATTTGGAAAATATGTTGATAAACAAAAATCTCAGTTTGAAATACTGATAACTTACTATATTGAATGTAATAAGTTAAAAGGTGAATTGAAATATACAGTTATTTTAACATTCTTTATTACTAAATTGTGATCTTTTCGCTTTAAAGTCCAGCCTTGAAAAAATAGATTACATGTATATTGGGCCATATACTGATCCATATAACTGACCTGATGCAAGTACGAAAGTGCAGATTGGTATTACAAAAATAGTCAAACAAGACAAGTATGGACCCTGTAGACAAGAAAATTTATAAAATGTCCACATGTAAAAAATGTTCATTTCAGGAATTTTTTCATCTATTTTTTTTTCTCTCCAGAAAAACGAAGCTTCTTATCTATAAAACTATTATTAGGCCGGTCCTAATGTATGGTTTGGAAATTTGGTCTTTAACAAAAACTTGAGAATACAGAATTGCAGTCTTCGAGAGAAAGGTTCTCAGAAGCATCCTTGGTGGTGTCAAAGAAAATGGTCTATGGCGGAGACATTTTAACTTAGAAATTTATAGATTTTCTAAAGAGCCTGATATTATTAAAAGTTTTAAAATTAAAAGAATGAACTGGGCCTCTCCTATTGCTAAAATCTCCTATGAAAAAAATCCAGTGAGGAAGATTTTTGTTGCAAGGCCCTTTGGAAAAGAGGAAGGCCAAAACTAAGATGGCTCGACTTTGTTGAATCAGATTTTAGAGTTATTAGAGTGAGGAACTGGCAGACTAGGTCTAGAAATAGACTGTCCTAGAGGAATCTTCAATGGAAGGCCCTGGCCCACCCTGGGCTGTTGTACCAAATATGATGATGATGATGATGATGGTCATTTCATTAAAATAAAAATAAAAAAAAATTTACATTGACACTTTAATTCAAGATTTTTTTTTTTTTTTTTTTTAAAGGTACTTCACAGTTAACAACTTTACAATACAGAGAATATTTTATTTCATCATATATATTTTAACACATTTAGTATTTTTCGAAGATAATGTTTAGTAGTTGCATAAACACAGCAGATAGTATTATTAAATAAATAAATAAATTTATAAATTAATAAATATAAACTTAATTTATATTTGAAAAATTAATAAATATAAATTAAGTTTATATTTATCAATTTTTCCTTTTTGAAAAGATTTTCAAATAAATTGACACAGGATTTTCCAACATATTTAGAAAAAGGCATTAAAACAAAATAAATTTTTTTATTCTAAAGTGGAACTATCCTACGGGTGCGGAATAGAAGTGATTAGACTTTTTTTAAAAATTAGTGAGCATAGGAAAAATATACTGACTCCCAAATATTTACTCATTTTTTTCAGAAAAAATAACAAAAAGTCTAAATCAGATAAAAATGATGAAAAATTTTTTACATTAACATATAAACATATTAATTTTCAAATAAAGGAAAGAGTTCCATATTCTGTGCTACTTAGCTAAAAGTTTTATTTTAACTGCACCAATTGTTGATTTCCTAATGAAAAAGCCTGGAAAACACTTTTTCCCAGTTTTAAAACTTTTCTCCACACTATATCAAAATCCAACAACAATTAGCAAACATTAGAATATTTTAATATAACAAAATATTGAGTACAGTGTTTATATGAAAAATAAATAAAACAACTTGTAAAATATCCTAAATATAATAATCTGTTTCTAAAAGTAGGTCAAATTTAAATATCAAAGAAAAAGAAAAATGTCACAGAAAATTTTTATGGAAATAATGTCCTCAAAATATAAAAATTTTATTTACAGAAAATTAAAACTAAACAAAAAAATATTTTAAAAGTGCATAAAATTTAAAAGCTTATAGCCCAAAAAAAAAAAAAAAAAAAAAACTAATGAATACTTAGAAAAAAATTTAATTTCAAAATATTTTCCAAACATTTGTCAATTAAAAAAAAATACGTGAAAAATCATATTTTGGAAAAAAGAACTGATTGAAAGCCTAACAAATTGAAGATCTTGTAAAAGAATCAGAAATCAGAAACAATGACCAAAGTGAGCTGACTCACCAGATACACCCAGCATACGGCAATCCTAGTATCCCTATAATTCTGATATGAACAACCCTGGAGTAATGCAAGCTCTCCATTTCAGGCACATATTCCATGAAATGGAGGAAAATAGTGTGTTGAGAAAAAAGTTTAAAATTTGGTTTGTTAGCTGAAACTTTTGCCCATTAGCTAAAGCTAATTTAAAATTTCCCAGGATAAATATATCTAAGTGATTATCATAGAAATGTAATTAATTGAAATAAAAACCAAATTAATACCTTCCAGCAACAGTTTGCATCAAAAATATTTAATAAATGAAACACTATTAATAATAATCTTGTATTTTGAAATGAACAATGAGTGATCTACTTATAAAGGTTTGTAAGGCATAATCCTACAAATCAGAAATGATGACAAAATTCTTTGTTTGAAGTTGAAAATTATCATTCAGAAACAGAAACTACTTTCAGAAAAGAATCATAGCAGTGCCATAAATTAGGAAGACTGGATGACTCATCATTTAACACTGAAGATTTTCAATTGCTATGGTAGAATACAGAGAAATTTTCCCTGCATATTTTTCTAATTACAGGCTATGCCTACTTTTTAATTCCCTTTGTAGTATATGGTATAAAAATAAATAAAAGGTAGTGAGTTTTTAAATTTTTCCCACAGATTTTTGGTCAGTTCTATAGAGTTACAAATATTGATAAAATTTTACTTTCCTCTGTTGAAGGATTAAGTTATGTAGGGTACGAAATCAATTGAATTTTGGAAGATTTTTTTACTGAGTTTTACTTCGAGATGTCACTTTTCCTTTAAATATATGAACCTATTAATTAAAAAAATATTAAATTTGTAGCAAAGACATAAAAAAAATTTAAATGCTCCATGAAAGTTTGACAATGGAAAAAAATTAAAATTTTAAAAGTTACCGGATTATTATTTATTTGTCTATCATATTATACCACACATAGAACTGATAATGAGGCACATAATTCTCAAATATGTATAGGGATGTATAATCATTTAATAGTTCGAATCACTTTTTAGCAAGCATAATTTAATGAAACGAAATCATGGAATCTTAATATCATAAAATACAAATATTTCAGTTCACTAATAATCACTGTAATTGTTTAGGAAATATTTTTTGCGGTTTTCAAATATTTACCAATGTCATTAATCAACGCTCTCAAAAGAACAGAAGACAAACTTGTTAAACATCGTTCTATTACTGAATTTCTCACACCCACAGTACACATATTCCATGATTACGATGTTTTTATCCGAAACAAAATTAAATTATATTCTTAAGTTCATCAAAAACTGAAATTAGTAAAAGAAAACAATCTCTCCACGACCAGCAGTGACTAACAAACGACCAGCAGTGATTGCAAGAAACTAGAACTCATGTATTGTCTCGGAATTCGGAAATCTTTCCGAAAATCCCTCGAAAGGTACATTTATCCTCTAACAACTAACTAAGCTAGCAGCCAACTCAACAACCAAGTTATTAAGCATTGGCTAATGACGTCACGGAATGGTAAAATGTTATTCTACGTGCAAAGATTAATCTATATGTACATAATTAAAATACCCAAGATATTTTTAGATATTACAAACATCAATAAATTGATTACTTTTAGTTTGCGGTACAGAACGTTCCCGCTGAACAGCAGTCGTGCATCAATCCCTTCAGTGCATGATTTGAAGCGGTATAAGAAATTTTTGGTGAATGTACATACATTAGCTATCTATAAGCACCTAAAAATGATAGCCTGTCCATTTAACCACTTTAAAACTTCTTTTAGTTCAACGGAAGAAGTAAACTTGGAATTATCAACCTTCCTGCTTTCTGCTGCGATGTCAGCTTCGAGATTTTCCCTTTATGGGTCTTATAGTGCATCGCTCCGCCCACATTAGGGATTTTTAAAGTACCCCTGACAAGTGAAAAGGGCGCGCGGGCTCGACGCTTGCGATGGTCACTTTCTGTTCGTATAGACTGTTATTAATAACTTTAAGAAAACAGGCGCACGAAACCGATGCGTACATTTTGAAGTCTTGATATTAATTGAATAAAGTTTGGTTAATATGACCAGTAAATGATTTGAATTCGTGATTTTTATAAAGTTTATACTGAAAAAATGACTTGAAGCTCATGAATGCTTTATCTTTCATCAGAAAGATGCGGCATTCACGAACCATGCTTTTTTTGACTTAGGACTTGTCACAAGATGAAGGAGATGGTTGGTGGATGTTGTGTATGCTCAGACGAGCGAGGCTGGACAGAAAACCCTCTTGTTTATTGTGATGGACAAGGCTGCAATGTTGCAGTGCACCAAGGTAAAAGAAAATCTGTATCTTATAGTATTTACCGAATTGTTTGCCGATGTAATGAACACCAATCCGGCCCCCTATTCATTCCCTTTATTATTGTTTCCTTTTAAACTTTATTCTTGAAGTAAACCTTATTCAGTTTACTCACGTTTTATCTGAATTCTTCTGTCTTCTCTACGATAAAGAACAGTATCGATATTCTAAAAGAATTAAATTTCCTTTTAATAGCTCTTCAACTTCATTTGGTTTTCTTGAATTGGATGTAAACAGATTTTTTTGGAGGGATCGAGTGTATTGAGCACTGTCAGCGATATTATTTTGAATATTCATATTTATAATGTTCGGCTTTAGCGGTGAAGTCTAGCTTAAGTGACTGGATTATAAAAGTTAGAAATTTCACAAAGGTAACACCAGGAATTTGCCTTGATCCTGTTATGAATCAAAGAAATATCTTAAGCGAGAGGGTTCGTTAGTCTTATGTTAACAAAATAAAAGAAAACTATAAAACTTGAATATGTGTGGTTAACATTTCTGTATGGTGCCTGTAATTGTATCATGTAAAAGGTGTTCTTGTATTTAGAGAGAATACTGCCCAGGATTTGCATCTGGCATATTAAATTTTACCGTAACACATAACCGAGGCATCATTCTGAGGACCAGCTTCATCG
Organism: Dolomedes plantarius; assembly: GCA_907164885.2. NCBI lineage: Eukaryota > Metazoa > Arthropoda > Arachnida > Araneae > Dolomedidae > Dolomedes > Dolomedes plantarius. The sequence continues at coordinate 126,991,021 of OU015503.1, forward strand.
AATGATTTATCGTAATAAATATGTTTCACATACATTATCAGCTTTATAGTTGCCTTAGATATTTTGTAATTTAGTAGTCTGGATTGTTATAAAGGAAGTAAACTATATTGACTAGAATAGGAAATGCAATTTATGCCTACAATATCATTTGATCATTTCTTGTGTCTTATATTTATTAAATTCATATTGAGGTTTACTTAATCATATAAATTCCATATAATGGTTTAAATTTATAAGTAACTATGTAAGTTTAACTGAAGTGATTAGTATAGGTTAATATAAATTCTCTTTTTAAATAGTGATATGTGTGAAACGTTTTATTCTATTGTGAATTTCCTATATATTTTTCTGTTTAAATAATGTTTTAATGCTGAAATAATATATAAAATATGTAAAAATTTTGTGAAATTTTCTTTAAAGAAAAGAAATTTTAAAATTTGATTACATTACTAGACCAATACTAGAATATTATGTTGTCTTTATAATTTAATTAAAATTAGTAAGTTTATCTTCATTTTCTTCTAACAGAAATTGATATTTTAAAACTTGAGGCATAATATTTAAAGAACATCTTTAGTATTTTACTGTTAATTTGCTTAGTTAGTCATTTGCATTTAATGTTTAAGCTGTTAAGATTGATGATTGTGAATGCCTCAGCATTTTTACTCTAATTGGCATAGTTTAATCCTCTGATTTTCTGATTATACTGGATTCATAGCTAGCAGAATATGAACCCGACAAAGCTCCCGAGATCACCTCTGTGGTGCTTCATGTTTTTGGACTGGATTGTAACTAGTTTTCTTTTTTCCATTACACTAATGTGGACATGACAATGCATAAACATTTTTGAAAATTAGAATTAAATATATTTATGTATTTCACGTATAAAATTTATTTCTGTAACTTTTTTTCAGCCAAATAGGAAAAAAAAAAATATCTGACATGAAACTATAGTTTATTTTTTTTTAGTATGTAGTTTTAGTAAATTTCAGCCTGAAATGCAATTTTTTTTAAATGTCCTGTGTTTGCTCATGAAGTTGTTTAATAATGAAAATGTTATTATGGAGCTAAGTGTATTTAGCTGCATATATTGCTCATGGTTTATGTTCTTGTTCATGAGAACATTGAAAGGAAATTTAATTCTAATGGGCAGTACATTCAGATGAACTAATTTACACTTCGCTCTTTGCACAGAGTAGAATTTATTACTTTATTATAGTAATTTCTACCTATAATCCACAGTACCTTATACTCACAACTGTAATTTTTGCTGATAAAAATTTTTCCTCTATAATCGATAGAGGACTGTACTGCTGCTCACCTGCCTTTTTTCAGTACACCCTGTACTATTAAAGAATGGTGTCATATAATGATGCAATTAAAATGTTTGACTTTTATTCCCAACAGAGCTTATAATTAGGTACTAAATATAATCATTGTTATTAGAATTTTCTATAGTAGCAACAACAGGAATGATTTTCCTGACAAAAAAATAGTGAAATGGTTTTCTAAGGCATAGCATGTTTGGACAAAAGGGTAGATTTCAACCCTCCACATGTGCTTAATTTTACTGTAATTGGTATTACTCTATTCTCACTTCTCTTACCTTGTAAACAATTGGTCAAAAATAGAGGATACCATATAGGAATTAAATCATTATATTATCTTTGGAACAATTACTAGATGCTAAAAATAACCATTATGATCATTTTTAAGAGAAGCATGAATAGGAGTGATTTTTTACTGACTGATGGTGTTCAAGTGCACAGGGTAGATTTAAGCCCTTTTATGTACTTGATTTTTATGACTTCCTTCTGATAGTTAAAGCTAATGATGCAATTTGGATCACAGCTAGCAGAAGTGACTGGGTATGTTATGTGATGACCTTGGTTTCTCTGATGAATACCAGTTTTCTCACACTTATGATGGCAACTGTCATCAAGAAAGAAAAGTTTCAGTTGCTTGATTTTAGAGCAAAAAAAACTTGAGACTCCAATCTTAGAAAAAAAAAAAAAAGCTACCAATATTATGTAGTGGCCTATAATCCACACCAAGAGATTCAGCAGGTTTTTAATGTATAAACTGCAGATTATAGGGAAGAAATTATGTTAAAAAGATTAAAATTTAAACAAAAAGTGAATATTTTGTGCTAATTTTGATAATATACACAGATTGTAGTTACTGTCAACAATTTAGAAGTTGAGGTAATATGGAAGGTTATTTGTGATTACACATTGTTTAATTTAGGAAATATTTTACTTCATGATTTTTCTTATGTAAGTTTGTTGATTTGACATGTGATGTATTGATATATATATGGCAATTTTTTGTTTAATCATCTGTTGAATTAAGTAATGAAGCCTTGCTTGGGATATCATGTACTGCAATTTCCTGCCTGAACCAGTGGATTTTGTGTAAAAAAAATTTTTGAATTTCTAGATGCAGATTGTAGGCCACTGCATATTATATACCTTTTTTGTTTCCCCAAGACGGCAAAGAAAAAGTTTACAGTTCTGAAGACCAGCTTCTAATATATATTTTTCTTTATTGGTAATAGATAATGTAAAAAGCTTAAAAATTGATATATCATTGTGGAGTGATGGACTGGGGTTATCACTTCCTTTTGCTACTAGATTTGAATCCTGATGTTGTGTGCACTTCAATACTACTTAACTGTATTGTTACTGGAAATTTGTTCCTGTTGATGCTACATGGATGCTACCATTGAAAGTTATAATAAGTTTGATTATATTCAGTTTATAGTTATAAAGTTAACATTTTAATTGCATTATCAAATGGTGCTATTCTTGAGTGGTATGAGATGTATTGAGAGCAGGGGCACAAGCCTCTGCAGATAATATGTTTCCACAATATTGGGAGATTATTTATTTTTAATCACCAAAAATTACATTTGCAGATTATAGGCAGAAAATTACATCTAGCCGGGGATACTATATCTTGAATAAATAACTTCAAATAATTACAATTTCGTATGAAATTATTTGAACACAGGATTTCTTTTTGAATCTTTGAGGTATTATAAAAAATTTCTTTACCCAGTTTTCGAAATTTGTAATATATGTTTTAAGTTATAATATTTAAGACAATTTATTTAATACTCTGTAGCCTGCTACGGCATTGTACAAGTGCCAACTGGCCCTTGGTTTTGCAGAAAGTGTGAATCTCAAGAGAGAAGTGCACGAGTTGTGAGTATCTTGTTTTAAATAATATATATTGTGCAAGTGATTCCCAGAATTTGTGAATCAGAGTCATTTTTAATTGAAGCATATGATTATCTGAATTGCTGAAGCTATTTGCTGATAATTGTCAGGAAAAGAAGATTATAGATAAAAGGAATACCAGATGAAGCTTATTTTTAAAATATTGGCCTGGGTAAATGGTTACCATTATATATAATTGATGACTTGGGCCTGAGGTAGCCTAGTGGTAGAACATTGGGCTTTGAACTGGAGGTGCTTAGTTCAAATATTTACAAATACCATTAAATATCTTCATATCTAGGCCAGATATGGTCAAATTAAATTTGTAGACCAGAAAGTCCTATCAAGTGAGAGTGGGTAAAAGAAGGTATGAGCCCCTCAGATGTTGCCCCTGGGGGTGCTTTGTCAAAATTGAGGAGGCATGGGGAGGGTAGTGTAGGTTCACTTATACAGTGCTCCCATTGAAAACAACAAACCATCTCTGGGATTAATTGTGAATGTTGACAAGAACCCCACATTAGAAAACATAATTCATAGATTAGAACTATTTTTAGAAAATTATATTAAGTGTTCTTTATTTCAGTTATTTTAATCTTAACTTATTTGACAGAATAAATCATACAGATTTAATCTTTTAATTACTGTAGGCATGCTTGTTTGTAGCTGTATGGCATTGGCTTTAAACTGTAGGTGCCATTCTGATTAACCCTTGTGTTACAAAAAGTTGACCATAGCAGTCAAAACCAATCATCATCTATTAATTAGCTTCATTCATAGTTGACTGAATTTCTCATCTGTGCAGAGGAACTGTTATTGAAACTAATAATTATAATAAAAGAATGCTTAACATGTAATCTATATATATAAAACAGTTCCGTAACTGACTCACTGACTGACATACAACGCACAGACCAAACCGCTGGACCTAAAGGGCTGAAATTTTGCATGGCGATTCTTCTTATAGTGTAGGGGTGCACTAAGAGAGATTTTTGAAAAATTCTTAGATATTTTAAAATTAAATTTTTTAGCTGTTTTAGTAACTTTTTTAAGTTTGCATTTAAAATAATAATTTGACGGTTATAAAATTTATATCACAAGAAAGATCCTAAAAATTCCTTTAAAATGAAATCTTTTTCGAATCTTTACCTCTATTTTCTGATTTTTGGTGAATTTTTAAAGATTAATATTTAGAATTTAATTCAGACCTGCCAATTTTCCGGATTTACCCCGGCAATGCCGGATTTTTAATGCATCTTCCGGGTTTCTGGAATGGACACTATTATTACTGGATTCCGAAACGTAAAAAAAATAACGCTGGTTTTAACAATCCCTCACAGTAATGAAGATGTGTGAGAGGAATTTTAGTTACATAACAAAAATAGCTACTCATCTATGTCAAGGGAAACCTTAGAAAATTTGCTAATATGCAAATCGAACCCACAGGGACACTGTTATGAAGAACAATTTGACAATGAATTTTTAAAAAGAGCAAAATCAGCTATAGTAAATGCTACAAAAATTCCAAGATTTTCTGCAATTAATTAAAACCATTATAAAGAAATAGAAGTACTCAAAATATAGACTGCTGGGGTTCCTGCTAGTGTAAATATGATGCACATTAAAATGTATGATTACAAATTTAAAATATATAACTTTTGTTTAATATTATAATTTCAATATGAGCTGAACAGTAAGGAAATAATTTGAACTATGTAATACTAGCTGAAAACCTGTGCTTCGCTACGGAGTACATTCATATTAAATACAACGGCCAATGTATGTAATTAATGCCAAAATAAATATATATATATTTATAATAAATGCGACAATCAATATATACAATTGATGTAAAATGTATATATATATTTATAAAAAAAATCGTAAGGGATATTTATTTTTTTTGTATTAGACAGAAAAAAAAATTTTTTTTGTCTATTTAGTTGTTATGCACATGATGATACATTTATTTAAAGTACCAGAAAAAGAAATCACGTGATCGGTATTCAATACATTAAATTCTAAAAGTTAATCTTAAAAAATTCACAAAAAATCAGAAAATAGAGGTAAAGATTCGATAAAGATTTCATTTTAAAGGAACTTTTAGGATCTTTCTCGTGATATAAATTTTTTAACCCTGAAATTATTATTTTAAATGCAAACTTAAAAAAAGTTTAAAAAACGGCCTAAAAATTTAATTTCAAAAATCTTTCTTAGTGCACCCTGTTTTATACAAGTGCTTTTTTAACAGAGAGCCCCTATTACAGTTACAGGACAGCTTATATAGTACAGTTACAAGATACAGACACAGTTAAGAAACATAAAACAGTTAACAGTTAAAACATATATAAAATATATAAAACATAGTTAAAACACATATAAAACCTTTCCCCCTTTTCAAAGAAGTGTTTTCACACAAAGTAAAACATGTGTTTACATGTACCCATACCTCAAGGGAGGTTTACTTACTCGTCCAGACCTGGTTATATATGGTTTAAAGTTCATATTATTTTCCTCAGTTGTTTCCGACTCAAAATTGCAATTCTTAAAATCAACATTTTCATTTGTACAACCAATAGTAGAATCACTCATTTCTTCAGTATTTCTAAAATTAGGTGCGTTATACGAAGGTTTCAGATCTACTCTATTCCTTCTTTTCATACGATTAAACTCATTTTTTACCCAATAACTTCTAGGACTAGTGTCTTTTTTTATAACTTTTCCTCGTTCCCAAGAATTACCAGTACGAATTAGCACATTTTGATTGGGAGGTAGATCTGACAACGGCTTTGACGTTTTATCATAACACGATTTAGACAAATTTGCTTGTTTAAAATTTTTTCCCTTGTGTTAACCTGAATTTCTGGAATTAGTAGCTGTCTATTTAAAGGTATTTTAGTTCGAACTCGCCTACTCATTAAAGCCTGGGCTGGTGAAAACTCTGTATTTTTTAAAGGTGTATTTCTATATTCCATTAACGCTGTATAAATACTTTGCTCAGTTATATTACATTTTTTAAGAATGCTCTTCGCTATTTTAACTCCACTTTCAGCCTGACCGTTTGATTTAGCATATCTGGGGCTGCTATTAATAATTTCAAAATCCCATTCCAATGCAAACTACACCATAAGAAGAATCGCCATGCAACATTTCAGTCCTTTAGGTCCAACGGTTTGGTCTGTGCGTTGTATGTCAATGAGTCAGTTACGGAACTGTTTTATATATAGAGATTATCAAAGAGATCCCATAAACTATAAATAAGTATACATTATAATTATTTTATTATAATTTTTTACTATGCTGTTTTGTGTTATGTCGATTATTTTATGCACGGTTGAATTTTGCAGGATTTTGCTCTTACTGAGGTTGGCAGGTCTGTTAATTTATTAAATGCTGATCACGTGATTTCTTTTTCTGGTACTTTAAATAAATTTATCGTCACATGCATAACAACTAAATAGACAAAAAAATATTTTTTTTCTTGCTAATGCAGCAGATGATTGGACATTATTTTGTCTATAAAAATATCCCTCACGATTTTTTTATAAATATATATATTTTTTTCTATCAATTGTATATATTGATCGTCGTATTTATTATAAATATATATATATATTTATTTTTTTTGGCATTAATTGCATACATTGACCATTGTACTCCGTAGCGAAGTGTGGGTTTTCAGCTAGTACATACATATATATATATATATTTTATATACCCACACACACTGAGTGGCCATTTTATTATGACCACCTTCTCAGTACATCGTTGGAGCACTTTATCCTTTGAATACTGTTGTGATTCTTATTGACATGAACTTTATGAGTTTCTGGTAGGCATCTTGAGGACTCTAATACTGTATTCAATGAACTGCACTTTCCAGTTCTCTTATGATCAAATAGTTCTGGGTCTAGTGGCCTGGTGCTCCTTTCGACCTCATCCCTCAAATGCTTGATTGGATTGAGATCGGGTGATTGTAGATGTCAACTAAGGGAGTTAAAGTCTCTGTCATGTTCCTCAAACCATCTGTCGACTAAGTAAGTTTTATGTTATAGAACAGAGGTGGGGAACCTTTTTACCATTAGAGGCCACATGTAAATTAGGTAGTAATAAAGGAAGCCGCATAAGTTAATGAACCTATAAATGCGACTTTTATGAAATTATTATAGTTATAGTTTTAACAATTTGGTGCATTATATAGAAAAATAACAAAAAAACTAAGTCCTTATTTATTTATTACTTGACATAAAAAGTTACAATATAAAATATTTTTGTATTCACATAAGGATAAAAACTTGTTATAACAGTAATCATTAATTATTATTTTTTTTTTTTTTTGCAGAAAAAATAATACGTTTTAACATACATGGAGTCAGTCACAACAATAATAGTAAGAAAATAGTTTTTGTGTAGAGATCATATAACATGTCTGGTAGTATTGCTAAGAAACTCCGAGCATTAAATTACGTATAAAGTGTAGTTAAAGTATCATACAATCAAGGTAATGAAGCTCATTTGGATAAATATACAATTGTAGTGACTTTAGACAACAATTTGAAAATGTCAACTTTATTTTGGCTGATACTGTACATACATTCATGCCATTCTTTATTTAATTCTATTGATTTGGAAATTGTTGTAATCTATATAATTAAATATTAATTAATACAAGTGCTAGCTTTTATGTAGGCCGCAAGAGAAGATCACGGAGGCCACATGCGGCCTCAAGGCCGAATGTTCCCCACCTCTGGTATAAAACATAGTCCTACTGGAAGTATCTTATCTGCTGTAGGGTAAATCATTAACATAACTGGATGTACTTGGTCAGCGACAATATTTAAAGACCTTTTGGTTTTCTTCTGCATGAATTAAATTGACAAAACTATGCCAAGAAAACTTCTCCCAAACCATAACATTTCCACCTCCAACTTGAAGTGTTGTGTGACAGTATGATAAAAGTCCATGCTTCAGTGCTGTCTTCTCCATAAATATTTGCACACAGCTATTTTCATGGTATAATTGTGAAAACATGATTTATCAGGCACACATTACTATTACATTTACTATCTAATCCTTGCGATTCTCTGTAAACTTGAGATGTTTCTCTATAGCTGCAGATAGCACAGGCTTTCATACATGATACAGTGCATTGAGGGGTTATTAGAGTTGGTTCCTGATTAAGATTAGTTGTAAATTATAATACTGTTGCCCTTCTATTGCACTGAACAAATCAGGAAACCTCCTTTCAGCTGGAGCATCCAGTAGCTAATGACAATCACACATGTTTTGTTGAGACCCAGTTTTTATATTTGCTTTTTGGATAGCTGACTTATAAATATGAACAATAGTTGCTCTTGAACACTTCAAATTAAAGCAGTTTTTCCGATACTTGCTCTACTGCTTCTAACACCTGCAATCATTCTGTGTTCATAGTCCCTTAAATTATAATTTTTATTGATTCCTTCCCAAGCAATACACCTCAACTGTCTTTACAGTCATCCAGCAATTCATTTTTACACAAATCTCGCCCTTTGTAGCATTAGTGGGACATCCTAGCTGATTTACATAAAAATTATCAGGAAGTCATTATAAATAGGCAACTTAGTGTGTGTGTATGTGTATATATATATATATATATATATATATATATATATAAACAAGTATGTATTTATATATCATCATATGTAATTATTATTAAAAGAGCTTTGATACCTCAGAGAGTCACTTTGTCCTGAAAATATTAAAATCCATAAAACTAGTATATTTAGTGATATATTTAAATAATAAAGACCTAAGGACTTTGTCCCCCGGTTTCAGTATTAGAAAAAGTATATTTATATATATATATATATATATATATATATAGGGGGAGGTGAGAATGCAAGCTTAAAACCCTGAAAAACTTTTTTTTTAAATTTCAAGTGTACTTTGTAGGAAAATTTTTGCTCTGCTGTTATGTTTAGCTTTTATTTACAGAAAAATAAATCATGAAATGGAAAATTTTTGTACCTTCCAAACCCTTGTATTTTAACTAAGCTACCCAAGTTCGAGTACTAGCCCCCCCAAAAAATCATAACTAATTAACCACTACACATAGTTATTTTGAAAATACCCACTTATTCAATAGGAAACAAAGAATACAGATAAAAAAAAACTTTTTTCCCCCCCCCAATATTACTTCAGTAGTACTGCAGGGTTTTCACTTGCCCCATAAAAATTTTGTGTTGGGGCAAGTGAGAATGGCAGTTCTCACTTGAAATATCTATTCTTTCCCTTGCCCTACTTATTTTGCTATAAGCAACTATGATTTATTGGGACCCACATTCTCACTTGCCCAAAGTGAGAACGTAAAACACAAAATCTTTAAATATTTACGGCAAAAAAGCTGTTAATAGATTTAAAAAAAATAAAACTGTAAATGAAGAACATAATCAAAAGTATGTATGCAAATTTTCATACAAATACAACAATTTGTTAAAAACTTATTTAGATTCAAAGTGGAACTATATGATTTTGCGTTCTCACTTACCCCACTTCACCCTATATATATTATATATATATATATATATATATTATATATATATATATTTATATTATATTTATATATATATATATACATACATACATATATATATATATATATATATATATATATATATATATATATATAATTTTTTTTTCTTTCAGTATAAAAGAAAAAAATTTTTTTTTAAATTTATAACAATTTCAACAAATGTAGAATTGGAGCTATAAGTGGTACATATCGCTTCTTCTATAAAAATTATAACTGAAATTAGTAACATGAAGACAAGCAAAAACAAGATGACTGAAAGAAATATATACAGTGGAATCTCGATCTATCGTTTTTGAAGGGACCGACTGAACTAACGATGGATGCAGGAAAATGATAGATGTGGGAACATACAAAAAAGTATTAACATACCTTAAAGTTTGATATCCCTAAAATATATTTACTCACATACATAAATGCATACATAACCGTAGTATAACTGAAGATAAAATTACAAAGTTGTACTGAAATCCAAGATAATAATAATAAAAAAATAAATGCACGTAGAATTTTGATTCAAATAAAATTACTTAATCGTCGTTTGTTTTTTGGCGGTTTTCTCTCCACAAGTAAACAATATTTTTTTGAGTTGCGAATTGCATTCTTTTCAGTATCGGTTATTGTGTGAGACTATAAAGAAACGACAGCCGTGAATCGTTTGTAACTAGAACCATTCCGTTGCACTGGATGGGGTCTGACATAGGACCACCAGGAAGTTCTGCTTCACGGTGAAACACTCATCGGCCAGTGTAGAACTGCAGTAATCAGAAACTTCTCACACACTAGACCAAACAACAGTGCGCCTCCATCCCAAGGTCAACAAAAAAGCTGACTGTGAGCCATTGCTGATAAGAACAGAAATGTTGAATAGTCGGTGTGAATAGTTGGAATGAGTTGCTGAAAATAGGGTACTCCAGGGGCTAAAGAATTAAGGAACACCAACGACGAACAAATAATGGTAGTAGTACAATAAAGCGAAACCAGGCTAAACAAGAGAGAACAAAAATACGAAACCGCGCATCTCAAATGTTTCGCTCATTGTTTAATTAGAGCGTCCTTCTAGCTCAATCCAGACATTTATATTTCAGGTTCAGTTATTATGAAAAAACGATCGATCCGATAAATTAATGTAAAGCTGCGATATTCTGAACGAATATTGTGGGAAAACGATGGATCGAGGAACGATCCATGCGGTCATTTTTGCTTGTTTTCTATGGAATTTATTCGGGACTGGGTGAAATAAGCAATACATATGGGAAAACGATCGTTCGGGGAACGATTGATCAAGATTCCACTGTATACATATACACTGAAAGTTCTCTACATAGGTGTAGTGGGCTTCTAACTTTTGGGGGGGGGGCACGAATTGAATTCAGTTAGGGTCCTCCTCAGCGCATTGACTTTCAGATGGTCCTTAAAATATGAAATATGATTTTTATTAAAATTGAATAACAATAGAATTGATGTTTGAGTAGTATTCAAAAGTTATACAATGAGAAAAAAATATAGCATCGAACATTTGTTATGGATCATATCATTGTTAAAAACAATGTTAAGGCTAAAGATATAATCGGAATCTTCAGTTTTACAGTTTTTACAAGGGAAAAAAACAACTTTCTTAAAAGTTTTGAACAATTTTTTGATTTTAACTGAACTTCTATTAACGTTTGAATTTATTACAAGTTACCCCCCCCCCCCCCCCGACACTACGTTTATGGTTCTCTATGGTGGTCTGTCATGGTTCTGATAAGAAATGGCAGTTTTGAGGGGTGGCCATGGAAAAGAGGTTTCTTCCATAACATTGGCTCTAAGGAATTTTAATCTGAACAAAATATGGTTGATTAAAGGGGTGGCCAGGTGGAGACGTTTCACTGTGTATATGCTTATATATATATATATATATATATATATATATAATATAGTATATATATATATATATAATGTATTAAATATTATGCCCTCCATTTCAGCATTTAAACTACCTTTCCTAAATCCAATCCCTAGTTATATTAATTTATCGCTTTTAAAGCCTTAGCTACAGAACTTCCCATGAATCGCATGCCTTTGCATTTCTACATGTATATATCTCCGAATTCAGGAGTAGGTTAGCATTGCAAGCCCCAAAATCTGCTGACCCTATAAATTATAGTCACATGTCTATCTTGCCTCTCGTGTTTAATATTGAAAGGTGATATTAATTCTGAGACGTACTTCTGGAATGGACAGATGTACTTTTGTTGCTCTAATAAATTATTTGGTCCGACTGCTTCCAAATTTAATTTTATTCCTTTCAGGCTGAGTCTAGCTCCAGCCATGTAAATATGAGCTAGTTTTCCCTTTCAGGTGATAATTTAAAGACATGATGTAATGGGTATATTACACACACACACACACACACATATATATATATATATATATATATATATATATATATATGCTGGGTTAGGAGCAAGCCCATGGCCAAGTATAGTAGTCCCAGCCCCTCCCCATTTGTTCGTTGATCACTCCCTTTCCACTTCTTATTTTTGTATTTTTGAAAGTTAAGCTAGAAAATCAAAATTATATTAGAGGTTACAGGAAATGCAACACAAACACTTATAGATCTGAGCTAATTATATATATAAAGGACATACATGTATATAAGTATATATATAGATATTTATGTATATATTCATTATTCACTTGTTCCAGAGTAAAGAAATGGGTAAAAATTTCATCTATTATGTCTCAAAGTTTGGATGTATCATTACTTTCTCTTATATTTTTTTCAAAATTTGATGTTTTGTATTTTTTCTATTTTTTTCAGAGATGTGAGCTTTGTCCATCTAAAGATGGTGCTTTAAAAAGGACTGACAGTGGAGGTAAATGCATTTCTTGTGTATCCTTATTCATCTCAAACCTTCTATTGCTAAGTAAAGTAGCTGCAGGAGGGTTAATACTAACACCATATTTAACTGTTAAGAGTCAGTAAGAAAAGAAGTTTCCTCTTAATTTCTGTCAGCATGTTTTCAGATGTTCAAGAAGCTTTGCTCTTTATTTGCATCCAGTAAAGGTGGAAATACCTATCTATATGAATATATATATATATATATAGTATATAAATATAGTTGATAAATATTAATGTTTGAATATATATACTTGCTTAGGTAAATATATATATGCATATTGATATGTGTATATATAGTTTTATAATAAATTTAAGAAAATTTTTTTTACCTGTATGTTATGCATATTCCCCTGAGGACTAGGATCTTAAAGTATGCTTAAATAATTTCCTCACCCACATGGCTATAAATTTTAATAGTGATATAGAGAATAAGAATTTTGTTTAAAACAAATTCATTTCCTGTAATGTGTCAATAAAAACCTCCTGATATAAAAGTAATATTTTATAGCTAAGGGAAGATTTTCCCTTTAAATGAGCTAAAATCTCAAATGCTTATCTTTATAGATCTGAATTGGAAGGTTATGATATTGATTTAGGGGATTTAGAATGTTAAATAATTACAAGATAAAAAGACTTTTTATATACCATGTTTTTAAATTTCGCTATTACGTTAATAGGTTCAATATTACGTTAATAGATGGCGCCTGTAGCGCAGTTACTTTTGGCTGCAGACGCTACTCGTATTTTACGTAATGGATTTTAAAATATGGAATAAAGATGGCTAAAAGTATTAAAATAAATCATTGTCATCGTGTTCTGAGCTATTCTAAAAGTTTCAAAATGTCTAGCTAGTCGGGCAGTTAGTTAAAAATCAATTGCAAGATTTGTACCAACAAACACACACATAAAAAAAACACACCTCAATAAAAAAAGTTGAAAATGTGACTTACACCACTTTGCCTTTCACCGCCTCATATGTTGGTTCTTATATATAAGTTGCAAATCATAAAGAGAATAAAATTAACAAAAACGATAAGAGTAATCATTAGTTTACTGCGCTAAAGCTGCTCGTAAAAAATGTACCATATAAGTAAAATAAATATTGAATATACAGGAGTCAGAATGAAATAGCAAGACCGTGCGGAAATCAAGTGCCGATAGTATAACTATAGTACACAGAACATGAAGGCCTTGTAGCTAATGACTGGGGGGAGTTGTGACCCCCCCCCCCCTCTCCGGTTAAAACATGTTTTTAAGCCTAGGCAACATTCCCGGAGGTCACTACAATTCCATAAACCTTACTGAAATTGAAATCATACTTAAAACTAAAAATTGAAATGCAAAAGAAAGCTTAACTGCTAAACCAGCTACAAACCACAATGTAAACCATAACCAAATGAACCAAACACTAAAACTACAAACATAATATAGACATCTCACACTTCCTACACCAGTTTCAGCCAATACTCATTACAGTCACAGTTACTCACCTCCCAAAAACTTGGTTAAAATGTCTTTTGCATTTCATTCTTAAGCTTTCTTTTGTATTTCATTTTTTAGTTTTAAGTATGATTTCAACTTCAGTAAGGTTTATGAATTGTAGTGACCTCCGGGAGTGTTGCCTAGGCTTAAAAACATGTTTTAACCGGAGAGGGGGTTCACAACTCCTCCCGGTCATTAGCTACAAGGCCTTCATGTTCTGTTGTACTATACTTATACTATTGGCACTTGATTTCCGTGCGGTCTTGCTATTGCATTCTGACACCTTTATATTCAGTATTTATTTTACTTATATATATATTTGTATATGTATACATATATATATTTATGTATGTGTGTATTATTGAATCGTTAGTTGATAGGATTTATAATGTAGATGGGAAACAAAAGGCATCTTATTTACTCATACATCATCATCAGTAGCCATTACATGAGCGCTTTATAAAGGCACAGTGTTTCTGATGAGATATTGTAAGTAATACCTGTGTGGTTAGACAATGCGCTAGTTAAAAATAGAAAAAGTGTTTAAGAGATATCCATCACCACATTGGAGAATTTGAACTGAGGGAAATGCCATTGTTAGCACTTCTTGTAAGTGAACTATTGAAACAATACAGGAGTCATCCGGAGAAGTAGAACTAAGCATAATAATGAGTAGTTTTTTCATTAGAAAACAATGGTTTTAAGGGGAAGGCCAAATCATATTGCAGCTGCAATTAGAGAGTACAGCTATTATTGCAAGAATGCCCATGTTCTAGCAGGAGTTATCATTGGATCATCTAATTTACAGTGCATTTGAAAGTATTTAATTTACAGTGCATGTGCTGTGAAAAGGAAATAGATTAAATAGACTATAAGGAAAATTAAGAAAAGACATAAGGAATCTTAAGAAAAGACACTAAGTTTTAAAAAGATTGTTTTAATACATCTATATAAATAAAAGAAAAACTTTGTCTGTTGGTCGGTCGGGGAACAATTCTGGGTAGACCGTTTCCGGTATGGCATCCATTGTGAAATTTGGCCATGTTTGAAAGTGTCAAAATCGATTTTTTTTTTTTTTTTTTTTCCCATGAAAGTATATCAATGTTACTTATTTGGAAAGAGCTTTAAAAACTGATTTTTTCTGCGTACACTTATTCTTTTACTTTAATATTTTTAGAGAGATTTCAATTCTAAATGCATACTCCACCGAACAAAACGGAACTGCCATGTTTTACGATGTAAACACAGCGTGATTCTCACTAAAAATGAATCCTGAAAAGAAATGTTTCATTGTGTGCCTAATTTTTAATTATTTTTCTAGTTTCAAACTTTTTAATCATAAATTGATCATTTGTAAATGTTTGGGGGGATTTTTTGGCTATTAAAAGTGAAAACAATTTAAATTCAAATGAACAGTGATTGTCAAGTGATTCGATAGCCAAGTGAAGCCCGAGCGAAGCCTGGCTAGTAAAAAATAAACTAAATAAATGTCATGGAAATTTTTTTATTTAAAAAAAAATACTTCAATTTATTATGGAAAATTGAAAGCAATCTATGAGATACTTGTATTTCAAGGGTAGAGTTAAATTAGTCTTAAAGGCCATGTACTTTAGAGTATATTCAAAGAGCATAAACTGGTTAATCTTGATTAGTTTAATTAGGATATTGAAAAGAATACAGCCAAATAGTGAAGTGTTAAAATTAATTGTTATTCTATCCCTTTGTTATAAATGTCATAGTTTAGGATTTTGTTGTTATTAATTGATATTAATTCTAGCAAATCAGTCAGTTCAGTAATTTATTTTTTATAAATTGTAGGTAATTGGTGTAGGGGAGGTTAAGTTGGTGCATTTTGACTGTATATAATTAGGATAATATGTCTATAAGTTGGCATCTGTTTGTCAATAGTTATTTTTAAAGTAGTTTAAAATACAATAGGCTGGAATATTTGAAGAGTATGATTTATTCATTTATATAAAATACAAAACATTTATTGTTAAAATAACTATATAGGAAAAATCATGGATTTCCTAAGAAATGTTTTTAAAAAGTAAAGAATGAGATGTAAAACTGAATGCAATTTTCTCATCAGAATTTTACATCCTGATTCTGCATCCTTGTATATTTTTAGTGGAGAAGCATGTACTATGACTTACCACAGATCTTTGATTTTTTATATTTATACATGCATTTCCTTATGTGTTTTACATTATAAAAAATACATATATTTTTCGTGTAGATTTTTCATGTATAAACATACAATTTTCATACAACAGGTATTTAATAATAAGATCTATAATCTATTCTAACAAATCTACATGAAATATTTTGGAAAACATGGTAAAACTTTATTTCCAAGAAACCAGTACATCATAAAAGTCACAAAAACAATTTCTCTCACAAAAATTACGTACACTGAAATATTTTCCGATAAATTCATAATTAAAATTACCGTCTGCCGCTTTATTTTTATTTTTGAATTGGGGTGGCATTTAAAATATCATTTGGCTTTGATTTTTGGCTTGCCTACTCTGTAATATCTATTCATTATTTAAAAATGGCTCGTAGTCGTAAAGAAACAATAAAAAAGCATTCGAAATTGATTATTTTTCAACATAGTGTGGTAAATCAGTTCGGGAATATTGCTAAATTACTTAATTTATCCCATTCTACTGTGGCAGTATGTGAGTATCTGATAAATGCTTTAAAGAAGAAAATTGGATAGAAAAAGGTAAGAAAAGGTCGTCTAGTAAAGTTAACAAAAGCGTGATCAGAGATTTATAAATAGTAATTTGTGAAAAATCCCATGTTTGAATGCTGTAAAGAGTTTTCTGCAGAATTTAATGAAATATTTTCTATTTCAATTTCACCTGAAACTGTTCGAGCCGAGTTCTCAGAGCAGCTGGATACATGGGCTCTGCCCGTAGAAAATTTTTTGTGATGAGAAAAACAGAGAGCTTAGGCTTTCCTTCGCACTAATCAATGATAAATAAGCCCAAAATGTATTGGAATAATTCTTATTTGCCGATGAAAGGAAAGTTAACATTTTTGGTTCGATGGGTGTATAATTGTATGAAGAAGAGGAAATGAGGGAACTTAATCCAAGAACTTAGTAAGAACAGTTAAGCATGGTGGTGGAGGTGTCCTTGTTGGGAGTGCACATGTCAGCATCAGGACTAGTAATTTGTTATTTATTGATGGCATAATGAATAAATGCTGGTTTATATAAATATTTTAGAAGACAATTAAAATTATCAGCCCAAAATTCCACGAAAAGCGAACTAAAAACAATTATGATGGAATAATGGATGAACATTGATGCAGAAATTACAAAAGAACTAGTGCAATCTATTCTGTGATGTTTAAAAGCTGTTGTGGATGCTAATGGATATCCTACTAAATATTGATTTAATGAAAAATTAGAATATTTACTAATATGTAGAAAATTTTTACAAGTGTACGATAACTTTTGTGAGATAAAGTTTTTATTACTTTTTGATTATTGGTTTCTTAGAAATAAAGTTTTACGATGTTTTTAAAATATTTCATGTAGTTTTTTTAGAATAGATTATAGATCTTATTATTAAATACCCACTCTGAAATATTCATTTTAATTAATGGATAGACCCCTATTTCATTGAAAATCGTAAGTCTACGAACACTTTTGGGAGCCACTGTATATATATGTATATATATATATATATATATATATATATATATATATATATATTTATATATATATATATAATAGAATAAGTTTTTTACTTTTCTTGCATATATGTCTTTTTATCTGTTTATTACTTTAATGTTTTATGCATAATTTTTTATAATATATAAACATTTTTCATGAAAATGCTTGTAGATTTTCGTACAAAAATATTTTTTAATCAAGAATTTTATAATGTGTATCTATGTTTTTAAAGTATGTCATATGTATGCATTTTTTGTGTTTTCCCGTTGAAAATTTTTCTTACCATTTTTTTTTTACTCACTAAAGGTTTCTCCCTTATGTACATTAATGTATATGTGTATGTTTTTTATATTAGTTTATCATTCATGTATATTTTTTATATATTTTTTTTGCATTATATTTCATATATTTATCAATATATTGTTTATTTATACATATAAATGTATATGTTTTTGTATTCATGCATATATTTCTTGTGAAAACGTTTATCATAACATCTTGCTAAAAGACAGCCCTAATGAAACAAAATCTCAAATATATACAACCTCTATTGTTTGAGTGCTGTTTTTAAGAATAATTGACAATTTCAGGTTGGGCTCACGTTGTTTGTGCACTTTACATTCCTGAGGTGAGGTTTGGAAACGTGACCACTATGGAGCCAATCATACTGCAGTTAGTTCCACAGGATCGCTATAATAAGGTAAAAAGTCAAATAAATGTGACATGCTGTAGTGAGAATTTTACTTAGTCTTGAGCTGTCTTATTTTGTTACATCTATCTGAGTTTTATAATTTTATGCGTATAATTTTTAGCATAAAGTTCACATTCAGATGTATATAACATAAATATATACAATCAATTCCGGTTATTCAGACCGTATTGGGACACAATTATTTTAGTCCCAATAACCGGCTGATCCGATTAAATTAACCGATTAATGTATGCCTTTTGTTACAAGATGGATTCGATCCAAATAAGCGGCTGGTCTGATTAGCTGGTGGTCCAATTAACCGGAATTGACCGTATATATAATATATATACTATTGTCGTGTCTCAACATAGTCTTGTGCTAACCACACATATTTTTCTCAATATCGACACAACTGCAGCATAGCTGCTGTGGATGCTTCTTTTGGGGTGTGTTGAGACCACTGGAAAATTGCTCATTGAAGGGCCAAATGGCTAATGGGTGGTGTGGCTACTTCAGTTCCTAAAGCGTGCCTAAAATACTTCTGCTCGCAGTTGGCAGCACAAAATTCAATGAACTGGTTGATGGTGCAATTTATCCTTCATAATCGTAATGAACACCTGCATCTTATTAAAAATATGCCATGTATCTTTCAGCCCCTATTCTCAAGAATAAAAATAGAAGACCTTCGAACGTGTTAGTATTGAAGTAAAAACAAAGTTTAAACAGGATAAATTTAAGCTAGTAATATGGTATATGTTTTTCCTGCATAGCAACAATATCGTAACTATCATTTAAATATCTTATGCATTCTTGTGTCCGACTACACCATGTGATGTATTGTAATGGATCTATCAGCACTAATGTATGCAAATGACTACTTATTACTTATTTTATTTTACTGGCTGTCTATGCTGTTTGACACTGGTCTTATTTAGATGTTGCTGCGATGCTGGCAGCAGAAGCTGTTTAATGTAATATGTGTTAAGATGAACTCTGATAGGCTCAGATATTACTGAATTATTTTTTTTTTTATCCTTGAAATTTATTGAGGTATGTCTGAATTATGCGTTCCTATTATTTTAAAATAAAACACTAATTATTTTTACTTCATGCCTCAGCTTTTTCTTTGCTTCAACTCAACTCTGCTATTTTAAATATTCAATATCAAATAGTTAAATATCGATAACAAGGTTATAGTCCAAGGCTATAGCCAGCCTACGGAACATAAAAGCACCTTGTATGTATGAGGTACTACCCAAAAGTTCCTGAATCACATACGTAAACGGACGTAACTATGGTCAAACGCCACTAGAGGGATCGGCATATATTCTTTGTGAATCAGTATGCCAAGTGGCTTCATTGTAAGTGGTCGTCTTTAAATTTTTTGATTAGTAAATTTTTTGATTGTTGTGTCTGCATGTGTTTGTGATTTTGCTATGGGCAATTTGAAGGAGCAGTGGATTTGTATCGAGTTTTGTTTTAAATTCGGTAAGACAGCTGTAGAAACCAAAAACAAACAACAACAACAACAAAAAAGTTAAAAGAAGCATTCAGGAATGATGCTTTAGACCAAACACAAACTTTTCAGTGGTTCAAACGTTTAAAAAAATGTCCGAATATCAGTTGATGAAGATGAACATTCCGGACGACCATTAAACGGCATCACACCAGAACATGTTGTTTCTGTGCGGAATGTAGTTGTGAATAATCGTAGGCAGACCATTCAAGACATCTGTAACATTGTGGGATTATCCTTTGATACATGCCAGCAGATTTTATCAGAAGAATTAACTAGGTGAAGGATAGCACCAAAGTTTGTGCCATGGCTCTTAAGTGACAAACAGAAACAATGTCACATGAATCTCTCTACAGACTTGAAAGATCAGCTGCGAACTGATCCAGACTTTCTTTCTAAGGTCATCACAGGTGACGAAAGTTGGTTTAATGGGTATGATCCCGAAACGAAACAACAATCGTCACATTGGAAAAGCCCTTCTTCACCTTGTCCAAAGAAAGCCCATTAACCTTTAGCTTACGGGGCCAATTTTCTCGATTCCCTCTTTTGGACGGGAAATTTCATACCCCCTTTGTAAGAATGGCAATTTAGGGGGTTATATATATTCATTCTTGGCCCCGTATTCTTGGGATACATGCTATCCCACCCCGTAAGGAAAAGGTTAAGTTAAGAGCAACTTCAATTCCTTACTGATCTGTTTTTTTTTTTTATACTGAAGGGATTATCTGCAAGAACTTTGTACCTGTGGGTCAGACGATTAGTGCAGAATTTTACCATGATGTCCTGTGGTGCCTAAGGGAGGACATGAGAAGGAAACGTCCACAGATGTGGTATTAGGATGACTGGGTTCTCCACCATGATAATGAGAGGCCTCATAATGCTTTCATCATACAGCATTTTTTGGCAAAAAACAACATGGCCATTGTTCGTCATTTACTTGACTCTTTCAACCTAGATCCTTGCGACTTTTTCCTCTTTCCAAAGCTGAAAATCAATTTGATGGGACATAAATTCGACACAATAGAGGAGATTCAAGCTGAATCACAGATGGTGCTGAACTTCCAGCAGGCATTGCTTTCGTGACAGAAACTCCGGGATCGGTGTTTACAATCCCAAGGAGACTACTTTGAAGGTGACGGTAGCGAATAAGATCAAGGTATTCTACAAGTTTGTTTATCGATATGTTTCGGAAACTTTTGGGTATCACCTCGTATATTTGTATGTGTATGTAAGTTTGTACCTCTAAGCACATTGAATCCATAGACTAGAAAGTCCTGTGAGGTCAGTGTGTAGGAGAAGGCATGAGTCCTCCAGACGTCACCCCTCAGTCATAATGGAGGTGGCACCTGGCTAAAGTCTGACTCCGGTCCTTATGGTGGCATTGTAAACTGGGGCCACATTCGTCTGTCTGTAGTCAAGTGTGGCATATTCTGGCCAGAGGGGCATAATGTACAATAACACAAGTGTCACAGGGTCGATGAAAGGAACAATCAATACTTATCTCTGTGTGTACTCAGTTCTAGTCTCTTCTCTCCAACATTCATACAAGTAATTTGTCAACATATCTGATGTAATTACGATCACAGTGAATGAAATATACTTGTTCTATGAAGGGTGTGTCAAATGATAACCCCCAGTCCATCATTTTGTGATGAAATACCAATTTTCTCAGACTCAGGAGGGAAAAAGCTTCAGATAATTCACTACAATCTAGAATCATCAATGGGAAGTTTATAGTATAATCCATGGATAATAGATACAAAATTCTAGTAATACATTTAAGTGCTTGAAATAATTTTATTTGCATGCGTATGGTATTGGGTCATCTCTCTGTTATTCATAGATTACATCAAGCTAAAAAGCCCATTAATAATACTGTAAGCTGCACATTAAATATGTGACAGGCAGTGTTTAATGTATATTTGCCTTTTTAATGTCTTTTTTTTTTCTTTAAGCTCTGCTACATTTGTGAAGAACAAGGCAAAGAATCTAAAGCTAGTGTCGGAGCCTGCATGCAATGTAACAAATCTGGTTGTAAGCAATATTTCCATGTTACATGGTGAGTATTATTTTCTTTAATGCTGCCCTTAGCTCTAGCAAGCAAAACATGGTAGCTGAAAAAATTACCATGTCCAGTCAAATGATTGCTTTTCAACTTTTGGTTAACAGTATGTCGATTTTTCAATATCCATCTCTCTTCTTTTTCTGTTTCTTGGAAAAACAATTTAATATTTTTGAGGTGATTAACATTTTAACGTTGAGCATCGATTTTTATTTATTTATATTATTTTTTTTTAATGCTTTTATCATGATCTGCAACTAAATAAAAGGGAGGGGACATTGACAGATTTTAACTTAAATTTCTTATGTATATGAAAAGAATGTGTCAAGTAAAATATTGCAATGGTAAATAAAGTCTCAAAAATCACGTAGCATATATGTCTATGAAAAGTATGCACTGTAGAAACATACCCTGTATTTGTGTAAAAGATGCAGTGAACAATAAATTGGGTATTCTATTATCTACATATATAAAACAGTTCTGTAACTGACTGACTGACTGACTGATAACGCACAGACCAAACTGCTGAACCTAAAGGACTGAAATTTGGCATGGTGATTCTTGTTATAGTGTAGGGGTGCACTAAGAAAAGATTTTTCAAAAAATTCTTAGAATTTTTAAATTCAATTTTTAAGCTACTTTTTTAACATTTTTTAAAGTTTGCATTTAAAATAATAATTTGAGGGTTATAAAATTTATATCATAAGAAAGATCATTAAAATTTCTTTAAAATGAAATTGTTTTTGAATCTTTACCTCTATTTTTTGACTTTTGGTGAATTTTAAAAAATTTATTTTTAGAAATTAATTTATTGAATGCTGATCACATGGTTTCTCTTCTTTTTGTGATACTTCAAATTAATTTTGCATCAGATGGATTTCAACAAAATAAATTGACAAAAAAATATTAAAATACGGTAAAAGATAAAAGTTTACCACTATACTAATTGAGATGGAAGTTTTTTAAGAATTAGTTAATTCAAATGAGTATTTTTTATGGGTATTAAACATACAATTGCATACATTGACCATTGTATTTTATTTGAACATTTTCTTCTACATTATTTTGTCTATAAAAATATCCTTTACGATTTTTTTTATTAAATATATAATTTTTTTTTTTAAATTTTTAAAAAATATTTTTGCTTTAATTAATTTTGCATTGCAAGGAAAAATACATTGGCTGTTGTATTTAATTTGAATGTACTCTGTAGCGAAGCACAGGTATTCAGAATAAGCAATTATTGAATAAGAAAAAAATATTCTGTTCCTTTTAAATAGTAAAAAAAACTGTGTGAATATAACATACTTTATATATTCTAGAATTATGTTGGTGTTATTTTTCTTACGATTATTTAGGTTTTGTCTTTAATTATAAAATCTATAGTTCAAATTAAAGTGGAATTTAAAAAAATTATTTAATAGTTCTTTTTTTATTATTATCAAGTTATATATGTAGTGTATTACCTATTTTCAGTCAGGAAAAATACAGGGTTATCAGGAAAGAATCATCTGAATACAAAATTTAATATTTTCCATAATTATAAACAGAAAATTATAATTTATATGTCATTGTAAAGGAAAAATTTAAATTTTTTTTTCACAGGTGTTCGATATGACTTCCTTTAGTCAGCCGTATAATATCATTGCAATATGCCACTTCTTTCCAAACACGTTGTAATGTTTCACTATTAACTGTTTGTAAAGCATCAAAAGTGCATTGTTTAAGTTTAGGTACACTTGTTGGCAAAGGTGGTATGAACACAAGATCTTTGACATATCCCTAAAAAAAGAAGTCGCCTGGGGTTAAGTCTGGTGATCTAGGAGGGTAGCTGTGTATGACCAAATCATAGGCTGCACTGTAACCAATCGGCTACACAGTTACCCTCCTAGGTCACCGGACTTAACCCCATGCAACTTCTTCCTTTGGGGATATGTCAAAGATCTTGTGTTCAATACCACCTTTGCCTACAAGTTTGCCCAAACAACGCATTTGTGATGCTTTATAAACAGTTAATAGTGAAATATTACAATGTGTATGGCAAGAAATGGTATATCACAATAATATTATACGGGTAACTAAAGGAAGTCATATCGAACATCTGTGAAAAAAAATTAAACATATTTCCTTTACAAGGACATATTAATTATAATTACCATGTTTTTATTAACTCGCTTTCTTGTTTGTTTGTTTGTTTGTCCAGTACAAACCTTGCAATCGATTTTTAACTAATTTTCGGACTAGCTAGACATTTGAAACTTTTAGAATAGCAATTCAGAACTTTATGACAATGCATTATTTTAATACTTTTAGCCGAAAAAATCCACAAGGCGACGCTTCGATCAAATTCAATGCTTGCACTTTTGCGTAACGGCGTTTGACGATTTTGAAAACAGAATGCATGTGAATTTAGTTAGTTTACAAAAATATTATGCGAAAAATTTAAAAAAATTATAAAAGTTAAAGTTTATAAACTCTGTGGATAGTGGAAAAACTGAAAAGTGATTAAAATTAAATAAAAGAAAGTGAAAAAGAATAATTAAGTGAAGGTTTGTTCAATTTAGAGAGAATTTTCAAGTTTATAATGATTCAACAGAAAATTTAAAAACATGGTATATAAAAAGTTCTTTTTATCTTGTAATTATTTTCTGTTTGTAATTATGGAAAATATTAAATTTTGTTATTGGATGATTCTTTCCTGATAACCCTGTATTATTTTTAAAGTGCAGTCATTCAACTAGTTGAGTAGAAAGAGATATTTGTAAATTGTTGGTATTTTGAGTGTTAATCGCATGATTTTTTGTTCTACTGAAATGTGAGCTGATTTTTTCTGTGCATTTCAGTGCGCAGGCAGCAGGTTTACTGTGTGAGGAGGCTGGTAATTACATGGACAATGTAAAGTATTGTGGGTACTGCCACTATCATTATCAGAAGTTGGTAAGTAGCCAACCCTCCAACTCCAAAGTAATATCGGTAAGTAAACAGCGATAGGAAGGTGTCCCCTGTACTTTTGATCTGTGTATCAGGGTTCGTACGGCCCCTTAAAAAGTATTATTTGGTTTCTATTTTTTAAGTATCAAAAAGTTCTTATTTTTCGATTCAAGGTCTTTACTTTTTTTTATCTCCTTTGCAGTACTTAACAAGTTCTCATTTTCATTTTGTAATTGATCCTTTTATTGCCATCAACAGTTGGCTTTGAGAAAATACAGATGGTATTTTTTTAATATAAAATTATTGTTTTTGGGGTGCAGAATGCTCCTTTGACATCATCTGTAACATTTCTGGACTGGAAATATATATATATATATATATATATATATAAATAATTTCTTTTGCTAATGGGCTTGTCTTGAATTATTTACATAGAATTGTGGTATTGTTGTCTATTTTTAATCTGCAACAATATTGCTCCCTTGGTGCCACCTCCAATTTGATCAAGCATCCTGAGGTGCAACATCTGGAAGGCTTGTACCTTCTCCCACCCATAGACCTCATGGAAGGACTCAGATTGAATGAGCCGCTATCTGGTTTAGACACAAAGATGTTGAATGGCATTCTTGGGGATTTAAATGGAGCACCATCAATCCAAAACTCAAGGACTTACCTCTGGGTTGAATGTTATAGAAGTACCATTCTGCTACAGCGACTCACTGCCTTTTGAGGTCAATTTATCAAGTTTAAAAGTGGCTAAAACCAAAGAAGGTTGCCACCTACAATAGTAATTTTTAAAGTAGGATAATCTTTTCCTGAAGTAATGAAGTTGATATTTTAGGAGAAACTATCATGAGGCCGTGATCGTGATACTCAAATATTTTTGAGTTATCTAAACTTTGTAACTAAATAAGTTTTAAGGCCCTTTTTAAATGATATTGCAGTTTTAATTTTGAAAATGAGTACGAACCCTGACATCCTTTGTAATCCTGTTCAGTCTGTCCCCTTAAGCCCTTTTTATGTACTGTATCAATGTTTCCCTTTTCATATATATATATACACTTTGAAGTGCCAGAAACACTGAGATGCCTCTCTAATATGTTGTTGGGAATCGGCTGTTAAAGCCAATATCATGCAGTGAATGTAGTGCAGTCCTCATGCTGTTAGTAGAGCTCCCAGCATTGAATGGCCATGTTATTTGCACAAATGTTGCTCTCCTTTTGCGTGATATACAGGTAGCCCTCCTACATCAGGGCATCTTACAACACGATTTTGCTCTAACACGATAGGATAAATTGCGGGAACCCTCATATAACACTGTAGCCTGTAACACGGTTTTGCTGTAACACGATAAAAAAATTGGGGAAACCTTTATACAACACTGTACTTCTACACCACTAGATAGCATGATTTTTGTTTAACACATTTAAACACTAAATTACCTTATAATAATGACGGGAAGGAATTATGAACTATAGTTGCTTTACATGAAAATGTATAAACAAATTATAATTTATTCATTTATAACTCTATTTCGATGTCATAGCGGAAGGCGTCATGCACAGTTTACACATGTGACGTAATACCCCCACGTGGATGAACACTGTGTTGTCCGAATTTGTGCTGATGATGTCGGCAGATGCATATTTTATTTTGTTTAGATTAGATGCACATTTTGATCTCTTTATGAGAAGATTTGATTGGAGGAGAAGGTTTTATGGATATGGCTATTGTTCAAGATTTATTAGTAGAAGAAGTTGAAGCGGATTTGATGGAAATGATATCTGAAGCTGTAAATCAAATCGATTCTGAGGTCAGTAGCACTGATGTATATTGTGAAGTTAATAATTTAACACTGAAAAATTACAAGGCCTAAGCTTAGCTGAAAATCTTGAATCATTTTTCTTGAATGCAGACCCTTCTGCTGAAAGAAGCCAAATATTCAAAAGGGAGCTGCAAAATTGTCTATCTTCATACTGTGAAATCTACAACAACCTTGTAAGAATCAGTAAACAAACCAAAGTTACAGATTTTTCAAAGAGTAGAAGGTGCAAAAAATCCAAATGAAGAAAGAGGTTCTGAAAGTGAAGGTGATATCGTTCAACTGAAAAAACATTTTTGTTTGATTGTACTGCACAGTGATGAGGAAGAAATTTATTAAATTAAGGTTGCATTAAATGAAAATAATATTTGTTTCTATTAGATTAGTGTTATACATACATTTTAATAAAAGTTAAGTTGCTAATGTGGAAATTTAAAAAATATTTGTTTTGAATAAGATTTCGGAACATAACCCCCCTTTTAGTACTGGCTCATGGTCTCATATGACACGGTTTCACACAATATGGTATTTTCTAGGAACCTATCTACCATGTTGTAGGAGGGTTACCTGTAATCATCAACTATCTCAGTCATTCAGAGTCTTTCGACAGCCACACTTTTGCATTAGCATCGATGTTTGAATGGAATTCTTCTATTCAAGGGACACCCTTTAAATGGCCAAAGTTGAAAATCTAATTTTTGCATGTATCTCCAAAATGTCATGACCCATTGCACAAGCACCACCATATCATACATCGTTGAAATTCACCTAAATCATGATTGCCTGCCGTACTCATTGCTCAATCTGCTTTTTAACCCTTCAGCGGGCATGCCAATTTTTGGAACACCAGGCTCGCAAGGCACAAAGTATAACATTGTTTCAACCTTGATTATTCCTTTTGTAATAAACTTTTTCTTTTCAAATTGAAAATAATAATTCTGAGTTTTATGACAAGATATAAAATGTTGATAATATTGAGATATATTTAGAATTAAAAGCCAAAGAATGCAGATAGAATCGAATTATTTCAAAACTGTCTGGTTTGTTGCATCTAAGGACAGCTTGCGAATGGATTCCTATTATGTCCAAAAACTTAAAACACATTGAGATTGTCCATCTTTGTGATATGCGGGATACCGTGTAGTAGCTACACATTCGATTACTACATCAACTCCTAATTTTGTGGTATTGTAATCCAGTATAATTGCTGGTTTACCATGGTTAAATCACAATCACGACTACCAATGAATAGAAAGGAATATGAGGGTCAGAAAATCAGACCTGCATTAGAAAGGGTGTAACTATAAATAGAAACTGCTTAGATTATTCAGACCTTACATGTAAAAGCAAACCATTCAAAATGACGAAAATGTTGCAGTCTGTACACGGGCACACCCGCTGAAGGATTAAGCATCCAGAAAGGCCTGTCGCTCTGTATGAGCTGCTTACAGACAAAAGCATGTACAAAAAAGTGAGTATTGCTGCATGTTCTGAAAAGAATTGTCTATCCCAGTTATTCTGGCACTTCAGTGTGTATATGTTCATTTGATGTGTATTTGTTTATATATATATATTTATTTATATGTGTACAAATTTAAATATACGCAGAATATATCCACAGCCTAACTCAAGCTACATCAAACTTACTAAAATCTCTTTTTCTCTGAAATGGGTAAAGCACTGTGTTTCTTATGCATGGAACGTGGATTTAAAAAAATGTTGGGATGAATTTACCCATAAACAAGGGGGCCAGGGTTGCCCAAATTGGTCGGCAAATCTGTACTGTCCATCTGGCACCCAGGCCTATATGAAACTTAACCGAACTGGGGAAATCAACCTTCGTCTGAGTTTGCAGGATTTGCTATGCAGCACTGGTCTTTGGTGATTCATGGACCGATACGCAAAAGCAGAGAGGACAGATGTGGTTAATTGACTTACCCATAAACAATTGAAGATTATTTTTCAAACTTAATTATTTATTTGACACCCCTAGGAACCATTTTCTCCTTAGTTACTGTTATGAACAGTCATTAATAAGGTCATGAAACTTAAGTGGACACATTCAGGTAAATGCACCTGGTAGTGTTAGATTAACCAAATTTTGATTCAAAAACAACTGTGTGCTTTTCGGGTAGCCTATTGTAGATTGAGTTTGGCTGCGGTATATGTTTTTGAGCACTAATTGAAGTTTAATGCTGGTATTACATACTTTCCCAAGCCATTTTTTTTTCTGTTATTAATGTAATTTGTATACAGTCCCTGATAAATTTTGTTATGGGTGTAATTCAGTAGTACCATGAATTTGTCTGGTTTTCATATTCTGAATTCAATCAAGTCTGACCATTGTTTGTGTCTATGTAATCTGAGATTATCTCTGAAAATGACTGAAATGTAGCAAAATTTTATTTTTTATTTAGTACTTTTAAGACACCTTTAAAGATATTATGGTTGTTCATTTGGATGTGTGTTATGCATTAATTGTGTAAAGTTCAAAAGTATTGCAGAGCCCGTAGCGAAATGGCCTTGCGACCACTAGACGGGTATTTTCAAAATAAATGAATAATTGAATAGAACCTCCATAATTTTGAGAAGGGATTAGAGGCTCTTGCTTTTTTATATTACAAATACTTTAAAACTGCTAAATGTGAACGTAAGTGTAGAAAAATTAAATTTCCTCTTTGTTTTGAATCCAACTTTAACTGGTTGTCTGTAATTGTTCCCGATTATTTGTCAGTTTTATAGAGCTACCAATAATGTGGTAAATTTTTATTGAAGTTAGGGTATTTTCCAGAGCGAACTGGTTTTTGTTTGTATAAAGTCCCTAACATTTCCTTTTTGTGTGCGTATTTTATTGTTGCCATAATTAAGTTGTCAATAGATGGGTCATGGCTAATATGATTTCACAAATGAAATTGTGTTGCCTGTGAATTTCATCTGAGACATTCTCTAATTAGTGCATAGCTTGATTTATTAAGAGTTATTTTATGACTGTTTTTATACATGCCTCAATAGCTGTACAGAAGTAAACTAACACCATATGGAGGCTGATGAATTTTGTGCATATGCTCTCATGTAAAATTTCTTTAAAAATTGTGTTTGTTAGTGCAATATGTCTTCCTAAATAACTGTAATATATTTTCTTTGGTACAAATTATGATTCATTTCTTTTTAAATTATAAAAGTCTTAAATTTTGTCTAAAAAAATTAAGAATGTTTTAAATTTTTTATTTTTTGTTTTGTTACTTTTATTTAATGAATTATTAGAAAATTATGACCTTTTCTGAGTGAATTAACTTATGTTCTCTCTCAAAAAATTGGCAGTTATGTAAATCAAACCCATTAGTAATTTGGCATTTTGTTAGTTTAGTTCTATAGATTTTCTATAGAAAGTTCAAAGTTTCAATATACTAAATTTCATTTATTTTTCACTTTATAATCATGTATAAGAATGAAGAGACTGGCTGATTTTATATGGAGTCGAATGTTTTTATGTCTCCTTTGACATTCCTTCAATAAATGACTTTCTTAACCTTTTCCTTACGGGGTGGGATAGCAAGTATCCCAAGAATACGTGCCCAAGAATGAATGAATATATATATACATATATATAGAGAGAGATACATATACATACATATATATATATATATATATATATATCCATATCCCCTTAATGGTCCATAAGTTAAGGGTTAATCAAGCTTAAAATTCAAGAGCGAATTAGTTACTGTGTGGATGTTATTACTAGAAACTCAGGACTGGAGTTAAATTGAAGAAATGTGGACTACATGAAAAACTCTGCTCTGTCCTAAAGTTTGCCTTTTCTGAGCTCGCATGTATTTAAAAAAAAAAAAAAAAAAAATCAAGGGAGGGTTTTTAAGTGTACCGCAGATTGGAGTTCATGAACAAAGTGCTGAAGGTGCCAGAACATTGATTGGGGGTGCTTTATAGTTTGTTCCAATTCTATTGTTATCTAGACTTTTCAAGTTTTTGTCCACCTCTTTTCTACCAGAGGCCATGGCCCTAGGTACAAGATGTTGTTTTCGACAAAATGGTTTCCATAGCCAAAGACCTGCAGAAACCAAACTTTGTTTTTATATCATTTTTACCTTTAATGATTACAAAAAATATCTGCTATACATTAAAACATAAGTTTGCACTTAATTTCACAAATAAGACTTCAAATTGAAGTGAAAAAATTTAGTTTTGATCATTAAATCAAGACTTCGTTTTCTATTTAACTATAGCTTCTTCTTGCTTTCATTAAAAATGTCTGTTATGATTTGAAACAATGTTGTCACTCACTCCAGTGAGTAAAAATGCTGCAAAATAATATTTATTTAAATAAAGCATGGTGGCCCTAGGTACAAGGGTTTCCCCTACTGCCTGGCTCAATGCCCTGAACCAGCCTTGTATCACATCTGTAAGAGAGGCTTATGGTTTAAAACAGGGATTCCCAACGGGGTCCAGGTGGACCCCTTAGGGGTCTACGGAAGTTTTAAAAGGATCTATAGTATTCCAAGGGTCTATTGGGGGGGTGGGGGGCTATGATAAATTTTTCTGTTTTAAAATTTAATTTTTTAGGAATGTAATTATCAGATAATAATATCCATTTTAATATGTATAAATACAGATTTGCATAGGGTGGAGTGATCTGTGCATCTGAAGTCAAATGTTGTGATGCTTTTGTATATGCCTCAAATGCTGTTGTCAGCTTTTATTTGTGTACCAACACTAGGCAGAACAGGGAAAATCCACTGGACCTTAAACAGTACATGGGTCCAACCGATGCAATCAACCAGAAGCAGTTTCGTTTTTCTCTTGGCGATGTTGTGCAATTACAATCTTGTTTATATTTGTGAAATTAAAAATGAAATTAGTACAAAAGTAATAAAACACAAACCTAATGAACCACTTTTTCTGATTTTTTGTTCATATTCTTAGTCAAATTGTTATCTTTAAGTGTTTTATGTGCAATTATTAGTATTATAATTATGATGTATGCTGTATGTTATAGAGAAAATTGTGAGGGGGGGTCAATGAAGAAAATCATTCTTTTAAAAGGGGTTGATATAGGAAAAAGGTTGGGAACCCCTGGTTTAAAATCTGAATAGTTCCTAGGTATTGGATAATAAATATTGTGGTCATTAAAGCGAAAGTGATACACTCTAAATTTCTGTGTATCAGGATTAATTTGATGTTGTTTCTATTTAAGTGTTCTATAAATGGAAAAGTTTATTAACCATGTCTTTCAGAAAAAGGATAGCCATATAAAGACCATTCCTGCATTTCGGCCCATTCCCGCCGACAATGCCACCCCAGAACCGAGCCCCGAGAAAGGAACTTTCAAAGATAGGGTCCGGGGCAAGAAGATGAAGCATTCAGCCAACAGTGGTGACTTCCAGAGCACCGAGCAGGGCTTCCACAGTGACAGCAGTGCAAGCACGATAAGCGACAGCAGCCTGAATCTGGACAACAGTGAGACCAAGAACAAGAAAAGTGACTCAACAGATGTGAGCAGCATTGGTGCTGCCAAAGTGACGTCGAGTACAAAAGAAAACTCTTGCGACAGTGCCATGGGGAAGAAGAAAGCCAAGGACGTTCCCAGTGAGGACAAGATTGCTGAAGAGGAGGATGATATGAGGGAAGTGATGGCAACCAGTACTGCAGAATTTGAGTTTGAGGATATTGTGAATGGGGACACAAACAGCAATTCCAAGACTATCGACATCAAACAGAGTGCTGACAAGAGGAGGGTGCCAGAGATGCTTGAGGAGCCAGACAAGAAAAAGCCCAAGCATTCCAGGTAACCTGTTTTAATGATTTCTTACGGAAGTGTTTAATTTCTAATGGACTTCTAGTGAAATGACTTTTGAGACCGATCTAGAACACCAGACAAGCAAATAGGTAACTTGAAAAGAAGTATTTGCAATTATACAAACTTTTCTGTTGACACCAGTACAAATCAATGGATGTTTAATTTTTTTTCTCTGTGTTTATCAATATCTTCTATTTTATTAAGTCTTCAAATTGTTTATTGCTTACTGGGTGGTATTATAAACTCTGATATGAGTGAATTATGTTCATTTCTTCACAGCTCAATTTTTCAGGTAAGTATGCCATATTTTGGAAATCTACATGGAATTACCAGTGCTTAAAGCAGTGATACAGATTGTTCCTACTTCCTTGAATACTGATAGCATTATTTTGATTGAATTCTAAGTAGCAACATTTTGAAAATAGATATGCACATAAATATCCCGATATATATTTATATTTAGGATGCAATGTAGATCAAGCAGACGCTCTAGTTCACTTTTTTTTATATATATATATATATATATATAGTCTTGTAACCCACCACTTCTCTCTAGCAGCTAGTCATGGTTCTGAAAAAATGTGGCTGTTTTTAAGGGTGGATTTCTCTATAGAGACCAGCAATGGTTCTGAAAATAAATCGTCATTTTGGGGGTTATCTGGCAAGGGAAGTTTCACTATATATATATATATGCATGTATGATTATATATAAATATAAATATATAAATGCAAATATATTAACAGATACATATTTATTTATATATATTTGTATTGTATATATGTATTTACATACTGTAGAACAGCAGTTCTCAACCTCAATGTCAGAAAAACATTCTGAAGACGTATGATACAGTTAAGGGTTTTACAGAAAAGATAACTCTTTGGCAACGCCGTCTTCAGAGTCAAACTTTTCATTCTTTCCAAGATTGAACGACCTCCTCGATGATAAAAAAATCTCCCATTGCAACAGATAAATGAATTGAAGGACCTTATATCAGGGCATTTGGTAGCATTGCAAAATGAAATGGCAGACTATTTTCCAGATATTGGTTCAGAGAACTGGGAGTTTAAGTTGACAAGAGATCGTTTTAAAATCGACGTTGATGTACTACCTGATCATATTCAGGAACAGGCAATTGACCTAAAATGTAATTCTCAAGCAAACACGAATTCGAAAACATGGATGTTGAAAATTTTTGGTTATGCTATTTTCCTGTTTACCCAGAAATTGCTTTGTAAGCTTTGAGGTTGTTAGGGCAGTTTTCATCCACATATCTCTGTGAATCTGGATTTTCAGCATTAGCATACATATAAAATCAAAATATCGAGCAAAGCTGAACGTTGAAAGTGACCTAAGGTGTGCTTTATCACAGTTACAACCTAATATTCAAAAACTTGTCGAGGACAAACAGTACCAGCCCTCTCATTAATGTTGTAAGAGTGACTGGTATATTACATGCCAACCTCACCTAGATCCTTGATTACCTCAAATATATTTGATTTGTATTTAATTCTATGATTTCATACGTTCTAATAATAATATGTTCCAAATTAAGATATGAGTACTAATATTAAATTTTGTGTATAAAATTATCTATTCTATATTTTCATTTAATAACCAGCTTCAGTTTCAAATTCTGATTGTACTACTTGTATTGACCACATATGGTGGTGGTGAGGGAGGCGTGACCTCACATCAGTGTTGAAAGGGGGGCACAGAGCCTGAAAGGTTGAGGAACAAGGGACTTTGAGTGTGCAATTTTGAGTGGCATTTTTGGGAGTTTAACCTATATGATACTATGCTATGACTATTCTATTTCAGATATGTAATAAGCAGCAATATATTGTTTTAAATTGGTTGCATTCATTTTTGCATTCCATAGCCAGTAAGGCTTCTGTTTATATTATAACTTGTATCCAAGTTAACCCTTGATTTTATCGAATTTATAACAAAAATCAATTACTGAATCTGGTTTGAGGGGACTTCTGTGTTTTCTTCATCACAAGACTGTACTAAACACTTGGTGTGTCACAAAGAAAGAAAAAAAAACTTTCCATGCTGTCAGACTGAATACTTTATACAAAATTTGAACATACATTCTTTGTGAATGTGTGGTCGCTATCAATGTTTTGTCATAGCAAAGTTTTGTGAAGATGTTTCCATTTATTAAAATCTGTTGTCATTCAACATCTTTGCCTTTCTCCTGGCTCTTCCAAATTGTAATTTCAATGCTCTAATTTTTTTCTTTTTTAATCATTTTTTAAAGCATAATTTAAATTAGGCTGATTTAAATTTCTGTGTCATGAAGTCTGTATGGCAATGATGTCTCTAGTTATATCACAGTTATATCAATACAAAATATAAAGAAAGCTTTGAAATATAATTTTCTAAAGGGC
Source organism: Dolomedes plantarius (assembly GCA_907164885.2). Lineage (NCBI taxonomy): Eukaryota > Metazoa > Arthropoda > Arachnida > Araneae > Dolomedidae > Dolomedes > Dolomedes plantarius. Next base: position 127,026,104 of record OU015503.1, read on the forward strand.
TGTTTATCATTATAAATATTCATTTACTATTTTTTAGGAACAAGTCTCGAATTACAAAGAATTCAACTGATCCACCCTTTATTTCAACTGATAAATCGAATCCTCAAATTCCCATTGTTCGAATCAAAAGAAAATTTAACCACGATAGATCCTGCTCTTCTCATTCTGTCGAAAAAGTGTAAGTATACGTTTTTTAACTACACACTCGTCGTTTTTGCGTGTTTGTGAAATTAATATATTTTAACATGATGTAAAGTGAATTAGCAATTGTGACAAAATTTGTTACAATTATTTTCTCTAAAAGTGATGGGTGTTTCTTTCTTTTTCTTTTTTTCTGGTTACCTTGCAAACTGTATTCTTAAATTTAATTACCTTTAAACTTAATGAGTGACAGTGACAATAAAAAATTTTTTTTTCTCTGTATATTTATTTGGATGCTTCTTTTGAGTAGATTATAATCTGTTATTTAATTAAAAAAAAAAAAATCTTAAAGGGCTGTCCACAAGCTTTATAAATGACTAGCTGAATACCCGTGCTTCGCTATGAAGTACATTCAAATTAAATATAATGGTCAGTGTATGTAATTAATGCCAAAAAACAAACAAAAAAATATTTATAAAAAATCATAACAGATATTTTTATGGACAAAATAATGTAGAAGAAAATATTCAAATTAAATCTAATACGACATACTAAAGAATATAGTATAGTTTGAGGAACATTTCTTTTACTGTATTTTAATATTTTTTTTTTGGATAATGTCCAATCGTCTGCCGAATTAGAGAGAAAAAAATATTTATTTTTTGTCTATTTCGTTGTTATGCACATGACGCAAAATTAAAGTATCACAAAAAGAAACAAACCATCTGATCAGCATTTAATAAATTCTAAAAATGAATCTTTAAAAATTTACCAAAAATCAGAAAATGGAGGTAGAGGTTCAAAAAAGATTTCATTTTAAAGGAATTTTTATGATCTTTCTCATGATATAAATTTTATAATCCTCAAATTATTATTTTAACTGCACACTTAAAAGAATGTCACAAAAAACAGCTTAGAAATTTAATATTAAAAAATCTAAGAAGAATTTTTCAAAAATCTTTCTTAGTGCACCCCTACACTATAAGAATAACCATGCAAAATTTCAGCTCTTAAGGTCCAGCGGTTTGGTCTGTGCAATATCAGTCAATCAGTTACAAAACTGTTTTATATATACAGATAGAGCTAGCAGTCACTGAAGGGAAACTAATATAGTTCCCTCCCCTAATTTATCAGTAATATTTGGCTCATTTTTATGGATGTTTATCTCATGCTTTTGTAAAGAAGCAGTATTTTGCTATAATTTCTTGGCAGAAAGAATTGTAGATATGTATTCACGTAAATTTTATATACATATATATATATATATATTCTAATACAGCATTATCCTTGGGCAAAAGCACAGTACAGAATACACAATACAAACACAAAATTAAATACAAGCAGACTAAAGTGTTCGAGCCTCCTAATAACGGGTAAAAACAGAAGAACTATGAAGTGCCGGACACTTAAGATGGTGGTTAGCAATCATCAGTACATCGCTGCTGCAGGGGGGGGGGGGGCAAATGGGGCTCTTCAGTATGTTGATTTGATGGAGATGAGAGGCGAGACAGTCATGCCCTGTTGTCAATCTAAAAGCTGCGACAGCCCAATCTCTTAGGCGTTCAGGCAACCAAAGGATAGGGAGGTGCCATGAATATATATATTTATATATATATACATACACATACAGGTATACAGTCGATTCCGGTTAATCGCATGTGATCAATTTGGTCCGATTAACCAGTGGTCCAATTAACTGGATTTGACTGTGTGTGTATATATATATATATATATATATATATATAACATACATACAGATATATAGTCATTTTTGTTTAGTCGAATACAATCATTTGGTCCGATTAACTGGTGGTCCAATTAACCAGATTTGACTGTATATACAGTGGAAACTCGATCTATTGTATTTTAAGGGACCGACTGAACTGATCGATAAATGCGGGAACATAACAAAGCAATATGATTGTTGGGACTGGGTGAAATAAACAACGCATGCTGGAAAACGAGGATTCGGGGAACGATCGACTGAGTTTCCACTGTATATATATATATATATATATATATAATTATATATGTGTACTTTTTTGTCTTATTATCTAATGACAGATGTACATCTATATTTACGCATATGAGTGTATATAAGCATATATATATATTGTTGGACATCTGTAGTTCAGTAATAGACTGTTCTTTCAAGGCCAACTACTAGAGAAAGAAAATATTTACGTCAAAACTCCACCAACATATATGTCTAATGCAAGCTACCATGTGCTTTCAGTGCCTGCTGTATTTAAAGAACAAAAAACAATCAGGTCTTTGAGCATGTGAAAGCACTGTCTTGAGTCATTTCAATTGAGTTTTGCTGTTGTTTTCTCAGATCCTTTGATGCATGTGACACGTATGAGAGTGTCTTGAGCTCGGCAGAATCTCAGCCTATCTTGGACTCTGTCATAACAGTCAACCTGAAGTCAGAAATTCAAGAGCCAGTGAATGAGGAGAGGGAGAACCCTCAAGAAGACAACGTGGAAATCAAGTGTGAGTTTGAGCAAATTTTTCTCTCTTTTCTCCATGTATGGTCCTTGGACTTCTGATGCTTGCATATATTTCTGTAGAAAGATAATCTGTCATATGAAATCTGTTCTAACAGTGTTCATACTTTAAAGTCCTTAAAATCTCCCTATTTTCTGTTTTTAAGGACCCTTAAATTTTTTTTAAGCATAAGTCACAACCACAGGCAAGAAAATCACCATTATCACATTACCAATTCTATTTGGAGTTAAGTTCGAAATGAGAGTTATACATTTTGACTGCATCAATCAAATACTGCATTGACAGGCATTCCTTTAAAGATAGTATGCCACCCTCAGTTGTAAATTAAAGTGTTTTTTGTCCATGAAAATTATGATTGCTAAATAATAGAAGGTATGCAGTGGAACCTTGATCTATCATTTCTAAAGGGACCTATTGTACTGGATGACAAATTTGGGAAAACTATAGATGCAGAAACATAATAAAGAAATAGTATCATCAGGACTGGATGAAGTAAATGATTTTTCGGGGAATGATCGAATGAGGTTCCACTGTAATCACAATATTGTTGTATAAATCAAAATGGGGTGCGGTAGCCCAGTTGGCAAGAGCAGTGGGCTAGTGATCTGAACGTCCCTGGTTCAATGCTTGTCACTGCAAATCCACCGCCATGTTTACTAATGGTGGCTAACAGCAGAGTATTGAAAAATCTAACCTAATTTTGTAGGTATGAGTGTGAGTAATTTTAAACAGCTAGTTAAAAGCTTAAAGTAAAAATATCTTCATTTATTTAATTAATTTAGAAAACATAATAGTTACATAATTCATGATCAAAACTAAAAATGATAAAACGAATACCAGAGGAAGTGTACAACTGTTGCAACAGTGTGCTTATATAAACATCAGAAAAAGAACAAGGTCACCAAAACAATCCTTTTTAGTTTAATGTCATATGACGACAATTTTGACTATCAATGATGACTAAATTAGCATATGATGAATCTGCATAGGAACAATGTAAAATGCCGATTTTATTTTAATATTGATTTTCTTTTTAAAAAAAAATGGCTAACAGTGGCCAGGGCATGTAAAATAGGGCGGGTGTCAAGTGTTCTGGTCTCGTCACTTGACTGGGTTCAAAATTATGGGAGCAGTCATTTTGCCAAGTCGGACTCCGACCCTTGTGGTGCTAATTCAAAACAGGAGCTACACCTTCATTGCCCATAGCCTTCGGTACTTGATCTGATGATGCTGTCGGTCAAGTGGCATAAACAACAACAACCTAAATCGGAATAGAATTTGGACATTCGCACTGATATGCTCATGCAAATGACGCTGACCAAAGTCTAATCACTTAATAATCACCATTATTCCTGACTTATTTATCTAAAATAGTGCTATCACTAAGTTACCTTGGGCCCATTAGGCTTCAGACTCGGGATGCTTGGTTCGAATCCCGCTTAATGTTGTTTAGTACCTTCGTGTCTACGTGGGATAGGAGCACATTTAATCCGTAGACCAGAAAGTCCTTCCATGAGGTCAGTGGGTGAGGAAAGGTGCGAGACCTCCAGATATCACCTTTGGGGGGGGGGGCTCAATCAAAATAGAGGTGACACCAAAGATGTCAGGTTATCTCACTTGTAGAGTCTCTTGAGATAAAATGTAGCCAAGAATTTCGAGGTTCTATGTGTATCTCTCAGGACAAGTGCCTCCACATTAGCAAAAAACATCTAAACTTGTTTCTCACTAGCTTCAAGGGTTGTTTATAAAAATATCTTCTGTGTGTGTCAGTGGAGTATGGGAGTTAACAAGTCAGGAATGTCAAGATAGTACTACCTAACAAAAATTTCTCACTTTGGAAAGTTTTGATATAGAACAAGAAATTTTACTGTGTAATTTCTGGTCTTGGAAAAAGAATAAGAAATTTAAAATCTATTTTGTTTAATGAGGTAGGTGAGAAATAATAAAGCTAATTATTTCACAATGAAGATATATTGAAATATTACTCCATAAAATTTTTCTTCTGGGAAGTTCTGTTGATATAGAGAATTTTATAAAGTAATATTTCATTTTTAAAGAAAATTGTGATATTGCTGTGACGTGAAGTTTTGTTTTGAAGGTTTCACTTTCAATGTAATTAGCATTTTATTTATTTATTTTGTTTGTTTGCTTTCCATAAGGGAATGACGCAATTTTTCTTTTTTTTTAATTCTTCTAGTGGAGAATCAATCCATATTTGAGGAATCGCAATCTATGAATCCGACAATACCACTTCCAGATACAGTGAATCTGATGAGCAACATGACAAAACAGGCTGCCTGTTCAAACGACTCAGCAGGAAGGTAAATTCTATTTTGTCTCCTTTTTTTGGTGTGTGTGTGTGTGTATTTATTATAATTCAAATAGATTGATTTTGTTATTTAGAGGAATTGTTGGTAACTTTAATGTATGTACAATAACTACTAACGTTAGTAACATAAAGGAAGTATGTAGCAGAGTCTGTGGGTTCAAATCCCACTATTGTCATGGATATTTGAAGCCGTTTGGATTTGGCTCTAAGCAGTAGGTCCCAGTCTAATGAGACCTTGTATAGCAAAAAATGACCATAGTGCCAACCAACCTTTTTTGAAGATGTAAATCATTAACTGTTCTTATGTAAATTATGTATTAAGAGATTTGTGCAAAAATTTTATATTCTTAAAATCTGTCATTATAGTTACAGAATTATTATATTCTCACATTTAATCTTTTAACCTGAACAATTCTGTGTTTTGTGTTTTTGCAGTGTTCATTGAGTGCTAACTTAGTTTAGTACCAAGTTTTGTTGTTTTTTCTTTTTAACCCCTTACCTGCCACGGCATATATATAAGCTTTGCGCAGTCGATGCATTAACTGCCCCTGGCGTATATATATGTCTTCTCAGAATACTTGATGCTGTAATTTATTTATAGTTGTATAACTATGTCCACTGCTTACGAATGTGATATATTGACCTTGACACCCTGAATTATCGTTTGACATGGTCATGCTCATTTTTTACAAATGGGTAGGGGGCACGTGAAGGTGAAATTTGAAAGTGGTAGTTCATGTGAGAGCGTGCTTGAATAGGTTATGTGATTTTATTTTCTCTGTTTTCGTGTAGCATTGTGTGATACGAGTTATTTTCAATATGTTGTACGGATATGTCTGACAGTGAATTAGATGACTACTCCAAAAAGAAAGTTCGACGTGAATCCCACTATAATTGTGTTGAGTGTGATGTTGGTTTATGTATTCAACCATGTTTCAAGATATCACACAACAGCTAAGTACTAACTCTTAATTTTTACTATTATCTGTAATTTAAATATTGTATTTTTCGTTTTTTCATTGCTGCAATATATGTTATATATATTGAAAACTGTGCCTCTGTTTTTCTTCAAACACACCATGTCGCTAAGTGCCTGTGTGGAAAACGGTGGCACTGGGGAGCACATCTCGTAAGATTTCATCGGCACTTAAGGGGTTAATGCTAAAGACATTGTCAGAAAGGTTGCATCCAAAGTAAACTGAAGCTCTGTTTTTGAATGTTCCCTTATGAGCCATTCATGAGTTAAGAAATGGATATCAACAGGTTTTCTTAAAATCATTGTATGTTAATGGCGTAATTCTTTGTTTTATATCCTAGTGTCCAATTTCCGAATTCTCTGGAAGACCTCTTGGAGAAGCAATGGGTGCAGACATCAAATTTCTTGATGGAACAAGCTCAGCACTTCGACAGTAAGCTATGAAAAGATTTATATGTGTTGTGCATTCAGTACTTGTAAAATGGATCACCTGTCTTCCAATTGTACATTGGCTGTACATTGGCTTTGTAAATGGTACCCTCACTGTTTGGGCTCAGTCATTTTTATAATGTTTTTTTTTTTCCTTGTTTTTTTCCAAGTTCCCCTCCAGAATTTCTTTTGGGTTTTTTGTTAAATTCATTATATAACTGTTACCCTTCTTTTGAATCTTTAAAAAGATTTTATTCCATGTTCCTTGAGTTAATGTACATCTGGAAAGCTAGGAATAGTCTAGAAAAGTTACTGAAAGCTAAAATCCAGGGGTTAAACGAAAAATTTTCCTAAAACTACCAACTATCAGAGAATAATCAATACAATCCAGGCTTCGTACAGTCCTTAAAAGTACTCCAGAACTCCTGATTTTCAGTTTGTTTCTTCACTTTAGATGTTTAATCAGTACTTATTTTCAATTATACAAGAGTTATATACAAGTTTTCAGTTTATTGGCCATCAATTGCCTTCATAAAAATGCAGTTTTATTTTGCTTGTTTTACCTTTATATTATTATTGACCTGGATGAGAATGCTTATATACTATCATTCTTACCCCCTCCCCAACACACACACTAAATATGTATATATATAATTAATATTAATTTATATATATATATATATATATGTGTGTGTGTGTGTGTGTGTGTACACATACACACACACACAGTCGAACCCTGTTATAGCAAAGCCGCTATATAACAAACAAAAATTTTGGTCCTGTCATTTTCCTGTTATACATAATTTAATTAGTATTGTGTCAGTTTAGTGTAATCAATTTTGGTCAATTTAATTCATTAATGATCATTTTTAATAGATTTTATCATTTTTTAATACATCATTATTGAATACACATTGCAACTGTTAAGTTATACATTTTGCACCATTTTTCTTAATGTTTCAGATAAAGTGAACAAAACCTTTGGTCCCTCGAAATTCGTTATAACAGGGTTCAACTGTATATATATGTATATATACTAGCTGAAAACCTGCACTTCGCTACGGAGTACATTCAAATTAAATACAACGGTCAACGTATGCAATTAATGCCAAAAATAAATATATATATATATATATATATATTTATAATCAATACGATGATCAATGTATACAATTGATGTACAAATAAATATATATATATATATATTTATAAAAAAAATTGTAAGGGATATTTTTATAAACAAAATAATGTAGAAGAAAATATTCAAATTAAATACATTGGTCAATGTATGCAATTAATTTGTATGTTTAATATCATAAAACATACTAATTTAAATTGAATTCTTAGACATACTAAAGAATATAGTACAGTTTTAGGAACATATCTTTTATTGTATTTTAATTTTTTTTTTTTTTTTGGATAATGTCCAATCGTCTGCCGCATTAGCAAGAAGAAAAAATTTTTTTTTTGTCTATTTAGTCGTTATGCATGTGACGATACATTTATTTAAAGTACCAGAAAAAGAAATCATGTGATCAGCATTTAATAAATCAAATTCTAATAATGAATCTTTAAAAATTCACCAATAATCAGAAAATGGAGGTAAAAGATTCGAAAAAGATCTCATTTTAAAGGAATTTTTATGATCTTTCTCGTGATATAAATTTTATAACCCTCAAATTATTATTTTAAATGCAAACTTAAAAAGAGTTACAAAATCAGCTTAAAAATTTAATTTAAAAAAATCTAAGAAGAATTTTTCAAAAATCTTTCTTAGTGCACCTCTACACTATAAGAAAATCACCATGCAAAATTTTAGCCCTTTTGGTCCAGTGGTTTGGTCTGTGTGTTGTATGTCAGTGAGTCAGTCAGTTACGGAACTGTTTTATATATATAGATTGTGACAACTTCTGGTAAGTTGGTTTCACTGAGGCTTTGATGTATGTTGATCAGTTTCGTAGCAAATCCTGAGCAATGTCTGAGTGGTTGATAGTTATTAAAACTGACCAGAATTTAACTAAAGCATAACAGATTTAACATTCAGATTTGAATAGATTACAATTTAACGAAATGACTGGTTACAAAATATTAACAGAGGCTTCCCAGGATAAAGTTTAGTTCAGGAGGCAGAGCTAGTACGGCCACCTCTGTCTGGATCTTAGCAAGGACTCCCTGGATAAATCAAAGTGTCGGGGTATATTAAATCTGCTGAAATTCCTTACAGAGATGTGAGGATTCGCTGAAAACATTTTGGGAGCATGAAATTATACTGGCTTGACAGGCTGCATCTGAATAGGTCTGATAGTCAGTTAAGTGAAAACTTCTGTGGAGTCAAAATCTCTGAATAACAGCCACTAAGTGACAAGTTTAGGAGTCAGTCCCCAAGGTGGTCGCTGATGGAAACAGATTTTCCCAAACTTTTGGGAAAGATGAGTCACGCATGGCTTATAGTTCCAACTCAAAGAATGTTAGAATTCACTGGGGGCTTACTGATTGTTTCGTCAACCCCACAGATATTTTTTGAATTCTCTGTTGCTGGTGATTGCCCCATAAGGTTTATCTGCTGCTACAATATAAATAAATAAAAATATATATATATATATATTATAAAAGAATTTTGTTTGAAACAAATTCCTTTCTTGTAATATATCAATAAAAAACTTCTGATATAACACTGATATTGCACACTAAATGGAAGATTTTTACTGAATAATGAGCTTCTTCTAACAAATCAAAGGAATCACTGATGTGAGTTCTGAAAGAGAAATTGTAATGCTGTGAAATCTTTGCTAATATATGCTATACAGTAGGGCGGAGCGTAAAAAAAAAGTTTTTGATTTCGTTTTTGCCCTAGTGCGGAAAAGTTGGGTACTAATGGGTAGGTGACGTATGCAAAGTTTTGGGAAAAACAAAAAATATCTTCCGTCTCCATTTCGGCCGTAATTTTTAGCAAATTTTTACCATACAGTTAAAAATGTGTATTTCTATTGTTTTGTATGCAACTCGTCATTTTGTTCTTAAATAAAATACAGAGGTAATTCGAAACTTAATACAGAAAGGCAGCAGCTGACGCACTGCGTGCAGAAAGGTAAAGAAATATTTTGGCATGAAAACATTGTCAACAACAACTTTAGAAACGAAGCTTAAAACCTTTGTGAAAGACTCACGGAAATTGTTCGACATTTTTTCATGTAAGTGTGTTAATTTTAACAAATGTTCTTGTCCTAAGCATAAAAGGATCCCTAAAACGGAAAGAACTTTTCTTCTAGACCAACGGGCACTTAGGCAAATGTCCATAGGCACAGTTGACTTAAAAAAACTGAAAGCTGAGGAAACAAGCCGATAAGAAGAAGAAGGAGAGAGAAGCAGTAAGTCTTAAAATAAACGTTTCGCCAACTGGAAACATGTGACACAATCTATGACAGAACTGGAGTTTCATATCGGGCTGGAGCCATCATTGCAAGCGCTGTTTTCGAAGATTTGGGGATGATTACCAAAACAGACACTTTAAATGTAATTGATAGACATAAAATAAGAAGAGAGAGGGAAAAATATTCGAAAAGTATATCAGCAAGGAAATGAAAGACAGCTGGAACCACTGAAGGGACTTTATTTTGAGAGAAAGAAGGACAAAACTGTAATGAAAGAGAGCGTAGGGGGGAATATGTAGCAGAAAACAATCCTGGAAGAACATGTTACAATGATTAATGAACCTCTAAGCAAGTACCTTGGACACCTAGCACTAATCTCATCATCAGCTTTGAGTATTTCTCAAATGATGCTGCAATTCATGGAGAATAAGAATATTGACATTCATCGACTAGTAGCAATAGGGTGCGATGGAACAATCTTTAATACTGGCTATAAAATCGGCATGATTCACCTTTCTGGGGAAGCCATTGGAAAACCCTTGCACTGGTTTATCTGCCAGTTACACGCAAATGAGTTGCCACTCCGAAATTTAGTGCAGAATTAGGATATGGAACGAGTGGCCTTAATGCATTTTCTGGTCCAACTAGGAAAGCATTGGCAAATTGTAAAAACCTCCCAGTTGTGAGATTTGTAGACATTTCGAGCGAATTTCCGAAAATTGGCATAAAGGATCTTAGCACACACAAGCGATAGCTTTGGGATATTTCTCAAGCTGTCACAAACTGAAACTGCTCATCAAGTTTGTCACAAAAGCACCCTGGGAAAATGTCTCATGCACATTGGCTAACAACTGCAAATCCAATAAAGTGTTTATACATTAGCTCGCCAGAGCCTTCAAACCACATTCAATATCTGGCAGAGTTCATCATGAAAGTGTACCCACCTATGTGATTTACAATCAAATTAAATCCATATTGCACGTATGGTCCACGAAATTTGTGGAAGACAATAAAGTCTCACGCTATCTTAAAAACGATTTAAAGACTGGTCGATCCCATCATCCAGAGAAATGGCTATTTCGGCCACCCGGAAGCAATAATCTTGTCAATAATCACAGACGACAGATAGTCCATTCGAGAACTTGGACTACGTAGGATTTTACGAGAAAGAAAGGGAAAAAAGGAAAGAATCAGACACTACAACATTCCGTCACTCAACTTCGAGGCAGTTTCATATATAGACCTTATTGATTGGCAGAAATGTAATTTGATGGAACTCCCAATTGACAGAAGATGATTTGAGAAATTTGATTTCCAGTGGAGAATCTGTAGCTCAACACCTGGAAAGCCAAAAATTTCCATGCTACACCCAAAGTGTTGAACGTTTCGTGAAAGTAGTAACAGAGGTTTCTGCGGTTGTGTGTGGAGAAAATAAGCGTGACGGTTTACTTAGAACCCGAACAGGGTCGAGAAAAGCTATGCCCTCATTTAAAACCAAAAGCGAGTATCGAGTAAAACAGGAATAACTGCAAGTGCAAAGGATTTAAGTGCCGATATGGTTGGGTGGACAGGTGGGCACGGGGGGAACTCGCAATGCAGCCCCCCCCCCCCCTTTTCTTAATTTTATTTCAGAAAAAGCGAAAAGCTGCATACCAAACAATGGAAATACAGTTTTAACTGTATGGTAAAAATCTGCTAAAAATCACCGCCGAAATGGAGACGGAAGATATTTTTTGTTTTTCATAAAACTTTGCATATGTGACCTACTAATCAGTACACAACTTTCCGCACTAGGGCAAAAACAAAATCGAAAACTATTTTTTTACGCTCCGCCCTACTGTACAGGTTGCGTGAGGGAATAGGGACTTTTGAATGATGACACATTTTGTATAAACAAATATCATTTAGGCTGATATGCGTGTTAGGAAGTGACAAGATAATGTTAGGGTTTAGGGGCAGAAATGCCCATAACCTTAAATAGATAATGTGCAAATAAAATAAAGTTTTAGTTTTTAGGTGCAGAGCCAATATGGCTAGCAGGGAAGGTGGACTATCACCTCAATAAATAAGAAAAAGGTAGCTAAAAATTAAGCCCAATAAAACTATTCCCAAAGTGTGGTATACAAGCTTGGGGCGAAACACAAAAACATATAGCTAGTTGTTAAATATAACTCAAGTTTATTCATTAACAAACAAAAAAGAATTGAATTCAATTAAAAACACAATGCTATAAAAAAAATCATTCAATAAATAAGCACTTCTTGTAAACATAAAATAATCTAAAGAACCTTACACAGGTTCAGCAGTTCAAAAATGAAGTTCGCTTAAATAAATAGAGTTCTATTAAACAGAGTTCGCTTATTGTAATAGAAAGGTTTTTTTGTTCAAAAAAAGTTACTCGGAACATACACGTATTGTTGTCGCCCATCATTCCTTGGATATTTAGCTGAGGATTCACGAAATACCTGTGTCACACCACAGGTCCAGGTTTTGACCCTGCGGCTGGTCAAGGTCGACTCATGATTTTCATCCTTTGAGTGGGTCGACAAAAAGAGGACCAAGCATGCTTGGTAACTAACTCTGGGGGTCCCACATCAGGTTGACCACCTGACCGAGACATATGCTGTATGGCACCCCAAGCCCACAGGAAAGTGGAGATGGGCACCTTGGTCCACAGTGCTGAAAAGAAATTTGGACTGTTGTGCCATGAGTTAGTTTTATAAATATATATACACCTGCCTTGATTGATAAATAATTCTAAATATTTAATAATTTATTTTTTAAAATTTTCTAATATTGCAATTGAATGATAGTTTGTTATTATGGTATAATAAAGCTGATGTATAATTTATAAATATTTCTGATCAATTTTTGATTATTTTACTTCAGTGATTAAGAATGCCAATTTTTTAATCCCTTTCTTGTAATATATGATTGTTACAAAACGGAATGATGTTTCAGTTGCCTCTCTTATCTCCTGCCTGCACGAGTTGCGTGCGGAAAACACCCGGTTGGAGAAGGAAGTGAACGAGTTGGCCTCTCGCAGGGACAGTCTGCTGGCCATCAATGCTCGCCTCAAGGTGCTCCCTTCCACTGAGAACTCACTGGGGAATGGAGGAGGAGTGCCCTTTTCCGCCCTTTCTATGCTCTCGACAAAAGATGCCCGCGTGCCCGTCACGACGCCCTTCACTGGCTACATGTCCTATGACAATGGCGTGGTGCATAGCACGCAGGTGCGTTCACACCTCTCTTTATATATATATATATATATATATACACTATAGACACATAATATTTATTTACATGTAAATATATTCATGCATATTTATATATATATATATATATATATATATATAGTCAATTCCGGTTAATTGGACCACCAGTTAATCAGACCAGCCACTTATTCAGACCGAATCCTGTCTTGTAACCTAAGACATGTTCGTTTATTAGGACCAAAATGATTGCATCCCGATGTGGTCCGATTAACCAGAATTGACCGTATATATATATATATATATATATATATATATATATATTTACAGTGGTACCTCGACTTACGAGTGTCTCAACTTACGAGTTTTTCGAGATATGAGCATTCTCTCAGCTGGTTTTTTGCTTCGAGTTACGAGCTAAAATTCGGGTTACGAGCAAGCTTCAGATATCCCACCGCTAGTTTGTGCAGCGAATGCCGTGTTATGTGCTCATCAAATGAGAACACGGGAAGCATATAATATTTGCAATCTTTATGGACAATTATTATACAATTGTATACATATTATTCTAAGACTACTACCCAGTCTTAAGTTTCTACCCGGGTGGTAATTGTTGAGATTAACACTCAACAATTACCACCCGGGGCAGCTTGTTCTGCCCAAACTTAGTCGCCCTCCAAAACCGAACAGCGTCCAACCATTCTCGCTGAGAGATAGATTCTATTCCCTCCTCTACACTGGAACTCCCCATGGGGTCTAAGGGATGGGATGACCTTGGTCCTAGGATCGTAAGCTCTCCCCCATCTACGGATTCTCAGAAAACATTCTTTGGATTCTCAGAAAGAAGAATTTGGACATTACAGCCACAGTGAACGATGCAACAATCGCCCGGATTCCGTGTCTCACTCGTTCCTTTTTTTGGGGGGGGGGGGGTAGCTGGTAATAAAAGCGAAAGTGGGGAAAACGAGGCAAAAAGGTCAAAAATCAACGGATAAAATTTAATTTTTCAGTTCAGTCTTTCTCCTCCTCTTCCATCATATTCTACAAGTCTGATCTCCAAGGTAAATGTTGTACATTACACTTAACAAAACAAGTTTATTGCAGTAAATTCTATTGTATTGCATTTTTATATAATGTTCGTCGTTTATAAACACATTTTTCTTATTTAAAAACATGTAACAAAAAATTGCGGTGTTTTGGGGGAGCCTGGAACGAATTAATGGCATTTCCATACATTTCAATGGGGAAAATTGATTCGAGATAAGAGTATTTCGAGTTACGAGCTCCGTCATGGAACGAATTAAACACGTAAGTCGAGGTACCTCTGTATATATATAATATATATATTCACCTTTCAGTGTGTGTTTTACTTTTTGACATCCGGCATCAAAAATACTGCCTCTGATTAAATGTTTATCCCATTCAGAAAAATGGATTCAATGTCCAGTCTGCAGTGTCAGCTGCTTTTATTAGATTCCCAGGAATATATGATGTAACATATGATGATGCATATACAAGGTGCACCCATAAAGTAACCGGACAATTTTTTATAAATAAGAAAATATTACTCACCTTCAAATAAATTTATTTCCTTCAAAATAATCACTAAAGGAGTCCATACAATTTTTCCAACGTTTCTTCAAGTCATCGAAACATTGTTTATAGGAGTCAGAAGTAAACGTTCGCAAAATAAGCGTCACATTTGATTTAATATTCGAGACGTTTTCAAATCTCTGTCCTATCCTGGCCATCTTAAGCTTTGGGAAAATGGGAAAAAATCAGCTGGCTTTAAGTGGTGAGAATAGGGTGGGTAATTCATCACTATAATTGAATGCTTATCAAGGTATTGTTGTACAGAAATTGCTGTAGGGGGCCAGGCATTATCGTGTCAAACAAACCATTGCCCAGAATCAAACAGTTCCTTCCTAACTCGCCTCATCCTGTTTCTTAATCGATAAAGTACCTCGTAAAAATAATGATTAATTGTTTGCTTTTCAGGAAAAAATTTGTTGTGAATAAGTCCTTTGTAATAAAAAAAATGCAAAATCCATGAAAGGACAGAAATTTGAAAACGTCTCGGATATTAAATCAAACGTTACGCGAATTTTGCGAACGGTTAGTTCCGACGCCTATAAACAGTGCTTCGGTGACTTGAAGAAACGTTGGAGAAATTGTAGACTCCTTTGGCGATTATTTTGAAGGAGATAAATTTATTTGAAGGTGAGCAATATTTTTCTCATTTATAAAAAATTGTCTGGTTACTTTATGGGCGCACCTTGTTTACATATATATATATATATATATATATATACATAAAATGCATATTTATAGATCCATACATGATGTACTTAGATAGGGCCAAACGGAATGTTGATTAAGTATTAATACTGTCTGCCAGGTTTTATAATTGAGTAGGTTGATTCTAATTTTTGTATTACCTTTCCAAGCAGGTTGAAGTTTATTAGTATTATTATTTTAATTAGTTACAGACTTTGCAGTTTGTGTCCTTGAAATTTCTTTAGTTTTCTATGGTCTCTTACTTATTATAAACTGAACTTTTAATTAAAAGGAAATTTAATAATACTAACCCTAGTTTCTTGAACCTTCCCTCAATGATATATAAACATAGTTCCCTGTATTTTACACATTAGTAACAAAAAATGTTTAGCCTATAGTAGGATCAAGAGCACTGTAGTAATCTTTTAGCAGCTCATAGTCACTTCTAAACTGTTTTTCCAATCAAACAAACACTTTTGCCATGTTCGTGATCATGTCTGTATCAAAGTCACACTAAATCAAATAATATTTAATGTCATTTTTCTGCCTTGCAGTGGTTAAGTACCTTTTCAGTGGTGTGTCACTTTAAAAATGAGTTTTTTAGCACTTTGCACTCGGGATGTTTTTGGACTGTATTTTCTCCCTCAGGTCGGGAGGTTTGTGGCCCCTTTTCGGTACTTTTAAAAAAATATTTATTATTAAAATATCATAATGGTTATTTTTTTTATCTGGAAGATCACTTCTTCCTCTTTTTAAATATGTAGATAATTGAATAGTAGCTGGAACAGCTTTTTTATGACAAACAAAACAATTTAGCATGTTTTGACATTGAAAAAAAAGTTGTTTAAAAAAATAAACTCATATAAAGGTTAAAATTTCTAATATTTTTAACTCAGAATTTATTTATGACATGTATGGATGTATAAATTTGTTGCATTTATTATTTACAAAAGATTTGCTTTTGTATGATATAGCTCAAAGCATGTTTTTGCGCATAAGGCAACATTACAGTTTTCACAGTAAGTCAGCGGTTTCCAACCTTGATGCTACTACGCCTCCCTAAAATAATTTTTTTTTCCTGTGCCTCCCTAAATTTTTTTCTCCTTACCTCCCTATCTTTTAATAGATATAAAAATATAGACACTTTAAATAATAACTTTATTACAAAAAAATGAAAACTACAATTAACAGAATAACAAGATTTTGCTATAACAGTACGAACATGCCTATTTATTTTTATATTAAATTACAGATTAAACTACATCTAACGCATCAAAATTTAATGCAATGGTTGTTGTTGTTTATTGGCACAAAGTTTATCAAATCTTTGGGGCAATGTGGAGAGTGCCGCTCGTAACTCTTTTTTGATTATTAACCTGTTTCGATATTTGGTTTTCATTGCAGCCAGTGCCGAAAAGCCCATTCTGCATAAATAAGACGTGACAAACGGTAGAAGCACTTGCATTGCTTTACAATACAAAGATTCATCCAAAATTGAACTATGATTTCATTTTGAAACTTTTGTTTGAGTGAGCTATCACATGACAATTCTATCAATTTTTCTTTTTCGATGGTTGTCAACTCAAATTAATCTATTTATAGATATTATGGTTTATTCGTTTATTTATAGTTATTATGGTATGAACATTGATTTTTTATTAAAAAGTTCTGGCGCCTCCGCTGGCAATAGTCCGTGCTTCTCCTGGGAGTCGCGCCTCCCAGGTTGGAAACCTCGGCAGTAAGTGCAAGTCTCTTTTCTGACTCTCTGTCCAGTTTTGGCTGTTCCTTTCTATAATAAAATTTGTCGATATCTATAATAAAATTTAGCAATTATTATTTTTATTCAAAATTATTTCATAAACAAACATAATAGAAAATTTCTAACTTGTACTATCATTATCTGAATCTGAATCGTCATCACAATCGGAACATTCTGACATAGAATCCACTTCTAAAATATCCATTATATGCACAAAATCTTCTTTATTGCTCGTATCTAAATAAGTAATGCCTCAACGATACATTTTGATAACACGGGAACAAAACGCAAGCTACAAAACAGCAAATGGCAAGACGTTATGCCAAATGCCGAATTGAATATGCTAAATTGAGAAAAAAGTATGATCAAATGCAACTTGTGCTGCCCTATATTTTTTTTTTTTTCAGAAAGCTAAAGGTTCAATTAAAACAAATAAAACGCCTACACTCGATTGCAATACGGGGAAAGGAAATTGTATGACTTTAAATCTTCACTTGAGCATCGTCATTTAGAGGAAAATACGGCACTCAAGTCCTGCTTGAGCATCAAGATTAAAGTGTTAGTGGCTTGTTACCATAAAAATACACACTAAGTGGTGTGTCTGCCCCATTAAAAATATCCCGTATTCTCTATTGTCAAAACTAGTTCTTACAGCTGTGTCTTTGAAGTTCAGTGAATGAGGCCAGCTGATAGATTTTTGTTTTTTCAGGAATTTAACTGTCATAAGAGTCCTGCAGCCACAGTTGGTTCGAGCAGTCTGCCCCTGACTCCCAGCCCTATCCCCTGCAGCCCCATTCCAAAACCAGAAGTGTTTCCCCAGGTAAGTTCATTTTTCCCTGCTTAGTAATGGGGATGTTAACGACAAATTTTTCATTCATCTTGTTGGAAACGTTTAAGCAATGGCAAAACTTAAGAAAAGTTATCTCCACCCCCTTTTTTGGGGGGGGGATGTAAGCTTTATTCTTATGTATCCATACTTGTTTGATTTCTTTACATCAGCAATTCTCAACCTGTGGTCCGCAAATTACGTGTGGTCCATGGGATGTTTTCATGTGGTCTGCGAAATATTAGCCTTTCGGCATAATAATAATAAAAATGTTTGTGGTCGACCTAGGCCTATACAGGTTTTCATTTATTTTAATGTATGTGGTCCGCCATTGATTTGGTAAGGCATCTAGTGGTCCTGAAGCATGAAAAGGTTGAGAATCACTGCCTTACAATATATTTTAATACACTGTCATTTGGAACAATAATTTTTGCTAATTCAAAAGATGATTGGTTCAGTTTTTGGGCTTGCAAAATAGTCTAGCAACACTGAGGATATGTTGTGTGAAAACTTCATTCTGTGATAAAATACCAATTTTCTTTCACTTAAGATGCCATTTGTATAAAGAGAAATATTACAGAAGCTTGTTTTCAGAACTCTTAATGGCTTACAGTCATACATAATCAGTCTATTAAATATTATCATAATTGATATAATTTCCAATAGAAACTTCGATAGTAGTGACTTTTTGGGTTGCATACAGAACAATCAAGTTGTATTCAATAGACACGGTGCAGTTTTGATAACATCATATGTTCGATTTGACTCCTTCCCCTCAGATCACATAAACTAGGGGGTCACATCAACCTTTTGATACTTACCACCCACTTTCGTGTTTTTATTGATGGTAAAAGTGCCCTACTGTATCTCAATGGAGAGCAAGGGCAAAGTCATTTTTACATGAGAGGGATTCAACGAAATATGTACTTACCTTACTACAAAATATGTATTTACCTTATTATTTATACTTTATTCAATAAATATTACCTTATTCTATATTGTTTATTACCATAATAATTAACACTTATAATTACCTATTTATTACCTTTATAATTAATACCTTAATTACCTATTATTTATTTCCTTTATAATTAATACTTTATATATATATATATATATATTTGATGCTCCCTCCAGTGGTGTACCCAGGATTTAATCTTTGGGGGGGGGGGGTGAACGGATAAAAATATTTATAATGCGAATTCAGTATTCATAATGCAATTTCTATTCTTTGAGGGGAGCCAGGACCCCTTGGCCCACCCCCTGGGTGTGCTACTGGCTCCCTCATTCACAAGTATAGTTTGATAAGTGTCTGGTGAATTATTATCTCTATTCAAAGTTTAGAGATGGAATTCAAAGGTGAATTGCAAAAGCATATTTTAAAATTGAGAAGTTGTTGACAGTGTATTCGATATATGGAGGAAGACCAAAATTTGTAATAATAGACAAAAAAACACTGTCCACCATGTGTGTGTGTGTGTGTGTGTGTATGAATATATATTTTTTAAATATAAAGTGTGTGTGTATACGGTGAAACTTCTCTATCGTGGACAGTCATAGTTCCACAAAAAAGAAGAGCTATTTGGAGGGGTGGTCATCGAAAAGAAGTTTCTGTTGTTGTTGCTAATGCCCCCTGGTTGGAGGTTCCATTCACCAGGTCCTAATAGGCTATTGGGCTGAAAGGGGCAGCTCTTGTTTTGAATTAGCACCACAAGGGTTGGAGTCCGACTTGGCTGAATGACCACTCCCGTAATTTTGAACCAAATCAAGTAATGAGACCCCCGCACCTTCAGAGGTAAATTTGAGAACTTGGAGGGCATTGCAGCCAAGACCTATTTTACGTGCCCCGGCCACCATTAGTGAACACGGTGGTGGATTTGCAGCGACAAGCATCGAACCAGGGATGTTCAGATCACCGGCCCGCTGCTCTTGCCAACTGGGCCACCGCACCCATAAATAAGTTTCTCCATAGCATTGGCTCTATGAAGTCTTGAATTGGTTCTGTACAAAATGTGACCAGCTAGAGAAGTTTCACTATGTGTGTGTGGTGAAATCTTGGGCCGCTTTGGATGAAAAGATGGGCTATATCATTCCTCGCCCCATTAGTTACAGTATGGTCATGCTTTGGTCTTTTATGGAATTCAGAGCCTTCTGATTTTACAGTTGGACCATTGGTGCGATCCCATTGAACTAGTTTCTTTAAATTTTTTAATTATAATATTCTTAATATATGATTGTTTCAAATGAATCTATAAATAAAAACTGTAGGTTTGAAAAGTTTATTTTTGTTTGATAATCAGAAAAATGGGTCGATGAGTCCTAGAAGTGATTGTCCTTTCATTTAGTTATATTATTTGTGGTAGCTAGTTGTGACTTAATTTATGTAAAATACCTTAATTAATAACTTATGTCATTGAAACTTATGTAAGATTTATTTTTATTTGAAGTGGATAAAATGGAAATGTATCTTTATCAAGTGTCATCAGTAAGGAATCCTTTTTCTTTTCCTTTTCTTTTCTTTTTTTTAAAATAAAGATCAGTATGCAGTGGATTATTTCTATTAGATATAATGTTTTCCTACTAGAAGCTTTGTCACCCCACTTGCCAATGATATTGCTAGATCACGCAACAGTTGATAAAAATGAATTCATAGTACAGTACAACCTCCCCAAATCTGTAATCATTCAGAACACGGCATTCCGGATTTGAGAAGTTTTAAAATAACACTAAAAAATTTTAGGAGAAAAAATAATCACTTAAAAAACATGTAAAATGGTTTTAATTATTAAATAAATCAAAATACAGAATGTATAATTACATTATAATTTAAACATTTCAGTCAATAATGTCTGTTGCTTCAGTTTCGGCTTATTAGAAATTATTTTTTCTCGAATCCTATATAGTGCCATAATTTCATGTTCCGAGATAAAATTCCAGTGTTCTAAGTCTAATATTGTTTTATCTAATGATTTTATCAGGTCCTCCGTTGACATTCTTTCGTTTTCGGGACATTCTGAATCACTTTCACGATTGCTGTCACCATAACCTTTGTTATTTAGCACACTATCAATAATTTCAGAATCGCTCAGAGAACTGACAATCGCCACATTTTCGTCGATGTCTAAAACTTCTTGTATGTCTGATTTATCCAAGTTAATGTTGCCTTTATTTGCACATTCTACTAATTCTGCTATTTCAGCTTGAAAGACACTTGAAAGCCTTCAAAATTGCTGCTGTCACTTCCTTGAAAGGAAGCACGTTTTTTTACCAATCATTTTGGTAGCGACATCTATCGGTAGAATGGAAAAGTAAAATTGGCCATTTATTAAAACATTCCGGATTTGGGAGGTTGTACTGTATTGCACATTTTTCTCAAGATCTTTGTGGCTGAGCTAAAAAGTGAATCAAGTTATTCCGAGTTATAGTTACATAAAATATGTAAAAACCTTTATGTATTTTAAAAAATAATCTTCAAAAAGGAGGTGTACCAATTATTAGAAAATTTCAATTTTTGTTCTTAAAAAGTTTTGTTCCTATGAGTTTTAGCAAGGTCTCCTATTTGTACACATAGCAACAAGATGGGAAATTATATATTATAAATACATTTTGTGATTATTTTTTATCTTTCATTTTATGTTTTAAGACTTAACAAGACAATACTAACTATAACAATTTTCAAAATATCCTATATAACTGTAATTTATCAGGTTTTTTTTTTTTTTTTTTTTTTTTTTTTTTTTTTTTTTTTTTTTTTTTTTTGAGTTCCCTGCATTTCATTTCTAAGACTGTGACATCACATAAGATCCTTTGTAAGTCAAGCGACTCAATTTTGAGAGTTTAAGTAACCCTATTCATCAAACTTACGCCTTTATGTAATGTTATCTGTTTGTTAGCTTAAAAACATTGTAGCCGACTCTTGAGTTAATGTATTGTTTATGCTTGTAATTAGAATAGAGTTTGTTTTGCATTTATCGTTTGTGAAATTGTACTTTTCGTTTCAGATATTGTCCCAGTTACAGGCGCAGGTAAAAAATATTTCTGCTATGCCCTCAATTTTTGCTCGCCTTCCCAATCTGTTCCTGAATGTCACTCATGCTTATTAATATGTCAGTTTGCAAACAGGCCTGTAGCTCTATGAAATGACCTTGGGAGGAAAAATTTGAAACACACTATTACAGAATTTTGGGAATTAAAATGAAATGTATCAATTTGATTAGCTTGTTTAGTTATTGGTCTCCCCTCCCCTCCCCTCTACAGTCTTTAGATATAAGGTCTACAAGAGACTCAAAAGATAAAAATGTGTTCATAAAAATTTATTAAACAAGTCAGACCTTAAAACTCAGAGTCGCTAAATTGAGTGAAATATCTCAATATCATGCAGATAGATATCTAAGAGTTCTCAGTCAGACAGTTGCTGAATTGTGTCAGACTTCTTGACTTTTCTTAAAATTGAATCATAATTTTAAACTTGAGACAGACTTCTCAAACATCTGGGGCAGAAAGTTGTTGAATTAAGTCAGATTTCAGACAGGTCTGTCCGAGATCTCAAGCCAGAAAGTTTCAAGTCTGACGATTTATATTAAAAAGTTACTAAATTGAGTCACATTTTGGAAAGACCCTTCAGATTTCTCAGCCTCATACAGGCCCTCAAATTTCTCAGGTGAGAAAGTTACTAAACTAAGTCTTATTTTTCTTCAGACATTTCCCCTTCAGAATTCTTGAAACAGAAAGTTTCTAAAGCCCGAGTACTATATATGCAGATTAGGGTTCACTCTACAGGTCAAATAAAGTCATAAAAATTCAAATTTTTGTCTCGAAGTAAGAGGAATTAAAAAGGTAGTCTAGGAAAGGGAAATTAAGTACTTAAAGTACTAAAAAATTGTCAAGAAAGCTTCTCAACATCATGCAGATATATATCTAAAAATTCTCAATCAGACAGTTGCTGAATTGTGTCAGACTTCTTGACTTTTCTTAAAATTGAATCAGAATTCTAAACTTGAGACAGACTTCTCAAACATCTGGGGCCGAAAGTTGTTGAATTAAGTCAGATTTCAGACAGGTCTGTCCGACATCTCAAGCCAGAAAGTTTCAAGTCTGGCGATTTATATTAAAAAGTTACTAAATTGAGTCACACTTTGGAGAGACCCCTCAGATTTCTCAACCTCATACCGGCCCTCGAACTTCTCAGGTGAGAAAGTTACTAAACTAAGTGTAACTAAAAGTAAAATAATTCAACAAAGCAAGGTAATAATAAGCAGCAGGAAGAATGTAGACAAAAAAAATAAATAGAAATCGCGCACTTAAGACTCAATGTACCATAATGCAAGATTCTGTAGCAGTAACGAAACTAAACCATATAATGCGGTAACCGATTGGTCTCGTCATCAGGAGGCCTAACCAAATCAGTTACCTCAAGGGGGAAGTTTCTGAATAGGATCCAGATCTAACCAAAAGACATCCCAAAGCCCTGAGATCCCCATTGAAACAGAGAGTCAGATCGAATGAAAAAAACACAGATATCCTGCACTTAGGGCTCAACGCACTATAAATGCAAGTACACATACAATCCTAAAGAACACAAATGAAAAGACTGAAATGCAAATAGGTGCACTACCCAGGAGCGACTCAAAGGAAACTGAACTGGTTAGCGACTGAAATTGCTTATCGGTTGCAAACTCGTTAGTGATGTGGCTCCGCACACGGGCCGACTCAAAAGTGATTCAAATCAATAGTTTGCAACCTATCATGGAAGGAAGAACATCATTATTCCAGTCATTATTTTTAGTTAAATTATTATCAGAAATTAATTTATTTTAAAAAAGCGTCACAATAGATTGTCTTTGATCAATCGTTTAAAAATGGACTGTATATATAGGCGCACATATTCCATACAAAAAAAAAGCGTTAGAATTTCATTTCATCACTAGGCAGAAGTCACGTGACTCTCGTGTTCGTCATTTGGCAGCTTTCCAAAAGATCGGCTGTAACATAGATTGCGTAATAACATGCACAACGCAAGAGAAACTGGCGACTGAAGTTGCTAGCGACTCGGCACGTTGAGTTGCCTGCGACTGATTACAAACGCGTTGCTGACGGGTTTGTAACCAGTTGCGCCGTGTGCGTGGCTCCATTCAATTACATAGGTTACGACTCATCACGGACTGGTTTGTGATTGGAGTCGGTTATCAGTTTCTTTTGAGTTGCTCCGTGTGCAGACGGCCTTAATGCCATTTTTTTAATACTTTTAGATTACCAAAATTATTAGGGAAATTGTTCTTAAGTAGGTTTTCCTCAAAATAATCACACACCTCCAAAAATTGGTCACTGCCACTGCAAATGTTTTTTATTCTGTTCAGTTGTGAGTGAAAGATATTATAATAAATTTTATAGTTTAAATTGCTATGGAAATTGGTAGATGTATTAACCTCAAAGTTGAAATCTAATCTTTTATCATAAATCCCGATTTTTAATTTGCTATTTTGAATTTTAATTTTAATATCCTAATAAGCCGCATAATGATAATCTTCATTAGTCCTGTTTAAAGTTAATTCCTTTGGGTAGATTTGATTTAGAAATTCCAAATCGTTACAATTGAAAATTAGAACATTTTTCTTCAGACATTTCCCCTTCAGACGTCTTTAGACAAAAAGTTTCTAAAGCCTGAGTACTATATATGCATATTAGGGTTCACTCTACAGGTCAAATAAAGTCATAAAAATTCAAATTTTTATCTGGAGGTCAGGGGAATTTATAAACATAGTTATAAACCCTTTTCCTCGACTATCGAGGAAAAGGGAAATTTAGTACTTAAAATAGTCAAGAAAAGAAAAAGCCCTTAATTAATTCACTATGATTAACAATAGATGAAAGTTGATTCTCAAATTTTAAAAACAAATTCAGCCATCTTCCTCTGGATCTAAAGTAGGAGTGTGCTTACATGGTAAACCAAAGCAAGCAAAATAGCACCCATAGAGTATTGCCATTCTGCAACAATTAAACTACTAAAGAAACATGGATGAGAACACTGGTTCAAATATAGAAAGAAATGGACAAAAATAGCATATAATAGTCTTCCAAGGTGCATTAGTATAAGGGTCAAGTGTTATCTTCAACCAAATTTAGGAAGATGTTTTCAAAGTAATCAAGTTAAGAAATCAAACTGGAAGTGTGATGTATGGGATTTTATGGGATTTTAGTCTCTGTTGGTTTAGTTCTTTATGGGATTTTAGTCGAATGGGGCAAACAGATTGGAAGTATTACATTGGAGGGAGCAATGCAACGTTTTAAAAGAAAAAAATCCATAGTCAAAGATTTCCTTCAACTTAAAAATAGGCTCAGTTCAAGGAACTTCAAGGAAATTATAAACTCAGTTCAAGTTTATAATTTCAGAGCATGGTGCACATACTATTAAAATCTGGTTGAATCTATTGACAGGGCTGATTAGGCTATGGAAAGATCAAATAGTTTCCTAGGCTTTGAAGTAAAAGATGAATGAGCTTAATTTATTAGAGTCAATTCATTTCTGACATCATATGAATTATTTGAGTCAAATTTGTTAAGGTTTTTTCCTATTCCCTAATAGCGAGGGAAATTTATCGTTCAAGATAACTCATGAGCTTATTTTAATCCTTCAGAGGGCGTGCCAATTTTTTTAACACCAGCATACGCGCATGGCACTGAGTGCAACGTCTCTTTCAACCTTGATTATTCCTTTTGTAATAAACTTTTTTTCCCAAACTGAAAATGATAATTCTGTGTTTTATGACAAAACATAGAATGTTGATAACAGTTCGATATTTATAATTAAAGGCCAAAGAATGCAGATACAATTGCAGTCCTGTTTATTGGATCTAAGGATACTTGCAAATTGATTCTTAATAGGTTCAAAAACCTAAAAAAATGAGATTGTCCATCTTCGTGATATGTGGAATACCATGTAATAGCTGCACATTGGGTCGACTACATCATCGCCTGCTTTTCTCATTGTTATCTAGTATAATTACTGGTTTACCACGATTAAATCCCGACTAACAATGAATGAAAAGGAATACAAGGGTCAGAAAATCAGACCTGCATTAGAAAGGGTGTAGCTATAAATTGAAACTTCTTAGAACATTCAAACCTTACGTGTAAAACCAAATCATTCAAAATTACGAAAATGTTGCACTTTGTACATTGCTACGCCCTTTGAAGGGTTAAAAAGATTATTACTTCTTGAAGCCTTGCTATGTAGGGTTGACACAGTTTAGTCCCAGGTCTTTTGTTGGGAATATATTTTCATTTTTGGGTAAATGATCATATATGATGAGGAAAGAACAAGGGTCTATGTTAACCTTAGTATACTTATGATGCCATCTTTTATCAGTAAAAAATATTTAATGACAGTAGACTAACCAGAATGTAAAAAAATAAGACGTAGTGGTCTGTAATCTCCATTGAGAATTTCAAAAGTTTTTAAATTTATAGGGATCTTTAACTTTTTTGTAACTCCTTAGGAATATTGTACAGGGATCTCATTCATGAACTATTACGTCATCTCATGTTTCATCCAGAACCCGCCTTTTTTAAAATCACCTTGTCCTTTAGAACTCTTTTTTTTCTGCTTTGAGAGATTTTGCACCAGGCTAAATTTACTCTGAGCCCATTTTACCATTCATTATAGTGCATTGAATAGGGTTTTTCTTTTTTCCTTTTTCTTTTAGCTAGTTAAATCCTTAGTTGTTTTTTTTTTTTTTTTTTTTTTTAATAAAGATAACGGGTTTCATTCCTGAAAGAATTCTTAGGAAGTCCCTAAGAACCATTTATTTTTATTTTCCTAAAGCTGTATGAACCCTTATGTCAGGACATTTCAATACCCACTCTCTGAATACTGATTAAATTCTAGTTCATAGTTGTAGGGTGTCCTCAAGTAAGATGGAGAGAAAGAAATCCTCATCTGAGTGTTCCACGCTGCATATATTTAAAAAATAATGATAATAAATAAATAAATAAATAAATAAATAATTCTTGTACACCTGGTTATAGCTTTAAAAAGAAACTTATATTTTGCAAGAATAAAGGGGCATTGGGCTATTTTATTTGCATACTTTTCAATTGGAATGAGTGTAGAACAATCAGTTTAATAAAAATAAAATTAATTTAATAAAATAACACAAAGTCCAGTCAGGTTAGGTCAAGTTATTTAAAAGGTATACTTACCTGACACTGAGCTGAAATAATAACAACAAAGCATTACAGGTTTTGAGGAAAGAGAATGCACTGTGTTTAAAAGAAGCATAATGCCACTCTTCACCTAATATCAGTAGCATGACAGTCTGTATAGTTCTAGCTCAACATCTCAGAAAAAAAAATACTTGAAGTTATTCTTTTACAGTAAGAATTTATTACAATTCAGTCTCTTAAATAATAAATGTTGCCAGTTTGCATTCATTCAATTCAGCCAATAATAGTCATCTACATCATTGCCATATTAATTGTTTTATTTCGTGTCAGAGTCCTGTAGTACTGACCTAACTGGACCTAGCTTGTTGTACATGGCTGTCCAGAAATGAGCAAAACTCATTTCTTTTGGAGTTTTTAATGCTAGCCTAGTGTGATAGCACATCGGGCTTTGGACTGGGGGGTTGTTTGATCTGAATCCTGAGCACCACTCCTCGTGTCTAAGCTGGTTGGTTGGTTTGAATTTTCTGGTGCAAGGTCCAAATTGGACAAGTTGTGCCAAACGCATGACAAAGGCAAAGCACCCTTGTATATAAAAATTGTAGAAAACAATGGTGGTAATAAGAAGTGTAAAGATGATAAAAGTGTTGCTGTATAAAAAGATATAAATGCAATAAAGTTTATAAGAAGCAATGGTTTATAGAATATCTAAAAGTAGCAAACAAAATAAGAGTAGTAAAAGAGGTTAAAAATAAAAGTGAGAGAAACAGTTAAATCAAAAAGATTAGATCAAAGAGTAAAATCCAGTGCAGTGTAGAAACCGGAAAATAGCGGAGTGAAGTCCAAAAGATCAATCAAACTGAGCAAAGTGGAACCAAAAAATTTCAAGTAAAAATTAGTAAGGCCTGCACAATCTGTTAAAATATGTCTGATGAATAGAGTGCAATTGCAATGATAGCATGTCTAGGCCGGATCAGGGCATGTTGAATCCATGACGTAAGGGAAGATACGAACCCTCCAGTTGTTGCCCCTGGAGTTGCTTGGTCAAAATTGTGGTTGTGGACTCTGATCCGGTCATTGTAAACTGGAGCTGCATTCCTCTTGCATCTATGGACCTGGTCTGGAGTTGTTTCAGCCAGGGGGCATGACTTTAAAAATTAATAATAATTAAAACTGTTTGAAGGCATGAGATATTTATGAATATAAAGAGCTTGTTTAAACAAAAGTTGTTTAAAACACACTTGCTTCAAAGTTGAGATATTACTATCAAATGGCATATTAATGCTCCCTAATCAACTGCATTGCTTTTTTTTTCCATCATCTTCCCTCCTGCTCCCTTTTAATTTTCAGACCTTTGGCATTTCAGGGTACTTACAGATGTGCTTGATTTTCTTCTATGTTTCCAATGCTTGTATTGTGCCTGTGTATATTTATGTATAGTGTTTTAGATAGGTTCAATTTTATTTACTTTATTAATATTATGAATTTGTAAAGAGTCCATCTATTTAATGTGTTTATCCTGTAGCATATTATAGTTCCATTTTGTATCCTTGGTTTAAAAAAAGTGATGCCTTGGGATAGAAGTGAAAATCTGCATCTTAACATGTATATATCCTATAG
Source organism: Dolomedes plantarius (assembly GCA_907164885.2). Lineage (NCBI taxonomy): Eukaryota > Metazoa > Arthropoda > Arachnida > Araneae > Dolomedidae > Dolomedes > Dolomedes plantarius. The sequence goes on from OU015503.1 coordinate 127,054,711, forward strand.
TCTATTATAATACCATCTTATATCCATGCTATTTATTGCATTGGATATGTAACGGCACATAATCTAGTATTTATTTCTTGTTCAAAGCAGTCCTGTGTAGCTTAAAATAATTAAAAAATAATGCTAAAATCTTGCATGATATAAAATAGTTTGTGTACTATAATTTACATATTATACATGATAATATATTACCGAAAAACCAAACAATTTCACATGGCATCTAACCAAGAGCACAACATACATGTATAGTACATATTATTTATATACAAGGGTGGTTCAAAAAGCAAGTCATTTCACCTAAAAGTTTATTCACAAAATCCAAGAGATACACAGACATAGCGAGGCATTTGGTACAGATTATTTTTCAACATAGCCTCTGTGGGCATCAACGCATTTGTTCCATCTGTAAACCAATTTATCGAAACCAGCATTGAAGAAATCAGGGCTCTGGTCGCTGAGCCACTTAATGACGGCGTCCTGAACTTCACCATTGGTTGGAAATGCCATCCTGCCAGGTGCTTCTTCAACAGCCGAAAGAGATGGAAATCGCTTGGTGCGAGATCCGGGCTGTAGGGAGAATGTTCCGATACATTCCATCGGAAGCACTGTAGCAAATGATGTGGTCGGCCACCCTGACCTATGCTCGTCTAGCACATCTGTTCTTCCTTTTTGGAATTCATTCCACCAAAACCACATCTGCTTTCTTGACATGACACTTTGTCTGTAAACTTCTACAAGTTGATGATGAATTTCTGCTGGGGTGCTTTTCTTTTAACACAAAAATCTTATACACTTCGCACTTCAATGGCTGACCATGTATCCATCAACACCTCCATCTTTTATCTCAAATTTCGGAGCTTTATGGCACTACTAGCTGTATCTACTGGTGGCATTTGATTGCTGTGATCGTCTGTTGCACCTAGACATGGAATTTCATTCGATCAGGGGAAAAGTGAGAGCTCTTGTTTTTGACCTTACTTTACCTTACTTTTTGAACCACCCTCGTATATAAAGAAAACACAATGGAAATTGCCAGTCTCCTTACCCATCATGATAGGTTACGTCATATGGTGGTTTGCCATAAATACATATAATACATTATATAAATAATAAATTAACATATTATTTACTTCTGAATTAATCAGGAGTCGATAATACACAAAGTAAAACAATTTAGGATTAATATTATGAAGTGAAAGGAAATTACATTTTAATAGGAGTGTACGCGAGATACATAATTTTACATGACTACAAGGTGGGCTGTTCTGGTCATTTCGAAGCATGTAATATATTAATACATATTTCCAACACTATTTAAAAAGTAAAATGTTTTATCGAAAGGTAATGTTTATTTCAAAGTAAAACTACTTGATATGTTGAAAAGTTGTGAGGCATTGAAAAATATATATCTTGACATGTGTATATCCTATAGTATCCATTTAAAACAGTAAAAATAATTAAAACTGGTTAGTCTTTAGGATATTAGTGTATCTCGACATAAATTATTGAAGTTCCATTTTATACTTTACTTAAGCTTTAACCCTTTCAGGTGCAACGACCTCCGCCGTTTGCACGGAGCATATTTTTTATCCTAAAAAGTCTTGAAAAATTTGTGTTTACTTCTTTAAACTGATAACAGATGGCAGCACTAGCCTTTTTTCTGCTCATTTAACTGAAATACATTGAATGCAAGTTAAAAGAACACTAGATTTAGGCATTCGCACTGTGTGAATGGCACCCCTAAAAGGGTTAAAAAGGTCAAATGTTTCAATGGTGTTTTAAAACTAACAGATTAGAAAAGTGGTCGATACTTTTCCTGATTTCACAACTGTTCTTACTGTTTGAGACTTCATTCCCCATTTTCCATTTTTGTCTCTAACAAATTATAAGGGTCCATTTATGGGTTGCATACCAGTCATGTGACATATTGAGCAATTTTTGTGGGTAACAGTGTATATGACCAAATATAAGTGTTTATGTGTATAATCCAAATTGGGTTCGAATCTTAGTGTAAAATTAAATTTATTCAGTTTTTTAGCTACTTAATTGACATTTTTTATACCATTTCCTAGTTAGTTACCATTAAAAATAGCTCCTTTTTTTTTGTGAGAAAATTTCTTACTTTTCCCTGTCTTTGGGAAAATTTTACATGGTCCTTGAAAAATTCTGTTGGAATTTTCCTAATTATTCATTTGTATAACAGGGCCAGCTAAGTTTTCTTTGAATTTTAATGTTCTGACTCCCTAAAAGTGTGATATTCCTTGAGATTTAACATTTTTCCTCGTATGGCCATTTACCTGGACTCTGCAAAATTGTATTTTTCAGGATTTCTTTTATATAAATTTCTTTATTATATATATATATATATTATATTAATATTCTTTAAGACATTTATTTAAGTTTTGTTGAGTGACTCTACTTCCTATCGTATTTTAGTTTTAATATTTCATTTGTACAATTCATGTTTTGTGGAAATTTTAGCATATTTTGGGAAATGTTATCTGTACAACAAAAAAACTGTTTTTAATATGAATAGTTTTGTCAAATCTGAAAAGTTATGGTACAGATTGCTTTTTACCTCTTTAGTTTCATTTGCTACTTATAAATATGTTAGTACTTAGTGTATGTTTTTTTGCAAGATAGGTACTTTATCTCTGTTCTTCAGTTTCCTACTTTTTATTTAAATTTTTTTTTTTTTAATTCTCGTGTCTTTCACAATATATGTGGCTAAAATATATAGCCAGTATATGAGTTACAAACAGGAACATGCAACATATACAACAATTTTTTGTGGTCAAATTATACATGGACCAATATTTGCTTCATTTGTTTTCTTAAAAATTAGCAACTTTCTGTTTTCGTCTACTTTTGGTGAAAGGATAGGATACTTTATGCATTGTAAGAAAAAATTAAACTTTTTGGTGGTTCTTGGGTGAAGTAACATGTGTGCATTACAAGATATATGTAAAGTCTCTAGCATTTTGTAATCTCAAAAGTATATATTCATACTTATTTTGTAACACATGTTGAATATTATATTTAAATTTAAGTGTGTTTGATGCAAAAGTCATTGTAACATCTAAATTAGTGCTGTGGAATCTGTTCTTTCCATCACATTGTTTGTTGATACTCAACATATTACACACACAAAATAATGCATTTAATCAATCATAATAATCCAAGTAAGCATCACATCTGTCATCTATGAAGTTGAAATTCAAAATGTTGTTATAACCAATAATTTAAGAATCAGGTTTTGAGCGTCATACTTTTATTTGTTCAAGAATAACACTAACTACAAACCGCGAAGCAGCCAGATGGTGCTACCAGTACACCAAAACAATATATATCTTTTCAATTTGCAACAAACATTGTTGTGATCATCCTTTTTCAAAAACCTTAAACCCAAAAATAAGTTAGAATTTAATTTTCTGTTTAGAATAACTAAGTCAATGTCTATTTTCTTAAAATTATATTTTAAAATCCCAATGTTTTTCAAAGGTATTTATGTAGCTACAAACTAATTATTTTGAACCTAGGTTTCTTTTCGCCTGACATGCATCCAGAGTTAATTTATTGCAAATAAATATTTGCATATAAACTATTTGCAAAATTATAAATCGTAAAATCTTGATTTTTTTTTAGGTAATGATATAGGATTATTGGTTTCTTTTGGCTCTATATGCTCAAAAGATATTACTTTTATATTAATTTAAATTTCTTTTATAGTATCTAACAAAATTCTAACTCACTATTCCAGGTGTCTGTTTAGCTGAAAATGAGTTATATTGGATAATTAATCTCTTCTATTGAGACATATATTTTCTGTATATTAATTTTAAACATTTGGACAAAGTACTGATGTTGTATTGAAGTTGAAATGATTTTTTACTATTTTCAGTTGTCTGCATTTACCCGTGATACTAGTCCTCATAATCACATCCCCATGTCGAGTTCTGCATCTCAGCCTACCAGCATGTACAGCTCAGCTGTGACCAATCCCCTGCTGATGAGTGAGACCAATTCATTCAGTGCCATGGGCTGTCAAAATGGCTCTAACGAGACACAGGTAAGTCAGGCCTCTTCTTTGACAGCATAAGTGGTATCAGAAATGTATCCACATGTGTTTAATATACAATGTATGGGGAAAACTGGAAAGGGGTTATACTATTTTTTTTTAAAGCTGGGTTTGTTTGTTACATCTTGTTTTTATTTTGAGATTCAATTTGGGCGTATGCATTTTTTTCACCAGAAGCCCTGATATATACTGAAGTTAATGAAAAAAATTAATAAATAAAATTAGCCGTTAAATAGTCTAATGGGCTTCATGTGAGCTTGAGAATGAGGAGGCCATCAGTCAAATAAATTTGGGCATGGAAATTGTTTTCCGGTAGATCATTAGCCATTATGGGTTCAAAATTGTCTACTCTTGCCTCAGTTACCCCAATCTTGTCTGCTTCTCTCCATGTGTTATTGAAAAAATCTTCAAAATTGATAGGAAAATGGCATAACCGTCATTTTGAAAGGGTTGGGAGTGGCTTAACAGCAAAAAGTAGTAAGATTTTTTCTATATATAATTATATGTACATATATATCCATGCATATTAATGTTATCATGATTCAAAGCATACATGCTGTCAAATTGTAGCATTAACAGCTTAAATAACTGAATGTCTCCTTTAGGACATGAACCAGGAGTCTTCTGAAGCTGTATACCAGACGATTTCTCCCCCTTTCAGCAGTGCAGAGGTGTGTTCCCCCACTAACACCACCACTGTCCATTCTGTGTGCAACAACATTGTTTTCCACCAGAACTTCGAGAATGCCCTTCAAAATGGAAACAGCAACTTAGAAGAAGAGAGATGACTGTAATAAATACAAAAGAGAGGTAATTTCCTTTTTCTGTTTCTTTTTTTATGGAGTAAGAAATGGTCAAATGAACTTTATTAATGAAGGTTTCATTGATCCACATTTCTTTCTGAACAAGGTTGCCATGCTTTCAATAAAATTATATGAGGTAGAATGTCAAGAAATACAATAACACTTAAGGTATCAGGCTATTTTAAAATGTCAATTTTGATGATAATTCCGAATTTTTAAAAAAATTTCTGATTCTTTAGATGTTGATTTCTTTTTCTAAATCTACTTTTATTATTTCTGCATGATCATTAACGTTTTCCTTATGGGGTGGGATAGCATGTATCCCAAGAATATGAATATATATATATATATATACAGTGGTACCTCGACTTACGAGTTTAATTTGTTCCATGACGGAGCTCGTAACTCGAAATACTCGTATCTCGAATCAATTTTCCCCATTGAAATGTATGGAAATGCCATTAATTCGTTCTGGGCTTCCCCAAAATATCGGAATTTTTTGTTACTTTTTTTAAATAAGAAAAATGAGCTTATAAATCACGAACATTGTATAAAAAGCGTAATGCAATAGAATGTACTGCAATAAACTTAATTTATTAAGTGTAATTTAAAATATTTACCTTAGAGATCAGACTTGAAGATGCTGGTGGAAGAGGGGCGAAAGGCTGAATTGAATAATTAAATCTTATTTGTTGATTTTTTGCCTTTTCGCCACGCTTTCCTCACTTTCGTCTGCAGGGGTTTTCGATAAAAACTTGTCCAATGAGGTTTGTTTCAGCCTCCCTTTCAAAATGTTTCTGAAATGAGCTATGCAAGTGTCATTAAATATCTCAGTTGCGCACCCAGTTGCAACTTTTTCTGGGTGTTTCTTTTGAATGAAGTCTGAAAGTTTCCCCCACATTCCCAGCATTTCCTTTACCTCACTTGTAGAGATAACCTCCTCCGCATCATTTGTTTCAACCAAAACTGTGCTCTGCTGTGTCTGTAGCTCCTTTAACTCTTCCGTTGTCAGTTCCACGGCGTGCTCCTCAATGAGCTTGTTGATGTCACCTGCATCTATATCCATGCTCAGGGACTTACCGAGGGATACAATCTCAGCCACCACTGCCGCTTCGGGATCGAGTCTTTCAAAGTCCATTTCAGACACCACCTCAGGCCACAGATTCTTCCACGCAGAGATCAAAGTCCTCTTTGTAACACCCTGCCAGGCCATATTGATAATTCTGAGGCATATAGCGATGTTATAGTGGTCCTTCCAGAACTCACGAAGGGTAAGGTTTGTGCTATCTGTCACCTCAAAGCAGCGCGGAACAGGTGCTTGGTGAAGAGCTTCTTGAAATTTGAAATCACCTGCTGGTCCATGGGCTGCAGGATAGGGGTGGTGTTCGGTAGAAGGTAGAGAACCTTTATAAACTTGAATTCTTTGAGGATGTCATCTTCGAGGTTAGGAGGGTGAGCAGGTGCATTGTCCAGAATGAGAAGGGCTTGCAGGGGTAGGTTATTTTTCAGGAGATATTTCTTAATGTCAGGACCAAAGACCAAATTCACCCACTCCACAAAGAACTGTCTGGTGACCCATGCCTTCGAGTTTGCCCTCCACATAACATGCAGTTTTTCTTTCAGAATATTGTGTGACTAAAAGGCTCTGGGATTTTCCGAATGATAAACAAGCAGCGGCTTAATCTTGCAGTCGCCGCTCGCATTGGCGCACAGTGCGAGGGTTAGCCTATCCTTCATGGGTTTGTAGCCTGGCATCCTATTCTCCTCTGTCGTTACATAAGTCCTCCTTGGCATCTTTTTCCAAAAAAGTCCTGTCTCGTCACAGTTGAAGACTTGCTTGGGGATGTATCCTTCAGCTGCTATAATTCCAGCAAAAATTTTGAGGTAATCCTTAGCTGCCTTCATATCTGCGCTCGCTGCCTCACCATGCCTGTCAACAGAGTGAATGCCGGTCCTCTTTTTAAATTTCTCGAACCAGCCCTGACTGGCTTTAAACGGCTCGCCTGATGCCTCGTCTGTCAAAGACCCTGGGGACTTCAGTAAATCAGCATAAATAGCTTGTGTCTTCTCGCAGATTATAGCCTCCGTCACAGTATCTCCTGTGAGCTGCTTTTCCGTCAACCACACCATCAGTAGCTTCTCCATATTTTCATGGATAGATGTCCGCTGCTTAGAAATTATTTTAATGCCTTTGGCTGGCGTTATAGCCTTTATCGAATCCCTTTGCTTTAGTATGGTGCAGATCGTAGAAGTGCTACGCTCGTACTGCTTCGCCAAGTCGACTACACGCACACCTTGGTCATGTTTTTTGATAATTTCTTTTTTCAATTCAATGCACATCATCCGTTTCTTCTTCTCAGCACTGTCCTTTACACTCACTTTCTTCGGACACATGGTTGGAAAAATAAAGTTTTGCAAAATAACTGCAAGAACAAATTTGAGCACAAAACTGATGCTTTTATTACAAGCTAGCCTCCTTAAAGTGAAAGAAAGAGACTCGGAAGCTGGGCGATTGTTGCGTCATTCAATGTGGCTATAATGGCCGGGTTCCTCTTTCTCAGAATCTGTAGAAGGGGCAGAGCTTGCGTTCCAAGGACAACGGTCATCTCATCCCCTAGACCCCCCCCCCCCCATGGATCCCCTAGACCCTCCCCATGATCTCCCCCCATGGAGAGTTCCAGTGTGTGTGTGTGTGTGGGAAGGGGGATTGAAGCTATCTCTCTGCGTCAAAGGTTGTACGCTATTTGGTTTAGGAGGGCGACTCAAGTGTGGGCAGAGCAAGCTGCGCCGGGCTTATAATTGTTGAGTGTTAATCTCTAGGTTTAAAACTGGATAGTCGTTTTAGAATAATATTATATAATTGTATAATAATTGTGCATGAAGGTTGTAAATATTACATGCTTCTCGTGTTCTCATTTGATGAGCACAAAACATGGCGTTCGTTATGCAAACTAGCGGTGGGGTATCTGAAGCTTGCTCGTAACCTGAATTTTAGCTCGTAACTCGAAGCAAAAAATCTGCCAAGAGAATGCTCGTATCTCGAAAAACTCGTAAGTCAAGACACTCGTAAGTCGAGGTACCACTGTATATATATAAAGAGAGAGACAGACATATAGATATATAATAACTAATAATATTGATTCTAAATTATATTTATCTTTTACCCATTAGAACTTTATTTTGCAGTCAATCCTGTCTTAATGGAAAGTTTTTATACTGAAATATTAGTCTATATTAATAAAACAAGATCCGGTTCTGTCTGTCAGTCACACTCCTCCGGGTGTACCACCTCAATTTCGGCCATATTTGAAATTTTCGAAATCGATATTTTTTTTTTTCATGAAAGTACATAAATGTTACATATTTGGAAAGAGCTTTAAAAACTGATTTTTTTCTGCATACACTTATTCTGTTAATTCAATAGTTTTAGAGTTATTTGGATTCTAATGAAGCGTCATCACTCTTTGACGATGTAAACAAAGGATGATTCATTCACAGCGTGATTCTCACTAAAAAATGAATCACTGAAATGAAATGTGTCACTGTGTCTAATTTTTTATTATTTTCCTTTAATTTTTTTATACTTTTTATTCAAACTTTTTAATCATAAATAGATCATTTGAAGATGTACTGATTTTTTTGAGATTTTTTGGCAATTAAAAGTGAAAAAAAAAAAAATTTAAATCCAAGTGAACTGTGATTCGATTTAGGTGTTCAATTAATGCTGCCTATTTGCAGATTTTTCAGACATGTGCATTTCTTTTCTAGTATAAAATTTAACGAATGAAAGAAAAAAAACTGATTCGTATGATTTCATAGCTTTTGTTACCTATTGAGTCCGGTATAGCAAGGAAAAAGTATACAATAGTTAGTTCCATTCTAAAGAGGGAATCGGAAAAATGGGCCCTGTAAGCTAAAGGTTAAATATGAAATGAGAGTGATTTAAACAGAACAGCAGCTGTCCATTTCAATACTTTCAATGCAAGTGAAAACTTTAATTGTGTATTCTGAAGAACATATTTTTCACCAAAAATGTATATGACTATTGTGATAACTCAAAATATAATCACGATAGTCTATGAAATTTTTCAGGTATATTTTTTATACTACTAAGAATGTAATGAATTACAGATTTGGCTCTAGATGTATTATTTGCTGATTTATAGCTGTATTCATAAAAAATGTCATGTGAAATGACTGAAATTTTGCATGTAGTAGCATATAATGACTTTTTAGATTTTGATATATCAATTAGTTTTTAGTTCATCATTCAGATGTACATGATAAAGACAAATTATATGCATAATTATTTCTTTCTCAGAGCTAGAGGCATTGTAAAAATTTGCTACATTTCGACCAAGTCTTCAATTTTGTAAAAAGTCACTTCTTTTTTTTACTAATTTTTCACCATTTTTCAATTTTAGTGCTATATTCCTTTGGAAAATGGGAACAAAAATATTTAAGTCAAGTTTTTGAGAAAAACAGCTCCAAACATAGTCGCATACGTTGAGGTTAACCCTTTCAGGGGCGCCATTCATGCAGTGTGAACACCTAAATCTAGTCTTCTTTTCACTTGCATTCAATGTATTCCAGTTAGATTAGCAGGAAAATGGCTAGTGCTGCCATCTGTTATCAGTTTAAAGAGGTAGAAACATTTTGCATTCTTCAATTGTAAGATTTTTTAAAAAATTGGGGGGGGGAATCTGCACCGTGCAAACGGTGGAGGTTGTTGCCCCTCAAAGGGTTAAATATTGAATAATTTTTTTTCAAATCTTTCTTATGGAGAACCTGGGGCATTAGAGGAACCATCATGCAAAATGTTGCAATATATGTATGTGTGTGTGTGCATTATGGGCCTAGGGTAGCCTTTTGGTAGTTGGTTCGGCTTCCGACTGGGGATGCTGAATACCATTGAACAGCATTAAATACCTTCATGTCTAGGTGAGATAGGAACGTATTAAATCTGTAGACTGGAAAGTCCTTTAATGAGGTCAGTGGATAGGAGAAGGTACAATCCCCCCAGATGGGGATGCTTGGTGACAATTGTAGTGGCACCTGAAAGGTTAAAGTGCAGTATATTTGTACACACACACACACACACATATATATATATATATATATGTGTGTGTGTGTGTCTATAAATTTTAATACTACTTTAAAATATTACTTGTTTTTTTACCTACAGTGTTCAGTATTAATAACAAGTTGAAGAATTTTGTTTCTTGCACAGGTATCTGGGAAAATGTACATAGACTTCTGTTTCACTGTGAAATTTTGTCATCCTCCAGAAGAAATTCGGGTGCATCCTGGGAAAGAGCATTTAATCATGTGTAAAAATCCATTTATTGCTATTGTATTATTGAGGAATTGCTTAACTTGTGAATGTTGCCCTCAAGAAGTTATATTTGCTTTTGAAAAGCGTTGTCGTTTTATCCCATACTTTACTGTGTTTGTGTTGTGATAATTATAATTTCTGGCACACCATCAAAGCACTTTTTTGTTTAGAAGTGGCCTTTTATAAAGCACTGTAATTTTCTGCTTATAATCCTGGGCTGTCACTTTTTCCGAATGTAATTTTTTTTTTAAAAATCCAATCTTTAGGAATATTTTGGGCACCTGTCTTGTAGCACTTAAGAATAGTGCCATCTGATGATGCAGTTAAAGTGTTTAATTTGATTTTGGAACAAAACTTATGGTTACTCTCTAAATGTAATCATCGATATCGTACTTTGCAGTGGTAGAGTGGACAGTGGTGATTTCTCCAATAACAAAACAGTACAAATATGTATTCAGGTGATAAGGGGGCACTGAAGCACTCTCTGCATGTGCTTATTGGTTGAAACTTGAGAGGCAGATTAGATCATTGTGGATAGTTTCCACTATACGCATAGGTGTAGTGTCGGGGGGACATGTGCACTCCCCCCCCCAACTTAACTTGAAATAAATTAAAACGTTTATAGAAGTTCAGTTAAAATCGGAAAATTGTAGAAAACTTTTAAGAAAGTTGGTTTTCCCCTGCTTTTTCAAACTGTGAAACTGAAGATTCCGATTATGTCGTTAGCTTTTAACATAGTTTTTAGCTATCATATGATCCATAACAAAAATTCGATGCTATATTTATTTTTCTCATTTTATGTATATTATATTTATTTTTTTTTCATTGTATAACTTTTGAATACTATTGAAACATCAATTCTATTGTTATTCAATTTTTAAAAAATCATACTATTTCATATTTTAAGGACTGCCAGGCAGTCAATGTTCGGAGGAGAGCCGTAACGGAATTCAATTCATGCTCTTCTCTCCCACCCTCCACCCCCCAACAAACAAAAAAAAAAAGTTAGAAGCATGCTGCACCTATGACTAGAGTGGACACCATTTTTCGGACACATTGGCATAATTTGTCTTCAAGGGAGGGGCAATCTTCTCTTCAACAAAAAAATTTAACAGATTTTTTCAAACCAATGTAGTTCAGTACATTGTCTAACTTTCAATTTTCATGTAATTTTCAAAAATATACTTAATATTGCTTAGTATCACTGTGGTTTTATTGTAACCTTAGTTCTTTTTGACTTTTGGTTTCGGATTATTGAGACTCCACTGTAATACACAATCTCCCATAAGGCACGTCAAGAAATTAAAGTCTTTGGATTATAGGCAGTAAATAATGGTATATTTGTTGCTGTGAATTATGCACCAGAGCACATATTTGCTAAATGATTTTGCTGTGTTAGAAAAGTAACAAATTTGTTCAGTTTTTAATTTCAAAAAATGTGTTAAGTAGCCAGAAATTAATTTACTAGTAAAGCATTTTAATGTGAAGTAGTATTTATAAGACAAGGTACATCTCATGTTTAGCTTTTGTTATTTGAAGTCTTGTTGCGCATTGGGCAGTGTAAAGAAATTGAAAGTTTAGAGAAATATTAATTGGTTGTATTGTATATTCCCTATCAGGTTGTTGCTATAAGTGTGCATCAGTGCACTGAATAACTAGAAGAAATTAAGTTAAGACAAACATGCAAATGTTGAAAATGTCGAAGCACTTGTTTACAGGACAACTAACAAATAATTTAATAATTTTTCCGGTGAACATTTTGTAACTACTTCGTATGTATTCAAGATTTGGAAGAATGGAGTATGAATGAGCATATTAAAATAATATTTATCGTGAAATAACATCTTAAAAATATTCTAGCTTGCCAAAAAATGAGTAGATTTACTCAAACATTGTGCTACTTAATACGCAGTATACACAATTCATTAAATAAAGTTTTTTTTACTGTCGAAATTGGATGGGAAAATGACCATTCATCTCATGGTATTAAACAGCTTAATTTCGCCTTCTGTCTGGATTTCTATTATGTTGCAAAGAGGATAACAAATTTAATAATTTTTGAAAGATATTTTGTATAATATAATTATGTAAAAAATTTATTTGCATTAATAAACTACAGTCTTACTTTCATGTGATGTATTATATATATATACATATATAGCAAAATTTTCAAACATTGAATGTTATACCTGAGTTCCTCATTTAGCGCTCTTCAGACCCAGATTTCCACATGGGCAAGTGGGGCACTTGCCTAGGGCCCCCTAATTTAGTATTAAGTTGTATATATATTTGAAAATTTGGTTTTTGGTTAATACAGTAAATGGGGCAATGGTGGATACAGAAAAAAAAATCCTGGGTGGGGCACACTGCACCCTTTATAGTGATAGCATAATTATAACTTACATCCGTAACCTTTCTTTTTTTTGGGGGGGGGGGGGGGTTGTAATAACTCCAGACTGTGATCTATTTTGAATTTCAAAACAAAATTTCATCAATTTATTCATTAATATTAAAAAGTAAATTAATAAATTAACACTAATTATTTCAAATTTTTGACTTAATGGTCAAAATTTTTTTGAATTTCCAGTCCAGATTTTTTTTAGGGGCTTGGGTGATTGTCCCGCATGTTCATATGGAAATCTGGTCCTGGGGAGTGCCCCTCAAGATCTGTCCTTGGAGGGGGCCCCTCAAAGTCTGCTTTGCCCAAGGCCCCATTGGGTCAAAGTTGGGCCCTGTCTTTATCATATTAAAATGATTATTTCAATAATTTGAATCTGAATATCAGTATGGATAATTAGTAGTTTGTAATGTTCAGTTCATTTATATGCTTTCAAATTTAGCTGAAAAAGTTATATTTATTAGCAGCAGTATCTTGTATATTTGGTGTATTTACTAATTGATAATCGAACAAATAATTTATTCCGTAACAGAGGCTACGTATTTAATCTGAAATTTATGAAAAAATGTTACCTAATATACTTTTTGCATATTCCTCCTTTAATTTTGGAATAATGTAAGTTTTTTAATTGGTAAAATTTCCTGAGAAATATTTCACAAAATTCAGTGTTGAATCTCCTCATCAATTTTTTGGGATATTCAATCTTTGTGCATCTTGTCTGTGGTCAATTATTTTTTTCGTTTAAAGTGTTCTGTATTAAAATTTTTAGTTTATTTAATGTAATAACATAAAAAGTTTCATTGTTATAAGTTCCTTGTTATAATTCCATTGTTATAAGGTCCTTGTCTAGCTGAATATTTTAATATACAAACAGAGTAATTTTTTTCCCTAAGATTTTTAAAATTATTGATAGAATATTCATTAGCTAAATATTTTTTGGAAAAATCATGCTTAAAACAGTTGATGAATAAAAATATTCACATTTGCAATTTATTATGCTGGACTGCTCTCCACATAAAAAATCCCAGATTTGAGCTGCCAAAATACAGTATTTCTCACATTTTCAAGACAAAGTTCAGTCCCTTTTTTTTAACAGTGTACTTGCTACTGTGAAAAAGCTGCTGACTTATTTTTCATTGAATCATCACCCTGTGTAAAGAATTGATGAACAATTTTGTGATTCAAGGGGTTTAAAAGGTTGACTTGAGCAATTGAAAGCTTAACCTAAAGTATCCTAATAGCCGCTATTGTATTAATACTTGTTAAAAAGGAATTTTTAACATTCAATGTTTCATTATGTAATTAGTATGTATAAAATTGTATATAATTTGTGTGATGTATATAATTAATAATTATGTACATGATATTAATACATATATAGTATTATAAATTAATATCTGTATACATTATATTAATTGTAATGTACATATATATATTTTTTTTTTTTAATGTTGATGTGGAAAGTCAGAATTTACTTTCCCATAATCTTGCCTTTGCTTATGTATGGATTTTGTCGTTATGTTTTAATAATAGTCATACATATTTACTCTGATAGTCACCATGATAGTCTTTTGCACCCAGTTTTGTTTTGCTGTTATTTTACATAGTGTTTTATGTATAGAATATAAGTGCCAATTCTTCTCTTTTTAAAAAAAAGATGCATAGTTAGTTTCCTATCTATTAGATTTTATGTTGTGTATTTTAGTTGCGTTATTTTAGCTCTAAAAAGAGAGCTAAAAATCCATTTTCTTCATTTCTGACTCGTGTTTACAATTTGCAGACTTGGGTATTACACACGTCGCTTCAAGCAATTTTTGTATGGTTATTAATCTGTATAAAACTTAATGGACATTTCCCCAAAGCCCATTGATAAGTTTTCAAAACTGTTTAGTACTAAAAATCAACCTTTTTTTAAAAAAAATTATATTTTTTTCTTCGAGTCAAACAGTTTACAATGTCATTACCTGTTTACAACTTCATGAAACAGCCTTTAAAAGATGTTTACAGTTGAATCAAAATTGAGCTGCATTTACTCTACGAGCAATAAAAGTTTGTTTCATTCGTGTTAAATGTGAATTTTAGGAGTTTTGAAATAATAAATTATGTTTACTAAAATAACTTCATTTAGAATCTAGGTTGTAACATGCACAATGATTTCGAGCTTCACTGTCTTTTTGAGGTGAACCTGGCAAAACTTAAATGAACTGAAAACTTAAATATCAATGAATCACTTCGTTTTTCCCAGATCAAATTCTCTCCTATTTTTGTCACATTGTTTATATATATTTTACTTATAAGCACAGACCTGGCCTTGAGTTTATAAAACTGTAGCTTGATTCACCTTTGAGTAACATGTTTGAAATGACTCTCTGCAAATGTAATGCAGTTGATATATATGTACCAATTTCCTTATGTTGTTTTACACAGAACACAAAAGTATTCATAGGATGAAAACTTAAAAAAAAAAAAATTCATAATGCCGAAAGTTTCTCAGGGGCATCTAATGAAAGGAGATGAATAGAAAATATTTCATTTATTAAAATTTTTAATAGTATGATCTGTAAGTTAAGTGTTTATAAATATATACTATTTTACTATTACTAATCCCATCATTCCTAACTGTACATGAATAGTCTACACTATGAGATATTTTATCTTGTAAATAACGAAAATAAAATTTCTAAAAAAACTTAACATTTAAAGCTAAACTATAGATTAGGCATACATAGATAGATAAGGTGTGTTCACTTGCCTTTAAACCATCACTATACTGTAGCAACCTTAACTAAATAGAATTGCTATAGAATAAGATATCCAAGCTGACACACGGAGCATTTTGATTGGATGATTAGATAAGCCAGTGGTTCCCAACCTGTAGAAGTCTGCGGACCACTAAGCCAGAAACTGAACCATGTGCGGTTCACCACCACTGACTTGAAGGGGGGACCTTCCGGGGGTATGAAAATTATTTTGTAACATATTGTAATAATAAAATAATTATATTAAACTTTTAAGAAATTTTAATTTAACACCTGATATTCATCGGATATATTAAGTCCATCTAATTCAATGAACATTGCTTTTAAAATCCCCATTTATTTGGCAGCTTTTTTATATGTGGTGCTGCACTACTCATGAGACTATTGCGGACCACTGGTTGGGAACCACTGAGATAAGCAAAAGTCCTGTTTGTGCAGAAACTAAGACATTCCATCCGGTTCTTAAATTCATTGGTGAGAGAAATTGAAAATTGTTTAGTTCTCCACGTCCTCAAATTTGAATTATATCTCCTGTAAAGGTTATTTGACATAAATTATTTATTTCAAAAACTGTTTTACCTTGTATTTAAGTATTGTATTAACCTACAGACAATCAAAAATGCGAAATAACCAAGCAAAGAAGTTTACAGAATTAATATTTCGAAAATTGGCATTGGGGGGAAACAGTTGGCGAGATCAAGAAATAAAATAGACAGTCTCCTTTTGAACTGGAGAAATTTATTGCTCTTATTGGAGAACTAGATCATTGTTGTCATGTAGTGACTTATGCCCCTGGACAAAGCATACCAGAATAGGTCTATATATGGCTGCTTTTAATGGTACCATAAGATTCAAAGTCTAATTTAGACAGGTGCCACCATAATTTTGAACGAGCACCCCCAGGGGTGACATCTGGGGGTTCATATCTTCTCCCACCCACTGACATCATAGAACTTTTTGGTCTACGGATTGAAAGTGCCCCTATTTGACATAGACAAGGTATTGAATGGCTTTGAATGAATCACCCCCCGTTCGAAGCCCAGGGTACCTCTGACCCATAAAGAAATGGTGTCGAAACCAATGCATGTTGGTGAATATGCCTCACCATTATCTATGTCTGTCTATCTACCTATAATGTACAAAAGAGTGTAGAATTTCATTTGACCACCATTTTGTTAGGTGTGTAAGTATGTATTATACAGCATTCCTTTAGCTACCCTAATCAATGTGTGTTCTGCTACTACATTTTGTCCCATAAGTAATCAAAAACATAATATTTTAACTTTCTATATTTCTCGTATCATTGTTAATCCATAGGTACAATGTTGACGTTTCTAGATCCACTCTTAATTGGTTCTAGTAACCAATGAAGTGTTCAGATCACGTACAAAGAGTGATCCCACGTTGTTGTAGAGTACAGTAATGTATAACATATATTATTTTTGCATATTGTTGTAAGCATCGGCCACAGAACTGTAAATCGTGGACTGTGATACGCAAATCTCTAACACTTGTGTTGGTTCATATTTAGTTGAGTTTTCTTTCAGTTACACAGACTTTGGTGTGCATCTCTCGACATCGCATATCATCTACACCCATGGTAAACTATTGGGAATTTTTCTGCTCAGATTACCAAATGCACATTTATGAATTCTGAAAACAGATCTGTAAATGCAAAGCGTGTATTTTTCAAATATCCTTTTTCTTTAATATTTTTAAATATAATTTTCATTTCATAGCAATTGACATCAGTTATTTAAACAATTTCAATTTTGTAAAGTCATGTGGTAATTGAAACAGTTTCTATATTTCTCGTATTGCAAACAAAATTTAAATTGCATCAAAATAAAAACAATTATTGTGGCAAAATTGTTTTAATTTTGATGCGGTTGACACCAATATGCCTGTATATAATTAAATGCCTGTAAACAATTAACTGCAGAAAATATTTTAATTTTAAAAAGCATGCCTTTTTTTTAAAAAAATGTCTGCCTTCATAAGCTAAAAAACAAAATTCCAAGGTGGGCATTTATTAATAAGGGTTTTAAAATAAAGAGAGGAAAATGCCCCGTAGCTTAACATGGGGATTGCAAGGCATAGCTATATCATGTACCTAGTAACAAAATTGTCAATTTACCTCCTGTAGTTAATAGAATCAATACAAGGAATTCGAAATTTGAAATTTAAACACAAATCATCAGAGAGAAAAAACAAATATTTAGCTTCACTCCAAGCAACCACCAATAACCAATCAGAAAGCAGTTCCTGGAAGTTGCATTAATAATGAAAACAATGGAAAATCTGTGATGTTAAGAAATGCACACCTCAATTCACAATGCATCATTTTGCCATATGAAAAGAAATCATCATCCAGCTCTGGCATTTAGTGCAGAAAAAAATAGCTTATTTTAATAATAACTTGTTTCTATAATAATTGTGTTTGCAAAACTACACACAGAAACTTTTGTAATATCTTAGTTGAAGAACAAAGTGTTATTTGAGTTTTGACCTCTCTCTCTTTACATACATATATACATATATATATCACGTTTTACGAATGCTTAGTAAAAGCTTGTTTGTAAAGTAATTCTTTTGTTTCCATTCCTCATGACATGTTATGTAGTCATTAGAAGAATGTTGTGACTTGGTGTTTTGTTTGTAAATAAAGTTCTTGTTGAATGAGTTGGATCCAAGTTAATATCACATTACACATTTGTCTTTCAGTGTAAAAGTTCTTCCAAAACTACAGATAGATTCTTAATGTAGTTGTTGCTAATGCCCCCTGGCCAGAAGTGTTCCAGACCAGGTTCATATAGGCTTTGCAGAATGAGGAGTAAGGCACCTCAAGGGTGAGAGTTCATCTTAGCTAGGTGACACATCAGTTTTAACTGATCACCCCCAGGAGCAACATCTTGGGGGGGATCATACCCTCTTCCACCCTCTCTGACCTCATAGGGATCCAGTCTACAGATTTAACATGCCCAATGGCACTTTTCAGGATTCGAACCAACTACCTTGAGTGCCGACATGCTACCAGCAAACTACCTCTGGCCCGTAGATTTGTGATATATCATCTAAACAAGCTGAATACCCATGCTTCGCTATGGAGTACATTCAAATTAAATACAGCAGTCAATGTATGCAATTAATGCCAAAAAACCAGAAATGTATTTATAATAAATACAACGATCAATGTATGCAACTAATGCCAAAAAAATACATTCATAAAAAAAATCGTAACATATTTTTATAGACAAAATAATGTAGAAGAAAATATCCAAATTAAATCTAATAGAATGTACTAGAGAATATAGTACAGTTTGAAGAACATTTCTTTTACTGTATTTTAATATTTTTTTGGATAATGTCCAATTGTCTGCCGCATTAGAAAGAAATATAAAAAAATTTTGTTTCAATTTATTCCGTTGTTATGCACGTGACTCAAGATTATTTTAACGTATCACAAAAAGAAAAGAAACTATGTGATCGGCATTGAATAAATTAAATTCTAAAACTGAATCTTTAAAAATTCACCAAAAATCAGAAAATGGGGTTAAAGATTCGAAAAAGATTTCATTTTAAAGGAATTTTTATGATCTTTCTCGTGATAAAAATTTTATAACCCTCGGATTATTATTTTAAATGCAAACTTTAATGACTAATCTTCATCTAATTTGCTTGCAATCTGACTCCATTAATTTTTATTTCATACACCAACTAAAGAGTGTAGTAATGAATATGTATGAAACTTGAAACAATTGCTTTAATATGCCAGTCATTATAGGTGTTAGAATTTGTTCAGTTACCAATTTAGGATACCAGGAGTAACCAACTTAGAGCTCCTACATATCCAGATTAACCCAAGAGCCTCCATTTTGTTTCTCAGTCTTTGCAAAGTGTTCCCTTGTTGCCAGTTCACGAAACTTCCCCATTTGGCTGCTTTACAATTTGATTATCTCTCTCGACTGATATGTTGTGTATCCATGCATGTTGATGTCTTTCAAGCAAACTAGTCATGGGTAAAATCATATTCAAAGATGTAGAGAGGCATAATTTTAAATCTCAAATCAGCTTAAATCTGCCAATAAAACTTATAAATTTCAATAAAAACAATTATTTTAAAAATGGCTATAGGCCTCAGATCAAAATGGTGACTATGTAGAACAAAATGCTGGATGTGTCTATAATCCTTAGCTAACATGCGTACACTTATGGGAGGTGAAATCAGTGAGATTGTAGATAACTATTCCCATTAACTGACACTGTGAAATTCTGAAGTTGGATAAGAAAATTACACTCTATGAATATTTAAATGATTTTATAAATATATTATATATACAGATAGGCAAGAAAGAAATTTCCACGTATTCATCCTATAGAAGCAGTACAATGTTTTCATTTGTCAGCAATCTAAAATTATCACCTTGCATAAGGATGCATGCTGCCAGCTGACTTAATATTTGTCTTGATGGCACTTGGAACTTTGCCTCCAGAAGCTAGAGGGGAAAAAAAACAATTTAATGAAAATATGAATACTGAAATTTCCTCTGTGTTCATAATGAAAACAGTCCTTAAGACATTTTAAGGCATTCAAAAATGGATTTAAATATGTTTTATTAACAAAGTTAGAACTTTTATAAGGATCAAAATCTTACAATTACCTCTAAAATACAACCTTTATGAATTCGTCATATTAATAACCGTAGTTTGAAAATTGCATTTGCAGGTTGTATCTGTTTGGTTTAACTCTATGAATTCAGTAAGAAGCATATTATAGTCAATCATTAGTGGAAACAGGAAGTTTTCTTTTTTATATTCAGGATTGGGAGGTAAAAAGGATAATATCAAATAAAGACTGCCACTATCTGCATTCTCTTGAAGCCCATTGTTGATAGTCATACATTCAAATTTCTGATATTTCGAACATGAGTTCTTTTCAGAGGTGGAAAAAAAAAGCAATTCCAAAATGAGTTTTTTTTTTTAAGGGCACTGAAAGGCAGCAGTTCCTAAATGTTTTAATGGCTGTGCTAACCTTAAAAAAGTAAGCAAAAAAAATTGAGACCTTGAATACAAAAATAAGCATTTGATAACTTTTTAAAAACAAAAACTGAAAATAATAAGCTTTAAGGGCTGTCTGAAAGTAAGTAAAAACAGAAAGGACTAGAATGCAAAAATAGGAACTCTTAAAACAGATTTAAGAGCCCTTAAAAAAATACAAAATCACAATAAGGAGTTCTTGAGGACTCTAGAGTGCTGCATGAACTTTGAGGAAGTAAATTTTAAAAAAGGTAGAAAAAATCTTTTAAAGGCCTTAACCCTTAGACCGTTGAGTTTTCGCCTTTTGGTTCTTCCCCCAACATTGGGTTTTTTTTGGAAGCGTGTTTCTGAGGTTGCGCATTTTGAAGGAATGTTTGAAAACACTAGTTCAATAAAGTTAAGTTATTTAAATCAAAATAATAAGATAGTTTTAAGAATACATATATATATATATTTACATAATATACAGATTTTTTTGTTCGTAAATTTCTTATAGTATGATATATATTAAAGCTAGGTGATATGAATAAATCAACTTCACAGTCTTTACACCATATAGTCTATTCATCACTTAGTCCAGTCTAATCTTTTCATCACTTTTGTCATCGAATCAGTCTGAATAATCACTCTCGGAATCACTTGAAATGTCAGTTCGAATAGCCTTAGCTTTCAAAAACCCAAAATTCCCTCCAAATTATACTGCATTTATTCTCAAAATAATACCTAAAAATCTACTTCTTATGAGGAGATATTGTAATCGAATGCCATTAAGTGCAGCTATCTATTGATGAATGAAAAAATCAATTTAGAATGCGTTAAAAGCGTTTGTAATGTGCAAAACATTGTAAAATCCAGATGGACGCGTCCAGCACGTTCGTAATGCTGGGGGAAGGACTCTGATGAACGTGCTGAGCGCGTTCGTAACAGTCTAAGGGTTAAAGACAGAAAACAAAAGGTTCTCAGAGATTTAAAGACCCTGTCAATGGAGATATATGTTTAATATGTTGTAAAGAAAAGGTAAATTTGCACCCTATCATAAAATGTCCCAACTTTTCATATGCGATAGTGTAGAAAGGAGAATCCTTACCTGGTCTTGTAGGCTGAGGTGGAGGGGGTTGAGGATTGGTTGGTTGACCCTTGGGAGAGCCGGTCTGGGGTTTCAGGCCTTTTCCAATGCTGATGGCACAGATCAGAGCACTGGTATCAGCGAGGGAGGATGTCTGAGTAGCACTTGCCCTTTGGCCTACAAATGAAACAAAAAGGGTCGCATTTTACTTCCATCAGTTAGAAATGTTTCAAATGTATAAATCCTAAAATTACTGATAACAGATGGCACCATATAAGGAAAGAAATCAGTATTTTATCCACTGCATGATATACACTGTTCATTTCGTTGATTCGACTGACAGCCAAATTGATTATATGCAAAGGGCTTCAATACAGTGCCCTGTAATGCCACCACACTGTTTCTGCTATTGAAGATTATGGTAAAGAGTGATTAGAGCTGTTAAAAGTTTTCTGCTGAATGGAGGTTAAACATTTTAATTGCATCATCCACAAGCAGTAATAACAAATACATTCAGACTCTCACTGTCCTCTAGGGATGCAGATTATAGAGACAAAATCTTTATCTAAAGAGTTCTTGGACAATATAAGCAGAAATTATATATATACACATTTATAGTCTTCATATATATATATATATATACATAGATATACATCTGTGTACACATGCATGTATATTTATATATATTTATACATACATGCATACACACATATGTGTATATATATATATATATATATATATATATATAGAATATGTATTAATACATACATATATATATATACACACACAGATCTTGTGTTTGACTCACAATTGCTGCACAAATTAGTGTTTTTATTAAGGAGTCCATCTGATTTCTCAGTTTTTGAGCTTAGGAGTCAATTTGACTCTTAACTTTTTCCTCTCACTTTTACAGGTTAAGTGAAAACTCTCTCTCTTGCTTTCTTTCTTTCTTTATATATATATATATATATATATATATATATATATATATATATATAATTTTTTTATGTGTATAGCTATATATATGTGTGTGTGTATATATATATATATTTGAAGAACTTGTTTGACTTATAATTACTGATGTTTTTACAAAAGTCTGACTCCCAGTTTTCAAGTCAGAGAATCAATTTGACTCCTGCTTTTCAGGTCAATCCACACACACCCACATGAACTGTTTGTCTATACATATATATAAACACATACTATATATATAAAGAGGAGAAAAATGATTTTCATCAGCAAAACTCATGGTTGTGGATAACAGGCAGGAAATCGTGTTAATATAGTCAATTATTCTCCTACCTGAATCATTTTCCCAGGCATCTCTGTTTGCTTTCACAGTATCCAGCACATTGGTTACAATTTTATTGATAGCAGTGATTTGTTTCTAGAAAAAATAAATGGTTCATCTAAACAACAAAGACTAAGATTAAAGCATGGTATCAATAAATGAACACTGAATACTAGTTAAAATGCAGTTTTTACTCCTTTTTAGGGAGAAAAACGAAGCAATACTTCTTAAAAATAAAAATTCATAATAGTGACTGTTATAACTGGCATAGATACAGATTTTACAATTTTGAAATGTTTTATTTCAAATTTTATTAAAATTACTTTATTTTCTCTCTCACCTTTTATGATACAGCCGAATCCCGTTATAACGAACTTCAAGGGACCACAGGTTTTGTTCGCTATATCCGAACCATTAAGAAAAATGCTGGAGTTCACAAAATGTATAACATTAGTTGCAATGTGTATTCAATAATAATGTATTTAAAAATGATAAAATCTGTTAAAAATGAAAATTAATGAAGTAAATAGACTATAATCAATTACATTAAACTGACACAATACTAATTAAATTATGTATAATAGAAAAACAACGGGACCAAAATTGTTTGTTATATACCGGGTTCGCTCTAACAGGGTTCAACTGTATATGTATTTCAAAAACAGATTTAGTTTGCATTCAAGGGATTTTTCCCATATTCAATAATTTTTTATAATTATTTATTATAAGAGCATTAATGAGTACTATACTGATTTCTAACCTGGGCCATATCCATGGGAATGGTGCTGCTTTTCAAAATATGCTGCTGTTCCCTGGCTTCCACCTCTGGGTCAGGTTTGGTTCGCAAATAATCAGGGACAATTTCATGATTGAATGCTACTACTCGGCCCTCAGTCAATTTCTGGAAAACATAAAAAACAATTACAAATACACTTTAAATTTGAGGAATATTAAATGGTACAAATTTTAAAAATATTGCAGGATACAACTCCAAATGCCACCCCAACCCGCTCCTGGCATTTTGAAGGATTGTTATAAGACTTTCTACATATCTCCCTTTTTTTTTTATTAGGCTACATTTTCCTAAAAAATTTTTCCTTGAGGCCAGTGGTCTGACAGAATCTTTCTTTGGAAGGAAGTTTTCTGCAGGGGATGGGCTGTACCCCTTGACATTGATCTAATTTGAGTTGTGAGATACATGGTCCAAGGTTATGACTATTCCCTTTCAAAATTACCAGATACCAGGCCATAGTTGGTTCCTAAATAATCAGTGCCTTGATACTCTAAATTTCCTTTTTTTGCCTTTTGCCTTTTGCTCCTTTATGAATCTGGCTTCATGTTGTCACAAAACCTCTACTAACTGCATATTGTTTAGCCTCTTGAACCATCCTTCGCTTTCTAGCCCATAAATTATTCAGTTATTGTAGTCCAAATTGTAAGCCAATTAACCACCTCAGCCCCCTCCGCTTTCGTGTATTGGACCATGAATCACTGATGACCAGCGCTGCGTAGCAATTCCTGCAAACTCAGACGAAGGTTGATTTCCCCTGTTTGGTGTATGTTTCATATAGGCCTGGGTGCCGGTCGACAGTACAGATCTGCCGACCAATTTGGACAACCCTGGGCCCCTAGTCAAAATTGTAAGCTTTACTACAGCTGCCCAGTGGCAAAGTAGTTAAGGTGTTTGGCCTGCCATACTGGGGGTATGGGTTCAAATCCCACGTAAGAGAAATCTGGAGTGAAAGTCTGTCTTCAGCTTGTAAAAGAAGCTAATTTCTCTCAGTTCCACCATAAGTGTCATCATTTGTGAATAAAAAAATTCTTCTGCATATGTGTGTGTATATATTTTTATTTTCTGTCTTATATTCATATGAACACCAGACTAATTCTCATGATGCAAGCCCTGCAACAACAAGCTTTACAGCCTATTTTTGCTCTCTCTCTGTGAACCTGAACAGCTTCTGCTCCTCTTTGCTTTCAGGTGGGCTTGGGTGCTCTCTAGGCTAGTGCAGGTGGGGTAGTTGCCAGATGCCACCATCTCACCAATGGGGTTACTTGTCTCTATGTTGGGCCATGTCTCCATAGGATAACATCCGCTGAGCAAATCCAATATTGTTGAAACCTAACACTCTTAAATCCAAATTTTAAGAGTTGACAAAAATAGATTAAAAGCTAAAGCACTTACCACAAGCTCTTCATCTCTGTCTGGTGACAAAACAAGAGGCAGCAACACTCTGTTTCGAAGCAGGGGTGTTTTTTCATTCCTCAAGATTTTAAGAACAGTGTTCACCTGACCTGACAACAGTGCAAAGTTGTCCAAGACGTTAGGCCTTCAAGAAGAAAAAAATGCAACTCATTTTATTTCTCACCACAAACCATAGAAGTATAAAGGATTATGTGTGTCATTTCATAGTACATAATAAATAAAAATTAAGGAAAAATGGATTCAAAACTTATGCCTATCAGGAAAGGAAACTATAAGATCAGTAACACTTTACTTTTATTACAATGTTTGATTAAATTTACCAGATACCTTTTCCATGTAGCTCTGTGTTTACCATAAAAATTTACTAATTCATTCATAAATTAGTAAAATAAACAGCTCTTCTAAGAGTCATGAGTTACATTTTCTTTCACTGCAAGCTCTAATTAATGTGACCCATTTATAATAGAATCATTAACACTCATATTGTTATGCCTAATTCAAAAACAGGGAAATCATCAGTAACTATAAGACCCTACAGGCTTTTTATGTATGCTCTAAACCAGCAGGTCTCAAGGCTCCCTGGGGGCCTTGGGATATTCCAGGAGAGCCATGGCACAAGACAAGGGGACCACAAACGAAAACAAAGTGCAGCAAAGGGTATAATGCAGATGTTGAATACACTAAGTTTTCCTCTTTGGTAGCAATTAGTGATGAACTCAAACATGATGAAATAACTGTATAAAATGATAGTTTTAGGCAGCTTTATCATAATATGGAAATTCATATTTGTGATCTGCTGGACATGGATATTCCAGCTGGGGTAGCTTCCTGATCCTTTTGCTTTGAAAGCTGCTGACATGGATGTTTCCTTGAATGAAGTGTTCATAGTGCTGCAGAGCGACATAGCAGCCACAGTATCTTTCAGTCAAGAAAAATAACCTTTTTGTATAAAGTGTGATAAATCAAAAAATTTTCCACAGCTATAGGATAAAACAAAATTATTTTTCATGTCATTTCCTGCTTCAGCAGAACCAGATTTCAGTTGAATGAGTTATTGACTGAGCCAAATGTGAAATCACCTTAACATAATGTACAGAGGTGATCTGTCATTCCTCACACTGATAGAACTGGATATAAAAGAGTTTGTAAGTGGTTATCAAGCACAAGTGACACAGTGATCAAGAAATATTTAAAGTATAAATTTATATGTAACTAGCTGAATACCCGTGCTTTGCTATGGAGTACATTCAAGTTAAATACAATGGTCAATGTATGCAATTAATGCCAAAAAACCAACAAAAAAATATATTTATAAAAAAATCGTAAGGGATATTTTTATAGACAAAATAATGTAGAAGAAAATATTAAATCTAACAGAACATACTAAAGAATATAGTACAGTTTAAGGACCATTTCTTTTACTGTATTTTAATATTTTTTTGGATAATGTCCAATCATCTGCCGCATTAGAAAGAAAATGATATTTTTTTTGTCAATTTATTTCATTTTTATGCACATGATGCAAAATTAGTTTAAAGTATCACAAAAAGAAAAGAAACCATGCGATCAGCATTTAATAAATTAAATTCTAAAAGTTAATCTTTAAAAATCCACCAATAATCAGAAAATGGAAG
This sequence comes from Dolomedes plantarius, assembly GCA_907164885.2. NCBI lineage: Eukaryota > Metazoa > Arthropoda > Arachnida > Araneae > Dolomedidae > Dolomedes > Dolomedes plantarius. Next base: position 127,081,318 of record OU015503.1, read on the forward strand.
TAAAGATTGGATAAAGATTTCATTTTAAAGGAATTTTTATGATCTTTCGTGATATAAATTTTATAACCCTCAGATTATTATTTTAAATGCAAACAAAAGAATGTCACAAAAACAGCTTAAAAATTTAATTTTAAAAAATCTAAGAAGAATTTTTCAAAAATATTTCTTAGTGCACCCCTACACTATAAAGAAGAATCGCCATACAAAATTTCAACCCTCTTAGGTCCAGCGGTTTTGTTTGTGCGTTTATCTGTCAATCAGTTACGGAACTGTTTTGTATAGATAGATTTATCTTGTATAAAATATAAAAATTATAAGTAAGACATATTCTAATTACTAATTCAAAAAAAGAATGCTGTAATAGAGCTACCTTACTCCCCGTATTGCAGGAGGGCCACAGGACAAAAACAAGGTCGAAAGGGGGCCACAATAGGAAAAACATTGAGACTCTGCTCTAAACAAGCAGAGACACAGGAGGTAATATTAAGATTACATGTACAACAGCAATACGATAATTTCTGCAGACACTTAATAAAAGGGCAAGAAATTAAGTATAAATAAATTTTTCTGAGCTTTTATAGCCAAAGAAGAATGTAGTGAAAGGATGTGTTTTTTTATATTTCTATTAGATGAGGAACAACATTTTGAGAGATTTTTTTTCTTCGGAGTTTTATGTTATCATTCAGTAAATGTTACTGTATCATAATGGAACCAACGGGATCAAAATAAGCTATGTCAATAACACATTCAAAAGAATAGAAAAAAAACTTCCTCAATAACTTTTGAAAAAAGGTGCAGTTAAGTTAACATAAAATTACCAATTTAGAGATTCATTTTCTAGCTTTACTATAAAGGATGCAATGGCATTCTTTAAATCCTGACATCGATTAATCAGAGCATCTATGACGACTTCCAAAGCTTTTTCTTCTTTCTGTAATTAGTCAAAAACAGACAACATTAGTATAGATAAAATAACCTGCAGATATATTAATTGAAATACTGACTTTCACTGAATAAAAAGAATTTAAAAATTTTAATACTTATAGATTTTAAAAACTTCAACAATACCATAATACATGATTATAATACAATGGCAATTTTCCAAGACTAGTGCAAATCTTTGAAAAGTAGCAAATAACGGTAAGAGGGGATTAGGCTATAGTTGCTATTAATAGCATCAGTATCTTCATTATTTCCTCAATGTTTATACAGAGTGGTCAGAATTACAGCTGTTTGAATTCTCCTGACATTTCTAGATCCAATCCAAATTTTCACTGACTTTTCTACATTTAATCAAAACAAGTTTTTACAGTTCGACTGCTGCAATATCACAATCCACCCTATAAATATCATTGGCAGCTCCAAGGGGGGGGGGGGGGGGGGCAATAGGAGCAATTGCCCTCCCAAAAAATCCTGGCGTATTTTTTTTCCATATAATTGTAGACCTAATACTAAATTTGTTTAAATTTAAAATGAGATGATGTTTATTTCTTATATATATCCCTAAGAGTCGACATTGCCCCCCCCCCCAAGAGTCTGGACTCAAGCCGCCTCTGATAAATATATATATATATATATATATATATATATATACACACACACAGAAAGATGAAAACAGTTTACCCAACTTACCTTAAGAACTTAATTTATTGTAAACATAACAACCAGAATTAGTAACTTTTTTTTTCTTAAGAGTAAATTAAGAACATACCAATGTTATCTATTTCATTAAAAAAAAAAAAAATTCAAGTTAAATCTGTATTTAGTTTTACAAATAACCATAAAACTACATTCATCTTTTATTTTATAGAAAACTTCTAAAATCTTATTTCAGAGATACGAAAAAAACAACATTCTTGAATGACTTTATTTTCTTATATTTTAAAAGTGCTTCTCTGAGGTATATGCAAATAGTTCAATTGTCAATGGAAGTTCTTTCCTGCACTTATTCTTAAATTTGGAAGAGATTAATTAGAAAGATAATTTTCACAAAGAATAATTTTAAGGACTTCAGTAAAATATGCTGTTGCCTCCTTTTAAATAGTTTTTCACAAAATTATTTACCAAAAGCATACTGTGAACTATAATTTGGAATAATCTGATAACGAAATTTTAGATGATTAAAAATAAAGAAATAAAAAACTCAAAATGTTAGCAATTTTATTAGAATTATTATAAATATCCACTTAAAAACATCAAATTACATTATTTAAAAAAAAAAATTTTCTTATTGCTTTCACACACGATATTTTTAATACATTTTACAAATAAATTTGTCTCTTGTAAACCTCGGCTTTTTCAGCAAAAGGACTGACTTCTCAATCCCAGTGGATATGTTCTGTTGGCTGGCTATAGCCTTGGACTATAACCTTGTTATTAGTATTTAACCATTGGATATCAGATATTTAAAATACCAGTGTTCTCAGGAGAGTTTAAACAAAGGAAAAGCTGAAACATGAAGTAAAAACAATTAGTTTTTCATTTAAAACTAATAGGAATGCATAATTCAGATATAGGGTGAAGTGGGGTAAGTGAGAATGCAAAATCATATAGTTCCACCTTGAATCTAAATGTTTTTAACAAGTTGTTATATTTGTATGAAAATTTGCATACATACTTTCGGTTAGGTTCTACGTTTATAGTTTTATTTTTCATAAAATCTATTCAGAACTTTTTTTGCTGTAAATATTTAAAGTTATTGTGTTTTGTGTGCTCACTTGCCCCCACACTTGGGACAAGTGAGTACACAAGTCCCAATAAATCATAATTGCTTATGGCAAAATAAGTGGGGCAAGTGAAAGGATAGATATTTCATGCTGAACAAAAGGCTTTTTTTTAAACATTCGTTCATTGTGGATGTATTTGCTGTTCAAGTTGACACATCAAAATGGATTAGGGTGAAGTGGGGTAAGTGAAAATGCAAAATCATATAGTTCCACTCTGAATCTAATTAAGTTTTTTACAAGTTGTATTAACAAAATAAATACATATGTATATATTTGTTTTAGAGTAACAAATGTATGTTAAAAGTTCAAAACAAAAAAAATTTTCCTAGCCTATTAGTTCAATTTACTATTTATTTATATCTTCAATCCTACTTAAATGCCCCAACCTTCCTGTTCTCACTTGCCCTAACATAACATTTTTATGGGGCAAGTGAACACCCTGCAGTACTGAGTAATATTGCAAAAAAGTGGTTTCTTATATATTTTATCTGTACTCTTCATTTCTTAATGAATAAGAGAATAAGAGGGTACTTTCAAAATAACTCTATGTGTTGTGGTTAGCTAGTTATGATTTTTGTTTTGATAGTACTTGAACTTAGGTACCTATGTTAAAATGCAAGGGTTTGGTAGGTATAAAAATTTTCCATTTTACAATTTTTTTCCGTACATAAAAACTAAACTAACAGTAGAACAAGAATTTTCCTATAAAGTACAATTGAATTTTTTTTTAAAGTTAAACCCTTCTAGGGTTTCAAGCCTGTATTATCACTTACTTAACTTCACCCTATAAAAAATAAGTGAGTTACTTTTGAAATAATTTGTAGAGTTCTTTAGCAGGCCAGAAAGCATTACATAAAAAAAGCGCATTTGTTAATTGTCCACAGACACCTAACTCTATTAATTAGCTCAAAACTAGCATATATATATATATATGAAGTCATCCAAACTTGACATCCTGAGTTCTTAACCAAAAAGAAAACGCTAAACTGACACAAGATGTTTTAATCACTATTTGGTGTGAGCTAAGTAACTGAATATAAAAGCTGATATACCTTGGCCACAGTATACCCAAAAAATCGCAAATGCATGTATTGGCAGATGTTAAGTTTCATTAGCTAACATGAATAAAGATATAAACAGATTACCTCCATTGCTAAAAATATACAGCTTTCCCAGTCGAATAAAAACTTGTCGCTGTACGACACAGATTATGACAGCGACTATATAATAGGAAAAGCTGCTTTTCTACTACAAGAACTTGGCTCTAGGCAGAAATGATCGGGAAAAAAATTACAAAAAGTGCGCAACTGCCTTATAATAAGTACATGAACTGTCAGAAATAGCAGATGTAGCCTTTCCTGTAGGAGAAAATGAAGGACACAATATGTTTAGTAAATATTATTTACAGCTTCGAAAAAAGTAAACAAAATTTTTCGTATGATCACGGTTATAGAAGATACAGTTTGATAATTCTTTTCCTTTGCGGTTAGCAGTGATCACAAAAAGACCGCAACAAATTAGTGATTTATATAAATATTTGATGTTTTGGATCCTTTTTTCACTTTTTTCGATATTACATAATAATGTTAACCCATCTTATTTCAACAAAATGTAATCATCTCCATTTTTTCTTAATATAGGGAAATTTCTTAACTGCTGATCAGCCCAGGATTTTCTCTTCTCTTCTGTCGTAAATTCATTTTGTGTTGATATTGATATTTTCCAATAGAGAGGGATGAAAAAATCCCTGTTTTTAAACGAATAGGAAATCCAAAAAACATTTAATATTCATGGCGCAGGTATCAGTTGGTAAGTTATTGCCGAATTTGAAAGTTACTCTTGGAAATGATACGACAGAAGTTGAAACGTCGGAGGAGAAAAATTTTAACATCTCTGAGAAACTTACGGAGGATACAGATGACAGTCCCAATGTGGAAATTGTGCGGTCTTGGATGGAAAGTTTACAAGTATGTGTTAAGAATAGATCTATATATAAAAAAGTTAAAATAATTTATACTATTTGGTTTGTATTATGTTAATCGATAAACTTTTTACAAGAAGCATATGCATAGTTTTACGAATGATCTTATTTATTAGTATTACTTCTATCTCTGAAGTTAATCTAGTTAGATAAATTATTTCGCTAATTATTTGTCTGTCTATCAAAGGGAATTAGGACGCGATAATGGTGGCGCCTGTAAGTCCAATTAGTAGCTAATAAATGTAATATGTATGCATGCATACATATGGTAAACACGAAATTTATCAACTATGCTGCCATTGATGTTAAACATCCCGGTGCTATAAATAAATTTATTGTACAGTGGAGAGGTATGCCTGATTTAGCAGATGGGAAGATTTGTTTATCAGGTTGTTCCATACCTGCTATATAATGTATGAACATATTGGTTCATTGAAGAACTGACTTTTTAAATAGGAAAATATGTAGTAAGTGCACTTCATACCTAGAAAAGTTCTCAAAACTTCATCCATCTCATCACAGTCCTAAGCATTGAAATTAGACTTCTGAAATTGCAATCTTAGTAATCGCAACAACAATGCATTGACACCACTGGGATACCAAAATATCTATTTTGGGCACACTCAAAGAAAGTATGATTCACAAACGAGGAAGGGCAACTGTGCACTTTCTAAAATAATGACACAAATTTCATAAATAAAACTCAGGGGACAAAGATTTTATAATATTTAACCTTCTTTTTGTCTTTGAAAGAAATAGATTAAAAGTTGTGGAAATTTAAAAGTCTCAAAAAATTTTAATTTACATTATCTTGAAATAATGCAACATTCTTGTTTTCCCCAACATCCTCAAAAATTACCCCAACGTATAAGTATCATAACACGAAAGCTGAAGCAATCTTGTTGCAATTTCAAACTTATAGAAAAAATCAAGTTTAAACTCAATTTCTAGACATTCAGGTTCATTTATACAGGAAATCCCCAGCTTTCCTGATGCATGTAAACCATGGTTATAAAAATGCAAAACAAAATTTTTATTTTTTTTTTAAAGATTCAGTGGGTCATCACAATTTTTAAAGGAAATATTGATAGAAAAAAATTTACTTGAAAAACTTTATGAAAGTCACTATCAAAAATGTTCATGTTTTTAAAATTGGCCAAGGTACTTGTTTAGGAGAACTTTTAAAGGCAGGGTGCAATACATGGTAGGAACACTAAATATAAGGATAAATTGTAACACTATCAAAAAATTAAGTTTGAAAATTCTTTGTTTAATTACCTGCATGGTTAAATCTAAATACAAATGTAATTTTAATCCAGTATTCTTAAGGATTTGATAATTATGTAGAATTTTTTTTCTTATCTTAGCGAATAGCTAAACATGGTGTCTCACTTAGATAATTTGAGTATTCGGAAAGAGATATTAAAGGAAACTGTGAGACTCTATTACTTGTGTTTGACTGATAATTTCTGCTTATTAGTGTAAGTTTTAGTAGTTTTATAAAAAAAAAATAACTTGAAACTTTGTCTCCTATTTTCTGTAGGATAAGCTAATCAGCTTTTAGTCCCTATAAAGTATGGAGTTCTTGTCCTAAGCCTTGAATTGGCCTGAAAATTTTTATTGTAAATTTGAGTTCTTACTTTTAGACTTGTGCTGTATTTGGTTTATTTCCGTAAAAATTTATATCATAAACACGCGATGTTTAATCTAATTAATTTTTTCTTTTCTTTACAGAATCCCAAAGTCTACAAAAATAAGAGTGGGGGCTTTACAACTGGCCTGGATTTAATATCTGAGGTATATTTACTTGTAAAGTATTAAATTTTAAAGAATATTTCCATTCTGATTCAACATCCTTTCACTTGTACTGCCACTTATATTGTCCTATAGTAAATGTGAATACATGTTGGACATGAAGTTGAATCAAACTGTACATGTCAGTATCTGTTTAATTGGTGACAATTGTATGCAAAAAAAATTAGTTTTGTTTTATCTGTAGGATGTAATAAAAATCATTTTTTTTTTTTGCCATTTATTTTTATATATAAATTGACTGATTTTAAAAAAAGCACATATAGAATAGCCTATAAAGACATCACTAAATTTTACTGATCAAAGTAGATATGTTATCCTTAATTCCATTTAGATAGTGCTTAATATTTAGAAACATTTTAAACTTTCTTGTTATTTATTCACTTAAAAATTAACTCTAAATATCTTAGTAGCTTTTTAATCTATTGTGCATGAGTTAAAATTAAGAAAATCTGGCATAAACTTTTCTCTCTTAAAAATGGTTTAATGGTTTCTTCCTTTTAACGCCTGTCAAATTTTTGAAAATTGTGATTTGCATTATTTCGAAGAACAAGCAGCTTTTATAATCTTTCCATGCTTTCAATCAGTAGTGGTCTACTTTTTTTTATTTGCATATCCTGTGGAAGCCTGTGGAAAAAAAAAAATTATAGAAAGTTTTTTGAAAGAAAATTCCTAACTCTTTTTTTTGGGGGGGGGGGCAGAAAAATTCCTACTTTTTTCCTTTTTGTGCTATAAGATCCCAATAACTGAAGCAGGACAATGGCCAAATGACTAGGATGCTGGCATTCCTCTGAAACTAATGCATGATGTTTAGTTTGACAGACATGGTTGCAATTCTTAGTGATGTCGTAAGGTACCCACCAGAAGTTTATCAAATTTTACTCTACAGGTACTTCATCTTACAAAATAGTGGTTCGAAAATGTATGTATAGTGCAAAAAGCCGTGATATGAATAAAGAAGGATTGTTTTGAGAGGAATATTTTTTCTCTAGAAAGATCTTTTAAAGTTTTCAATCTTCAGGGGTCGCATTACTAGCTGAAGCAGGCTAGCCTGCTTCAGCTATTTCAAGAAATTAATTTAGCATTTAACAAACTTTAAATTTTTTAACTATTAAAAATTCTGTTAATTTTTCTGTAATTTTTTTTTCGTGTAGTTTAATGCTGTTACAGTACATTTTAAATCCAAAAGATAGTCTATATTTATTCTGATTTAAAAAAAAAAAAAAATTACAATATTTAATGAATGTTTGTTATTTAGGGATACCATTTTCTATTGTTTTCCATTGTTCTTAAATAATAATAAACAAAACTCCCATCTTTAGGGGCACTTAGTGAAAAAAAATTTAAAAGTCAAGAATATGAATTTTTCTTTGTGTGTATTCTTTTAGGAAAATACAGAATTGCTCAGTAAGCGAGCTGAGAGATTTGGTCTTGAGAGAGAAGAATCATTTCTTGCACCAAATATTACTGAACTTTATAAAAGGTAAGTTTGTCTTAGTTTCATTATTATAAATTATGTGAAAAAAATATAGTTATTATATTAGCAGTTAAAACTTTTAGTCTTTCTTGGTTTATAAAGAAAAGGAAGTAAATATCAAGAGTCATTAGTTTTGAATTCATATAAAAAATTTTGAAACTGTAGTATTTTAATTTTTGTTCACATACCAATCTAGAATTTATTAGCTTAGTGTTATTGTTTTTTTTTTCTTACCTTTTTTTTTTTTTTTTTTTCAGCATGGGCATAACTACAGACAATTCAGGTATGTTATAAAAACTAAATAATTTGTCTGTCTCTTCATTAATTATAGATATGATCTAATTTTTACATTTGGAAATTTTTATAAGTGTCATGGGAAAGAATTATAAGTGTGTGTGTATATATATATATAATTTATGTATTTATTTATAGGTAGATAGACAAGTATATGCATATTTACTTATTTATGGATGTACTATATGGCTTTGTTTCTGCAGTCCCACCCCTGATTGAAAAATAAAAATAAGCAGGTTTAACTTGAGGTTAAAAATTTATTGAACTTAAAACATGGTGATCAATTTAGACAAAATTAATATTAAAGGTAGTGGCATACCTGTATAACTGTTATAATTTTACTAATGGTTGGGTACGCTTGTTATATTTTAATTTACTATTAAGGTTAACCACTCTACACATAGTGTAAAGGAGAGTGATCATATAGCATTCCTTACTTTAAAAAGACAGGCTAAAATGTTAATATGGTGATATGACAAGAAAACCAACTCAAAACGACAGAATTCTAGGTTAGAGGCAACAACAATTTATTAGATTTAAACACATATTAAAATATCAATTACACTTAATAACAATGTTTCATTAATTTACATTTTTTTACAATTGAAATATTACATCATATATTTTACACTAGAGGTGGCTGGTGACGCATTATTACTCCTTATTAACTTAAATGAGCTCAAAAAAAAATAGTTGCAATTAAAATGCATATTACCTAAGCCGGCTGTATTTTAACTAAAAAAAGGGAGAGGTTGAAAAAGGAAAGAAAGGGAATATAGACGGGAATAGACAGAGGCGTGCCTTCCAATGCTGTCGGCAGATGGTTCATCTCTCGAAGTGGCGCTGAACTAGCCGGGGATCTTCAGTCACTATGGAGACCAAGAGAAACAACAGTCAAGCATAGCAGGCAGCAGGGAGAGTCTTTTTCGAGAAGAGTAACTCCCACGCAAAACTTTTTTTTTTCTGCAAGAAACCTCCGCTCGCTTAGCCAGGCGACGAAAAGGAGTTCCTGTGCACGCCGAAGCCCCTGGTTATGACGCACGTTGAAACTGGGAGCATTGTTTACCCAACTTATTGTTGACAGCCATATTATTTTTTTCTCCGCACAAAACTTGGCTTTTTATTAGCTTTTCTTTTTTCGTTTAAATATTTTTTGCTGCGAACGTTGCTGGCACCCAGCGCTGTATCCATCCGTGTGCAGGGCCGGTGCTCCTGAAAGGGGTGCAGGGAGCCTGCGCTTCTGTGAGAATCATCAACATTCCTTTTGGGCTGGTTTCGATATTATTGCCTTCCCCCTCACGTGGGGAACAAGCAATGCACGCTCGAACCGAAATGGCAAAACAAGATGTATCGGATTACTGCATAGCAACCGCAAGACAGGAGTTAGTTAGAGAAATGTAGGATTCTACGGGACTAAGAAAAAAAGGATATTTACATTTTTATTTTAATATTTTAAGATTTAAATCTTTCACCAGCCCACCAAACACTGAACCTAAGCCACCACCTTATATATTTTTACTGAAGTGCGATTATATATTACACATTACGGGCCCTCAATTAGCATAACATAACTAATGTTGCTTTAGCCTAAGAACGTATTACAAACAGAAAAAGTATACACCATGCTCCATAGCATATATTTTTGTGTTGGCATAGACTGAAATACAGTCACAAATTATATCATATACTGCCTTTTGAGTCAGTTACAATAATATATATCAATTACTAAAATGCTGTAATAAATAACCAATTAAAGACTGTATGTGCCACTTGGTGATTCACCTTGAGATGATGTAATATAACGCAAAATATTTTATCTCTGTTCCTGCTCACAAAGAAGAGAAATAGAATGCATTTTCTCTAGGGAACCTGGAAATACTGTGAATTTTTTGTGCAAGTCACGAAATGCTTTACAAATATCTAGTTAGACTTCGTGGTTGAAAAAAATATATATATTTAAATGGGTTACAGTTAAGCTAGTTGTGTTTTTCCTGAATGGCAGGGATATCATAATTTGTATGCAAATATCTCGCATTCTTGCTTCCAACTATGCCATATGCCGATTCAGATGTCAGTATGTGATATATTGTAATGGTTCAATCAGCACAAGTGTATGCAAATATTTTACCAGACTGATCACAATATATAACCTTTACATGTTTATCTGCTGCAGGTCTTCTTATTACTTATTTTATTGTACTGGTCGCCACAGATGTTAGATGTCATTTATGTTAAGATGAACTCTGTTTAGGCCCTGATATGACTGAAGTATTTTTTTTTATCCTCAAAATATATCAAGATATGTCTGAATGGTGAATTGCTATTAGTTTTCAATAAAAACAAATTGTTTTACTTCATGCCTCAGCTTTTTCTTTGTTTAAACTCAGATATGAGCTCTGCTATTTTAAATATACAATATCGAACAGTCAAATACCAATAACAAGGTTATAGTTCAAGGCTAAAGCTGGCTAACGTAACTTAACTGCCAGAAAAATGTCAGTAAATTAACCTAACAATAAATTCTGGTAATTTGTTACATGTATGATTCCAGCTAAAATGAAGAACATGCGCTTGGATACACTGCACATGCGAGGAGTCAATGATCTGAGCACCAACGAGATATTCAGCTACTTCAAAGATTACGGCCCGGCCTCAGTTGAGTGGATCAACGATTTTTCCTGCAAGTATAAGACTGACATTGTTTTTAATTATTATAAATCTGCATTTAGTAGTTTATATGTTTATAGTTATAGAGTCAATGCTTTCTCTTATTTAACTACTTTTTGAAATTCCGTTCCTCACTTTCCTATAGTGTAGCTTTTTTCTTTAACAAGATATGTGTCAGTATACTGGTTTGAGAACAAGGCATGTGGGACATATATATGATATTGATAAATATATCCATCTATCTATATATATATAACAGTTCCATAACTGACTGACATATAACGCACAGACCAAACCACTGGACCTAAAGGGCTGAAATTTTGCATAGCGATTCTTCTTATAATGTAGAGGTGGACTAAGAGAGATTTTTGAAAAATTCTTCTTGGATTTTTTTTTAAATTCAATTTTTAAGCTGTTTTTGTAACATTCTTTAAAGTTTGTATTTAAAATAATAAGTTTGCATTTAAAATAAAATAAAACAAGCATAACTAAAAATTGCCAATTTTTGAGATATGACGTTGTTGAAAGTAGTGAGCAATATATAAATGTATGTAGGGCACATTTTTAAAGTAAAATTTTAGACTGACAAATATAGTTCCTTGTTTTATGTCTTATCAAATTTCATTCTCATTTTAGTGTGCAATTTTATATTATTTATTTTATTTTATTTATTTAAAAAATTCCCTTTTTTTTCTAGAGACATTTCCCTACTTTTTTTCTCTGATTTCAGCATAATTTCAAATGTGGTCCCTGTAATTATTAGTGTCAAAAACACATGTCTCTCCAGGTCATACCAGGCTGTGCATGTATGTCAAAATCCAAGATGTCTTTTCTAACCTTACTTACAGTAGTTTTCAACCTTTTGTTGATCAGGGACCACTTATCCACAAAAATAAAATAGCCCCCCCCCCCTCCCAACCAATCTTTTGAGAGGCTAAAATAGGTTTTATTTTATGAATAAACAAACTATTTATAATAAACAACTTTCATAAAAGGTTACAAATTATTGCTGTTACCTTAACTAATTGAACGTAAAAATTAACTGAATAGCAAACATAAAAACAAATGAAGGAGATTTTTGAGCTTGCATTTTGTGTATTAACAGTGAAATGGCTGTGACTCTGCATCACAGAAAATAGTTGAGGATTTTTATGGCGTGCAGTGATCTTTAATATAGGATTACGGTCCTCCGAAAGGCAAACTTTCAGATGCCGTGCATCGCAAGTTATAACTGGGTTTGACAACGCACCAAACCCAGTCTGTATCACTTGGACAAGCAGTAAACAGTTAAACAGAAAAGTACTAAAATGCATCAAAATTTTGACATGCATATATATATACATACGTACATATATATAGATACATATATATACATAATACATACATATATACATACATACAAAAGAGGTAAGCAACGATGTGTAATCCTGCGTTAATAACCTGCGGTAGTTTTGTTAGAAGAGACTACCTGAAATTTTTTTTTAGTCAAAATGTCAGGAAATGGTAGAAATACAGGAATTTTTAGAATAATTTACACAAAAAAAATTTGTTCCCAATTTCATAAAATTGTTAATTTCCTGGTTGTTTTGAAATGATAAAACCAATGTTTCTATGACTTCTGACTTATCACTTGTTGGGTTCCCCCAGACCACTGGTTAAGAACTACTGCTCTTGTACAATAACCGCAAATATTACTATGCACAGTCTCGGTGACTTAGATATTGGCCCCCTTAACCAACATCATTAATTGTGGGGTTTTTTTCTTAAGGGTTTATGTTTAAAACTAAAGACCCAGAGAAGAACTTTAAATCGTTCTTATTTTTGTTTGTATCTATATCTGTTCCCAGATTTTTTTTTTAATTTAATGCTTTATGAAAAAAAACTAGTATAGATATTGTTTCCTCGTATCATTTTATTGAGTGTAGAATATGCAATGAAATGTTATCTTATTTTAAGGGGTCATATATCTTTTAAAGTCCAAGAGACTCGACAAACATATCCCTATTTTCAATCATCAATAGTTACTAAAATAATTTATTCAGAAATATGAAAATTTTACTGTGAGTTAAACACACTTTACTCTTTTCTCTCAGTTTTCTCTAGCTTGAAGAGAAATTTTTTAATTGTTTAAAATTTTAACCATTGTATTTTTCATTGTTATGTCATTTCATATAACCAAAACAGCTTGCTAGAATACCATAAAATTTTAACAAGTATCATTAAAATGACCTACTATTATGTCATTCCTGCCATAAAAATTTTAATTACAGCAAAATTAATCAACATTTTTTTCAAAATTTTAAAATTAAAAAAAAAACTTTTTTTCTACGAAAAACTAAGAATTTTGATTTCAAAGTAGTTCTTTTTAAAGATATATTATACAACTTATACAATTTTAAAACTAAAAAAAATATATATTTATTAATATACGGACGCAAGTCTGCGCATATTGCCATAACAGTAAAAAAACAATGATTGAAATTTTAAACAATTAAAATATTTATCTTCAATGTAGAAAAAATTGAGAGCCTATTTATTTAGAGCCATATTTTAAGATGAAAAAGTAACTCACAGTAAAATTTTCATACTTCTGAAAAAATTATTTTAGTAACTACTGATGATTGAGAATAGGGATATTTTAGGGATATGTTTGTTGAGTCTCTCGGACTTTAAAAGATACGTGTCCCCTTAAGTTACATTGCTTTTATTTTAAGAAATAATGAAAGTTATATTATATTGTCTTTTTTTCAGTAAAAATTATAAATCTTTATATTTTTACAATTAATTTGTAAAACACTATTACCATGCATTGACTATCATGTCATGATAAAAAACACATATTTTCCACTGAAATACTGTAATGTTTAAATATATTATTATTTATTAAATATTTTTAATTAATAATAAATAATTGATACTTATGATAATGTTAATAATTTTTTTATGAAAAAATAATTTATAAAAGAGTTTTAATGAGTTTTTTAACTTAAAAAAATTAACTGAATTTTTTTTCTAATAACCATTTAAGTGATAATTCATATTATTTTCATAATCAAAAATGTTTATTTAAAAATAGTTTAATTAATAGTACTATAATAATAATAATTTAATCATTTTAATTTTTATTATTTAAAGAAAGTTTTTATAATGAAATTTTTCTAACAAAAATGAAATGAATATTTTTGTTTTATGGAATAAAAAAATTCATCAAATAATATTTTTTATGGATTTTTTAAATTAAATGAAATTTTTTGTAATAATAAGTTACATTGCTTTTATTTTAAGAAATAATGAAAGTTATATTGTATTGTCTTTTTTACAGTAAAAATTATGAATCTTATGATTTATTTTTTTACAATTAAAACACTGTATTACTATGCATTGACTATCATGTCAGGATAAAAACACACTTTTTCACTGAAATAGTATAATGTTTAAATGAATTATTAAATATTTTTAATTAATAAAAATTATTAATATTTATGATAATGCTAATAATTTTTTATGAAAAAAATAATTTATAAAAGAGTTTCAATGATTTTTTTTAACTTAAAAATTAACTGAAGTTTTTTCTAATAACCATTTAAGTAATAATTCATATTATTTTCTTAATTAAAAAGTTAATTTAAAAATAGTTGAATTAATTGTACTATAATAATAACAATTTAATCATTTTAATTTTTATTAATTAAAGAAAGTTTTTATAAAGAATCTTTTTTAACAAAAATTAAATGAATATTTTTTGTTTTATGGAATACAAAAAATCCATGAAATATTTTTTATGGATTTTTTAAATTAAATGAAATTTTTTCTAATAATGCAGATAAGTTTTTAAAGAGCCTGAAAAATTTCTCTCTCTCTCTCTGCAGGTAATGTGGTTTGGTTAGATGAGGCAAGTTGTGCAAGAGCCCTCCTAGGTGTTAGTAAACCACTTAGCAACTTGAAAATAGGTGCAGCCCAATCTGGTGGTATGTTTCGATATAACCTTTTCTTTATTAGCAGTCAGACTGATTGCATGAATAATTGAGGATTTAATAATGAATAAACTGTTTCAAATATTTTGATGCATAATAATCTATATATGAGGCAGTGAAAGGCAAAGTGGTGTAAGTCAAAAGCGTTTTACTGCTAAAACTACAAAAAATTCCACTATAAATTGAACAAATCATAATTCACAATAATTATTATAATACTGCAAATAATAATTATTTGCAATTCCGCTATAAATTGAACTTGGAGATTACATTTTTGCTCTCAAATAAAAAAAAGTTGAAAATGTGACTTACACCACTTTGCCTTTCACCACCTCATATATAAAACAGTTCCGTAGCTGACTGACAGATAACACACAGACCAAATCTCTAGACCTAAAGGGCTTAAATTTTGTATGGCGATTCTTCTTATAGTGTAGGGGTACACTAAGAAAGATTTTTAAAAATTCTTCTTAGATTTTTTTAAATTAAATTTTTAAGCTGTTTTTGTAACATTCTTTAAAGTTTGCATTTAAAATAATAAATCTGAGGGTTATAAAATTTGTATCACAAGAAAGATCCCAAAAATTCCTTTAAAATGAAATCTTTTTCGAATCTTTACCTCCATTTTCTGATTTTTGGTAAATTTTTAAAGATTCATTTTTAGAATTTAATTTATTAAATGCTCATCATGTGGTTTCTTTTCTCTTTGTGATTCTTTAAACTAATTTTGTGCCACGTGCATGACAATGAAATAAAATGACAATAATTTTTTTCTTTCTAATGCGGCAGACGATTGGACATCCAAAAAAAATATTAAAATACAGTAAAAGAAATGTTCCTCAAACTGTACTGTTCTTTAGTATGTTATATTAGATTTAATTTGAATATTTTCTTCTATATTATTTTGTCTTTAAAAATATCCATTATGATTTTTTTATAAATATTTTTTTGGGGCATTAATTGCATACATTATAAATATTTATTTTTTTTTTCAGCATTAACTGCACACATTGATCGTTGTATTTAAATTGAATGTACTCCATAGCGAAGCATGGGTATTCAGCTAGTCTTAGTATAATTTGTGCTCTGTTTGTTAATTTTTTCTTTGTACTCTGACTGCAGGAGGTTCCAGTGAACCTGATGGGACTATGGCAGGTTCAAGTGAACCTGATGAATCAACCCCTGAAAAGGAACAACCAGCAGAAGAACATGATGAGACTAAGGTACTAGCATAAATCCTTTTCAATACTGGTTGTTTTGTAGCAATATTTGAAAAATACAGTGTACTCTGAATTATCCGTGTGCAGATTATCTATGCAAAAAGAATCTGAAATCTTTATCCAAAATAATATCTACTGTAAAATCTCGACTATAATACAAACCTGAGTATTATAGTCGGTACCTGAGTATTATAGCCACCTGCAAAATCAACACATGCTTGATTTTGCAGGAAATTTTCAGGAAAAATTAAAATTCGACCTTAATACGCACCCTCATTTTTACGGACTAAAATGTGAAAAAAAAAAAAATGCGTATCATACTTGAGATTTTACGGTACTTCATTTATTTAAAACTGCATGCACACTTCTTCTGACATACATATCGCTTACTCCTTTCAACAACGTCATATCTCAAAAACGGCGATTTTTAGTTACGCCTGTTTTCAGAATACCCTGAAAGAGTCAGATATCCCTGAAAGGTCGTCATATCTCACTGCTCAATATTTAGCCGCTAGAGAGCAGAATTAAAATTTATTTTCAATACATTTCAATGTACTTTAAAACTTTCAAATCACACTTCTGAAAAATTTTGTTTTTTGAGATATGACGTTGTTGAAAGGAGTGAGCAATTTTTAAAAAACAAGAGTTTTTAGATAACAGTTTTCTATTTATCGAGAGGATTTTTATTGGATAAAGGATGAGATAATGGGCTAAAATAACACTTCTTTCATTTCCCAGTATTATGAATTCATTGGTATCAGATCATGTTAAGAATATTCATAGGGCCAATGCTCGATTTCTAGAAATAGAGGTGCCAGAACTGTAACCTTCTGGGGGGGGGGGGATTCCAAATTATATATATATGTGTGTGTGTCTGTGATTAATATATATATAATAGGCGAGGCCCACTCACTAACAACAGAGTAATTATGTGATTAAATAAATGTTTTTAAACTATTGTAATTTGTTTTCCTAAAGAGAGGTACTGGAACACCATTCCAGCATGTTCCACCTCAAATCGAGTCCTGCATAGGGCTATCAAAAAACATATAGATATGGTTAAAGATGCATCAGATTCAGCAAAACAAAAAATATATTACCGTTTACATCCATACATTAAAGTAATAAAATAGAAAAGCAAATGTAGTATTATATTTTGAAAATGCAATAAAATTGAATAGAAATTGTATCATCCATGTTTTTTAATGATTCATGCTATTCCTCCCATTTATTAACCTGGATAATCAGGAATACACTGTATTAGGAACATTAAATCAAAATAAAAAAAACTGTCAGGTTTATGTTAGTTTAGACTAGTGTTCCCCAACCCATAGAAGTCTGTGGACCACTAAGCCCAAAATTGAACCATTTGCGGACCACCCCCACCGACTTGAGGGGGAGAACCTTCCAGGGGTATGGGGTATAGAATATCCCTCAGGCAAAGGGGATACAGGATTAACGTACTCGCATTCTAACATATCATATTCTAATAATAAAATAATTATGTTAAACTTTTAAGAAATTTTAATTCAACACCTGATAGTCATTGGATATATTCTGCCCATCTAGTTCAATGAACATCGCTTTCAAAATTCTCATTTATTTGGCAACTTTTTTATATGTGGTGCCGGACCACTGCCGAGGCTCTCGTGGACCACTGGTTTAGACTGAGATGTCAACGTTTCAAAAACTTTAGCATATTACCTTGGCACAAGGAAATTTATGCAGCTTTTCTATTTTTTATTACCATGTTTTTTTTAACTTGCTTTCTTGTTTGTGTGTTTGTCCAGTACAAATCTTGCAATCGATTTTTAACTAACTTCCCGACTAGCTAGACATTTGAAACTTTTAGAATAGCTCAGAGCACGATGACAATGCATTATTTTAATACTTTCAGCCATCTTTATTCCATATTTTAAAATCCATTATGTAAAAATGTGAGTAGCGTCTTTAGCCAAAAGTAACTGCGCTACAGGCGCCATCTATTAACGTAATAGTGAACCTATTAACGTAATAGCGAAATTATTCGGGTAATGTGTTTATATATATTATTCAATAAATAAATGTTTGAAAATTTCTTATAATTGCTCTCTTTATTACGCATTTCATTATTTTCTTTCTTTCAAGTTGATGGGATAATTCATCAAAAAAATTTTAAAGTATTTATTAATGCATAGAATTGTCAAGTTTATATGATTCAACAGAAAATTTAAAAACATGGTACATAAAAAGTCTTTTTATCTTGTAATTATTCATGCTTATCGTAGCGTAGAAACCTACATAATTATAAGCCTTGTACTTCTAGGGAAATTGAAACATACCTAATTTATTAATGTGTTATTCATAGTTGCAGGGAAACTTGCCTAATTTATAAATGTGGTATTTAGTTTCATTTATTGGTCATTACATTTTCTTTAGGAAGAAAAAAGTAATGGAACTTTATAGAGGTACTCTTACTACTTTTATATGGGTACTGAAATAAGTATGAAATTTTTGGACTAGAAAAAGAACTCTTAGTAAATGTGGTATGAATGTGTGCTCTCTTTCTCGCAGGGTGAGGCAAGTATGGATGTCGATGAGGATTCACAGCTGAAATCCGGTTCTTCTGAGTCATCCGTGGGCCTCGACATCCCTGTACCCCCCGGGCACTGGAGACTAGGGACGGCCCTCCAAAAAGCCAAATCCATCCTGCTCAGGTTTGCCACGAAAGGTGCAGTGATTTTGAGAAATATTTTGTGGTCTGGAATGCAAAAAAAAAATACTTGTGTTCATATGCCTGCATATGAGGCGTTGAAAGGCAAAGTGGTGTAAGTCACATTTTCAACTTTTTTCATTTGGGGTCAAATATGTAATCTCCATGTTCAATTTATGGTGGAATTGTAAATAGTTATTATTTGCAATATTGTAATAATTGTTATGAATTTTAATTTGTTAAATTTATGGTGGATTTTTTTGTAGTTTTGGTAGTTAAACTCTTTTGACTTACACCACTTGACTTACTGACTTACACCACTTTGCCTTTCACCGCCTCATATGCAGAGTTCATACTGTCCTTAAAAACTCCTTATTTCTGTTTTTAAAAGTCCTTAAAAAGCTTTTTAAAATCTTATTTTTGCTTTCAATGCCATTCAATTTTTTTCGTTTACATCCAGTCCTGAAGAAGTGCTAATATTTGAGTTGAAATACAAGCATTTTCAGTTTATTAGAAGATATAGTTATATATATAGAAGAATCTCAATCTATCGTTTTTCAAGGGACCTACTGAACTGAACGATAAATGTGGGAAAATGATAGATCCGGGAACATAAAACAATATGATCGTTGGGACTGAGTGAAATAAACGACACATACGGGAAAATTATGATTCCAAAAACGATCAATTGAGATTCCACTGTATATATATATATATGAAGCTTGGTGGCATACTGGTTAAAAGCATCACACTGCCACACCACAGATCCAGGATTTAATCCTGTGACTGAGCAAGATCAACTCGGCCTTTCATCCCTTGAGTGGGTTGATAAAATGAGGACCAGGCATGCTAAGGAACTAAATTCTGGGGGTCCCACGTCAGGTTAGGCTTCCAACTGGAGATGCTAAATACCGACAAACAGAATTAAATACCTTTGTGTCTAGGCAAGATAGGAATGTGTTAAATCCGTAGATTGGAAAGTCCGTTAATGAGGCCACTGGATAGGAGAAGGTACGAGCCTCCAGATGTTGCCCCTGGGGATGCTTGGTGTAAATTGTAGTGGCACCTTGCTCAATCAGACTCTGGCCCTTGTGGTGCCATCAAATACCAAATCCAAGTATGGATCTGGTCTGGAATGTTCTGGCTAGGGGTCATAAGTCACAACATATGTATCATCACAGATGTATTTATGTATAATATTATTCAAATTTTATGAACATATATATATATTTATTTATTTGTGTGTATATAGAGTGTGTAGTTATACTTAAATTTTATTCATATATATTTATGTATGTATGTATCTGTGCTTCATTGCAGATGACAAAAAGTTACCGGGTGCCGAAAAGAGAAGCGACTACTACAAGAAATATGGTAACCCTAATTATGGTGGTAAGGATAGTTTGGTAGTTATCTGCCTCTTTTATTTTGAATGGAGTGGACATGTAAATATTGTTATTGAGTATAAAAAACTCTCTTTATAAACAATAAAAGAATAAAACTATTAAATCTCATGGTAATCTGCATTTTAAAAAGGGTTTTTGTTTTCCTTTGAATATGTGTTTGTATATATATATATATATACATACACACACACACACTCAAATATTTCTTTTTGTGTATATATATATATATATATGCATGCATTAAACAGATACCTACAAACAGAAATATTTGAGTGTGTGTATATTAAATGAACCCACTGACATAATGGAGGATACTCATGTATTTTGTCACAAAGCATGGGTATCTAGCTAGTATAGGATCAGTTATTCAGTTTATCAGGTTGAAAGCCTTTTGTCATCTTCTTTAACAGGTCTGAAAGGTCTAATCAGCTCTTCAAGGAAGCGTAAGATGCAGGCCGCCAGCAATAGGCAGGCCATTGAAGTAGGCTCCACCCGAAGCATATCCCTCCAGCCCACAGAGACCCTTCAAACTGGTAAGTGGCACATTTTGAAACTAACTTAAAGTAAAAATTTTAAAATTAGGGTTTCCATACACGTCACACATTGGTTAGCTTCCACAGTGTGGGCTGACAGTAAGGTTAAGGTGGGAATGTATCTTGATTGTTCCTCTCTTAACCTTTCAGGGGCAACAACCTCCACCATATGCACAGTGCAGATTTTTTTTCCTGATTTTTTTTAACCTAAAAAATCCTGAAAAAATTTCCAATTAAAGGTTGCAAAATGTTTTTACTTCTTTAAACTGATAACAGATGGCAGCACTAGTCATTTTCCTGTTCATTTAACTTAAACAAAATACATTGAATGCACGTAAAAAGAAGACTAGATTTAGGTGTTCGCACAGTACGAACGGTGCCCCTGAAAGGATTAAGGAGTAATATTAAAGCTCCTATATGTATGTTTATTAATGTAAATACACTTATTCTATGTTTATATGTATACAGTGAAACTTCCTTAACCGTCCACCCCTCTAAACAGCCATATTTTGTTCAGGACTGATTCAAGACTCCATAGAGCCAATGTTATGGAAGAAATCCCTTTTCCACAACTACGCCTCCAGGCATCCCTTTTTTTTTTTCAGAACCAGGACTGGCTGCCGTAGAGAAGTTTCACTCTTTCTATATTTGCAATGTCTGTGTTTATATAAACACATGCATATATATTTAAATGTGTACATTTTAGTATAATTAAATATGTGTATACATGTATGTGTACATAATACAGGAAGTTCTTTCTTAAACTGAGATATCCTACTCTCATTCGGATTACCTCCCATTATATCCAGGGCAGCTTGATCAGTCTGCAGCAGAAATGAGCTTCGATAAACTCACAAATAGCTTGATTTGTCTGCATCATAATCAGGGGTCGTAATAGCTCAGAAGAGAAATGGGGATCATGTGTTGTTGTTTCTGATCCCCGTTACCCAGCAGAGCTAGATTAGGTCCATGATACTGCACACTCTCTAGAAATCAATGACCAACAATGGCCGCTCCAGAAGATCTCCCTTTTCAAGTCCCAAGCACACTAGGATATGATCCGAAGTGGCTTGGCCTTCGGAACATTTGTAATCTTGTAACATTAAAATATATATACAATGAAACTTCTCTAGCCAGTCACCCCTCAAGACAGCCCCCCCCCCCTTTTTTTGTAACCATGACTGACCACCATCGAGAAATCCACCCCACAAAAGATGATAAAGAAATGACAAACTGAGGTATTTGTCATTTTCCCTTAATATTTGAATTGTTCTAGCCAGGGACATAAAACTGTTAGAATAATGTAATTCTAGCATTACATTGCATCATCCTATTCTAATGTCATTTAATTGTTTGCTTTATTGTGATTGGTTCTTTTAGTTATCTTTTACATCCGCGTATTTTCTCAGATAATCCTGGAAACTCTATAAATTTGTTAAATGTTCTGTCTCAGTTCAGTTGTGTTTGTACTGTTTATGCAGCTGTCATTAAATTATTTTCGGTCTTGCCTCAATGTTTATTCATTTTAATAAAAACATAGTGTATTATTTTCCTATATTTTAAAAATTTTGTTTTTTCAGAATCATGACTGGCCACTTTAAAAAAGTTTCAAAGTGTATATATATTTATATAAACACAGTGTAACTTCTCTATGGCAGCTAGTGACCATTTTAGGCAAGTTGTATCCTCTATGGGAGTTGTAGGACTCACTGTGTGCAGGCTAAGAGGAGCATTGGTTAGTGACCTACGCTTGCTCATTATGGAGTAAGTACTAACACGTTACAAAGATCCTACATTCATTTCTGGATCTGTGGTACTGCACACAGCAACCATACCATTTTCAACTCATTATGACATGCCTTCAGGTGGACAGATTCCTTTTAGGAAAAGAGGTTTATTCGATAGCTTTGGCTCAATGGACTCTTGAATCAGTTCTGAACAAGATATGTCCATTTAAAGAGTTGGTCGTCGATTAAGGGTAGCCGGCTAGAGGAGTTTCATTGTGTGTGTGTGTATATATATATATACAGGGTTATCAGGAAAGAATCATCCGATTACAAAATTTAATATTTTCCATAATTACAAACAGAAAAGTATAATTAACTAGCCACTGCACGACCAGAATCGTCGCTTTTATAAATTACATCCCTCTCTGTATGTAGTATTTTTCAAAATTAAGATACTTTATCATTAGATCAAATAAGAAATTGTTGTGGGAAAAATTTTCACTTAAAAAATGGAGTAAAAATTCAGCAAATACTAAAATATAGCGTGGATTACATCACTCTCTGTGTGTACTATTGTTCACAATTCAGATATCTACACTTAATCATGACAAATAATAAATTGTTGGGAAAATGTCTTCACTTAAAAAATGGAGTAAATATTCAGCAAGTGCTGAAAAAAGTGTAGAAAATGAACTATTACTGGCTATCTGTTGCTATGCCGGCAACGATTAAGTCTTGTTAGGATGTTGGCCGGTAAGGCCGAAACTAACTGTGCATCACGACAAAACATAAGATGCCGATGGCTTTGCACAATAGCTTAAGATTGCAGAGTCGTTCTAAATAGCAGTTGGAAGCCCGCCAGTAAATTAAAATGGAAACAGATAAAACTTTCACCTAGAAGCATGCACTTGTGTGTGAGTTGGAACTTAGTAAAAACAACAATAGTTAAATATAAACACTGCACATTTATTCAACGAAAAAAAACACGGAAATATATTTACAAAACATTAACAAAAAGTTTATGCATTTTAATATACTTTAGCTTAAGTATTATGGCTTGTTTCTTAAAATCATACACTTATAAATATATATAGCTTGAGCTAGAGGCGAGAAAAGTTTAAAAACAATTTACCGGTTTCATCCAGGAAAAGAGAAAATGTCGATATCAATGTTAAATTGGTTTTCTCGAAGTCGGGCTTGCTGGACAAATGGCGGCTTTTAAAACGGAGCTTCGGGCATACTAGGGTTGACTGTCGGTTGGGTGACCAGCATCAGTTGCTCCCGCCAGCGGTGATGGAACGATGTACGGCTTGGCTAAACTCCGCTACCGGTGACGTGTGGCCTTTCCAATTGACTTATGCTCGATGACCATTAACCGCCATAGTTGGTTAACACGTTGTTGCTTAGCTAAGGTGATGCAACAAAACAAGGATGCGCACCAGCATGCACACCTCTATGTATCGTATATATCGCACCATACAGCACATATCACCTATCTTGCACCTATAGCACTAACACCAACCTCACTTATGCATACCTGGTATTACTGGCTTATATATAGCCATGCGTCGCCTCTGCGCCCTCTGGTGTCGGCAGTGAGCTGCCGGAATATGCAAATTATGCATCACCGGCACGGTTACGACCATCACTACTGATTAAAAGGTAGTGACGTCATTCCACCTGCTCTTGCTAGCTCTGACGTCTGTAGTTGTTATAACGCAATTAACGAAGCGTTATCGTTCGACGGCTTGCTGAGTAAATAGGAGAGGACTGTGAAAAAAAACTGTTTTTCCTAACAAGTCTAACCTTGCTATCATAATATACGCTCTCTCTTTCATGCCTCTCTCTTAATGAATTACTTCTTTGCTTTCTTTCTTGAGACCGTTCCCAATTTTCACTTGATCGTGCAGCTTACTTTCGAACATTCTTGATTTCAGTATGTAAATCCATGTTGACACGCGGTTGGAAATTGCAGACGTTGCCATTCGGGGTATAGAAATATCATCGATTTTTGTGCCGCATACGTACGTGTTTTATATATATATATATATATATATAGATATAGATATGTTATTGTAAAGGAAAAATGCTAAATTTTTTTGCTAAATATCATTGTGATATGCCATTTCTTGCCAAACACATTGTAATGTTTCCCTATTAACTGTTTGTGAAGTATCACAAGTGCATTGTTTAAGTTCAGGACCCTCCTAGATCACTGGACTTAACCCCATGTGACTCCTTCCTTTGGGAATATGTCAAAGATCTTGTGTTCATACCACCTTTACTACAAGTTTGCCTGAACTTAAACAACGCATTTATGATGCTTTACAAACAGTTAATAGGGAAACATTGCAACGTGTTTGGCAAGAAATGGCATATCCCAATGATATTATATGGTTGACTAAAGGAAGTCATATCGAACGACTGTGAAAAAAAATTTAACATTTTTCCTTTACAATGACATATTAATTATAATTTTCTGTTTGTAATTATGAAAAATATTAAATTTTGTAAACAGATGATTCTTTCCTGATAATCCTGTGTATATATATATATATATATCTTCATTCACGTGGGTTTGAATTCAGAGCATGGTTCATGGGGAAAGGTGTTTGTTTACATAATAAATCACGTGATGCATCTGAAGATAATTACAGAGTGTATGGACACATGTTGTGCTGCATTAGAAATGGAAAATGTTAATAACTTAACTCTATCTGGTACTTTTACTGTATAAAGATGAACAAGATCCCAGTGTTTTTTAAAGCTGCATAACAGGCATCCACTGTTGATATTTTGGATCCTTTTTTCTTTTGCAGACGTTCCTGTGCCAAGGGTCTCTGTTCCCAAACCACCCCGCATGAGGATGTATGCCGATGATGAAGAACTCAAGACCAGAAAACTAAGGTATTTGTCGTTTCTACTGTTCTGACCTTGGACATATATTAAAGTGTATTATTATCTCCATCTTAAAACAGAATGCTGTTTAAAAAAGAAGTTTTTTCAGAGTTTGCTTGTCATAATATAAGAGGGATGGCTTGAAAAGACTTTCACACATGCATACTCAAATACATGCACATATATGTATACATTTATGTATGCATATGTATGTTTGTGTGTGCATACATTTATATACATTTATATGTATGTGTATGCATGTATTATTTCACTTTTTACATTTACTCTCTTCAGATGAACGTGGGGATCCCTTTTAGGCAACACCTCATCCAGAGGCGGCTCCAGTCCAGATTTTTTTGGGGGGGCAACATCAGCTCTTAGAGTTTATATATATATATATATATATGTGTGTGTGTGTGTGTGTTTATGTGTATATATAAAGAAATAAACATTGTCTCATTTTAAATTTAAACTCATTTAGTATTAGGTCTACGATTACATAATTTTAGGCTATGAAAAAAAATATGCCCTGCTTTTGGGGGGGCAGTTGCCCCTACTGCTCCCCCCCCCCCAACTTGGAGCCCCCATTGACCTCATCATGCTCTCAGAATGGCTTAATAAATCTGTTTTTTACACAGGAAACTGTATACATTGAATTTTGACCACTTTGGCCTTATGACTACAATTTTACGGTGGTTTTCATCAGTAATAATATTTTTTAAGGTAACATATGTATTTAAATAAATATGTATACCCGTGTGTGTATTTACCTATATACATATACAGCCGGACCTCCATATATCGAAAGTCTCTATATATTGAACAGTTGGTGAATCCCCGTTTTCATTAGGTAGAGAAACTGTCTCTATATATCAAAAGAAATTTCTATATATTGAATTTTTTTTTCCAAAAGATTCTTAACGTGGCACGTGATTTTTCTCTCCCGTAAAGAAGTTCAGGGCATAGAAACAAGGCAAAAAGTTTGTAAGTTATGGGAAAACGATGTGTCAGAAGTCACTATAAAAAATTGCTTTGAAAAAGATGGTTTTATTGATTCACCTCTAATCGAAGAAGAAAATGTAGTACCACAAATCAAACAATGTTGGAAACAGTTACAAAAGTGATGTCTTATCAAAGATGAAACTTCCCTTAGAGATTTTTTAGATGTTGATAAAAGCATCAGTGATTACCCCACAGATGACGACATAGTAAACTCACTTCAGGAAGAACAAACTGACATCCAAGAAGATGAAGAGACTCTAACTGAAGCAGAAATCGTTAATCTTTCGAAAAAATAAATGCGCCCAGCATTTGATGTGATCCGTCGTGGTCTTCAATTCACAGAAAGTGTCCCGGAGGCTGTATTTAGTGGACGTAATAAGTGCGAACACTTTTATGATGAATTTTCTTCTAAATTTATTGTGCAACAAGACATTTGAAAGTTTTTTACAAAAATGTAAATCAATTGCGTTTGTATTTAAAGGTATGTAAATTTTGTTTCATAATTAAATCTAGTATAATTTAATTTATTGAAATTTTTTTAATTGTTAATAATTTTCATTTATGAAGGTACGCAATTTGTAGTAATGTGATTCATATTTAAATTTGTTGATATGAAAGTGATTTCGTATATTAGAAGAAAATGCACATTTTTCTTGCAATACAATGTATCACCAATAATTTAAGCATATCCGTTTCTTTATATCGAATTTTTTTCGGGAGCCATCGACTTCGATATATGGATGTCCAACTGTATATATATATGATGTATATCTACATAAATGCATGTACAAGGTACGCCCATAAAGTAACTGGACAATTTTATATAAATAAGAAAAATATTACTCACCTTCAAATAGATATATCTCCTTCAAAATAATCACCAAAGGAGTCTACAATTTTTCCAACGCTTCTTCAAGTCATCGAAACATTGTTTATAGGCGTTGGAACTAACCGTTCGCAAAATACACATAACATTTGATTAAATATCAGAGACATTTTCAAATCTCTGTCCTTTCATGGTCATCTTAAACTTCGAAAAAAGGAAAAAATCAGCTGGCGATAAGTCGGGAGAATGTGGTAAGTGATTTATCACTGTAATTGAATGCTTAGCAAGATATTGTTGTACAGAAATTAGTGTATGGGGCCTAGCATTATCGTGTAAAAGAAACCATTGCCCAGAATCAAACAGTTCCTTCCTAACTTGCCTTATCCTGTTTCTTAGTCGAAAAAGCACCTCCTTATAAAAATACTGATTGTTTGATTTTCAGGAACCAATTCGTGGTGAATAAGTCCTTTTGTAATAAAAAAATGCAATCAGCATCGCCTTAGTCTTTGATTTTGACATCTGTGCTTTCTTTGGTATGGGAGAAGACAGTCCTTTCCACTGTGCACTTTGTCTTTTTGTTTCTGGGTCGTAGACACCAGGTCTCATCTCCTGCTATATCGGCAATTATTCTTTCACTTTTTTATTTTATCGTTTGATCTTTTAATTTGTGTGGTTACTTTATGGGTGCACCTTGTATATAGTATGTATACTTATATAAATGATATACAGAGTTACTCTATTTACTGGTAGCAATTTACAATAACTAGTTTGGAACTAAATGAAAGTCATATTTACTTCTATATTCATTAGTGCTGATTTTTCTTTCATGAGAAAAATTAATAAATAGCTCCTTAATTTTTTTTTATTATTATTCTACAAATTCCTTAATATTTTGAGGGGAGAACTAATGCCCTTAGATATACAAGCTGATGCATTTAGTTTAGGCAGTTTTCTGCCCATTGTAAACCAAATACAGTGGCTTTTTTTTTTTCTTCTCTAAAATTTTCTTCAGTGGTATCTTTCACATTGTCTTCATGGTTCCTAGGGTTCTTAAAAGG
Source organism: Dolomedes plantarius (assembly GCA_907164885.2). NCBI lineage: Eukaryota > Metazoa > Arthropoda > Arachnida > Araneae > Dolomedidae > Dolomedes > Dolomedes plantarius. Next base: position 127,109,611 of record OU015503.1, read on the forward strand.
GCTTAATTACTCCTTATTTTTAGTTTCTGTTTATAAGGGCCCTTCAAAAGTATATTAATTTATTTTGTTGCTTCCAAGGTCCTTCATGTGTGCCGCTCAAAAAGGTCCTTACCTTTTTCGTTTACTTTCCAGTCCTTAAGAAGTACTTATTTTCAAGTTGATATTCAAGAATTCAGGTTATGACTGTCAGTAATTGCCTTTATGAAAATGCAGAAGATAATTTTTTGCACGTATCATTATAGACCAGGATGAAATTGATTTTATATTATTACTTGCACCCCACACTCCATATATAATTTATTTATTTTCCAATGGCTGGGAGCTGAGCATATGCTTTTCTCCGGGAGAAGCCAGAAATGTGCAGCCATTTTGCTGCATGCATTGCCCCGGGTGCACTACAGGATGTGGGATCACACTGCACTCGTTTGTTGAATACCGGTCTCTTAATTTTGAACCGAGTCAAGTGATTAGACTGGAACACTTGACCCCGCACCTCCAGAGGTATTGTTTGTGAACTTGGAGGACATTGCAGCTACGACAGTTTTTTTCCCAGCTGTCATTAGAGTAACGTCGGTGGTTTTGTCAGCGTCTGGTTTCAAACCAGCAACTTGCAGATCACTAGCTCGACACATTGCTGGATGATGGCCAAATGGCTATGGTGCTGGCATTCAGTAACAAAGTCTGTTGGTTCGAATCCCAATCTTGGCATGGACGTTTGTAGCCATTCGGAATCAGCTTTAAGCAGTAGATCCTGGTCTAATTAGCCCTCGTGTAGCAAAAATTGACCATAGCTCTCCAAACCAAATCAAATCTAACTTGGCACCTTTGCCAACTGGACCAACATGCCCACTCTCTATATATAGATATATCGCCTTCCAGCAAGAGTAACGGGACAACTCAAAAATGGTCATTTTTAAGTTGTCTCTACGTCTGGATTCACCTTTTAAAAGTCTACATTTTGAGGGTACCGGGACTTCTCTAACTACAGTAGGTACCACATGAGGTCGCAAGTCTCATTATTACACTGAATCTTGGAGGGGAACATGCTTAACTTGAACTGAGATTTTCTCAAAACAACCATTTTTGAGTTGTCCTGTTACTCTTGCCGGAAGGTGATATTTATAATATGCATGTACATATAGGTGTATGAGTAAATATATATATGTATATATGTGTAGATACATACATACATTCATGCATATTTATACATACATGCATATATACATATACATATATATAATATATTTATATGTGTATGTGTATTATTGACTCCTTATTTATTTGGAAGTAAATTGTGTTAATTTATTCTTGATATAACATGTATTAATAGCAAACCACTGTATGACGTAACCAATCACAATGGAGTAGGGAAGTGGCCATTCCCATCACATTCTATTTTGTTTTTATATATGTAATGTATACTATGTGTACTATAATGTATACTATATGTGTACTATATGTGTGGTCCTACTAGGTTAGATTTTATATTCATTGTTTTTGTTTTTCGGTGATATTTTGCTATGTATAATGTCTAAATTATAATTAAACTATTTTACATCATGCAAGATTAGGGAAACTATGGTCTTATTTTATCTTAATGTTAAACTCTATATCACTCTGCTTTTAACAAGAAAAATACTAGATATGGGGCCTTTCAAGTATGACGTAAGCACACTTTTAGTCAATTTAGACCCCTCCTGCTTAAGTAACATTTGGCAGATTTATTGCTATTTCGTAGGCCAAACAATTTTTTTCAGTCAATAAATTTATTGTATATCTCTAAGGAAAGGTGCACTGATATTAAATCATTCACAGTAAATGCAGAACAACTCATTTTCTGTACTGGATAATAGAACAATTGGTGTAGTCCGGAGTACATCGCAGCGCACTCCATCACATGTATATTTTCTGTCTTACCTATTGTCCAACCCCCTCCTTTTCCCCTTGAATGGCCCCTTATTTGAGTATTTGTTACATACCCGACATGGTAAAGTCTCCATGTTTTTAATTTTTGGAAAGTGAGTCTGAACCGTTCTATTGTGTAGGTCCAGTGATTCTCTGCGAATCTCCAACAGACCGGCCAGCATCCACAGCCGGCTGGGCAACAAGTACACGAAAGACGACCTTTGCCACCTGGGCAGCTACAAAGCCCAAGATCATAGCCCCGCACCCAAGAGTGGTGACAGGAAGAGACACTGGTCCTCGTCAGACGACCTGCGTTCCAAGCTGAGGCGGATCCGCAGCGACCACGTCTCCCAGCACAGGTCACCGCTCTGCATCGACAGCGACTGATCTACCAGCACGATTATATGTAAAGACAAAACTGTTTTAAAGTTTTATATAAAGTCACATTAAATCATTTTAAAAGAATTGGCACCATTTTTATGTGTATAGACACGCACACATGAATGCTTACACGGTCGAATGGCTAGGTCGCTGGCTTTCGATACTAGAGTCTGTGGGTTCGAGTCCCACTCTCGGACATGGACGTTTGTAGCTGTTCGAAATAGAACTCTGGGATATGGAACTGGGGGATAATGGAGAGGCTTCCAGCTGCCTCTCTAATGCGGTCATTAGGAGGGATTTCAATATCCAAACTTTCCGTAGGATTGCTCAACAGCTCTCGGTAGCTTTTATAACAATACTAGCTGAAAACCCGTATTTCGCTACGAAGTATATTCAAATTAAATACAACGGTCAATGTATGCAATTAATGCCAATATATATATATATATATATATATATATATATATATATAATAAATACAATGATCATTGTATGCAATTGATGTTAAAAAAACGAAAAAATATATTTATAATAAAAAAGTAATGGATAATTTTATAGACAAAATGATGTAGAAGAAAATATTCAAATTAAATGTAATAGAACATACTAAAGAATATAGTACAGTTTGAGGAACATTTCTTTTACTGTATTTTAATATTTTTTTGGATAATGTCCAAAAGAAAAGAAACCACGTGAACAGCATTTAATAAATTAAAATTCTAAACATGAATCTCTAAAAATTCACCAAAAATCAGAAAAGGGAGGTAAAGATTCGAAAAAGATTTCATTTTAAAGGAAATTTTATGATCTTTCTCGGGATATAAATTTTATAATCCTCGAATTATTATTTTAAATGCAAACTTTAAAGAATGTCACAAAAACAGCTTAAAAATTTAATTTTAAAAAATCTAAGAAGAATTTTTCAAAAATGTTTCTCAGTGCACCCTTACACTATAAGAAGAATCGCCATGCAACATTTCAGCCCTTTAGGTCCAGCGGATTGGTCAGTGCGTTATCTGTCAGTCAGTTACGGAACTGTTATATATATACTATATAGATTGACAAGATCCCTAACGAGATAATTGCTGAATTCCCCGATTAGGATTATCGGGACAGTGCTTTCAGTAAGCGTCTCAACATAGCCATCGCTGGACTCTTTCTCCCCTCTCTCTTTGTTTTTCACTCGTTTGGACTACTGTTTCTTTAAAGGCACGTTTTCTTTTCATTTAAATTTATCTTCCTTCAATTCGGTACAATAATCCATTGTAAATTAATTTTATCTTAAAACCTCTACTACCAAATTCACGAGCGTCCAACCCAGTCAAAATAGTTTTTATGGCTAAAAAAAATATGAAAGTTGGTGGAGATGTTTGTCTAGGCATGCTAATGAACATTCTAAAAGTCCCCACCGATCAGACTTCAGCTTTCGCCGCCATCGTGCAAAATGTGTTCATTTCTTTTGGTTTTTTGCAAGTAACTTGAGAAATATTGATTTTATGTAAAAAATTTGAGAACAAAAATTGAAGAGCATTAAATTGTGAACAAAAACATTTACATTTTTTTATAAGTCGAACACGAACAAAGATAATTGACTTTGAAAGGAGCGAACTATCGCACATGGGGTGATCGGGGGATGACCCGCGTATGTGCGCCAAAAGTCTTGCATATTCGCGTTTGTCAAATATCTGCATATCAAAGCACAAGAGAAAGTTACAGCAGCATCCAATCCATTGTTATCAGGTTGTATTGTGAAGCTTGGTGGATTCTATATTTTTATGTCATACTTAGGCTGCATTGGGTACATAATGGCTAGAGGTGGGTTAAAATAAATACTAACTTTGATGTACGTAACTACATCAGAAGAAAAAATGTTGCCTGGCCATGCATACGCTAGAAAAATCCTAGCTCATTTATTTACTCAAACATCTTTAGCAAAAATAATTTTTGGCGCTATGGACATATCTGATTTCAAAAGCAATAATCTCCATGAGTTGTTTAGAGAGTTTGAAGGCTTTTTTGGTGTTTTTGCAAATAACTTGGGAAATATTAACTATGCTAAAAAAAAAGTTTAATACAAAAATTAAAGAAAATTAAATTGTGTACAAAAAATATTAAATACATTTTGTCGTAACCCTAACACTAATAAAAATATTGACTATCGCGCGTCGATTATGGAGGTAGTGTCCAAGTCTCGTTGCAGGAGCTTTCCTTTGAATTATCTCCACTCCCTCATTGCGGCATTCTTTAAACACAAGAAAATAGACTTTGATGTGTTTTGGAATGTAGATAATTGATCATTATTAATTTTATCAACGACTGTAATAAACTGGGATGTATTCACTACCGTATTTTCATTATGTATAAATTTTTAAGCTTACCTACTTTAAGGTTGACGTACTTTTTTCGGTACGGGATTGATTGCGTCGTCAGTCTTGAAAAGATCGCCTACAGATCAGCTAGCATCACCTCATTCATCAATTCATTTTATTGGATCGTCATGATCTACAGGGCAATAATTTCAATAGTGTATGTTGTGACATACCCCATTGCAGTTATTGCAGGCCGTTGTGCAGTGGATGCCTGCTTTCCGACACACGCATCTTTCTCCCCAGTCAGTCTTACAATTGCAAAACACTATGCTTAAAACTGAATCGGGAGCCACTGCATCCATAGTTGTGATGGGCACGAGGATATTCTCATGACGTTTCCAGCCTCACACTTCAGGCTTCAACTCATTCCCAAACCACTTCTGCACTTGGTTTATACAACCGAAAGGAAAGTAGCCTGGCTTCCTCTTCAGTTGAGGGAAGAGACGAAATATATGGTTTTATTTTAGCGCCAAATTTTACGAAGCATTTGTACCTGAACTTATTTAGGGACTGTTCACTGGAATGTGCTCCATACCAGATCAGAAAAAAAGCATTCTTCTGCTTGAGCAACATCGTTTTGCGATGAGCTGCATTTATTAAGTACTATCACGCTGTGCTCCATGTCTTTACTTTGGAACATTTTTACACAAAGTTTCTTTCCTTTATTGAATGCTTCAGAAGTAGTATCGTATCCACTGAACGCATGGACAAAAAGGATATTTTTGTATGTCCCGATGATTGTATTTTATTTGATGAATATATTTTTTCCTTTGTGTGGTTTGACAAGGAAATTGTCTTTTTTCTGTAGGAGTGAGAGCTGTTAATAGAACCAGGTGGTCAACATCTTCACCGATGATTACAACGATGTTGTTACCAGAACATGCTTCATTAATTGCAGTATTTACAATGAGAATGTCGGCGGCGTCATTGCTTTGTCGGAATCGAATCCCATTGTTTTCAGCTCAGCTGATAGAATGCTGATCATTTCGCTCTTGTTGTTTTCATTTGAAAGGAACTATTCTTGTTGAACAGTAACTCGCATGTTTCCATCAAAATTTATGTTTACAGATTTTTTTTTCACAATAGACCGTATATTTTGATCAATTTTTTGTACAGTTAATGGTGCTGGATGAGCCATTAAAAACGACTACACAGCTGGTACCATAATGTTTTTTTATATAGTTAACTTAATTTGTGCAAGCAGCCGGAAAAGTTAATTGTATTCCCCATTTGGCACAGTGTACGAGAAAAGCACTGTCCACAATGTTGACGCAGTTCAGGAGGTTAAGGTGTTTGTTTGGAACTTGAAAAACGTCGTACATGGCCAATGTCGTTGTCTCTCGCATACCAGCTTCATTAAACAGAGCCAACGGAAAAGGAGCTAACTCATATTCTAAATAAAATGCTAGGTCTTCGTCGTTTTGTTTAGCAATCACTATCCTTTGAAAAAGCAACAACGGGTTTACTAATATATTGAAACCGTACAATTGACGGTGATCAAGCTTTCATAAGGTTTACCATTTCAAAGTACTGAACCCAGAGGACTGCAGTGGGGCCATTCTCTTTCAATTGCTTCAAAGTCATCCTCATTTTAATCTCATATACGATGGCTCGTATATGAGTATGTTTATGGTTTCTAGTAATAGCAGTTCAGTAGCAAAATCTCTAAACAACTCATGGAGATTATTGCTTTTGATGCATGGAGATTATTGCTTTGATATGCATGGCCAGGCAACATTTTTTCTTCTGATGTAGTTACGTAAATCAAAGATAGTATTTATTTTAACCCACCTCTAGCCATTATGTACCCAATGCAGCCTAAGTATGACATAAAAATATATAATCCACCAAGCTTCACAATACAACCTGATAACAATGGATTGGATGTTGCTGTAACTTTCTCTTGTGCTTTGATATGCAGAGATTTGACAAGACTTTTGGCGCACATGCGCGGGTCATCCCCCGATCGCCCCATGTGTGATAGTTCGCTCCTTTCAAAGTCAATTATCTTTGTTCGTGTTCGACTTATAAAAAAATGTAAATAATGTTTTTGTTCACAATTTAATGCTCTTCAATTTTTGTTTTCAAATTTTTTACATAAAATCCATATGTCTGAAGTTACTTGCAAAAAACAAAAAAATGTGTACACATTTTCCAATATGGCGGCGAAAGCTCAAGTCTGATCGGTGGGGACCATTAGCATGCCTAAACAAACATCTCCATCAATTTTCAAAACTTTCATTTCTTTTAGCCATTCTTCAAAATCGGGTCTATTTTGACTGGGGTATTATTCAAATGAATCATAGTCATCTCTGGAGTGAAAGCCTTTGGTCCGGGTACTCCGAAAAAGAGCCATAACGGCAGTCAGTCTCTCTCTCTCTCTCTCTCTTGTAGCCATTTTGAATCAATGGCGGAACCAGAGGGTAGGGGGGGGGGGACAACGTCGGCTCTTAGGAGTATATATATAAAAGAAATAAACATCCTCTTATTTTAAATTTAAACTCATTTTGTATTAGGTATACGATTATATAATTTTAGGCTATGAAAAAAAAATACGCCGGGATTTCTTTTAGGGGGGGCACCCCCTTCTAGGCGCAGTTTTATTCGGAATAGGCAGTATATCCCGGTCTAATGAGCCCTCGTGTAGCAAAAAAGTGACCGTAACACTCTCAAGCGACTCGACTATATAGTAGTTCACTTCAAGGACACGCATATCCTATTTAAGCGGATTGAGCGCTTTTAGTCGGTCTACACTTTTTGCTGCTCACACAATGGAGATAAGCAAGTGCCACGTATTGATTAAACATAACTTTTTACTAGCCAAAACGGCGGCAGAAACTAAATTTCATGCTTCATTAATATTATGGAGAGTTTGCAACGAATGATTTCCAGTAGGTTTGTTAATTTTCGGTGCGGCCGAATGAGCACAGGTGGCGCTGAACAATCTAAGATCACTGTGCTGCGGTTACTGCGCAAGAAATTAGTGAAAAATAAAACCGTGATGGGAAGAAAAATAGAAGGTTAGAAGTACGCGAGTTTTCTGAGACTTAGCAGCTCATAAGAGTGTCCATGTAATGTTTTGCATGAATATTTGGTTGGGAGAAAGCTGTCGGCAAAGCTGATTAGGCGTTTGCTAATAATCGAGAAACGTAGAAACGACTGAATACTTCGGAGTATGACATGGAGCTGTTTCAAAGAAATCCGAATGAATTTTTGCGTCGTTCCATAACGTAACGGTAGATACACCACTACCAGCCAGAAACGAAAGAACGGTCAAAACAGCGATCTGAAACAGGTGAACCTGCGCTACAAAAAGCGGAAACGATTCTATTAACAGGAAAATGTATGGCCCCTATTTTATGGGATGCCCATGGTATAACCTTTATTAACTACTTTGAATATGGCAAAATAATTGCCGGATACTACTATGAATCTTTACTGCATCGTTTCGAAATCGATTTTAAGCAGTACGTTCCCGTCTAATTAGCCCTCAAGTCGCAAAAAATGGCCGTAGTTCTCTAAACCAGATCAAACCCCATTAAGCGGGACGACAGTATTCAGGCTCCTTCATCTGCTATTACGGTACCAAACCCATTAGAATGACGCTACGAAATTGTTTCCCACTCTCCGCAATATCCCCATTTAGCCCTCCTCGCACGACTACTTGTTCCCAAATATGAAAAAAATTCTGACAGGGCAGACATTTGCATCTGATTCAGCATTAAACGAACGATTACTTTGCAGAGTTTGACAAGTCTCAATGTGCATCTAGATCAGAGGATCCAAAAGTTTTCAATACCATCATCTCGGGTGCGCTTGAACGTTCAAAGGGGACGGTAGTAGCTTTGGGGGCAATTGGGAGGCACTGAATAAAAATAAGGGGTGGCGGAGAAAAAAGGAAGAAGATGATAAATTTTTTTTTTGAAAAACGCATTGTACATGTTTTAACTGTTGTGTAACATAAAGAAAAGTCGTTCTGATTACTTTATTTTCCAATAAAAATACAAAATGCAAGGTATAACCGATCAATGGCCAAATCCGACGATAAGTCTTAACAAGCAAATGTTGCCTGGTGAGCGGTTGATTACTGTAGGGAAAACCATCATGTACCTGCCGGAATATACATGTTATGACTTAGGGCCTGTTCACATAGAATCCGTCAGCGTTAGCGTTACTCGTATTGAAATATATTTAACCAATTACAAACCTCCAAACGATTAGCCACGAAATTGTTATGGTCTGTGATTGGTTTAAAATATGTCAATAGGAGTAACGCTGACGCTGACGAATTCTTACATTAACATTACGATACTATAAGTAGGCGAATTGTATGAAATATAATTTAGATTGTTTCCGAATTGTGTGACAAGCAGTTTACAGTATAGCAAGTGCAATAAATACACTCTGTCATAAAAAATATATGCACCCAGAAGAAATCGAGCTACTATCACGAAACTTGGCAGGAATGTAGTCTGGTAAGAAATATGCAAATGATTAAAATTTCGACGCCAATGAGACAAGGGTAAGCGCGATATGCACATGAGATGCGCAGCTGGGAGAGTTTAAAAGCATGATTGCTAGTGCCATAGGGTTATTCAAATAAATCTGTCGACTTGGATGGACGGTATTGTGACTAGAGATGCCTCTGAGACGTAACCGGCGACTGTACGAACAATTGTCGGACTTTGAGAGGGGGCGTATAGTAGGCCTCAGAGAGGCAGGTTGGTGGAACAGGCGTAGCATCGGAGCGATATGCTAGCTGCTCGGTGTTGGCAACAATGGATCACGGAAGGGATAGTCTACCATCACGGAGGGTCAGGGCGTCCCAGGAACACAAATGCGCGCGAGGATCGCGCAATCATAAGAGCGGCCACGTCCGCACCAACAACGTCGCTAGAATCAGTTTACCACCTTCCAGACATCCGGTGGTATCAAGGGAAACCATTTGGAGACGACTGGCCGACGCAGGTATAAGGAGCCGACGTTCATTAAGACGCTTACCACTGTCCCCACATCATAGGCAGTGTCGATTGGATTTTTGCCAACCTCGGGCAAGCTGGAGTGTGACCGACTGGAGGCGTGTGATCTTCAGCGATGAATCCCGTTTCAGCCTCAATGCTGATGACCAGCGCATACGGGTGTGGAGGCGAACAGACCACCGGTCCTATCCGGCATTTGTTGTCGAGAGGCATACGGTGATTACACAAGGTGTGACAGTATGGAAAGCGATTTGCTGGGACACACGATTAGCTCTAGTCGTCCTTAAACGCACTTTGACGGCCCGCAGTTACGTGGACGAGATTTTAACGGCAGTTGTACTGCCTATGCTATCAAGTCACCTAGGTGCCATCTATCAGCAAGACAACGCTCGTCCACATACTGTGCGACTCTCCCAACAATGTCTTCAAGGACTCCCATGGCCTGCCAGATCACCAGACCTCTTACCAATAGAGCACGTCTGGGACGTGCTTGGCCGGCATTTGCAGCTGTCCCGGAATACTGGTGAATTGACTGCCCAGTTGCAAAGATTATGGCATGATCTTCCGCAGGAGGTCATAGGTGACCTCATTGATTCGATGTCATGCCTTGTTTCGGCTTGTATAGCTGCCAGAGGTGGATTTACTACTTACTGATTTGTAACCTTTTTCAATGCCATATCTCCTTAATGAAAAGGTCTGTTCTTCTGAATTTGTAATCATTTGCTTATCTCCTCATACACTACATGTCCAGTTTCGTGATAGTAGCTCGTTTCCTTCTGGGTGCATATATTTTTTTGTGACAGAGTGTATTTAAAAATTATAAATCATTTTCGATACCTTTTATATTTAGGGATTACTGATCACATACTAATCACATAAAATATTTTAAACATATTTTTAAAAAAAATTACAGATATTATCATGGTTGAACCTAAGAAAAAATGTAGACGATAAACTATTGAATATTTGAACTATCGCTTTATTCAGTCGCTTACAAATGTAGTGTTCCTGGCGAACCATGCGGCATCAGTTCTCTCCCTCTTCACTTGGGGAGATGCGCGCCGTTACGTGAGAGTCAAGGAGAAGACCTTTCGGTGGTCGAACGTGCGATGCCGAGTCACGTTCTGACGTTCAACACGTTCGTTGTGTTGTCCGAATAAATATATATATAAAAACCTTCTGATGGAGTCGTGTCTAATTCCCTAGAGGCATCTCGAATCTCCATACTAACAATACGTTACAGATAAGCCTGATTATCCAAAAAGTTCTATCAAATGAAGCTATGAAGCCTTCAAGACTTCAAGAATATTCGGCAAAGGTTTATGCGGATAAGAGAGATAAGGATTTATGTAGTTTTGAAGCACTTAAAGAAAATTTCTTGAGACAGTCGACACTGACAAAATTCTTTTCAATAGTATCCAAACAGGATGACGAAGTTTTGCGTGTTTCTTACAATATTTCGTTACTGATAATTTTATAATTTCAAGCTTCAAGGTGTTTTTTTACAACAATATTGTTGTAGGATGTAGTTAGAAATATAGATACATTAGACAAAGCAAATTCGTGGCTGCATCTTTCTATTTGTCCGCTTAAAGAAGGTAGATTTCCAGGCGGTCGCTAATTTTTTTTGAGGGGAGAGGGAAGAGACAGAATAAGTTTGGGAACCCTTATTCTAGATCCTATTTGAAACTTTTTAATGTAGGATACCTTGCATTTGGAACACACAGCTCGTCACTTTAGTACATGTAAGCACGCAATCGTTTCGTAGTACGCGTTTAAAAGGGCGACAAAGGCTTGAAGCTTGAACATACTTTTTAGTTTGTTTTGAAGTTATTAAATATGTCAGAAAATTAGAGGTGATTCTACAGATGATGTAGTTAATAAACTGAATTTTTCTTAATAACTTGCTTTAATTATCCAGTACAAATACATACTGAGATATTTTCAGAGTACAGGCCTGTTCACATAGCAGTCTGTTAGCGTTAGCGTAAAAGGAAAAAATAGCACTGAGACGGAGATAAACCAATCATAGGCCTAATTTCGCTGCTAATCGTTTGGAGGTTTGTCATTCGTTAAATATATTTCAATACTTTACGCAAACGCTACAGACTGCTATGTGAACAGGCCCTACAGCTTTTAGTCCCCAGAGATATGAGAATGACGTCACACTTTGGTGGCGTATGAGAATATCAAAAGAAAAAGTTCAAATATTTTTTGAGATAGTTAAGCAGTAAATCACCAAGCACTATTTTTTTTCATAGAATAAATAACCTTATGGGGATTAAAAAAAAAGAATTAGGCAATTTCACATGATTTCTAGGAAACGGTAGTGGCTGATGCAATAGTTCCGGTTTTTACGATGTAACTGCTAATTTAGTGTTGTTTGGAAACGACCACGTTAGTTTCTTTACGGTTTCAATTTCACTTTCGCTTATGAATTGAATCTGACTATTCTATCGTAGAAATTTTAAGATGACTGCTGGGTATAGCATCAAAGTAAAGTGTTCTCGTTCGATATCATCAATTCCGGTTTTTATTGTGTCGGAATTTCTGAAATCTGAAAACAATATTGATTTTCAATGGGATGATACTTCTTCTCTTCAAGTTACGTCACCTGATGGTCAACATGTCAATTTTTCATCTGTATACTCAATTTGCCGGTTTTTAGCCAGAATTTCCACGAATAAATTGTACGGCAAAACACTACTAGAAAGAACTGAAGTCGATCATTGGTTAGAATATTGCAGTAGGAAGTATGCAACAAATGAATTTAAAAATTGCCTGGAAAAATTAAACCGTTCACTTTCGTTGGTCACGTATCTAGTCGGAGATACCATTACCTTAGCTGATATATGTGTGTGGACAACTTTGTATGGTAATAAACAATTTCTTTCAATGCTGTCCAATAATTCTGCACCGGAGAGTGTTACTCGTTGGTACAACTTCCTGACCAGTCACAGTGTATTTCAGTCGGCGCTAGGAATGTACCCCCAGGAAAAAGTCGCCGAAAGTGAAGTCGTGAAAAAAGAGAAAATTGCCGACCAGGGAAAGTTTACCGATCTTCCCGGCGCCGAAATGGGAAAAGTAGTAACAAGATTTCCTCCTGAAGCAAGTGGATATTTACATATTGGTCACGCCAAGGCTGCCCTCTTAAATGCTCATTATCAAGTCAATTTCAAAGGTAAATTAATTATGAGATTTGATGATACAAATCCAGAAAAGGAGAAAGAGGACTTTGAGAAAGTTATTTTGCAAGATGTGGCCATGTTAGAAATTAAACCAGACATATTTACTTTCACTTCTGATCATTTTGAAATTTTATTGGAAAAATGTGAGTTTCTGTTAAAATCAGGTTTAGCGTTTGTTGATGACACTGAACCTGAAACAATGAAAAATGAGAGAGAACAGAGGCAGGACTCAAAGAATCGAAACAATAGCACAGAAAAAAATATTTCCATGTGGGAAGAGATGAAGAAAGGAACTAATTATGGTAAAAACTGTTGTGTCCGTGCAAAAATTGATATGAAGTCTGATAATGGCTCCCTGAGGGATCCAACTTTGTACAGATGCAAATCTATGGCCCATCCGCGCACAGGTAATAAATATAATGTTTATCCTACTTATGATTTTGCTTGTCCAATAGTAGATAGCATTGAAGGAGTTACTCATGCTTTAAGAACTACCGAATATCATGATAGGGATGATCAATATTTCTGGATACTGGATGCTTTAAAGATGAGAAAACCATACATATATGAGTATTCTAGACTTAATATGACAAACACTGTGTTATCTAAACGTAAATTGACATGGTTTGTTGAACAAGGTATAGTTGATGGGTGGGATGATCCTAGAATGCCCACTGTCAGAGGAATTCTACGAAGAGGGTTGACAGTTGAAGGTTTAAAGCAATTTATAGTTGCTCAAGGCTCATCACGATCAGTTGTTGTTATGGAGTGGGATAAAATCTGGGCTTTCAATAAGAAGGTGATTGACCCCATTGCTCCAAGATACAATGCTGTAGAAAAGAATAATTGTGTGCCAGTAATAGTTGAAGGAGCTACTTATGATAATCTGAAGGTTGCTAAGCATCCTAAAAACCCAGACCTTGGAACTAAAGACTTACATGTTGGACCTAAATTACTTGTTGACAGAGCTGATGCAGAATTGATGAAGGTCGGGGAAAATGTCACTTTCATTAATTGGGGCAACTTGCTAGTGACAGAGGTCAAGAGGAATGCAGTAGGTGAAGTATCCATGATTAGCACAAAGCTAAATGTCGATAATAAAGATTATAAGAAAACACTGAAAGTAACTTGGGTACTTGACCATGTAGATGAGCCATTGATTCCATGTACGTGTGTGTATTATGATCATTTAATATCAAAACCAGTCCTTGGAAAAGATGATGAATTTAAGAATTTTTTGAATGACAATACAAAAATTATAGTTCAAATGTTGGGAGATTCCTTATTAGCGACTCTTAAAAAAGGTGACATCATTCAGATCCAGAGAAAAGGATTTTTTATATGTGATAAACCATATGATCCCATAACATTAAAACATACCAGTCGGGAAGAACATCTGGTGCTCTTTGCAATACCCGATGGCACTAAAGATATTTCCACATTACCTGCTGCTGTGAGGAAAGTGCAAGAAGCTAAACTTAGTGAAAAAGAAAAAATTTCTTCTATGAAAGGAAAAGTAGCTGAAAAATCTCCAAACCAGGAAGAGAAGAGTCTATTAAATGCTGAAGGAGATATTCCTTTTGATTCTAATGAAAAGGGTGGTATATTGTCCGCTGATGACTTAGATTTGCAAATATGTACTCAAGGGGATAAGGTGAGAGATTTAAAAGCCAAAAAAGCAGAAAAATTGGCAATTGACCAGGAAGTTAAATATTTGTTGAAATTAAAAGAAGATTACAAAAAATGTACTGGCAAAGACTGGAAACCAAATACTGTTAAGCCTCCAACCAACAAAGCTCCAGTAGTCAAAGAAGACAAAAAATCAACTGGATCTGGTCTTCTGAATAGCCAAGAAGCCTGTGAAATAGATGGTAAAATCAAAGCTCAAGGAAACATTGTTCGAGAGTTGAAGTCCCAGAAATCGGATAAAAGTGCTATTGATATTGCTGTAAAAGAACTTTTGCAATTGAAGGCTGAGTTCAAAAATTGCTGTAACGTTGACTGGAAACCTGACATCATAAAGAGTGTAAGTAACAATGCTCCAGTAGTCAAAGAAGACAAAATTTCAACTGGATCTGGTCTTCTGAATAATAAAGAGGCCTGTGAACTAGACGGAAAAATCAAAGCTCAAGGGAACATTGTTCGGGAGCTAAAGTCCCAAAAAGCAGATAAAAGTGCTATTGATATTGCTGTAAAAGAACTTTTGCAATTGAAGGCTGAGTTCAAAAATTGCTGTAACGTTGACTGGAAACCTGACATCATAAAGAGTGTAAGTAACAATGCTCCAGTAGTCAAAGAAGACAAAATTTCAACTGGATCTGGTCTTCTGAATAATAAAGAGGCCTGTGAACTAGACGGAAAAATCAAAGCTCAAGGGAACATTGTTCGGGAGCTAAAGTCCCAAAAAGCAGATAAAAGTGCTATTGATATTGCTGTAAAAGAACTTTTGCAATTGAAGGCTGAGTTCAAAAATTGCTGTAATGTTGACTGGAAACCTGACATCATAAAAAGTGTCAGCAACAATGAAACAACTGGTAAATCACAATCTGTGTCTGATCTTGATCAATTGATTAAAACACAAGGGGATGTCGTACGTAAACTGAAGGCTGAGAAAGCAGATAAAAGTGTTATTGATGAGAATGTGCAAAAATTACTGAAGTTGAAAGCTGAGTATAAATCATCTTTTGGGAAAGACTGGAAACCTGATACTGAGTCTAAGGAACCTGCTAGCAATCCAACCCAGTCACCAGCTCGTGGCAATGCAAAACAGAGTAAGGGTTCTGATAATAAGCAAGCAAATGTGAAAAATTCTTCAAATGAGGTTGAATCAAATGTGAAGAAAATCACAAGATTAGGATTAGAAGTAAAAAAAGAGGAAAATTTGGCAGATTGGTATTCACAAGTACTCACAAAATCTGAAATGATTGAGTACTATGATGTTAGTGGTTGTTACATTTTGCGACCATGGGCATACAGCATTTGGGAAGAGATACAAAAGTTTTTTGATTCTTCCATCAAAGCTTTGGGTGTAACCAACTGTTATTTCCCGATGTTTGTGACATCAGCTGCTTTAGAGAAAGAAAAGACCCACATTTCAGATTTTGCCCCTGAGGTTGCTTGGGTCACAAAATCTGGATCATCCGACTTAGATAAGGCTATTGCCATTCGACCCACAAGTGAAACAGTGATGTATCCATCCTATGCTAAATGGATTCGATCACATAGAGACCTCCCAATGAGACTCAATCAGTGGTGCAATGTTGTTCGGTGGGAATTCCGTAACCCACAGCCTTTCATCAGAACAAGAGAATTTTTATGGCAAGAAGGTCATACTGCTTTTGCCACAAGAGAGGAAGCTGAAAATGAAGTTTTCACGATTCTAGATCTATATACTCAGATTTACGAAAACTTACTTGCCATACCAGTCATCAAAGGTAAAAAGACGGAAAAAGAAAAATTTGCTGGGGCTGATTTTACAACTACCACTGAAGCGTATGTTTCAGCAAATGGAAGAGGAATCCAAGGTGCAACGTCGCATCATTTGGGCCAGAATTTTTCCAAAATGTTTGAAATAGTATATGAAGATCCTGAAACGAGTGAAAAGCAATTTGTCTATCAGAATTCTTGGGGCATAAGTACTCGCTCCATTGGAGCCATGGTTTTAATTCATGGTGACAATACTGGCTTGATACTACCACCTCGTGTTGCTACTCATCAAGTTGTGATTGTGCCATGTGGATTAACGGCTGGTCTGAAAGAATCTGAGAAAGATCATCTGTATGACAAGTGCAGTGAGTTTCAATCCATTCTCGAGAAAGCTAATATAGCTGTGAAAGTCGATTTTAGGGATAATTATTCTCCTGGTTGGAAATTTAATTACTGGGAGTTAAAAGGTGTTCCAATCCGCATAGAACTGGGTCCTAAAGACATAAAGAAGAATCAGTTTGTAGCAGTAAGGCGAGATACTGGTGAAAAGACCAGTATGAATATGGACAGTGCTCCTGGTTCAATACTTGAACTTTTGGATAACATTCATGATAATTTATATGCCCGAGCGAAAAAGAATCTCGAAGACCATTTATGTGTTACTTATGATTGGTCAGATTTCTGTGATAAGCTGGATAAGAAATTTGTCATTCAGTCACCATTTTGTGGCAGTGTGACGTGTGAGGAGAATATTAAGAAAGATAGTGCCAGAAATGCTGATGATAATCTCGAGCCTGGTGCACCCTCCATGGGTGCTAAAAGTTTGTGTATTCCTTTTGTGCAGCCAGCAGAATTGCAAGCAAGCACTAAATGCATTCACCCTAAATGTTCACAAAAGCCAAAATATTTCACTCTATTCGGAAGGAGCTATTAATAGAGAGCTCCAACTTAAGGATTCAATAAAAAAAATTTAATAGAATTAGTCGCGTTTTATTTAGAATTGTTTGTGCTGAATTTGTTTATTTTTCAAGAGGTTGAAAGCTAATGTACTAGTCTCCTCTCAGGAGAAGATCAATGGAAGACCAGATACTGGAGAAGGGTTCATTTTTGATGAGGGATGAAAAATGACAAAAAGTGAGGGTCAAATATCACCCCCATCCTTTGGCCAAAGCCCAGGATGTGGTGAGGAGGGGATTGTTGCCAAACAACACTTTCCCCAAGGATCAGCTGTCAATGATTGAACAACAGGTGTCTTTTTCTGCCAATTGTTAAAAGTTAAGCCAAAGAAAAGGAAGTGTTTACAAGAGACAAATGGAGGGGAATACACATCTACCGCTCATAGTTGAAAGGAAATTTTCACTTCCATGCGAATAGGAATATTATTGGCCAGGAATGCTCTATAATCTAAAATTTTTAAATGTTGATTTCTTATGTATATTTTCCATGTTTTAAATTTGTAACTTAATGAAACATTTCTTTAGTTTTTGGTAAAATTTTAAAGTAGCCAAAAAAATATAGTTTCGAAAACCAACTTATGTGATTTGAAAAAATGACGTCAAACTCCTTCTTGACTCAGGATTAATTTGGAGTTTGATGAAATTATTTCAAATTCAAATTGGGGAAAATGGGAAAATTTTATAAGGTGTTAAAAAAATCTGTAAAAGTGTATGTGATTTTCCAGTAGTGGAAGTCATTAGTGTAATAGTCATCATAATTTAAGGGGCAGCTGTATTCCAACAATATTTGGACTGAGAAATTGGAGGAAAATAACACTAGAGTTGTACCTTTTTTTTGCTGTCACTTTTTACATAGAAAGAGATACTAAATATCTCCTTTATGTATTTAGCTATACACCTTCATTTTCAAAGTACTAAATATAAATGTAAGTATTGATTTATTTTCATAGTACTTACAAGACAAAAATACTGAAAATGTGTTTTAAGGTAATTTTATTTTTGAAACTGATTCCAAAATTTATAATATTCAGAGTAAACTATAGTTTAATTCTAATGTATGAAAAAGAAATTTCAATTCCTGTTCATGGTCTTATTTACCTATCAATATTTGAAAATTATTTGATTTTTGGAAAATTTATTTTAGTTTTAGAAATTGACCTCAAAATTTTACTTAGCGAAATATAAATATTTAAACACTATGTCTGTAGGTAATGCATTGTATGAATCCAAACTATGTAAATGCTGACTCTCTATACTATATACAAAGAAAAAAAATTTATAATTGAAAGACACTACTTTAAAAGTATAATAACTATTTATTCATGGTGTGGTCAGTTTCCAAAAGTCCATTTGTTTTATGTTTGCATTGCTTATTAATGTGACTGACTGTACTTATTTTAAATGAAAACAAACTTGTGAAAGAAAAATTGTCATTCCTTTGGTAAAAAAAAATGCTGAGAACCTTAAAAACAAAATTCTAGAAATCTACATCTATAATGAAAAAGTTTGAGGATATCTACTATTAGTAAAAGCAAACATGAGTCTAAATTTTATCAAGGAATCCTGAAACTCTCTCATTTTACTTTGGGAAATAGTATGATGCAGTGTCAAAAGCTTTTAAATTTGTTAATTACATGAAAATTTATATACACACTCCATAATACTGGCTGAATACCTGTATTTCGCTACAGAGTACATTCAAATTAAATACAAAGGTCAATGTATGCAATTAATGCCAATATATATATATATATATATTTATCATAAATACAATGATCAATGTATGCAATTGATGTAATAAAAACAAAAAAATTTATATACAAAAAAATTGTAACGAATATTTTTATAGACAAAATAATGTAGAAGAAAATATTCAAATTAAATTCAATAGAACATACTAAAGAATATAGTGCAGTTAATATAGTACAGTTAGAGGAACATATCTTTTACTGTATTTTAATATTTTTTTGGATACTGTCTAATCGTCCACCGCATTAGCATGTCTATTTTGTTGTTATGCACTACATGGAAAATTAGATTAAAGTATCACAAGAAGGAAAGAAACCACGTGATCAGCATTTAATAAATTAAATTCTAAAAATTAATCTTTGAAAATTCACCAAAAATCAGTAAATGGAGAAAGATTCGAAAAAGATTTCATTTTAAAGAAAGTTTTATGATCTTTCTTGTAATATAAATTTTATAACCCTCAGATTATTATTTTAAATGCAAACTTAAAAAAGGGTACAAAAACAGCTTAAAAATTTAATTAAAAAAAAATCTAAGAATTTTTCAAAAAACTTTTCTTAGTGCACCCCTACACTATAAGTCCCCTACACTATAAGAATTGCCATGCAAAATTTCAGCCCTTTAGGTCCAGCGGTTTGGTCTGTGCGTTATACGTCAGCCAGTCAGTCAGTTACAGAACTGTTTTATCTATATAGATATGTTTATATATATATAGAAATAAATAAATAAATTATTTGTGTCATCTAATAACTCACTATGTCCCAGCATACCAGCATAAATTTGTCTAATTGAATCACTTACCCACCCCCACTTCAAATTTGTATATATATACACCCACACACATAAATATATATACACCTAATTCTCCTTTAACACGAAGGATGCATTCCAGAATGTGTTGTATAAATAAAAACGGTGTATATGGTAAATTGATGGATATGTTTAACAACTTGTTTTTGTTTATAAAATACATATAAAAATTAATAAATAATTGAAAATAAATAAAATTATTTTGATATTCATGCTAATTGTGTGCATTAAACATAAAGTCATATTCTTAATCTTAAAAAAACAGAAAATAACAGTCTCTCGATATTCAAATAAATCAAAGCTTTATTTTAAATTTTACAAAAACTCACAAATCCAGGAACAACATTTAAAAAATATACAATTAGATGTTTTATTCAGATTTCCTTTCTAGAACTAATCGGACCCTTTTGTGTTGTGTTGATGCAGAATCTCTGTCATCTGATGAAATTTGTATAGCAGATTATTAAATTTTTGCATTTTCAAGTAAAACTTCTGATGAGTGAGGTTGGATGTCATAAATTCTGCAATAGATCATTGTAAACCTATCTTTGTTTGCTCTTTGTAAATTTCTTTGTAGCATGCCATACAAGATTTCAGATCTGTTTGAAATTTTTTTGGACTTGCAATTTCGGGATCAATTATCAAGAGATAAGTTTCCAATTTGTTGGAAATTTGAATGAATTTAGCTGTTAAGGCCAGTGAATCTTCCTCATTGCTGCTGAATCATCCTGTTCCAGCATGATCTATAGCAGCTCATCCTTGTTAAGGGGTCTGACTTCAATTAATTCGTTTATATCGTCAATTGCTCAATTTTTGGCCTTCTCTGTCAATCAAAAAATAATTTTGCGGAGTGAAAAAAAAAGCACAAATTTTGACATATATATATATATGTATATATATATATATATATATATATTTATATATCTGTACTTTGGAACAAAAAGGGCCTATGTCTAAAACTTTGAAATTTGAGGGACAAATGAAAAAGAAATTGAAATAAATATAATATTAGAATGTTGGCAAAAACTATGACTAAAATAGAAAAATAAAACTTAGAAAAATATTTATACACAAGTTACTGTTAGTCATAGTTTGTGTATAAATATTTTTCCAAGATTAATAAGAAGTTAGTAAGATTTGTAAACTGAAACTGATATTCTCTAACATTGTATTAAAATGGACATTGACCCTTTTTTGTTCCAAGGTACATATATATATGTATATACATACAGATAAATATAATTGAAAAGCAAACATTCTATGGTTTTCTTAATGCCTAAAGAGCGATAATTACATCTTGTGGTTACTCCTGTCGGGGTGTTAATTATCCCCCACCCTTATTTTGTGACTTCCCGAGGCATCAACCTGAAAACGTCCCATGTCTCTTTTCTCCATAGGTGGACTGTAAGTATATTTTTTACTGTTAGTTTGGAGTCATTTGAATTTTAAAATTTGTTGCTATACTGTATTAGTGGTGGAGTGCACCAAAAAAAAAAAGAGGAATGTAATATTTTAATCTTGTATTCCCCTTTAAATTTTTTACAACCAAGTTGTGTACAAGATGGAGGTTTATGTTCAAAGTGACTCTGTTTTTAATGTGTAATGCAGTGGTTCTCAACCTGTGGAATTAATATGATATTTAAAGAGAAATTATTATAATGTTGTATAGGATCTTCAAACCCAAATATATATATGTATATATTAAAGGATCCTTAGAAATGCTACCATGTGTCCTTAACAAGTTGATTTCTGAAAACGAGTGTTATAGCTTTATATTTGAGAGGAAATAAGCTTTTGCATGGGTAACAAAACCTGTTTGTTGTAAATTGTGTTTCTTTGTATTTGGCTTTATTCCGATACTTTTTCCTCCATTAATGTTTTGATTTTTGGGGCGTGAGTGAGTGTTTCAAACTGGTTTACTTTAAAAGTAATTTAAAGAAATTTTATGCATATATATATGTATGTGCATGCATGTAAAGGAAATTTTTATATATATATATATACATACAGTCATACCTTGGTACTCTTCGAATTCAGTACTTTATTGCAACACAAAAAATTGCTTCTGTTCTCAGCGTTTACTCGGTACTCATTACGTATGTTGAAATGTGTTCTAAATGAGTTGAATGACAAAATTATGTTCAAAAGTATTACCCTGACACAGCTCTAACAAGCCGAAATGTGGACTTGTTTCATGATCAAACAATGTCTCGCATCAAAAACATTTTGAAATGTAGACAGAAGCAAGTTTCACTTGATAGGCCTATAGTGAAACTGAGTAAATCTTAGTCTGCAACTGGTGTTAAGAGACACAAAGGAGAAAGAATCACTCCGCAAACACCTGTTGTTTTATTGAAAGGAGACTCCCCTTCCGAGTATTAAAACCTCTCCTTTTCTACTTTGCCACTATCCCATGAGACCACCCACTCCTCTCAGAACAGTTTGGGTGTAAATAAATTGTATTTTATTTTATCTGACTATTGTTTTAAAATATACATATCTCATTTAAAGATTTTGTATTAAAAAGTAACAATTTATAAATTGTCCGGTAAAATGTGAAATGTCTGGTTTACAGGAACGAATTATTCTATTCCTTATGGGAAAAATGTGTTTGGTACTCATTGTTCCATCTGGAACCTATGAACGACAAGTACGACTCCCAAAAGTGTTCGTACACTTACGATTTTCAATGAAATAGGGGTCTATCCATTAATTAAAATGAATATTTCAGAATGGGTATTTAATAATAGGATCTATAATCTATTCTTCACAAAACTTCATGAAATATTTTGAAAACATAGTAAAACTTTATTTTTAAGAAACCAGTAATCAAAAAGTAACAAAAACTTTATCTCACAAAAGTCATCGTACACTGAAATATTTTCGGATAAATTCATAATTAAAATTATCGTCTGGCGCTTTATTTTTATTTTTTAACCGTGGTGGCATTTAAAATATCGTTAAGCTTTAATTTTTGCGTGCCTACTCCGTAATATTCTATTTATTATTTAAAAATGGCTCGTAGTCGTAAAGAAACAACAAACAGCATTCGAAAATTGATTATTTTTCATCATAGTAATGGAAAATGAGTTCGGAATATTGCTAAATTACTTAATTAATCCCATTCTACTGTGCAGTATGTGATAAAACGCTTTAAAGAAGAAAATTGGACCGAAAACATCGTAAGAAAACGCCGTCGGCAAAGTTAACAAACGTGATCAGAGATTTAAAATTAAAAAATTTGTGAAAAATCCACGTTTGAGTGCTGTAAAAGTTTCTGCAGAATTTAATGAAACATTTTCTACTTCAATTTCACCTGAAACTGTTCGACAAGTTCTCAGAGCAGCTGGATTACATGGGCGTTCTGCCCATAGAAAATTTTTTGTGAGTGAGAAAACAGAATGCTTAGGCTTTCCTTCGCACTATCAATGATAAATAAGCCCAAAAAGTATTGGAATAATGTCTTATTTGCCCATGAAAGCAAGTTTAACATTTTTGGTTCCGATGGACGTATAAATGTATGGAGATCTATTGGATGGATCGGTTTGGATATCTCATGTAAGGAAAAATGAGGAACTTAATCCCAAGAACTTAGTAGGAACAGTTAAGCATGGCGGTGGAGGCGTCCTTGTGTGGGGGTGCATGTCACCATCAGAACTAGGTAATTTGGTATTTATTGATGGCATAATGAATGATGCTGTTTATATAAATATTTTAAGAGACAATATAAAATTATCAGCCCAAAATTTGGGTATTGGAAACAACTTTGTTTTTTATCAAGATAGCGATCACACGGCTCTCAATGTTCGCCTCTGATGTCTCTATAATTGTCCACAAGTTTTGAAAACACCACCTCAATCGCCATATTTAAACCCAATAGAACATGTATTTAGAAAGAACTGGCGGTTCGAGTACGAAAATACGATTTTCACACGAAAAGCGAACTAAAAATAATTATAATGGAAGAATGGATGAACATTGATGCAGAACTTACAAAAGAACTAGTGCAATCTATTCCCAGACGTTTAAAAGCTGTTGTGGATGCTAAAGGATATCCTACTAAATATTAATTTAACGAAAAATAAGAATATTTACTAATATGTAGAGATTTTTTACAAGTGTACGATGACTTTTGTGAGATAAAGATTTTGTTACTTTTTGATTACTGGTTTCTTAAAAATAAAGTTTTACTATGTTTTTAAAATATTTAATCTAGTTTTGTTAAGAATAGATTATAGATCGTATTATTTAATTCCCATTCTGAAATATTCATTTTAATTAATGGTTAGACTCCTATTTCATTGAAAATCGTAAGTGTACGAACACTTTTGGGAGCCACTGTATGTATATATATATACGGAGGCTGTTCGCACATTTTTTAGACGATTTTGATAAGCGGTAATAAAAAATCGTTTGCTGCAAAAGAAATAATTGCAATTGTACTATGTTTTTAAAAGTCAAAATTATCGTTTACTGCTTGAAAGTTTTGTTTTTATTCAAAATGACGTTTTTAACAAAGCAGTGGTTCGAAGGCTACATTTATGCTTTTTCCGAAGAGAAATATGCATACTCCGTTATCCAAAAACGATGTGAGAGTCATGGTTTTGTGATATCTAAAGCGTCGATAGGTAATATCGTCAACAAGAAAGGAAAAAAACGTCAAATTGGAGCCACAAGTGGGACAAAAATTCCAAACAAGTATCCAAGGAAAAAACGGACATCTTCGACTATTGCAAAGGTACGTTGTTTAATGTTAAAAGAAAATCCCCCTAGTCAAAGGGCAGTTGCAAAATCATTAGAATGCTCGGTGTCCACTGTAAACAAAATGATAAACGTTGATTTAAATCTTAAGAAAGCGAAAAAACGCAATGTGCACCGTCTTCTTCCAAATCATATCGCTGAACGCAGGACACGCTGCAGAATTCTATATGAGAAACACTTATCCAACGAAAAATGGAAAACAATTGTCACAATAGATGAATCATGGGTGTATTTAAATGATTGCAACAAAAAAAGAGCCATTTATTATCATAAAAGGGGAAAAAAAAATTTTAAGTACATGGTTCAAAGAATCGAAAGAAAGTTTTTCTAAGGGATTCATGATTGTTGTTGGTTTTTCTTATAATGGCAACTTAAAAATAAAGAGAGTGGAAAAAAATGTCAAGATTAACTCCAAATACTATCGGGAACATATTTTATCGCCAATTTTTCTGAATGAAATACCATCACTTTACCCACAGTGCCATCAATCTGTGAGACTCCATCAGGACAAAGCTAGCAGTCACACATCTAAATCCACCGTAAATTTCCTAAAAGAAATGGAACAAAAAACTGGTATCAAGGCCATACCCTTCACCGATATCCCTACTAAATCTCCCGATGTATCACCTATAGATTTTTGTGCTTTCGGACTTTTAAAATCTGCATTATCCAAACGTCGTCCCAAAACCCTTACAGGAATCTGGAAAGCTGTTCAGGAGGAATGGGATAGAATACCTCTTCTGACACTTCAAAGGGCATTATTATTCTGGAAATTGCGGTGTCGAAAAATAATCAGAATAAGGGATGTCAAATAGAACATTTAAAACACAAGAATTTTAAGTAATTTAGTTTTGTGAATACAATATACATCGTCTAAAAAATGTGTGAACAGCCTCTGTATATATATATATATATATATATATATATATATATATATATATATATATACACAGTGGAATCTCGATCTATCGTTTTTGAAGGGACCGATTGAAATGAACGATAAATGCGGGAAAACGATAGATATGGAAACATAACAAATCAATATGATCGTTGGGACTGGATAAAATGAACGACACATACGGAAAAACGATGAATCCGAAAACGATCGATCGAGATTCCACTGTATATGTATATATATGTATATTTATATATATATATATATATATATATATATATATATATATATATGTGTGTGTGTGTGTGTGTGTATATATATATACACTGCTGGCCACCCAAATTGCAACACCAAGAAAGACAAGAGATATCACAACAAAATTTATTTTGTAGATAACATGTTGACCAAGTATCAAATGATTAAATTTATAGACTTCTGTGAAGTGTGGTTCCTGCCAAAATCAGTAGCCAGAGTAGCCGCCATTGTTGGAGATCACCGCTGCCACACGCCTCGGCATTGATTCAAAGAGACTTTGGATGAGTTCTTGGGGTACAGCAGACCAAGCAGCTTCCACACGTTGCCAACGTTGATCTGCTGTGGCAGCTGGGGATGGAATCTGGGTCAATCGTAGAGCAACCATGGACCACATGTTTTCTATCGGCGAAAGATCCGGAGATCGAGGCGGCCAGGGAAGCAATTCAATCTGACGATTGACGAAGAACCGTTGGACAATGCGTACCACGTATGGTCACGCATTATCCTGTTGAAATATGGCTGTGGGCAAGCCCTGAAGGTAAGGAAGGACAACTGGCTCCAACACCTCGGAGATGTAGCGCTGGCTGTTTAAAGTACCGGCAATGCGTACTAGAGGTGTGCGAGAGTGATATGCAATACCGCCCCATACCGTAATACCCGGTGCAGGACCAGTGTGGCGGTGCATAACGCAGCTGTTCAGCATCCTCTCTTCACGGTGTCTCCAGACTCGAATGCGACCATCGTGGTGTTGCAGACAGAAGCGTGACTCGTCAGTAAAGACAATTTTATTCCATTCTGCCGTCCACATCCTTCTGTCATCATACCATTGGCGGCGGAGACGTCTGTGGTTCTGCGTCAAGGGTAGACAAAGCAATGGACGTCTTGCGGACAGACAACTGTGCTGTAAACGGCGTCGAATGGTACGCGCAGACACTGGATGATGCGTTACAGAATGCATGTGCTGTGCTATGGTTCGTGATGTGACTGAGCGATCCGTCACTGCCATGCGCACAATTTGCCTGTCATCACGTGAAGTGGTGCGCTGAGGTGGATGCGATCGAACACGCCGGTCCGTCGTACCCTCCTGCATCCAACGATCACATATCCGCATTACAGTTGTTTGGTTTCGTCCAACACGACTACCGATTTCCCTGAAAGATAATCCACAATCTCGGTAGGCCACTATCCTTCCTCTGTCGATCTCGGATACTTGATCAAAAGATGATCGCTGTTTTCGACGAGGCATAATTGATCGTTTTTTTTGAAAAAACCACAAGAAAAACACAATTGCCGAACTTGAAATCGTCCAAATCTCCAAGCCTTAAATAGCGCTTTGAAGTGGCACCACAGGCGCGCGTGATGTGCGTCTGCGCTGAAATTCTAATCATTTGCATATCTCACCTCCGCTAATGCCTGTTGTAAATTTCATGTTATTTGCATGTTTCCTTCAGGGTGTTGCATTTACAGTGGCCAGCAGTGTATATATACACTCATGGACAAAAAAATTAGCGCACCAAGAAATAATTGCGGGATCGTAACGAAACTTGCAATGAAGGTACATGTCGGGGAGATATGCAAATGATTAGAAATGCAGCGTGATTGCGCATTACGTATAGCCGGTAGAGGGCGTTGAACATCGTACTCTGTGGAGTATAAAACAGGTAACCAAAGCTTGTTTGAGTGTGCTGAATCATTTACAAAGGAAGAGCTGAGATAGACATGCAATTACGCCGTGTTCGAAGACAATATAAGCAGTTGCCGCAGTTTGAGAGGGGGAGAATCGTCGGGATGATGGAAGCTGGGTGGTCAGCTAGGCGAGTAGCTCGTCCATTAGGCCGCTCTGATTGTGTTGTGAGGAGGTGTTGGGACCAGTGGACCCGAGAGATGTCATGTACACCAAGACCAGGCTCAGGACGCCCTCGACAGACCAGTCGTCGAGAAGACCGCCACATCGTAAGAAATGCACGCGTACAGCCAACTGCTTCATCGGCCGCCATCCAGGCACAGGTAGCACCTTCACTAGGGGCTTCTGTGTCTTCTCGAACCATACGAAGGCGCCTGGCTGAAGGACAGTTGGTATCGCGGCGCCCATTACGTGTGCTGCCCTTGACGCTCACCCATCGACGCCTCCGTTTGGAGTTTTGCCGCGCACGAGGAAACTGGACTGCAGCGGAATGGAACCAGGTCGTCTTTAGCGACGAATCCAGATTCAATCTCGGGAGTGATGACAATCGTGTTCGTGTGTGGAGAGCCCGTGGTGAACGCTTCAATCCTGCCTTTGCTGTACAGCGATACATCGCTCCCACAGCTGGTGTGATGGCATGGTGTGCCATTGCCTACAATACACGGTCACCCCTAGTATTGTTCCGTGGCACCGTGACAGCCCAGCGGTATGTTCATGAAATCCTGCAACCACATGTGTTGCCACTCATGCAACGGCTCCCAGGAGCCATTTTTCAACAAGACAATGCTCGGCCTCATACGGCAAGGGTGTCACAAGACTGTCTCCGCACTGTTACTACCCTTCCTTGGCCTGCCCGATCCCCAGATTTGTCTCCAATCGAGCATATCTGGGATCATTTGGGACGACGAGTTGGGCATCCCACGAGTTTGAACGAACTAGAGGCAAGGTTACAGCAAATATGGAACGAAATGTCTCAAGACATCATACAGAACTTGTATGACTCAATGCCCGATCGTATCGCATCGTGCATTCGCACTAGAGGGGGTCCAACGGAGTATTAACTCCTCCGTTCTTTTGCCTTTTTCTCTGAAATAAATTATCCATTTTCTTTGATTTTCTTATCATTTACTTATATCAAAGTAGTCATTACGTATATAAAATTTCGTTTCATTTTGACGACTCCTTCTTGGTGCGCTAATTTTTTTGTCCATGAGTGTATATATATATGCATTGTTAAAATTAATGAAATATTTTGATTCTCTCTTGTTTTTTGTTACACAGTTACAGTAAACTTTTTCATCCTTTTCATATATTTTCTTATTTTTTTTTCAATTTTAAAGTGATTAAAAGCTGAAATTCAAGAAATGGGCACATTATTCCCAAATCCTAGTGGGTTATGACAAACGCAAGCATGCAAATGTAGCCTGTTGGAATTTTTATTCTAAGACGCTTTATTTAAAAATATCCTATCTGATAATTTTTTAAATAGAATAAAAGTATTAAAAATGTGTTTTACTAGAAAATGTAAAGCACATTTTTTGATTAAATCAATCTTTAAAAAAAAATTGAATTTTATGGGGGTTATTCTCCCCCCCCCCCAAAAAAAAAACAAAACAAAAAACACAACAACTCTAGAACTATAAACCTTAGAAAGCTAAAATTTTGAAGGGTGGTTCCTCTCAAGCCCTTAGAGCTCACTAAGAATTAAAAAAAAATAAAATAAAAATTTCAAGGGAATTTTAAAACAATTAAGAACTTTAAAACAATTAAAGAACTTTAAAACAATTTCTTTCGGCAGTAATACATAAAAACATTTTGCAAACTGTACCACTAAAAGCTCTAAAGTAAAAATGTCAAATTGTGGAATAATTGTGAACCAAAATCAATTTCAAAACTAAACACAGTATAAATAACATAAGAAAAAAAGCATATGAAATGTTATACGCATGAATAAAAAGAAAACCCAATATAAAAAATATAAATGTACAATTAAAGTCCTCAGAATTCAGTTAGATTTAGCCTTTCATCATTGGAGCAAAAAAAACCCTGAAAAGTTAAACAAAATATATACATTTATAACAAACCACTAAAAGCTGAAAAGTAAAAATCTCAATTTCATTAACCAAAATCAATTTAAAAACTAAACACAGTGGGCCATTGTGGTACAGCTTTGTCAGACGCACCTCTCTGCCAAGTTTGGCGATTTTGTGTATGGCGTGGTAACCATGCGATTTTGGCGAGATTTTGTTTTTTGTGGATTTTGAGAATTTTATTTTCTTGATTGCATGTAAAATGCATGAGCAGTTTGCCTATTAAATACAAATTGAATATTTAATTTTGGTACTTTTCCATTAGCCGGGCGCAAGTGATATATCGCCAAATATGGTTCTTAGAACGCATTTTTAGCTGTTTTGTTTCATTAATTGTAACTCGCGTGATACGTGTGCGTGAATGAACAATATATATATATATATATATATATATATATATATATATATATATATAAGTAAATATGAATTTTATTAAGTACCCTTCAACATGTCTTCAAAAGTACCCTTTTTTTGTCTTCGTGCCAGAAATTCAGCTAATATGATTGCAAATGGTGGCTGATGTTCCACAATGTTTATTTTAGCTACATTTGGTGCTTCATCACAATTGCTCAATCTGTCGTGCAATTGTGAAGGAAACAAGTACAGTTTGTGGTTTCCAAGTTTTATTCATGTGAATATCGGGGTTATTTAACTAGGTCTCTGAACTTCATCACGTTCTGTCCCATGATTCATTCTCGCTGATCCGCCATCTTCTAACGTTTCGCGTGTGACATTGCTTTTTAAAATTTAGTCTATGTTGTATTTCCATTGTATGTATGGCAACAGCCACTTCTTGTTGTGATGTGTTCGGCTATTAAATTAGTAGCGTATCATTCTAGAATGGTGTCTTTATTTAAAGTCAACTTCGAATATAACAGACATAACAGTTGGCGACGAGGTAAAAACCTTTTTAAACGCACTTTATATTTAAATTGAACATTCATTTCCTGCATATATTTTGCTACTATTATTATTCAAGTACTGTACATGCGTTAGGCCTAAGTTTCAAACTTCGATTTCTAACTTGTTCTCAATATGAACGCTGATCAATTTCAGCAATTTATGGCTGCTTTTCAAACTCAGCAAAAACAGTTTCTTGAGAAACTATTACCAATGCAAGCAGCAAGCGTTCCACAATCGTCAAATGCTAATGAACAATCAGTACATTCTGTTTTACTTCAGACATTCGAATGTTTCGATTCCAAAACGGAATCATTCAAATTTTATCGACAACGTTTTGAAAATTTTCTTAACATGAAGAAAATAATCTCAAACAAAGAGTTATGTGCTCAGATACTTCTTAATTCAATTGGCGCATCAAATTATAATATGTTAGCTGCATTAGTATCGCCAAAGACTCCAGCTCAATTGACATATGATGAACTAATGAATACGTTCGAAACCCACCTTTGTCCGAAGAAGAATATTCTTGTGTCCCAACATAAATTTTTATCAATATATCAAACTGAAAATCAGGCAATTGCTGATTATATCGCAACACTTCGACGAGATATTATAGATTGTGAATTTATTTCCCCTTGCGAATGTAAAACGTCAATATCGGATATCTTTTTACGAGCACAATTTGTACGCGGCATTCGAGATAACTCAATTCGAGAGCAGATTTTACAGTCTGAAATCCTTACATTTGATGAAATAGCCAAAAAAGCAATAGCCTTAGAAGCATCAAAAATTGATAGTCGAGAACTTTCGAAGAATTCAGCTTCTAAAACTGATTTTAATGAAAATGTAAACCAAGTTTCGAGATATCGAAGTCCCAGACGTGACGAACCCCCAAGTTTGCAAACCAAATCCAAAGTCACACGTTCAAACTCACAATCCAGAATCGATTATGAAGGACATGGAATTAAGAATCTTTGTCTCCATTGCGGCCGAGATAATCATACAGCAAGGAATTGCAAATCTGATTACAACCGACTCCATTGCAGTGCATGTAAAAAATCGGGACATATCCGGAAGGTATGCATTCGGACATTACTTGAAGAAAAAAGAAATAGTGGCACCACAAATTCAAATTCTACAAACTATATTGATGATGAAGAATCACTTTATCGTTATGGTGTCAACCAGGTAATCGATATTTTCCAATATAGGAAAGAAGGTTTACAAGATGCTGAAAAATATTTTGTTCATGTGAACATTGAAGGCCATGAAGAACAATTTGAAGTGGACTCAGGTGCAGGGTTCACTTTCATGCCACGTGATAAATTCTACAAACTTAACATTTCAACTGATCTTCAAAATTCCAGTGTTGCTTTCCGATCATACACAGGTAATATATTTATACCAGATGGAAAGGTTATAGTAAATGTGTCATACAATGGAAAAACATCCTGTGAAGAATTGTATATAGTTCCGGAAGAGTACGATACATGGTCGTACTTGGATACGACATCTTGAAATCAACCTGCAAGAAATTGATTCTAAAAACAAAAAAAAATCGAGTGACTTGCAAGTGCAGTCTATAAGTAACAATGATGATGATATTATTTCTAGTTATCCCGAAATTTTTGTGCAAAAAGTAGGATGTATTCCAGGAGTAAAAGTGTCATTACAACTTCGCGAAAAAAGTAAGCCA
This sequence comes from Dolomedes plantarius, assembly GCA_907164885.2. Lineage (NCBI taxonomy): Eukaryota > Metazoa > Arthropoda > Arachnida > Araneae > Dolomedidae > Dolomedes > Dolomedes plantarius. Next base: position 127,141,658 of record OU015503.1, read on the forward strand.
GTATTTCACAAAGAAAGAGATGTACCATACGCCCTTCGAGATAAAGTTAATAAAGAATTGGATACATTGGAAGCACAAGGAATTATTTCAAAAATAGCTACAAGTGATTGGGGATCACCTCTGGTGATAATTCCAAAATCAGATGGTAACGTTCGACTCTGTGTTGATTACAAAACTGGTGTTAATGAACGTCTTGTCAATGCAAACTATCCTATCAGACGAATTGATGATATCCTCAACAGTTTGAAAAATTCAAAATATTTCTGCTGCCTTGATTTATACAAAGCTTATCTTCATGTTCAAGTAGATGAAGAAAGTAGTATAATTCAAACTTTGTCAACTCATCGTGGAACCTATCGTATGAATAGACTATCATTTGGAATTAAGACTGCTCCAAGCGAATTTAACCGCGTCATTGACCAGATTCTCCAAGGCTTGCCCAAAACTATGTCCTATTTTGACGATATCATTGTGCACGGGACAACAAAAGCTGAATGTCAAAAGAATCTTGATCAATGCCTACAAAGATTAAAGAAATACGATCTTCACTTGAATCGGAATAAATGCTCATTCTTTCAAGAGCAAATCGAATATTTAGGACATGTTGTAGAATTCAACAAGATCTCTAAAAGCCCACAGAAAGTCAAGGCTATAATGGAGATGCCCCGACCTTCAAACGTGGAAGAATTACGCAGATTCCTAGGAATGGTTACATATTATTCTCGTTTCCTGCCCAATAATTCATCAACTACCTATCCTCTTCGACAGCTCCTTCAAAAGGACTCGGATTTCCGATGGACAGCTGCATGTGAAGCTGCTTTCATAAAATTGAAAATCGAAATAGGAAGTGATAAAACTCTTACCCCATATGATCCAGCATTACCAATAATACTTACGTGCGACGCAAGTCCAGTAGGTGTTGCAGGTGTTCTTGCACACATCGTTGATGGACAAGAGAGACCAATTGCATTTGCTTCAAGATCGCTAGCTACAGCAGAACAAAATTACTCACAGCTTGATCGTGAAGCGCTTGCAATTATATTTTCTGTAAATCATTTTTTCAACTATCTGTTTGGAAGACACTTTAAATTGGTAACTGACAATCGACCTTTGACAAGAATTTTTCATCCAAGCACTAAATTACCTTCAATGACTTCAGGTCGTTTACTTCGATATGCCACATTTTTATCAGGATTTGACTATGAAGTTGTTTTCAAGAAGGGTATTGAAAACATAGATGCAGACTGTCTTTCCAGAGCTCCAATAATTCAAAAAGAATCATCTAATGATATGGCAATTAACAATGAAATAAATCTTGTGTGCATGGTATCAATTAATGAAATATCAACAGACATGTTAAATGCTGACACAATTCGAACAGCAACAGATGCTGATGAGCATTTGTCAAAAATAAAGCAAGAAATTCAAAGTAGTCCTGAACTTAGCTGTGAATATACCATGGAAAATGGAATCCTCTTCAAAGGGCAGAGGGTTGTAATACCAAAAATACTCCAGAAAGCTGCTTTAGATGAACTGCATCGAACTCACATTGGCATAACAAAAATGAAACAACTAGCTCGCCGGTATATCTATTGGAAGGGAATTGACAAAGATATTGAACGTATCTCAAGAACATGTGAACCATGTGCTGAAATCAAAACCAATCCTTCAAAAGTTCAAATTCACCCCTGGGATGAACCTAAAGAAAATTGGGATCGTATACATATTGACTATGCAGGACCCTTCCAGGATTGTTTCTTTTTAATAGTTGTTGATGCAAAATCAAGATGGGCCGAGATCAAAGTAAGTCGCAATGTTCCAACCACTGCTTCTACTATAGAAATGCTTGCTGATATCTTTGCTGTGCATGGCTATCCATACGTTATGGTATCAGATAATGCAACAATTTTTGTGAGTGATCAGTTTAAATCATACTGTGCTAAGAATGGGATTTTTCAGAAACACATAGCACCGGGACACCCAGCTACAAATGGATTAGCCGAGAGAAATGTACAAACACTGAAAAATCGTCTAAAAGCAATGGCTGATGATCAACTGTCAATGTATGCCAAAGTACGAGAAATTTTATTTCGATATCGAGCAACACCTTTATCTAATAATAAAACTCCAGCTGAAATGTATTTACAACGTAATATCCGCATTCAACTTGATGCTGTTCGACCAATGAAACATACACAAAATGATGAGTACGCAGTTAAAGCCAGACAATTAAGCGTGGGAGACAGAGTACAAGTTCGATGCCACATTAGAAATAAGTATGTATGGAAATTGGGTACCATCACTCAAAAATTTGGCAAGTTACATTACGAAGTAAATTTAGATGATGGACATACATTCAAACGACACATTGATCAGTTGAGAAAAACTGAAATTCCAAAGAAATCTGTATCTTTTACTTCCGATACTAAATCTGATAAAGACCAATTGCCAGATAAAGTACAAGTGCCTGCACAACCTCTGTGGATAACAGTACCTGACTCCGGAACTAATTTACAGCAACTAGATAACGAAAATCCAGATGTACAAACTTATTCTCAACCTTGTAGTATCCAAGATACACAAGCTCAGCTTGGACCCCGGCGATCATTACGATCATGTAACAAGCCAGCCTATTTACAGGACTATGTCACGAATTGAACTTTCATTTCATCTATAGTTTCATTTTAAGCGTGGGAGAATTGTTGTATTTCCATTGTATGTATGGCAACAGCCACTTCTTGTTGTGATGTGTTCGGCTATTAAATTAGTAGCGTATCATTCTAGAATGGTGTCTTTATTTAAAGTCAACTTCGAATATAACAGACATAACAGTCTATCACCTATTAAGCTGTTTTTGTAGGGTTGTTAGGTTGGCGACTTTGCATTCTCGCCAGTGGTGATAATTGTTCGGGCAAACGCCAGATGCGCCCCGCAAACGGAAAAGTACCTTTATTTTGCATATTTATTTTCTTGTATGAATATAAACATTATGCATTGGCATATAACTTTTCGGCAACGGAGGTGCGTAGGCACAAAAAAATTTTGGCGCCAACTTTTCGCCAACAGAGGTGCGTCTGACAAAGCTGTTCCGCATTTTGTTCTTTTGTATTAAAGACTTCCAGGTGTTGAACAACACGAACATTTATTGAGAATTAGAAAAACAAAATATATCACAACGAACTGAGATGCCCTACTCGGCGACCCCAGCGAAGTTCCACGTCCTTTTGTCAGAAGTTCAAATATCACACTATATCAACGCAAAAGCACAATTGCAACTTAAAACGTATTCCATCATATTGACTGAAGTATCTACCGAAGTTGCCATCTTCAGTTATTATAAATGACACTTCATTAGAATCCAAATAACTCTAAAACTATTGAATTAACAGAATAAGGGCCTGTTCACATAGGAGTTCGTTGCGTTGCGTTAAGGAAAAGATGACGTTGAGACGAAAATAAACCAATCATAGGCGTTAAAAATTTCATTGCTAATCGTTTGAAGGCATATGATTGGTTTATTTTCGTCTCAACGTCATCTTTTCCTTAACGCAACGCAACGAACTCCTATGTGAACAGGCCCTAAGTGTACGCAGAAAAAATTATCAGTTTTCAAAGCTCTTTCCAAATATGTAACATTTATGTGCTTTCATGAGAAATAAAATACACCGATTTGTGTATTTGTCGGCCATTTTTTTTTTGGATGAGTGAGACCCGGAGACGTGATGCTCACGTGACCCGACAAATACGTCTGTTACTTTATTTATATAGAAGATAATCAATAACACAAAATATAGTATCAAGCACGCAAACAATCGCAGGTGCAGGAACCAAGCAACTATAATATTACGTCACACTGGTATAAATGTGTATAGACGTCACACTGGTAGGCTGAATTTCAAACATCACACTGAAAAACATTATACACACTTCAATAATAGAAAAACAGGACCGTGGTGGCCTTGTGGTACAGCGCGCTGGTTTTCGGTGCTGAGGGTGCTCGGATCGAATCCTGGCGAAGTGCCACTGAAATGCCTCCGTTTGTGTCGTCCCTTCATAGGGGGCAATGCTGGTCCGCCTATATGGCGCCCCAATAATAAAATGGCCAGCAAAACTGCGGTGAATTTTAGGCGAATGTCTTCGCGACAAGTGATTCCGCATTGGAAAAAAAAAAAAAATAATAGAAAAACAAAAGATGGTGGTAAAATAGATCTTGTCAGTTATTCATTTTTTAGTGACAATCACTCTGTGAATGAATCACGCTGTTTTTACGTTTTGTTCGGTGGAGTATGCATTTAGAATTGAAATATCTCTAAAACTATTAAAGTAACAGAATAAGTGTACGCAGAAAAAACTATCAGTTTTTAAATTTCTTTCCAAATATGTAACATTTATGTACTTTCATGAAAAAAAATACATCGATTTCGACATTTTCAAACATGGCCGAATTTTATAATGGTAGCCCGGTCCATCCGGAATTGTGACACGACATAGGAATTGCTTTAGTTATATAGATTATGATTTTTTTTTTTTAATAACAATAGAATTGATGATTGAGTAGTATTCAAAAGTTATACAGTGAGAAAAATAAATATAATGTAAATAAAATGAGAAAAAAAATATAGCATCGAATTTTTGTTATGGATCATATCATCTTTAAAAACTATGTTAAGGCTAAAGTCATAATCGGAATCTTCAGTTTCGCAGTTTGAAAAAGAGGAAAAAATCCAACTTTCATAAAATTTTCTACAATTTACCTATTTTAACTGAACTTCTATTAACGTTTTAAATTATTTCAAGTTAAGTTTGGGGGAGGGAGGCACGTTCCCCCCCTTGTGCCCCCCCCCCCCCCCGCGACGCTCTACGCCCATGCTGACAGATAATGCACAGACCAAACCACTGGATCTAAGGGGCTGAAATGGCGATTCTTCTTATTGCGTAGGAGTGCACTAAGTAAGATTTTTGAAAATTCTTCTTAGATTTTTTAAAATTAAATTTTTAAACTTTTTTTGGAACATTCTTTAAAGTTTGCATTTAAAATAATTATCTGAGGGGTTATAAAATTTATATGAAGGGAAAGATCATAAAACTTCCTTTAAAATGAAATTTTTTTCGTGCTTTTACCTCCATTTTCTGAGTTTTGGTGAATTATTAGAGATTAATTTTCAGAATTTAATATATTAAATGCTGATCACGTGGTTCCTTTTCTTTTTGCGATACTTTATATTAATTTTGCCTCACACGTGCATAACAGAGACATAAATTGACAAAAAAAATATTAAAATACGATAAAAGATAAAATTCAACCACTAGACTAATTGAGATGGGAGTTTTTTAAGAATTTAATTCAAATTAGTATGTTTTATGGATATTATATAGTATATTATATATATATATATCTCTATTCTAAAAACAAATAACTCCCGCTGTCAAAAGCTTACCACGCTATCTCCTCCGAAACCGCTTGGGGTATGGGGTCGAGAGCAATACCAATGGATGCAGAAAAATGGGGTGACCAAAGTAAGACATGTCTCATCTTCGTCGGACTTTAAGTTTTTATTTTTATTTTATGTTTTGTGGGAAAATATTGATTTTTTCATCTTCAGATTACGATAACTCGCAAAAAAATGATCGTAGAATTTTGATCTTTTTACAGTCTAAGACTACAGACATTTCTCCTTCAAACAAGACCTCAATTGTTTAAAAATATTTTAAAACAGACTAATATTTGCATAAAAAAATGAAACACAGTTTTTCAAGAAATATCGTCCCATATGTGGACGTAATATCGATGCTCCTCGAGTTTTTATCTTACAAAGAAAATATTTACATCATCTGGAAGCCGAAAGCTTTCTTATTCATATAAACCTCATTTCAAGTCTATATGTTAAAATTTCGATTTTTAATTGAATTTTAAAGCTGATAATTCAACAGTGATGAAAAGCCCTTCGCAGAAGGGTGACAACAGTAAATGGATGGAAGCAGTTACATTGCCCGAGAATCACCCCTATGTATCTCGCTATTAGCCCTAAAAAAAAGATGTAAAAAAAAAATTTAAAAGAAACTAAAATCAAATTCAAAATTCTTCGTACCCACCCTCAGGCGGTCTCAAAAATAATTAAAATCGGTCAATAATTAGTAAATTAATCATACCAAAATTCAAATTCACGATTGTAAACAAACGATCTTTGTGGCCATTTTCATTTTAGAAGTTCATTTGTTCAGTTTATTATTTTTTTTTTCAAAAGGGAAATGTATGTTTATCAAAATAAATACTTCATGCGCGAGCGTTATTTTTATGCTGAATTCTTGAAATGTTTTTTTACTCTAAAGAGAAGCAGAGAGTGGCGCAAACAAAGGTTAAACTCTCAAACATTGTTTTGCTGTTCTTGAAAGTTACCTCACTTCAAGAAACGTTTGAAATTTATATTATATTTATAATACATATCTTTATATTATTTAATTTATTTATTAATTTATATATTACTAATTAATTAATTTACTACAGATTACGCTATTCCAGCTTATCTTTTATATTATATTTCTTGTTTACTACAGCATTGATTTTTCATTCTAAATCTTAATCTTTTATATTAATATTTCTTGTTTTCAGTGAAATATTAGCGTGACGATGTAAACAAGCAATCACGAGAATTGAATTGTTGCCAGTTTTTCAAAAATAAACTAATAATATAGCTGCCAAAAAGTATTAAGGGTGTTGCAAAAACATTATTGAAACTTCAAATTAGAAAAAACTAAATTTAAGTGCTGAAAATGAGTAAATTAGTGCAATTTTATGACAACTTCCGGTTACGAAGTTCTATTTCCGGTTTGATTTTGAATCAAACGATATGTTTTATAATGGCTATAAAATTTCTTCTAAATCCCGTAGAGAAAAAAGAAAAACAGTTTTGGAAAGAGGAAGGTCCAAAGTTTAAGAAACACAAATAAAAAAAAAATCGACCGAATTGTCGAAAATCGATATTTTCAACGTAGTCGGTCACATTAATATCACATTGCAATAAGAAATATATTTTTACGAGTAAGCCTTATTAGGGGCCTTTTACGAGTAAAATATTCCCTTTTAAGCCTTATTAAGCCTTTTTACGAGTAAGCCTTGTTAGGGACGGAAAGGCTTCCCTAATAAGGCTTACGAAATGCGAGCGTATATATATATATATATATATATATATATATATATATATATATATATATACACACGCACAAGGTGCGCCCATAAAGTAACCAGACAAATTAAAAGATCAGACGATAAAATAAAAAAGTGAAAGAATAATCGCAAGGCTAGAAAGAGTGACATCTCAACTCTTGTTAAAGCCAGTTTAAACTGGTTATTTAGTCGTTTGCATATCAAAACGCCGTAGTAGTTTTCATTTACTGAGAATGCATTGTACAAAAAAATTTGGTTCGGAATGGAACAAAGTCGTAACATTAAATTTTGTTACAAATTAGGTAAATCTGCTACCGAAACTTTAGAGATAATTCGAACAGTATAAAGTGATGCATCGCAATCAAGAAAACAAGTGTATGAGTGGTACAACTGCTTTGAATGTAGGCGAGAGAGCATTGAAGATGAACGAAAGACGCCCTTCAACTTCAAAGAATGTGGAAAATGTGGAGAAAATTCGTTCTTTGGTAAAAGCTGATAGACGTGTAACACCTCAAAAACTTTCAGACATGCTTGAGATAAGCAAAGAAATCTGTAGATTAAATTTTAATTGAAAATCTGAGAATGAAAATAGTTTGTGCTCGATTTGTTCCTCGGATTTTGACAGAACAGCAAAAGGAAGACAGAAAAGCTTGCCGTGAAGATTTGCTGCCTACTGCGCAACAGGACAACAATTTCTTAAAGTGTTTTATAGCAGGAGATGAGACCTGGTGTCTACAATACGACCCAGAAACAGAGTTTGTTCCTGAAAATCAAACAATTAATCAGTATTTTTACAAGGAGGTGCTTTTTCGATTAAGAATCGGGATAAGGCAAGTTAGGAAGGGAATGTATGATTCTGGGCAATGGTTTCTTTTACACGAGAATGCTAGGCCCCCATACAGTCCCCATACAGCAATTTCTGTTCAACAATATCTTGCTAAACATTCAATTACAGTGATAAATCACCCACCATATTCTCCCGACTTATCGCCAGCTGATTTTTTTCCTTTATCCGAAGCTTAAGATGGCCATGAAAGGACAGAGATGTGAAAACGTCTCGGATACTAAATCAAAATTTACGCGTATTTTGCGAACGGTTAGTTCCGACGCCTATAAACAGTGTGTCGATGACATAAGGAAACGTTGGAAAAATTGTAGACTCTTTTGGCGATTATTTTGAAGGAGATCAATTTATTTGAAGGTGAGTCATATTTTTCTTATTTATAAAAAAATGTCCGGTTACTTTATGGACTCACCTTGTATAATGTATGTATGCGTGTTCCAGCATAAGTCTGGAACGCCTGGAGCAATTTCAACCAAACTTGGTACACGTATATCTTACAATCTGGGAAAGAATATTGCCCCTAACACCTCTTGGGGTGCGAGTGGGAAGGGGGTTACATGTAAAAATAATCGAAAACGACTGATATTAGTGTTGAATCCATAGTTTACGGGGTCGCTGAGATGAATGGTGACACTCCCGATGCTGTTGAAGTTCAAGTTCAGCCCCATCGGCATGTGGGCTTTGAAGGAGGGGGGGGGATAAAATGTCCAAAACGACCGAGATAAATCCAAAATATTCGGGCCACGCCGGGCAAACAGCTAGTCTATCATACGTATGCCTTTTTCAAGACCCTACTTACAAGTCTCACGAAAGAGTCTATTATAAATATGCCTACTTTCAAGTACTACTCACCAGTGAATCCAATCTGGACTACTTAAGATTCATCACATGACTATAGGCCGTGTGACTGATTGTGGCCGATTAAATAATTTCAGAACCTGGTGGGAAAATTGGGAAATTCCCATTATATGTACACCCTGCACGGAAGACTTCCGTCTTGTTTGATAGTTTGGCCGTCCTGTATTTTGATAGTAGGCCGCGGCTCTTCTTCTCTTGATGCATAGCAATGGAACTCACGTCTTTCGAATTTCGTGCTTACTGAAATCACGATGCTGAAACCCCATAAAAGTTATTTCCTGCACAGACGACTGCATCTCTCCCGTTTGTAAATTTTGATTGTACATTTCACACGGATATGTACATTAATTTATTTTTGCATGAATGTATTATATGAAAGAGAAACGAAGGAGGGTTTCTAAATACCTTCCTCTACAAACCGCGTTAGAAAAACTTCCGAGAGCATCCTGCCTTCATACACAAGTAAAATGAGAGTAATTTCCTACCAAACGATTGCTCTCAAAAATCCTTACCTTAAACCTCAAACTACTTTTTTTTAAAAAAAATCTTTGGGCCTGTTGTTCAGTGAGCCACCGCATTGTGCAGCTTCCTAATCTTTTGCTTCTAAATTTATATATATATATATATACATAATGTTTATATGTATGTATATATACAGTGATTTCCGCTTATAAGAATCACGTTTGTTATTACTGTTTTTGATTCTTATAAGCGGTTGATTCTTATAACCGAAATTTAGGTTTTTGGACAGGAACACACACACACCAATATATACATATATTAAATAATTTACCATAAAGTACTCTTTAATTTACATTAACTATCTTTTATAAAAAATATTATTTATAGTTTTAAAAATAAAACTTAATTTTTAGACCTATAAGTAGATACACATGATTATAGTAAGAGAAGAAAAAAATACAATATTTGTTACAAGTTACAACATACCTGCTTAACAGTTTTAACATTTCAACTACAGGAAGGGAGCAAGAAAAAGTTTTCTACTGTAGTTTGACGTAATGAAGTTTTCAGAAGGCTGTTTATACCTCTTTCAATACTTATAATCTCAGACGAAGATTTACTCGGACGGGTAAAGTTGCCCCCGGGTCAAGCTAATAGGACAGTGTCGTGGTAAAGCTTTTAAGGGGAAACTATTATGTTATGTCTAATAAAGAAAGGGGTGAATTTTACGACTATATTCCATCCCATCTTATCAATCTTTCTTTAAAAAAAAAGAAAGAACTTCGTGCCTTTTGAGGGTTTAAGTAGCTTTTTTAGAAAAATGAAAGGAAAGCGAAGAGTGTAAACTGATTCTTAAAACCGGTGGATTGATTCTTTAAAACGAAAATTTTAACATGGAAATGATACATTTGTTTTCGTTTTCGCGATATTGATTCTTATAAACGGTTGATTCTTATAACCACTGATCACTATAAGCGGTGGTTACTGTATATATATATATATATATATATATATATATATATATATATATATATATATATATATATATATATATATATATATATATATATATATATATATATATATATATATATATATATATATAATGTTTATATGTATGTATATATATATGTATATATATATAATTAATATATATATATATATATATATATATATATATATATATATATATATATACAGTGATTTCCGCTTATAAGAATCACGTTTGTTATCACTGTTTTTGATTCTTATAAGCGGTTGATTCTTATAGCCGAAATTTAGGTTTTTGGACAGACACACACACACACCTATATATACATATATTAGATAATTAACCATAAAATACTCTTTAATTTACGTTAATTATCTTTTATTAAAATTATTTTTTATAATTTTAAAAATACAACTTAATTTCTAGACCCTTAAGTAGATACACAGGATTATAGTAAAAGAAGAAAAACAATCCAATATTTGTTACAACATACCTGTTTAACAGTTTTAACATTTCAACTACAGGAAGGGAGCAAGAAAAAGTTTTCTATGGTAGTTTGACGTAATGAAGTTTTCGGGAGGCTGTTTATACCTCTTTCAATGCCAATAGTCTCGGACGAAGATTCACCTTCTAGCTTACGTTTCACGGTTTGATAACGTGTTGAATCTACTAATGTCACGTTTGCCTAAGTGATAGTGGACACTTCCCCGAAAATTTATGTGTTTCGGGGTCCAGGAAGCCGCAACCAGGATGTGGGAGGTGGGTAAAAAAGAGTCCATATTTTTGTTTGTCAGTGGAGAAAAGTGAAATCGGTCCCGGACGGGTAAAGATACCCCTGGGCCAAGCTAATAGGACAGTGTTGTGCTAAAGCGTTTAAGGGGAAACTATTATGTTATGTCTAACAAAGAAAGGGATGAATTTTACGACTATATTCCATCCCATCTTATCAATCTTTCTTTAAAAAAAAGAAGAAAGAACTTCGTGTCTTTTGAGGGTTTAAGTGGCTTTTTTGGGAAAATGAAAGGAAAGCGAAGAGTGTAAACTGATTCTTAAAACCGGTGGATTGATTCTTTAAAGCGAAAATTTTAACATGGAAATAATACATTTGTTTTTGTTTTCGAGATATTGATTCTTATAAACGGTTGATTCTTATAACCACTGATCACTATAAGCGGTGGTTACTGTATATATATATATATATATATATATATATATATATACAGTAGAATCTCGATCGATCGTTTACCGAATCATCGTTTTCCCGTATGTGTCGTTTATTTTACAGAGTCCTGACGATCATGTTGTTTTGTTATGTTCCCACATCTATCTTTTTCCCGCATTGATCGTTCTGTTCAGTTGGTCCCTTGAAAAGCGATGGATCGAGATTCCACTGTATATATATATATATATATATATATATATATATATATATATATATATATATGTATATACAGTCGGACCTCTATTTAACGAAGTCGCTAAATCCCGAAAAGAAGTTCGTTATATGGAAAATTTGTTAAATAGAGATTCACCTTTTACAATACTTTAAACTACTCAAAACAGATATTAAATTCATAAACACTAAATATTATTAATAAAAGTAATTGATGACACCTTTATTTTGTAAATTAATGTCTATTTGTTTTATATATCTTACCTATCAAACAGAAATCTGCAAGGAAAACAAGAATAAAACAAAACATTTTCCGAGAATACACTGTATTTTGAATTAAAAATTTATATTAAAATTAAAAATTTTAATGACATTATCGCATTTATTATAACAAGTAATTTTAAGCATACATTACCACATGCGTCCTTAAATTTAATTACCGATAAAAGTCTGTTAATTTTGTCTGAGTTTTTTGTTTGAAAAAGTGATTCCTCTCATAATACGTCTCTCATCTTTGCAATGTCACCAAATAACCCTCAAGTGTATTTTCTTCAAACTGGAACCCGCGTCGGAATGTGTTAAAGGAAAGTTAATGTGTTAAAAGAAAGAATAAGTTTGAAATGTTCAGAAATATTTTGAGAAATAAGCAGAAAAAAAATATTGGATCACAAGAAAAAGTTCGTTAAATAGAGAATGCACTTCGATATTCGGAGGTTATTTTACGAAGACATTCACAAAATGTTCTTGGTTCCAAGGAAAAGTTTGCAAAATAGAGAAATTCGCAAAATAGAGGTTCGTTAAATAGAGGTCAGACTGTATATGTATATATATATATATATATATATATATATATATATATATATATATATATATATATATATATATATATAAGTATATATATATATGTGTGTATACATATATATATATGTATATATAAGTATATATATATATATATATATATATATATATATACTTATATATATATATATATATATAAGTATATATATATATAGTTATTTATTTATTTCTATTGTGAGAGAATGGGAGGAAGGTAAAATTAAACTTCCATTTCACTGAAATTTCGCGTCTCTTACCTTGAACCCCACCCTGTTTTTTTTTTCATCTCCGGGCCTGTTGCTAAGTGAGCCACCGCATTGTGCAGCTTCCGGAACTCGGGAACAGCTCTTGTTTCTAAATTTATATCCGAAGGGACGCGCACTGGCTCGGCTCCAGCCCTCCTCACACACACACACATCGTGCTGCTGATCTTTTTGGAATCCGCGGAGGATTGACGTTCGTCAGCCCCGACCAAAAGATGCGAGATCCTTTTGGTATTTTTGGTTTCGTTTTGGAAGAATGGCCGACCTCATTAATCTTTCAATCTCTCTCTCTCTATCTACCTATATCTATCTATCTATCTATCTATATGTATATATATATATATATATATATATATATATATATATATATATATATATATATATATATATATATATATGTATGTAAATAAATATATATATCTATATATATAAAACAGTTCCGTAACTGACTGACTCACTGACTCACTGACATACAACACATAGACCAAACCTCTGGACCTATCTATATCTATCTATCTATCTATATCTATCTAACTATCTCTCTCTCTCTCTCTCTATATATATATATATATATATATATATACATAACAGTTCCGTAACTGACTGACTCACTGACATACAACGCTCAGACCAAACCGCTGGACCTATCTATATCTATCTATCGATCTATATCTATCTATCGATCTATATCTATCTATCTATCTATCTATCTATCTATATATCTATCTATATATATATATATATATATATATATAACAGTTCCGTAACTGACTGACTGACTGACTCACTGACATGCAACGCACAGACCAAACCGCTGGACCTAAAGGGCCGAAATGTTGCATGGCGATTCTTCTTATGGTGTAGGGGTGCACTAAGAAATATTTTTGAAAAATTCTTCTTAGATTTTTTTAAATGAAAATTTTAAGCTGTTTTTGTAACTTTTTTTAAGTTTGCATTTAAAATAATAATAAGAGGGTTATAAAATTTATATCGCGAGAAAGATCCTAAACATTCCTTTAAAATGAAATCTTTTTAGAATCTTTACCTCCATTTTCTGATTTTTGGTGAATTTTAAAAAATTCATTTTTAGAATTTAATTTATTAAATGCCGATCACGTGATGTCTTTTTCTGGTACTTTCAATAAATTTATCGTCACGTGCATAACAACTAAATAGACAAAAAAAAACTATTTTTTTTCTTCTTTCTAATGCAGGGGCCCTCCCCGTGCTATCAATAGAGAGAGATTGTAAAGTTGCTATAAGGAAAAACGACCTGGGAAATATAATAAGTGAAGGTTGTTAGTTAATTTAAGAGAGAAATTGGAGTGATAGCTTAAGTCTGCCGGCACCTCCTCGTGGTGGGCCCTGCTAACGCCGGAGGCTGGGGAGAAGAGAGTTTATTAAATTTAAATTTTTATGATGGAGAAAAAGAGATTAAGTCCAGTGGAAGCTTGCGATGAATTCGATAAAATTGTTTGTGGAAGGTATAAGAAATTAAATGATATGATAAGTGCATCTAGATGGAACCCAGAGGTAAAAAGTGAAATATCAGATAATATAATGGGAATACTAGAAGTAATCAAGGAACAAAGAAACTTGATTATGTATGTAACAGGGCAAAATAGTGTGCTTGAAAAAAGCAAAGCAGAAAGTTATGCGGATGTAGTTAAAAAACCTTCAAAGGAAAAAATGACGATGGGAAAAAGAAAAGACACGAGGGAGTTTGTGGTTAAGATTATGCCAAAAGCTGACCAGACTTCCGATACTACGAAAGGACAACTACAAGAACTTATTAAACCGGATGAACTTAAGATAGGCATTAAAGCCTGTCGAAGAATAGACAGAGGAGGAGTGGTCATTGGGACTGAAAATGAAGATGATCTAGATAAGTTAATAAGGGAGTTTAAAGCTATTGATGAGCTTGAAAGCAACTATAAAATTGAAAAGCCAAAGAGAAGACGACCTCACTTTATAATATTTGGTGTTAAGGAAGATTACGCAATAGAGGAATTTAAAAGAAAGTTGTTTGCGCAAAATGATGAATTCAAGGAAAGTGATTTGAATATAGTTAAACGATATGAGTCGAAATCAGGAGACAATTGGATTCTCACAATAAATGGAGAGTCATATAAGAAAATAGAAAGAATTAAGAAGGTGAAATTGAACTGGGAAAGATTCAGCATAAAAGAATATTTACGACCGATCATTTGTTATAACTGTTGGAGTTATGGACATATAGCGAAGGTATGCCAATTTAGGAAGACCTGTATGAGGTGTAGAAAGATGCATGAAAATATGAAAGACTGTAGGGAAAATCCAGAGTGTGCGAATTGTTATCATTATCTTGATAAAGATGATATATTTGATAAGGAGAAGCTACAAGTTGTAGCTAATCACCTACCTACGGACACCAGATGTCCGAGGTATCTACATGAGGTAAAAAAGCTCTTCAGCAGAACTGACCATGGGACATTTAAAGTTGGACACTAATTAATATTGTTGGTGCAGCCTCCATTGTTATACTGAATTTCAAGGATTTTGTCTTATAATAATATTTATGTATGTTTAAGTTTTGTTTGCCTGCACGATTTGTGCAGGACTTGAGTTGTAACTTTATAAGTTAATAAAGTGGGATGAGCGATGTAGTTCGCAGATTGGTGGATGCGGACTTAAATTGGGATAATTGATATAATATGTAATACTTGTATACTGACACGGACAATTTAATTTCGGGTTGGCCCTGTTGATGCTCTGGCTCGTGGAGGGTCGCTAGCTGAACTGGACTTGGATGGTAGGTTTTTGAGTGCCTGACCTGCGGGTCCATTCGGGCCGGCAGTCTTCAGATTATACCATTGGTCGATACTCCGAGGGGAGTGGGGGACCGGACGATGTTGGTTTCGAAATTCTTTCTAATGCAACAGACGATTGGATATTATCCAAAAAAAATAAATATCCCTTACGATTTATATACATATATATTTTGCATCAATTGTATACATTTTTTTTTTCAGTACGGAGGCACTTGACGCGAAGACATTCACCTATAATTCACCGCAGTTTTGCTGGCCATTTTATTATGGGGGCGCCATATAGGCAGATCAGCATTGCCCCCTGTGCAGGGACGACACAAACGGAGGCTTTTTAGAGGCGTTTCACCAAGATTCGATCCGAGCAGCCTCAGCACCGAAAACCAGCGCTGTGTACCACAAGGCCGCCACGGCCTTCAATTGTATATATTGATCGTCGTATTTATTATAAATATATATATTTATTTATTTTTCGCATTAATTGCATACATTGACCATTGTATTTAATTTGAATGTACTCCGTAGCGAAGTGCAGGCTTTCACCTAGTATATATATATATATATATATATATATAATTATATATATATATATATATATATATATATATATATATATATATATAGGGTAACTCTAGGATCAGGGTCGTGCCGACGGGGGGGGGGGGGAACCAGCGGGACTGGACCCCCCCAGAGCTAAAATATATTTTTAAAATTTACAAAATAATGCAAAAATATTTCGTATAGGCCTAATAGTAATTGTGTTATTTATTCTTTACCATTATGATCTTTATTGCGCTTACATTTTTAGCGATCTTTATTGTTACAATTTTAGCGCTATACAGTGCCAGAAGCAGTATTTCTAATTTATTCTAAAATAATTTATTATACATATTTACATTTATTATGCATATATATTATACATTTTTATACATATAACTTGAAAGATATGCTTCAAATAATAATAATAATAATCATTTATTATTATTTTATTGTTTGTTTACAAATACTAATCTAAAAATAGGTTTTATAGTATAGGTAGTAAAAAACTACACTACGCAAAAAGTAAAAATGTCATTCAAAGCTTTAGAATAATGTCTTGAAATTCATAGATATATGATTTTTAAGAAGTGGCAACTAGTAGTCTAGATAGCCTAAAATGGCACTATTTAACACCTAATTTTCAAAATTTTCCGGGGGAGGACCCCCGACCCCCCTCCTTCGGAATACCCTCGAGACCCCGCGGAAGACACCCCCTTCTAGTCCACCCTAGATAATAGGGCATCAGGGAAATGGAGGCCTTGACCCCCCCCCCCCCAGAACAAAATCCTGAGCGCGCCACTGTCTAGGATAGATGGCCATAGTTTTTAAAGATTGAAATAAAAATTGTTAGAATGCAAACAAAAAGAAATATTTATGCATATTTAAAATTCTTATACATATACTCATCATATTTTGGGCAAAAATTTATTAAACATTGAGAACAAAAAGTGGGAAACATAGTTTGAAAATAAAATGGCAGATGGCCATCTCTCCTTCAAGCCGAGGAGAGATGGCCATCCAATACAAGAAAGAAAAAGTGAAGTTAAAATAGCAAAAAACAACACATTTCATACAGTTAATCATGAAAAACGTATAGCAATTTGTAAAGATGCAATTATATCACGGAAAATGAGTGAATAAAATTCGAATAAACAACATTTGAAGTAGTATATTTTGAACCCTTTATTTTTCGTAAAATTTTACCACAATTTTGGGAAAGGTCTTGATAGTTTGTACACTTTTCATGGAACCACTTCAGGCACCTTATGCATTTTATCCAGTCATCCTTTTTGGTTGTGGTATTGTATTCTTCTCCACAACCAACACAGTGATCCTCATCAAATTCTATTACCTCGGAAACTGTACAATCTGATAAATTTCAAATGTATTCCATCTTCTTCGCTACCGGAAGTGTCATGTTTTTGTTTTTTGTCACTTGTATCGTTAAAACGGTGCTTTATATCCAGTTTTTTGGCAAATTTAAAAGCGAGAATTCTCACATCATCTCGAGTAAATGGGAATCATTGTTTCTTCATTCGTTTAATGTGTTTTACTAATCTTTCTTCGTTTTCTTTTCCAAACATCGGACCAGGACCCATGCTGCTTTTATTGGAATTATTGGTCTTCAATCGGCGCTCCAAAGTCTTGCGTGGAATGCGAAATGCTACAGACGCTCCTTTTACCGAATATGATCCCGTTTGCACAGCTTCCATTGCCTTAGACGAATCATTTCGTTTCCAGGTTCCTCGGTTTGAATGAGGCTTTCTTATGCATTTATTCGGCATCTTGAAAAACTGGAAAAAAAAAAACATCGTTCGGCATATTATATTATTATTATGTTTGAAATATTTATATTAGTTAAAATTGAAACAATTATATCCATTAATATAATTATAAACATAAAAGTTATATAATTATTTTAAATATACAGTGGTTCCCAAAAGTGTTCGTACACTTACGAATTTCAATGAAATAGGGGTCTATCCATTAATTAAAATGAATATTTCAGAATGGGTATTTAATAATAAGATCTATAATCTATTTACAAAACTACATGAAATATTTTGAAAACATAGTAAAACTTTATTTTTAAGAAACCAGTAATCAGAAAGTAACAAAAACTTTATCTCACAAAAGTCATCGTACACTGAAATATTTTCGGATAAATTCATAATTAAAATTATCGTCTGGCGCTTTATTTTTATTTTTGAATTGTGGTGGCATTTAAAATATCGTTTGGCTTTAATTTTTGCTTGCTTTCTCCGTAATATTCTATTTATTATTTAAAAATGGCTCGTAGTCGTAAAGAAACGACAAACAGCATTCGAAAATTGATTATTTTTCATCATAGTAGTCAGTAAATCAGTTCGGAATATTGCTAAATTACTTAATTTATCCCATTCTACTGTGCAGTATGTGAAAAAACGTTTTAAAGAAGAAAATTGGATCGAAAACAAGGTAAGAAAAGGCCGTCCGGTAAAGTTCACAAAATGTGATCAGAGATTTATAATTAGAAAATTTGTGAAAAATTCACGTTTGAGTGCTGTAAAAGTTTTTGCAGAATTCAATGAAACATTTTCTACTTCAATTTCACCTGAAATTTTTTGACGAGTTCTCAGAACAGCTGGATTACATGGGCGTTCTGGCCATAGAAAATTTTTTGTGAGTGAGAAAAACAGAAAGTTTAGGCTTCCCCTCGCACTATCAATGATAAATAAGCCCCAAACCTATTGGAATAATGTCTTATTTGTCGATGAACATTTTTGGTGCTGGTGGGCGTATAATTGTACGGAGAAGAAAAAAATGAGGAACTTAATCCCAAGAACTTAGTAGAAACAGTTAAGCATGGCGGTGGAGGTATCCTTGTGTGTGGGTGCATGTCAGCATCAGGACTAGGAAATTTGGTATTTATTGATGGCATAATGAATCATGCTGTTTTTATAAATATTTTAAGAGACAATTTAAAATTATCAGCTCAAAATTTGGGTATTGGAAACAACTTTGTTTTTTATCCAGATAACGATCCTAAGCACACGGCTCTCAACGTTCGCATCTGGTGTCTCTATAACTGTCCACAAGTTTTGAAAACACCACCTCAATCGCCAGATTAAAACCCAATAGAACATATTTGGAGAGAACTGGAGGTTCGAGTACGAAAGCACGACATTCACACGAAAAGCTAACTAAAAACAATTATGATGGAAGAATGGATGAACATTGATGCAAAAATTACAAAAGAACTAGTGCAATCTATTCCAAGACGTTTAAAAGCTGTTGTGGATGCTAAAGGATATCCTACTAAATATTAATTTAACGAAAAATTAGAATATTTACTAATATGTAGAGATTTTTTACAAGTGTACGATGACTTTTGTGAGATAAAGTTTTTGTTACTTTTGGATTATTGGTTTCTTAAAAATAAAGTTTTACTATGTTTTCAAAATATTTCATGTAGTTTTGTTAAGAATAGATTATAGATCTTATTAAATACCCATTCTGAAATATTCATTTTAATCAATGGATAGACCCCTATTTCATTGAAAATCGTAAGTGTATACTTTTGGGAGCCACTGTAATTATGTTTAGTTAAAATCCTCACTCCGTATAATTTTTAAATATTGATTAAAGGTGGTCATCTCTCCTCGATTTTATGTGGTCATCTATCCTGAAATTGAAGGACAGATGGCCACCCAATTTAAAGCGTCACTCCGCCATTGTACGTCTTTGTTTTAGGCTTAGAAGCAAAGATTGGATTATATAGTGCCTTAAAAGTCCGTGAAGTAAAAAAAAAAAATTAAAAAAAAAAAAATTGTAACGTACGTATTACAAAACATTCAGATACCTAACTCAACAAAAATATTCAACCACTAAATTAAATAACCATTAAAATTTCACTTATTTTTTATAATAGAAAAACAGCTGTACCTCGCATTGAATGAACTCGTTGAACATTTCCTACGAAAAAAGTTTAAACTGCCATCAATGATCAAGTTTTGGAAATATTTTGATTGGCCATCTCTCCTCTATGGCCATCTATCCTAGAGTTACCCTATATATATACTAAAAAACTAAACTCATGGCGCAACAGTCCGCCGTGAACCAAGGCCGGCGGTGTCCATCTCCGCTTTCTTGACCGTGGGTTTGGGGTGTCAGACAGCATATGTCTCAGTCAGGTGGTCAACCTGACGTGGGACCCCCAGAGTTCAGTTCCCAAACATGCTTGGTCCTCGTTTTATCGACCCACTCAAAGGATGGAAGGCTGAGTCGACCTTGCCCAGTCGCTGGGTCGAACCCTGGACCCGTGGAGCGGCAGCTTCAAAGCTTGATAATTATATATATATATATATATATATATATATATATATATATATATATATAAAAGGCAAATACTACTCACTCAGTCTCGCTGTATCTCCAGAGCCGCTAGTGCACTGAAATTTTGATGGGTGGTTCCTCTTAGGTCCTAGGTGCCCGCTATGAAATGTTTCTAAGAAAAATTCAAATATTAAGAGGTTTAATAGGGGCTTAGTTCCTTCCCAAAACAAACACACTGTACATTCTGGAACCATAAGGGCAAGGAAGCTGAAAGTTTGCATAGTGGTTCCTCAAAGACCCTAAGTGCTCACTATGAAATATTTTTCAAAAAATCAAACTTCAGAGAGGTCTAAAGGAGATTTCACACCCCGTCCTCAAAAATAAATAAATAAATAAATAAAAAATAAAACAGACTGACTGACTGATCACTGTGTCTCTGGAACCATAAGGGCTAGAAAGATGAAATTTTGAAAGGTGAATTCCTTTTAGAACTTAGAGCAGAGCTCCGCAACCTTTTATCTTCCACGGCACAACAACGTTTTTTTCGATAATTTCGCGGCACACCACAAGAAAAAGCTTGC
This sequence comes from Dolomedes plantarius, assembly GCA_907164885.2. Classification (NCBI taxonomy): domain Eukaryota; kingdom Metazoa; phylum Arthropoda; class Arachnida; order Araneae; family Dolomedidae; genus Dolomedes; species Dolomedes plantarius. Next base: position 127,162,713 of record OU015503.1, read on the forward strand.
AAAATATATGAATTACGATAAATACGTATATGTTTTTATTAGATAAAAACACACACAACAAAATAGCTCTATGTATCAAGATAATTATAATCATTTAAGTTTTATATAAATCATTTTGAACTGTACACCAACACAAGAACAAAAATATAAAATTATAGGATCGTTCGTAAGTAAAAAAAATTATCTTTAAATTTTTATATTAAAATTTGTTTTTTTGGTCTTTACTTAAGCCTAATAAATCAAAGTTAATTTAAACATAACTAATTTATTAATGAGATATTTGAGATTGTTTTGATAAATGTGCGTTTTATATTTGCACGTTTTATACTTGGCTCTATAATAGAAAGAGCTACAGTTCATGGTCAAGGCCCTTTAAATAGGATCGTTTGTCATTTTCAATTAGAACCAGTGTCGAAAAACTTTGTTCGCATGAGTATGTCGTAGAAAATGGGAGAAAAATTGCAATGGCCTTGTCAGAAAATTCTTTCTTAACTGAAATCCAGAAATAGGACGCTCGAGCATACATACAATGTATGGCTAACGACATGTTTTTGTTTTGTGTACAATTTCGACCCAGAAAAATTGCATATTAACAAAAAGTTAGAGGAATATTTTACTTAGAAAAATGTCTATTTAATGCGGTGGTTAATTTTTTTTATTGTCATAATCGATAAAATGACCGCGGCACAGTCCAGATCACCTGGCGGCACTCTCACAGCGGTTGCGGAGCACTGACTTAGAGGATCACTAAGAAATCTTTTTACAAAATCAAACTTTAAGGGCGTTAAAAAGGGCTTCAATCCCCAAAATAAAACACCGACTGGCAGATTACTGTATCTCTGAAGCCATACTTTCTAGGAAGTCAAAATTTTGTACGGTGTTGCTCTTATATTATAGGTGCTCATTAAGAAATTAAAAAAAAATCGATCTTTAAGGGAGTTAAAAGACACTGAATCCCCTAAAATAAAACAGACTGACTGGCAGATCACTGTATATCTGGAACCGTAAAGCTTAAATTTTGCATAGTGCTCTAGGTGCTCATTAAGAAAGCTGCTTGAAAATTGAAACTTTTAGGTGGTATTGAAGGGGCTGAATTCCCCAAAGTAAAACTGATATCTGGAACTATAAGACATAGGAAGCTGAAATTTTGCATGGTGGTTCCTATTAGGTCCTACGTGCTGCTCACTAAAAAATAAGCAATTCAAAATTTAAGGGGTTAAAATGGTCTTTAAACCCCTCTAAAACACTGACGGACTGATCAATGTATCTCTGTAACCAGAAGGCCCGGATGCTGAAATTTTGCCTTATAGTTATAGATAATAGCTACTTCTACCCAGACTTTGGGTGTATATAATTTGAAGTGGCACTCTAAATAAATTTGATACAAACACAGTTTATACATGAAACGATGTTTATTGAATTCGTTGCACATATAGAATTTGCTTTTACAGCAATAAGCATACGTACTACTTGTACGGAATATATATTAGCATTCAATAAAAATACACTCACAAACCAGCAGAGAGTCAAACCAGCAGTTCTGCCACGTAAACTTTGGGCCCCCTAAGCACAAGCGCCGGTTAACACCTGGAGCTGCTTACCTCGTAGCTCCCTCTCGCTTATCTATCAACCTTTTAACAACCCTTAACTTAATCACGCTGCTTGGTATTTATACCAAGCGCGTATGCCGAAATTAGCATATCTCAAGCAGCTTCTTTAATTTATTCACTCAAAAGTTCGATTCTTGTGAATCGAATCTTATGTATACCTTATAGTTCCTTTAATGTCCTAGTTGCTCACTTAAAAAGATTGTAAAAAAAAACAAAAAAAACCCTTTAGGGGTGTTAAAATAGTGGCCTAAATCCCGAAAAATTAAAAAAAAAAAACTCTTCTAAAGCCCATATTTAATGTCATTAAATTATAGGGTGAACTTCTCCGATGAATGACAACACTTCACTGCTAATGTAAATTTGAAAAGTAAATCTGTTTGCATTCGCTTTTACCTATATGTGTGAGAGTGGATTTTCAAAATA